>JANBXA010000731.1:11302500-11902500 GCA_030556225.1 Cricetiscus sungorus | reverse complement strand
CACAGAAAGAACTGGAAGAAAGAAAGGAGAGTGGAAATGTTGTGAATACTGTACACATGTAGGATCTCTCCAAAATATTCGTAAATTAAATTATTTTACAAATTAAGAAGAAAAAGCATCCCTTTTATTGTTTGTTTTTGGGCCCTCATTTGGTGCTAATTAAGACTGTATTGTCTTGCCCTAGAACAGTCTAAGAATGGTCTTAAGGTTACATTTTTTTCTATTGTCTCCTAATTTCTTGAGTGTTTACTTGAAATAACTATATTTAATAGCTACAAATATTTTCACATTTGTTTCTAATGAAACAATAATGCCATTTTGTTTTAAAGAGCCATGCATGACTGCTGAAGTTTTACCTGTATGACAATAACGAGAAAGCAATAACATATTCCTGAGCAGAAATCCAAAACTTAGTGCTTTTGCCATGAAGTCAAAGAAACAAGAGTGGTGCTACCTGTCCTGTCCTCATTTTTCAATTTGACTGGTATAGCCACCAAATGGATGCTTTAGAATTATGTCGGGTGAATCCTCACTGAGGCAAATCATCATATCTATTTACAGTGAGATGAGTACTCTCACATCAGTTATTGACCAATGGAATGATCCCATTGGCTTGCCCATGGGCCAATTTGATGGGGGCATTTTCTCAATTAAGGTTCTCCCTCTCCTTATGGCTCTAATTTGTATCAAATTGGCATAAAAAAAACTAGTAGCACAATTGCTTTGACCCATTATATTGAAGTCATGGTCACTGTACCTCACACATATGTCACAAATCATCTAGTTTGCCGTACTAAGACTTGTGTGCTGGTAAATAATAGGGAAAACTCACAAAATTTTGGGATTCTGCCCATGTGCAAATATTCTAGTAAACATCTTTGTAACAGATGATTTTCAAATCTCCACCTTAAAGTGACCAACAAATAATTGTTCCTATAATTATGACCATGGTGGATGAAACATTTGATATGAAACATTTGTACTTTGGAAGAGTTTCACACTACAGCCATTAACATTACTAAACCCATTTCCCAGTAATCTACAAAAATACCAGTTTTGGGTGTTTCCCAGACAAAAGAAAGCTAATAATAGGTCTAGGTTGTGATATAAGATAGTCCAACATTTAAGATTCACAAACTGTGAAGGTACGTGAACTCTGTCTGCCTACAACATTCTTTACTTAAAGAAGCAGAGCGGCCTCTAATACATCATATAAGATCCAACTTCATTTGACAAACACCTGTCTTCCATTTGTGCAGTTGTTTTTGGGTTGCTCATTGATCCTGGCATACTTAATCCATGCCTGATTATGACAAACAGGGTTTTGTGTGACCTTCTTTTGTCCAGAACTGAGTATTACCCAATCAACCAAATACTAAAAGTATAGATAGACAGTAGTGTGAACTGAGAATGTAATTTCGAATAAGATACAACAAACTGAGAACGGTTGGGCCAGAACTCTCAAGTAGCCTTCTCTTAGGAGAATCATATTTTCAATGCCCAGTGTGTAGTCACACATGCAGTCTTTCAGTCCCCTGCTACATTCTCATGAGAAATTCACTGTCACTATTAGCAAAAAGCACAAAGAACCCATCTGAGAGACATTGACCCTATCTGTTGAACAGCCAGTATACTCTAGCTCAAGGTACACAACTTTGTAGACTCTTGATGGTATGTTGGACACATTAAATTATACAAATGCAAATGAGAAATGGCAAGCAAAAACAAATCTGTTTATGTTTGTGATTTTTTTTAACCACCAAAGATAAACTTAAATTTGACAGCACATAATTAGGACTATTAGATGAGGATGTTTTAAAGTCTGTTGAAACATCAACCAGGGCCTTGGTTGGCAAAAATTATGAAAAATTAATATATATAAGTAATATTTCATTGATTTTCCATGTTTTTATTATAAGGAAGAAGCAACATAGGACAACTGGGTTCTTTGGGATACCTGCGAAGCTAATATCTCAATACCTGGTCTATGTAATTGCTTGGAATTCTCAGTAAGTTCTCCAGATGGTCATCAGGTGTTTTGCTTCTAATATAACTCTTGGTGTTCTTCATTCTTGAAAACAGTTAATCATAAATGTAGTTGCTACCAAAAGGTGATGGTATGAATAAGATTTAGTTGTGTAGACTTACTGTAAGATACTGGCAACTCTGGTGGGCAGTGAGGAACCATGAACAGAAACTACCCAGCTCTCTAACACTACAGTGACTGCCTCACTGATCTCAGAGAGCATCAGATCTCATTAAACACCTAGCCAGTAGCACTGATGAACTACCTCTGTATATTTTAGAGAAAAAGGCTGAAATAATGCACAGTAGTCAGAAAGAGAATCAAAATGCAGGAAGAACAGAAGATAAGATAGAGTAATGGAGGGAAGGAGGAAAGGATGGAGAGAGCAGAGGACAGAGAGACAGAAGGAGGAAGGGAGGGAGGAAAGGGAAAAAGGGAGGAGGGGGAATGAAAGGTATAAGGAAGGGGAAGAGACCTTTTAACTATTCAAAACAAAATTAATAAAAATTTATTTTACCCTCAAGAAATCATACCACAGAACAAGAAAACACTAAATACATTAGGTAAATTTGAAAATAGAACAATTTTTTAATTAAAATGATTCAAGAACAAGCTGTCATTTAAACTAAAAACCAGAGAGCTCATTCAACATTCTTCAAATTTGAATAACAAATAGAACTTCTTGGAAAAATGTATTCAATACCCAAATAATATTTAAATTGTTTTTCTAATATTATCTGTATGTGGAATAACATTAAAGTTAAGTATCAAGTCCTTACAAGTCTTACATAACTAAAATGTATGAGCCACTTTATAAGCAAAATTATATAACTAATGGAATTGAGATTTAAAACATTAAGTTTGAATACCAATAAATAATTTGTATATTTGATTTACATATTTAGTTTTAAAACAAATCACTGATTATTTTTGTGGAAAATATATTTTATATAGATATTTTTGGAAAATATACCATTGTTTAGTCATTGTCATTGTGGATGATTCTAATTATTAGACAATTCCTTAAAAAGCTGATGAATAATTTGAACCAACTAGTGGATTTAATTAAATGCTACAAATTACAAATCCTGATGATAATGTTTCAATATTATTCAGCAAAATGTCTTCATTGTTGATTTTGTATGATAATAACTGTTAATGAGCCTTGGCAACTTGTCAAATACTCAGACAGAATTTGTGAAGTCTAAATTCACTTCAAGAACATAGAAGAGATAAGATGTGAGTTCCTCCAAGTTAGATGAATTGGAAGTACTTGTAGGACACATCTCAAACAAGAATTTTGTTTATATGGGCCTTGAATTCATGTATCCTTGTGGCAGGAAAAGTTTAGAACAAAAAGCCAGAGAGGAGTGCTACTTTGCCTCTTTCTTCCCTTGCCTTCCTCTGCCTATTTCTCTCCCTCAGACTGCTCCCATTCTAACGCTTCTCTGACAGTCTGTTGCTCTCTGTGTCACATTTTGTCTTTGCCCCTGACCATCATTCTACAATGTCCTATCACTTATGCCTTCTTCATGCCTCTCATTTCTTTTCTGTGATGTATAGTTCACCATTTTGCACAGGCATGAATGACTGCTACATCCATTTCTAGCTTACCATCCTTTACAATTTGACATGTTGACAAGAAGGCTCCTGTTTCAACCTCCAAATTACAGAAAGGAGAATATGACAATCCAAGCTTACTACACAGGTATCAATCTGTATCTGACAACCTGTGTCATGCAGTGGTACACACCCTGGCATGGCAGTTGGAACAAGATCTCTGAGGAGGACAGACACATTATAGAAAGAATATTTATTTATGTGTCTATTTCAGACACAAATAACTAGCAGTTCCTAAAAGCTATTCAGTAGGTTACTGAATATAGCCAGTTTGTTTTGTCATCAAAGGTACTGTCCAAGTCCATTTGAGGAAATCATACTGCAGAATAAAAACAAATGGCATTTGCACAAAATGGTGTTTCTGACATTTCTTTAAAAAAAGTGAACACCCCAAACTGCAGGGACAGTTTTTCACTGTACCTAGAGTCTGTTCTTAAAGAGAATGATTCATGACAGTAGAAGGACAGAGACTTCATCAGGAGAGATAGCCATAAAAGAGTATAATTTTTATCAACAAATCTTATGAGAAAGATGCAGAACATCAACCACTTACAAATTAAATATTATAACATTTTTCTTTAACAACTGATGTTACATACACAAGTCAATAGATGTATTAAGATTGTTTCCATAATAAAACATTACTAAGTGAAATTATTTAATAATCACAATTAACATTAGGCTGAGGACATAGCTCTGTTGAAAAAGTACTCCTCCAGCATGTAGAAAGCCTGGACTCCATCTTCAGTACTGCATAGATTGAATAGGGTGGGGTGTTACGAGCACATTTTTCCCACTGGCCCCCTGACCCACTCTTTGTTCCTCCCTGCCGGCCACCCCGTCCCGCTGCCATGCGAGCCCCAATAACATGCTGAGACTCTGTATTTGATACAATCCTGTTGGCTAGTTCCTAATTTCTTATCGGCTAACTCTGTCTTAATGATTAACCCATTTTTACTTATCTAAGTATTTCCACGTGGTGGCTCATCTTACCAGAGAGTAGCAGGAGCATCCATGCTCTACATGCTGACTCCTCCTCCCTACTTCCTCTTTCCTCCTTGTCTCCTAGCCCTGCCTATCTTGCTTTCCTATTGGCCCAACAGTGCTTTATTTATTAACCAGTATGAGAAACATATTTACAGAATAACATCTCCCATCAGTGGGGCATAGTTGTAACCCATCAGTCAGAAGGTGGAGACCAGAAGATGACAAGATCAAGGTCATTCTCAGCTATGTACCAAGTTGTTGCAAGTTCAAGACGCATGAGATTCTACATTTAAAATGTATTGTCTATGTAGAGCTGGGCAGAAGAGATGGAAAGTTTCTGTAAGGATAGTTAACTATTGGTATAGGGTAATGCTGCCAATTTGCACATGTTAATTATGTATACTGAAAAATATACTGAATTCATTTGTTTGTTCTCTCCATTTTACTTTTTTCTGGAAACTTGGATGCTTTTTAGATCCATAAATAGTGAAAATTAGACTCCCTCCTGCCCTGTTTTATTTCCTTATCTGCTAATTACTGTCTAGAATTTCAGATAGTAAATTGATTAATGCAGGCAAAAATGGACATCTTTTTCTGGTTCCATATATTAAAATGAAGTTTTCATTTTTTTACTGATTCAGTATGTTATCAACTGTGGATTTATGTTTGACCTGTATCATGTTCATCTTATATATAGTTTATCTAAAATTTTGTATCATCAATACATACTTAATTTTATCAAATATCTTTCTGCATCTGCTGACATTAATTATTGTTTTGACAATTTTGTTGATATGGTATATCACATTTATTAAATTTTATATATTTAAAATATATTCATTGATATAAACAGATGTGGATGGAGATAGAAAGATGATGATGAGATTGGGGTGGTTTGTGTGTGTGTGTGTGAGAGAGAGAGAGAGAGAGAGAGAGAGAGAGAGAGAGAGAGAGAAGAGAGGGAATACTGATAGCATACATGAAATGAATCTTGTTGATACTAAGAAACAATTTTTATGCTTTTAGATTTAGTTTACTGTTATTTTATTGATAATTTTTGCATCTATTTTTATCAGTAATGTTGACTTTCTTTTATTGTTTTGTGATGTCATTGTCTGATTTTGATACCAAAGAAATGCTGACTGGTTTGTGTTTGTTTTTATTTTCTTTTTAAAAAACACTTCTGTTCAGTGTATCTTGATCATATTCTTTCAATTTCTCCCAGATACTACCTTCCCTGCTCACCGAATTTCATGTTCTTTATCTCCCCTTCAAAGAGAGAGAAGAAATCAGACAAAATAGAAAATAAAAAAAACAAAAATCAACAACAAATAAAATGAAAAAAAAAACCACACAACATATGAAATCCTTTTTGTGTTGGCCAGCTGCTCCTGAGCATGAGGCCTGGATTGGAGTATGGTTGCTATCCAGACTAAGACATTCAAGCTGCTAGCAGTTGCAAGTAGATTGCAGGTGGGGGTGGGATTTGGTGCCCACCTCCCATTTTTAGTGATGCAGCCTCATCTGTCTTGAACTCATCTCATACCTGCTGTCAGAGTCTCGGTGAGCCCTGTTGTGTCTGAAAAGCACTGTTTCCTTGGAGTTCACCAACTCAGGCTTTCACAATCTTTCTGATTCTTCTTCCTCATAGATCCTTGGTATCAAAGGAAGGATTTGAGAAAGGCATCCCATTCAAGGCTGAAATTTCCCAGAAGAAAAGAAGATATGCATCTCAGGGCAGTGAAGGGGTCAATAATTTCTTGGCTAAGAGTCCAAAGACTCCTGAAACCCAACCAAACCATAGACAGATAGGATTAAGTCAAATCTAACAGCTTATGTACTCAAATGAACATGAATATCATTCAGAGATAATCTACAAAAAGGAGAAAATCCCTAAAAAGAGGACATCAGATGAGGGGTCGATATTACAGGAACTGCCCTCACCCATACTTATTAGAAACAAGTGCACTGATTAACAGTTAGCAAGAATCTAAATACATATTTCTCAAAAGATCAGTGGCCAATAAGTGCATGAAACTGTTCAAAATTATTTCTCATCAGAAAATGCAAATAGAAACGGCAATAAAATATTATACCAACATACCCATTATCAAAACACAAAAGGACTAAAAAGAATTAAAAAGCCAACCCTTGCTGACTGGTGGGAGAGATGTACATGAACATAAACATTATGAGTAGCAATATAGAGCGTTCTCAGAAAAATTAAAACTAGAACTACTGTATGACCCAACAGTCACACTGCTAGGTATGTATCCAAAGCAAATCAAACCAGGTTGTCAAAGAAACATGAGCATTCTCATGCTCCTTGCAGTGTTTTTTTATAACACTTCAAAATAGAAACAATGTATGCTTTATCAACTCGTACATGGAAAAAAGAAAATGTGACATGCACACATAATGGAACAGTACTCAGACATAACCAAACGTAAAGTGTAGTCATGTTTGGCCTAATGTATGAAAGTGGAAATAGTTATATTAAATAAAATAAACTATGTATGAGGACATAAACAGCATGTAGTCTTAATCATCTATAGACCCTAAAAATGTTGACTTCATGGAAGTTGAGAGAAGAGTAGAAACAAAGCTCTAAGAAAGGCAAGAAGATGGGAAAGATAGGAAAAGAAAAGTTCTTTTTACAGTGGGTAATTCATTGGAGTTAAATAGTAATAAATTTTGCATACTATTATTAAACATTTGTATGAATACAAGCAAAAGCAGTGCACTTTACATTTTAAAATACACAAATAAAGTTTAAGTTTTGATTATGAAGAAAGGATAAATGTTTGTTGAGATGGGTTTAATCTGATTTAAACATAAAGGTACACTAATATCAAAAGTGTTACATAGTTCTCAACTAATATGCACTATGTTTCTTGAGGCAGTGTAGCTCAAGATAGCCTCAAACTTATAATCCTTCTGCCTCAGCCACTCAAATGCTAGAACATACAGGCTTATACCACTATATCTTGTTCAACATATACAACTTGTGTAAATTTTGATTGTCAAAGAATGTAAATGGAATTAAGTATGTAGTATATGCATAAAGTTTAAGCTGTTTGAACAAGGGCACTGATAATTTGGGAGAATTATACCCATGAAGCAAATCCTTCTAGAAAAGCAGTACTGACCCTCAGTGAGAAAATACCAGATAAATATATGTATGAGGCATGAACATGAGAGAGAAATACAGCAGTTTCTGAGGGAAAAAGAGACTTTCATTGGTGTTGGCTGAGGTACTTGAACAGCTGAGGTTTGCAGAGAACATTAACTGGAGTTCCCAGAAGGGTTTTAAGAGGGAGGGTTTGTGAGAGAAGAAGCAAGTGTGGTGAATTGAATTTGTTTGGCAAGAATAGATGGCAAATTTGAACAATGGGATTGGAAGCAGTTATGACATCCCAAACCCCATTAGGTACAACAATGTGTCCATCAGTATTAGCACAAACCTAATTTTCCCAGTGACTACCCATCTGCAGTATCTTTCTCCTCTTCCTTCATTGTTTACATGGCTTCATACATCACCCATGACTCTGCAATCCAAACCCTGCTCCCTCGAACACTAGCCCACTCTTTATTTTAGCCCTAAGCAAAACTTAGCTAAGCCATCAACGAGTGATGATCACAGGACCTCATGCTCCTTGGATCAAACACTCCTCTATTCTGTGGCTCAGAAGAAACTCTGAGAGTCTCAAATATGCATTGTGATTATCTGTATCCGAGTGGCTCCTTGGAGAAGAGAAGAGCAGTACATATCACCAATGACCCACTAATGAAGAGAGGATTCAGTTGACAACTGGGAAATGGGACTTCAAAGGTGACTTGGGGCTTGCAACTGACAAAAGCGGTGGAGAAAATAAAGATGTATAGGAACATTTCATAAAATAAGCAGAAAGGGTCAGGTCAAAGAAGGAAGAGGAGACAAGCAAAGTGATGAGAATGCAGAGCAGGGCTAAACAAGAGCAGAAAGACTGCACAGAGCAGTGCCTTTGGCAGGATAGACAGGGTTACACAGGATAGTCAGCAAAAACATGAATAAAAAAATAAAAGTGAGAGGGAAGGATGCAAACTTCTATGAAATCCAAAGTCAAGGTGCTGACTGTCACTGAGTTTTAGTTCCTCTTTGCCAATCAAACAACAGTTCTTGTATTTGGAAATGACCTTCAAAAATCTATACTGTTCAATCTATCATTAATCTGTCCTAACACATGGAACCAATATTCAGGGAACTAGCCTGAAAAGCTTCACACAAAACCAATGTAAATGACTCATTAATTTTCTGGGTGCAAATCTTCATGAGGATAGTAAAGAAACTAATACTTCCACACTGATGCAAACCAGAGTGTCCCTGCACCTTCTGTGTGTTATATAAGAATGGATTAGGAAGTGCCACAAAGCGTCTCTAGGGAGACAACTTTTAGGCTGTTCTCTCTGAGAGAAGAAAGTGAATAAATGAGGATGACACAATTTTCTCAAGAACTGCATGCATTATTAGTTAAGTTGCTTATTTCTTACCTAGAGTAAAGAGCTGTCTCCCATGAATTATATTCCTGGCTTATAGGCTCAATGTTGTGTCTCAAAGCTGTTCTTTGCTGAATCCTGGAACATTTGAAGATTTACCTGCACTTTTGAGATTTATCTGTACTTTCAAGATTGATTTGTGAAAGATGGTATGTTTGGAACTTTTTTAATGCCCGTTATATCACTGATTGTACCATACAGATGCTCAAGTATTTTTTTTTTAAAAAAATCTTACAAATATGTTTGCTGAGAAAGTGCAAGTGAAACTGCTTACAAAATTGTTTTCAGTTTTTAAAAGGTATTTCTTAGTGCCATTTAATGTGTATTCGTTGTTTCTAACTAGTATTGGATTTGGAAATTTCTAGAGCTCTGCTGGTGATGACAATTAAGTGGTTTCAGAGTTAGATGTGAATGATCTCTTCTTTTAGAAAATTCATCCAGGTATAACTGGATCGATTGAAAAAATCAGTTCATTATCTCCACAGAGGATGCCATTCAGGGAGTCAGAAGGCTATAGGGATATCCTACACTGCGGCAGTGACATTCATCTGACCATTCACATTTCTTCTGTTCAATAATATTGGTCAGAAATGTCAAGGAGGAGATTTGGTTCTACATCATGTACAGTCTGGAAAAATGAGAACATGATTTCTATTTTATTAATAATTATGTGTATTTTATGATGTATAGTATAGATATGTGAAATTTGTGCCAAACTCAAATATTCAATTGTTTACTAACATAAACTCTCAAAACAAAACAAAAAAAAACACAAGGCCAATCATCAGGTATTTATAAAGAATTCCTTACAGGAAATTAATCAGTAGTCAACTAATACTAAAAATTGTTAAATAGAAACTTACAGAGATCTAAGATAGGATATCCTACATTTTTGGTAAGAGAAATGTCACCTGAATTTAATCACGTATTGAAAGACTATAATAACCAACTACTGTTATAGTAGAAGTCAACACAGTTCATGTTTAATTTTTTGGATCACTTTGATAAATTCCCAAAAGATTTCTAGATTTAATCTAATGAAATGAGAAACTAGATACTTGGTTCACTGCTGTTTGCACACTACATAAGACCAATATATTTCTGAGGGAACAGTTGCAACAATAAGTACCATTCATACTTTTTAGGTAATAATTCATTTATATTAGCATATATGATATTTATAAAGTCTATTTATATTTTGTATTATCCCCCAAAAAAGAAATCAAGACTTGAGAAGATGATATAATTTATTCATTATTACCCAAATGTAAATCTATAAATCAAGGGCTTAAAGCCCATATTTTTGCCCCAAATTTACTCACAGTACTTTGTTGAAGGCAATTTCAGTTTTCTCCTTGCTTCCAGCTGAATTATCATCTAAAGAGTAAAAGTTCCTACAAACAGTACGCTATAAGAGGCTGTAAAACACTGCTTCAAACAAACACTTTGCAGAGTTTCTCAGAGTTTGTAACACTCATTGATAATAATTCAATAATAATAATAATAATAATTACCCAAATTAATAAATTTCCCCAAACAGCCTACCCATAACTATTAACACATTGTAAATTAAGCAGTGTAAGAATTCATCTCGTTACTATTCTAGAAACCAGATAAACTGTCACTAGGTGAGGTAAGAGAGATTTAATAACCTTATTATTTGCATTCACTTTTCATTTATAATTAATTAATGGTATCAATTAAAATAAATTCTTGAAAAACATAATATTATATAAACTTTTTTCTTTTATATTGCAGAACAAATTTCTAATACAAAAGAGTATCTTTCAAGAATGGCTATAAAACACACCTACAAACTACCGCTAATATTTCATCAGATGGAAATCAGTTCACATAACACATGCATATAAACTGCAGTATATTTGGCTGCAATTAAAATAAAATCACAAGCCATGATAGACTATAATGCAGTTGTATTAGAACCTTCCACTGACAACTGATGCTCTGTTCTGAGCTCCTAATAACATATTTCCATTTCTTTTTTTATGCCAATGATTACAGAATTTCCAATGTGCTTCAGTAATTTCCATTTCACACAGTTGAACAGCAAAAGATACTTAAGATACCATTGAAAACTCAACAATTTAAATGTAACTAAATCTCTTCATAGTTTGTTGACATATTTTAATAAGGTATCATTTAAGGGGGGAAAAAAAAGAATGTGATACTACAGCCTGTGAAATAAAAGTTCTCCTAAACTGCCTTCCCAACATTTTTGCATAGTAGAAATATGAATGAAAAAAATAAGTATTTCATATATATTGTGAGTATATTAGATATTATCTATAGTTCTATGGATATTTAATTGAGATTAAAAGAGATGAATTGGTTACCATGCACCCAAAGGTCAGGTTGGAAATCAAGATGCATGACTACAAAGTCTCATTACACTCTCTCTATCTCTCATATTTACTTGATTACTTAATGTTAAAAATTATAGCATATTGATATCTCCATTTTGATGGGAGATGTTATTCTGTATATGTGTTTCTCATACTGGTTAATAAAGCTCTGTGGCCAATGAGATAGCAAGATAGGTGGGGCTAGGAGACAAGGAGGAAAGAGGAAGTGGGAAGGAGGCGTCGAGATGTAGCCCAGGGAGGAAGGAAGACGCCTGCCGTGGCTCCCTGGTAAGACGACCATGTGGAAATACTTAGATAAGTAGAAATGGGTTAATAATTAAGACAGAGCTGGCCTATAAACAATAATGGTAACTGGCCAACAGGATTGTATCAAATACAGAGTCTCTGAGTGTTATTTGGGGCTGGTGTGGCTGAGGGCACAGACTGGCAGGTTGGCGGGCTGGCGGAAACATACATGCTACACCATTTAATCATTATTAAATGATCATAGACATCCTGAAAGTTTTAAAAGGAGAAATATCTCCACAAAACAATCCTCCAGTTTACCTTAGGAATGTCCCTTCATCCAGCTGACCTCTAACTAATATACATACTTCAACTGGAAATCAAAAGACCATAGCATCTCATGATTTCTTCTCTTTGAACATTATGCTGTCTCATCAGGTCTTTGGAAATATAACTTAAGTTTGATTAACTGCAGTACAAGCTAAACCCCAAGTAAAAGTCAATGAGGCATAAATGAATGACAAAGTAAGACAGCTCTAAAAACCAAAATAATTTTACCATAAACATGTTGGATACTCAGTGTGCAATTTATGATTTTGTATAAATTTATTTTTATTCCAAAGTTAACAAAAGCAGCTTGTAATGATTTAATTAACTTGATCTCCAGTATAAAGATTTTGGAAAGGATGTGGATGAGTGTGTCTAGAAAGAAAATCTGTCAAAAATCAAAGCATCCTTTATTAAATATTCACATCAAATCCATTATGACATAAGAAGCATTCTGACCCTTGAATTAGCAGGTGGGGTTAAATCATGAGAAGAGAATGAATGTGCCATAATGTGAATGTGCATTACCTAGAAAGGGAATGGCATTAACTCACTGGTGACTATTGTGGCAGGGGTATAACGTAACAGAAACACAAGGGAACAGAATAAATCAAACAAACTGTGACTAATTCTGAAAAGGTCAGATCACTGAAGTAAAGTCCTGTAGCACCCATGCACACCAGAATATTAGGTCTTAGTCCAAGGAAGAAGCATCCTTATGAAGGCATCAGATATGATGTACACGGAATATGAAGCCAGGACCACAAGCAAACTCACAACTAAGGAGAACTTTCTATCTTCTATTTGTCTTATAACCTGATCACTTTATGTACAACATAAAACACATTCTGACATTAGATGTTGAGCTCCTTGGTGTGGAAAAGGTTCTTTTACAATTCAATAGAGAAAAAAGTCAGTGGTACATTATATAAAACTACAATTACTATTATATACATGCTCAGAGCTCCAGTTCAAAGAGAATTACAGAGTGATGAACAGGACTTTTGGCTATACTTTGTGCATAAGTGCACATCTTCCAACAAAGCAAGGATACCACTCGGTTGTATATGGATAAGGGTTTTGTTAGTTTAACTTTATTACAAATAGTATTGGTTTAGAAAAAAACAGTACCAAATTTACAAGAAATTTATTATTAGCATTTAAAATTATTTTTACTGTAAATTTTATATAAATCACCTCTGTGACTTTCTTGTTCATATAATGTTCACTGTTAGTTTTTTTTTTAAAGATCTAATTTTATTAATTGTGCCCTTCATCTGTTTGATTGTTTTTTCTTGGCTTTCCTTACTTTCTTTAAGAGATTTTTTTTATTTCTTGCATTTTTTTGGTTTGTTTTTCTTCCATTTCTTTAAAGGATTTTTCATTTCATCTTTTAGGGTCTCTATCATCTTCAGGAAGTTGTTTTTAGGTTCATCTGCTGAATCTAATCTGTGTTAGCATATTCAAGTCTTGCTGGTGTGGAGTCCCTAGATTCTGGTGGCATCATATTGATCTTTCTGTTGTTGGCTGTGTTCTTATACTTTTGTCTACCCATCCCTTCTTCCAGTCCATACCAGTGGGGTCTCTCCCTCTCCTGGTGGGTATGGGACCAAGGTTATCTTCCAGTGGGTACAAGCAGGTCCAATATTCCGATGGCCCTCTGTAGAGTGCTGCTAAGTGCCACGCCTTAAAGATGGCACTGGCTTCTGCCTTCCACCTCCCCAAGGGTGAGCGCTCTCTGGCATAAACAAGCCCTTATTTGGTTAAGTCTGTTCAGCCTGTCTGCTTCCGCGTTAGAGTAGCCTATCTGCAGGGTCCACGTAGCCCACTGGCGTTGGTTAGCGCAAGGGTATTTAAGCCTGTGCAGGGGTCCCACAGGGGCCCGTGGGTCAGAAGAACATGTTTCAAGGATCCTGATTAAAACTGCATGAAGAAGACTCTTCCTTGCTGGCAGGGGTAGGTGTGGCACAGCCCTCCTCTTCTAGTGGGTGGAGGTGGGAATAGGAAGCTGGCAGAGTCTAGATGGGCTGGTCTGCTGGGATGGGTTACCCTGTGCACAGTCCCCAGTGCTCAGGAGGCTCTTAGCAGGGCTCCAGAAGGCAGGCTATCTCCATGGGCAGAGGCAGGACCAGGACATTGGTAGACTCTGGACAGGCCATTCTACGTGGATGGGCTCCCCCCAAGTGTGTGCAGGCCCCAGGTCTCAGGAGGCTCTGAGCAGGCCAGAAACAGCCCCAAGCATATCTCTTACCATGGTTGGAGGTGAAACCAAGACGTTGGTAGACTCTGGGAAGACCAGTCCATGGGGTCGGTCTCCCGTGCATGCAGTCTCCAGTCCTCAGGAGGCTCCAAGCAGGGCACTGCAAGGCGAGCTCCTTCTGTAGGCAGACACAGGACCAGGATGCTGGCAGACTCTGGACAGGTCAGTCTGCTAGGACCGATTCCACTGTCGACATGCAGGCCCCAGGCTTCAGGAGGCGCCAAGCAGCCCTTCATTTATTTTTAAACATGTGAGCAATTTGTTTTGTAAAATAAAAGTTTCCAAAAGTGTAAGATAATTTGACATATTTGCAATGTAATCATTATAGGCCTAATAGAATACCAAATTTAATAAACATGATTATTGCTCACTGAGCCATCTCCCAGGGCTTAGCACTTCAACAATGTGGATTTGAGAAAACATGTTCATTCAAACAACACTGCATATTTTTGTTATGTTTTTAGGTTTTTCAAGGCAGGATTTCTCTGTGTAGCTTAGGAGCCTGTTGTGGAATTTGCTCTGTAGCCAAGGCTTGCCTTGAACTCACACCGGTCTACCTGCCTCTGCCTCCCAAGAGCTGGGATTAAAGGGATGAGCCACCTCGCTGGGCCTCAGCTTGATTTTTCAGCCTAGACAAAGCAAATGGAATTATTTACAGAACTTGTGTCATTCTTGACAAAAACACTTTTATCAAAATCAATTCCAAGCTACCTGCACAGGACATTGCAGAAGACAACTTGATAGCATTTCCAGAACATAGAAGCACAAGACCTAAGAGACTCCCATATCACAGATAATTAGATCATGTGATGAAATAATTAGGAAGTGAGAAATCTTAAGAATCTGTGTGTTTGTTACCTTCAGTTTTATCATAATGTTCATTTAAAAGTTCATTCAAATGGCTTTTTTACCTTTTTATTTGTCATTGTTTGTTTTTTGTGCTTATGCATGTGTGCACTGGGTGACAATTGCCTGCAGGATTGTTTCCCTGTTCTTTAATAGCAGAACTGTGGTAAATTAACAGTGAGTGTCTCACAGCTTCCAGAAGAATTTATTTCACTTATTGATATCTTATATCACTATATACCAATACCCCTCAATCGCAGAATAATTTTGGAGCTTGTCTGTAAGCCCTTTGATGTTTGAAATCCCCATCAATATTTCCTGAACTGTAAGTAATCATGCAAGCAGAATTCTTTGATGGCTAATGGATCCCCTCTGATTGGAAAGAAGATGTGCACATGACATCCAGCAGCCATCTTACATGCAGATTTTAATCTTTTTTTTTTTTTTAATTCTCTGAACATGTCACTGTACAATGTATTTTATCATATCTATCCCCTCCTCCTCCCAGGCACGCTGACCTGCACAAGATCTTTTAAATTTTGAGCTTAAGGTTTCACATATTCTAAAGCACCTGAGGGCTCCTACTCCCCAGATGTTTGGTACAATACTGAAGAAAGTACAACTGGAAATGTTTTATAGTTAAAACTTTGAGACCAAATGAGCAATCATTCATTGCTTTTCTGCATGGGTTTAACCTTTCCTGGCTTCTTTGCTGTTAGAAGAAAGTGCTTGCTTATGTTTTTTTTGTTGTTGGTGGGGTTTTTGTTTTGTTTTGTTTTCTAGTTACTTTGTTACAGTTGAGAATGTATGATTCAATGTGTATCTAGTTTGTAACAACAACCTGGACCCCCCTATGTGTGATGCAAAATGATACTTTAGTCCTGAATGGTTATATTACAGAAGATGCCACAGTCTTTAATTTCTCCTGGACTCATTTTATCTTTAAATTGCAGTGATTCAGCTAAATAGTCTGGTGATTTTTCTAAGACTTCATTTCACCACAGTGGCCTTGCAAGCTTTCCAATGATTTCTTTAAATATTAGGTTTTCTTTACTGGTAAAGCTACCATTTCTACTTTCCCATTCCTAATCTCTCAAGACGCCCTTAAGGGTGGCTCAGTCTGTGTGCTGCTACAACAGAGCGTCATAAATGATGAAGCTGATAAGCAAGAGAAATCTCTGTGTTGCACTTCTTTATTTCTATAATCCGGGAAACCAAGGTTGAAGGTACTGATAGATTGTTTTTCTAATGAGGGCTTGTTTTTAGTTCATTTGTGGGACTCTCTCATTGTGTCTTCATGTGCTAGAAGGTTAAAAGGTCTCTCCTGTCTCCCTTACAAGACCCCCTAATCCTATTTGTGAGCACCCCTCCCTAATCATATAATCATTTGCATCATGTGCGTGAAGCATGTGTGAGATGCACAGAGACGCCAGAGAGCCTCTTCAGTTTCATTCCTTACCTTTTCCCTTTTATGTATTTAAAATTGAAACAAGGTTGTTTTACATGTCAATCCCAGTTCCCTCACCTTCCCATCCTCCCCTGTCATCCTCACCAAACCCCAGCCCATCCTCTTTCTACTCCCCTGAGAGTGTGAGGCCTTCCCTGGGGATTCTTCAAAGTCTGTCATATCATTTGGGGTAAGTGGTGGTAGTGCTGATGGTGGTAATGTGTGTGTGTGTGTGTGTGTGTGTGTGTGTGTGTGTGTGTGTGTGTGTGTGTGTGTGTGCCTACTGGCTGGTAAGCAAGCTGCAGGGATACTCCTGTCTGCCTTAGCAGCATTTGGGACACAGGTGCATGTTGCTGTGCCTGGCATTCTCTATGGGTACCATCCTCATGATGATGCAGAGTGCACATTGCTCACTGAGCCATCTCCCAGGGCTTAGCACTTCAACAATGTGGATTTGAGAAAACATGTTCATTCAAACAACACTGCATAGGAGTATACTTTAAAATGATCTTCTCAGTCCTTGATCATCCCAACTCCTTTTGCTAATAGAGCTACACAGTTGGGATCCAACTGTGTTGTCATGGGAGTGAGTAGAAAAAAAGGCATGAAAGGAGATGGAACAATTGAAATAAAAAAGATGAGAAATCACTGTTTTTAGATGTAAGAAAAATGATGAACTTCTGAAGTCAATGAATTTACAATTATCATCTTGTGATGCCTCCCTGACTTGGAAGAAGGGTTCAGCCCCAAAATTCTCAGGTATGTATCAGATGTTTACAAACATCTCCCTTGTTTTCTTTTAATAAATTTTCCCATTTTACCTGTTCTGAATTTCTGTCTCCTCCCCCTCCAACTGGTGCTTATGGCTGCCAATTTCTGGGCATGTCCCTAACCCCTGACCTGTAGGCCTTCATGTGCATACAGTTCAAGCAAAAATAAAATTAAGGCAAACTAAATCCAAGCAAAACAAAACAAAAATGCATTTTGTCAAAATACAAAAGCCATTATACATACATGTGAAGGTGACAGCCTCCTGACTCTTGCAGATTTGGATGCAGAACTAAAGGAGCCCCCTGGGTAGATCCTTGATGAGATAAATCCTTTCTAGAACATACTTATTCCTCAGAAAGATGAGTAGGATATTCTTCCTGAAACACTGTTTCCTGAGAACTTAGAAAGTAACCCTCTCCTGCTGACAAGGTGGCATTTTTAGATTAAGCCACCAGAAATCTAAAATGATTTACCAACACAATAGTCTAAGAATAACAGTTTTCCTACCATCTGTGATTGGCACTATTATTATAGACTCTTTTATAATCACATCTCACTGTCCAACAAAGCTATTCATTCAGCAACTAAGCTCATGCTAAAAACAAGGCAGGCTCACTTATTTGCAGAGAAACACTTTTGAAAACTAATCTCATTGCTCAAGCAGAAGCATGAGTGGACCCAGTGTGGTGCAAGGTGCTTCTGCTATCAGGTGGAGGAAATGAAGTTGAAACAGAAAAGGCAGCTGAGAAGGTGTTTAATCTTCAAGGTGTGAGGCATTACTTTCTATCACTCTCCCTGGCTGATATCAGACATGAAGGCAAGAAACATCTGAAACATAGGAGGGAAGTACAATCAAGGGCCTTTGATGTCTGTGTTGGCAAAGAACTCCAGTGTTCATTGAAAGTCTATAAGACAGCAGAATTTCTGGTTTGGAAATATAAGAAACTAAGGCATTGCTAAGAGTGGGATCCGCAACCTATGCAAAAAATCCTATTCCACTTCCTTGTGCACCTGAAACCATTCACTGCAACCTCTCTCTCTCTCTCTCTCTCTCTCTCTCTCTCTCTCTCTCTCTCTCTCTCTCTCTCTCTCTCTCTCTCTCTCTCTCTCTCTCTCTCTCTCTCTCTCTCTTTTCCTCCCTCTCTCTCTTTCATGCACGCATGTACGCACACACACACACACACACACACACACACACACACACACATACACACATGCAGGCATGCACACACACATGCACACGCACACTCCCCTTAGAATTATTGTAAGGTTTACATTCGTATCCACTAACAACCTCTATTTCAACTAGTTTTCAGATAACTTAACCATGAACACCCAATAAATTCCTTAAACCTTCTAAGCCACATTTCCCCCTATCACTAAGGAGAGAGAGACAGAGAGAACTGCAGAATGATCATATATTTAAAATGCGGAAGGGTATTGGATAATCTATCTTTTTCTGTAAAGTAGAGACAAAATCATGAACACATTGCCAATAAAGCCAATGCAGGCTCCCTTGGAGGAGAGGTCAATAAACACATCCAGGCTTTTCAGCAGGGATTCACATAGTGGCATCAAGTGGAGGAAATGGTAAGTGTTTTATAAATGAGTCAGGGCTTCCCCAAACGTCCAGACCCTCCAAATCTTACAAAGCAACAAGGCCCTGGTAGCAAAAGTGAAGAAAGTAAGTAAAGCTTCACACTGGACAATCCAGTTCCCGTTTTCACTAGCTCTCCATCATGGTGATGACTTTAGACTGTAGGACTTAAAGAGAGTACTTCCTTCATCTTCATCAATGATGACTGCTGAAGGGACTCTTCCCACCCCGAGCACAACAAATGTGGCTCTGGAAGACCTCCCCCATTCCCTCTGCCTTGCTAAAAAAAACATTATATTACATTCCTAAAGCTAGCCACCAAGGTCTATTCTCTTATTTGGCCACCTCCTCCTCCTGAGGCTGAATACCCAGGCCCAGCTATCAAAGCTTCGAAGTCCAGCAATCAAAAGCCCCCTTTGGCTCACCTAATTAACATGTCAATTAATATCAAACACCTCATCCTCATATATTGTTTCCCCTTTGCCTTTATAAACCACAGTTTGCCTATGGGAGACATCTGTCTCCTCCATCTTAGACACAATCCTTTTTTCCTCTCCACATCCCCTAACAAATACTCCTTTTCACCTCTCTCTTGTCCCCTTCCCCTTCTCCCTCATCCTATATCTCCTGTTTTTGTCTTGAGCACACTTTGTTCCTCTGGGGCAATTAAATCTTTTTTATGTTGAGAACTTGATCCTTTGCATATTGAGCCAACTTTGAGGTTCCCTACAGTTGCCATATGCATCCATACTCCCCTGAGCGTGCTACCTCATGCCGTGACTAAAACGTAGAAGCCATTCTCAGAAATCGGTGGTATTTAGCCAGTACCCTGCATTAATGAAAATTTGTATTTGGATTCCTAGAAATAATAATTGGAACAGAAACCTGAAGTCAGCTAATCTTAGCCCATTCAAGGTGAGGGTCTTATCAAGGCCTCCTCAGCAGTAGCAATGACCTGCATTTGAACTCAGCACACTGCCCACATTGAGAGAATGCCAATATGAAGATGGTTCATATTTTGACCCCTTAAGTGTTCAGCAAATTCATCTTGCCATGAGGTGATTCCCTAAGGTTTAGAAAATTTAGCTGATCCTATGGAAAAAGAGACAAAGTATTTTTTGAGACATCATTAGTCAGAAAGTAGTCATGCTTTTAGTTTTAAAATGATTTTAACATTGGGGTTAAGAATATAGTACAGTGTCTAGGATCTACTGATACATATGTAAATATTTCTCCACCAATCACTCTCTCTCTCTCCATATATATATATATATATATATATATATATATATATATATATATATATACACATAAGTATTACACATGTATGAAAAAAATTCAGACTTGGTACAGTACCTTCTAGGCAGTTAATCATGTATGTCCTAAATATTCCTGATGGTCAGTCTATGATTGTATTTGTAAATCCTTTTAGTAAATACCAGGATAATTTAATTAAAATTGTAATGATTTTGTGTAATAAGAGATTAGTGTCCCTTATTGATTCCTTGTGGTTTGAGACTCCCTGATTTTCTGGCAGGAACACTAGCTCTTGAGTATGGAAGAAAAATAATTGAATAGAGTAATATCTATCAGCTCGTTGTATAAAATGTGGGAAGCCATGGGCTGCTCTCTTCCTTGCATATTGGTACACTCCTATTTTGCACAACTTTCTGGTCCAATGAGCCTTATATTGTTTTCTACAGTTCTACCTCTATTTAGCGGACTCATGGTAAAGCACTTCTTATCCAAAGTTCTAGTCATTCAGAGGCCATTTATCACAGCATTTTCTGAGACATCTATCTGATTTCTGTGTGACTCTGCCCTTTATTTTCCCCTAAGAATATAACTCGTAATTACTGTGAGATTTTTTATATGTTTATTTGTGTGACCTACTCTGTCCTTAAGAGTATCTAAATTTTAATGTTTTAATTTTTTTCAACTTTTAGAGCTCCTTTATAAACATAAGAGGTATGTTTGTCTGGGACTGATATTTCTCTTTTTCATCCTCAGGTGTTAACATAATGAAATAATTACTTTAGCTTCTGAACAATAAACATATCAGGGCTCTGAGTGATGACTTCCTCAGAATTAAAATTCAAGTGCAAAAGAGTTCCAAGAAGTCACCTTATAATGATTGTACTTGAATTAAGAAATGAAGTGACATTGTTTGACAGATAGTAAATCTGGTTTGACTGACTGGTTCACAGTAACAGCAGTCTGTTAACTAAATAAAAAACACATAGTTCTTATAAATTAATTAATTGAGTAGTTCTAAGACTTTTATCAGTAGTTCTTACAAAGTGCAAGAAAATAAAGAATTTCATTCAAATTATTGCTTGTGTTAATAAATGCATTTTAAATTTAACAATAGTAGTACATTGGGGAATGCCTTTCTTGAAATATTTTATGTAAAATTGGAAGAAAATTACTGGAGACAAAGTGACAAATATCTTTGCAAATCAGGCTGAAGACTAAAGGGAGCTAAATTGACAAATGGTAATTAGTTTAAAATATTTAATGACAAATCACTATACATTTTGCATATAATTAGGAACTTCAAAGAATTGAGCACCATTGCTCTATGAGGATTCTTCCAAATCAATCTATTTATTGAAAATAATGAATTTTCTAGAGCTTACATGTGCATAAAAAGTACAAAAGTTTCAGTATAATTAAGGAGGGATCTCAACACAATAATGATTGACATTCATCTAGGAGTAATTAGGTTATTCTTTTTATTAAGAAATGAATTTTTAATAAACTTTAATTATTTAACCTTCAATAAGCATCCAGATTCATATTATTTAGTTTTAATCAGTTGAGAGTTAAAATAACAATGAATATACTCAGCCTAGAAGAAAAATTTAACACTCAGAACCTTAAAGGGAGAAAATGAAGAATTTTTAATTTTAAGTTATAGAAATGTAATAGATGGTCAATAAAAGACATTCAAAAATTTGAGAGTACATTGTATTAGGACAAGTTTATCAAAGACATATATAAAACATAGTTCCAGATAATGCATTTCTAACTGTTGAATAAAGAGTATACATATTTTTTAATAAGTTTCCTGAACTAAAGCCAATTAAAACTGGAAAGAAAATGCAAGTTTACCTATTATACTGTTCCTGATACCTGGTAAGTTTGTGGTACCCTAAATAAATCCAAATAATTTTATACTTTTTCCAACAGTGGGATAACTTCTTAGTGTTTTCATTCTAAGTTCAAATAGTTAACAAAAATGTACTTAGCACTGTACAAATATTAACTTAGTCTTTTAAGGGAAATATAAGCAATAATAACAATAATATTGTTATAACAATGCACTATTGCTAAGGTTATGTCGGTGTGGTATCCTAAAATGTCTTCTGTATTATACTAACTTCTTTTTTCCTTGTGGTTTTCTGAGTTCAGTATGATTTAAATACCCTTGGCTAGCTGGAACTCACAATAGTTCTTCTGCCCCTATTTCAAAAGTACTGGGTTTTCAGATAGATGTATACCATCTCAGTCATCATTAATCCTTAATTCTGTAATGAAGAGGTTAGATGCAGTGCCTACATGGTAGCATGAGGTATGCGATGTTGGCTTTGTTACAAAGTGCCAGCTACTAGAGACTTTCTGATAATACATCAGCTCGAGGATCATGGAACCATGATCACAATGGTTGAAAGCAGATAGCTGAAATTACAAAGACTGAAACCAAATCAAGGTGCAACAGTAGCACATTTTGTGATAAATCTTTTGTGTATTGTGCCATGTTTTTCAGATTTACTATATGATTTCCAGCTTCTTCTGCAATTGCAGTCAATTTGAGAGTCTGTAATTTTTTATTTTAACATTTTCCATCTATACTTCCAATTGCTGCACAACATATTCAGGCATGGGATATTCTCTACACAACCTGCAATAGTTGTGAAATGTCATCACAGGGTGGGTGGTATTTACATACTCCAGGTTACACAAGTAGCTTGTGGATGGCCTAACCATGGGGTTGTAGGAAGAATTTAAGGATACCATTAAGTGCCTACTTCTAAAAGTTATCACTGCTACAGAATTCCCTCCCAGTTCTTAAACTCCAGCTCTTCTCAAACTAAACATCTGCTTTTCTTTTTAATATTTAGTTATTTAATATCCCAACTGGAGTTTCTCCTCCATCCTCTTCTTCGAGTACCTCCCCTACTTCCCCTCTGCTCCCCTCAATCTATTCCTCCTCCTTTTTGTTCAGGAGAGGGCAAACTTCTCATGGATATGAACAAACATGACATATCAAGCTGCAATAAGACTAAGCACCTCCCTTGTGTTAAGGCTGAGCAAGGAACTACAGTATGAGTATTGGGGTCCCAAATGCCAGCAAATGAATCAGAAACAGCCCCTGCTCCTACTGTTAGGAATCCTACAAGAAGATCGAGTTACACAACTGTAAATATGCAAAGGGCCTATGTCAGTTCCATGCAGGCTTAGTAGTTGTTGATTCATTCCCTGTGAGCTTCTATGAGCCCACGTTAGTTGATTCTTTGGTGTTTCTTGCAATGTCCTTGACCCCTCTGACTCCTACAATCCTTCCTCCCTCTCTCCAGCTGGATTCCCTGAACTTGGCCTATGGTTTGGCTGTGTGTGTGTGTGTCTCTGTATATGTTTCCGTCAGTTGCTGGATGAAGCCTCTCTGATAACAATAGGCACCAAATCCAACACAACCCATTGGCAGGCAGACTGTAGGCTGAAGGTTACATGGCTGGGTAGATGTCCAAGTTCCTGCACTAGAAGACTTATCTGGTTGCAGGAGATTATCTGTTAAGGCTAGATGGGAGAATGTAGTGAGATACCCCTCACCTGTTGCACTGACCACGCCCATTGGGGGCATGGGGACAGATGCGGGAGTGACCTGGGGGGACTAGATCTGGGGTCCTGGACCTCTATCTTTTGCTTCCTGATTGGAGACAGAGAGCATCTGGAGTCATCCTTGGGACTGGAAACTACAGGTAGAAGTGTTGCTAGGAGTCTTATCTGTCAGTACTCTCCCCATCACAACCCCATACCTGACTCCTCATGTTCCATCTCCACCCACCTCCAGTCTACCCTTGAGATTTATTCTATTTCCCTTTCCCAGGGAGATACATGTGTTACTGCCTGTGCCCTCCCTGCTACCTAGCCTCTCTGGGATTTTGTATTGTAGCATGGTTATCCTTTATTTTACAGATAATATCCACTTACATGTAAGTGCATGCTATGTTTGTCTTTCTGGGGCTGGATTGCCTCACTCAGGATAATTTTTTTTGGTCCATCCATTTGCCTGCAAATTTCATATCATTGTTTTTAACAGATGAGTAATTCTCCATTGTGTAAATATACCACATTTTCTTTATCCATTCATCAGTTGTGAGACATCTAAAATACCTGCTTTTCCATCATCAAATTTTATAATATTCAGATTCTATCTTGTACCTAAATATACAGTTTAATGTAAGTAAAATTACATTTGAATTCTGAATATTTAAGTCTCCTAATATGATTAATACATGAGTATAATTCACAACAGAAACAGTCATGATAACTGGACAAATAGAAAGAGAAGTGTAATTTTATTGTGAAATTCATGCTTCTTGAGGGAGGACATTGAAGATTCATGAGAGATTGAGCAACTTACCTTAAACTCTCAGTTGCTGTCTATATTCCATGTTATTTAGAGTGAATTTGCAGTTGGCCTGTATGCCTATATTCCCTCAAGACTCTAATATCCACTTTCTCCCACATATTTATGCTCTTGTTGACAAAAGAAATATCTGCCTCCTTGGCCAAGTTACTAAGTCGTGCAGTTCTTAATCAATAACATGCTGAATGGAAGATCCTTTCTTCTTGTAAACAGTCATCTTGAAGGCCTGATGCTCCGCTTTCTGAACTCACATGTTTTTCATACTGACATCTCTTTTCACAGACTTCCAAGTTTAATCCTGTGTTATCCTGATTTCCCAGGTGTCCTCTCCTATACTTTCTACTTATATTTTGTTAGGGCATGTCCTTCTGAAAAAGTCTCACAAGGTTTACTGTAAGTGAAGTTGCAAAATCTTCTGTATTTAAATTCATTCACCTTTCCCCTTCATATTCGACTTACAGACTAGATATAAGATATTTACATATATTTCTTTAATGATTTAGATTTTGTTCAAATATTTGCCTGTGAACTATTCATTGTTTCCATGAACCAAAGAGGATGTTTTTATACAGACATAAAACAAGCTATAGCTCTCAGAATTCCTTCATAGTTCTACTTTCCAAGAAACTCCCTCTGAACTTAAAGAGCTGCTGCTTGGAAAGAGTTAGGGTAGCTGTGAGCAATCATGTCACAAGATATTTGGGTGGAGATGTGAACATAAAACTCTCCACTAAGTATGTGATGAATGTTTGTTTGGGTCATATAGTAGAAATCACTGGAAGCACTAAGAATATAAAATTATGTAAAAAAGAAAAAATAATGGATTTTTTCAGTAAAGAGTCTAATTAATGGATAGCTGAGCATATGGATCAATGACTTTAATGATTTCCTAGAATGTTGGTAATGTGGTGGGTGGGGTAAAGAGTTCTGTGATTCTAATAACTGAGGATGATGGTATAGCCTTGCAAATGCACTGTAAGTCAGAAAAGGGTCAATCAACTTATCCTTAGAAAAATATAAAAGCTTTAAAATGCAAATTCATATAAGTTCCTGAGTCTGAGAACACCATTTGCACCCTTCACACATGAGATATCTAAACTGTTTCTTCCAGAAAATCAAATGAGAATGATACAGAGGAAATACATATACTGCTGGTGTTAATTGTAAAGATAAATAATTTGCTACTTAATCATATATAAATAAGTGTAAAAATAACAGAGGAATTATAGGCATAGAATTATAATCCTATAGAATCTGTCTATAGTATTGTATACATGGTTCAATAGAAGAGAAAATATAGACAATCTGATGTGCTTAGTATCCTTGAGTCATGTAATTTTTTTTGTCAGTTGGAATTCACTTAGTTTATAACAATTTTGTTGCTTCTTCAATATTTCTTTACAGTCAGTTGAGCTACTAGAAAACATATTGGATATGGTGGTGTGTGCTTATAATGTTAGCACTAGGGTTTGAGGAGGCATGAGTTCAAACCCATCCTAGATTGTATGGTGACTTTGAAGACTTTGAAGTTAACTTGATTTAAGGAGACCCTGTCAATACAACAATAGCAACAAAAATAATGGGTAATCAAGGACTTCTAGATAGTATGCCCAGCCCTTCATCCACAAATCTTTCCCAGTTAACATTCTTAATAGTGTATAAATTACAGAAGCTCTAACATATAAAGAGATGGATTAGAACTAGGAGTCATAGAATGGGACAGGTAACCTCTAGCAATAGCCACTAGAAAGAATATAAGCAAACCAACTTCTGGTTTATCAGTTATAACTATGAACAAAACAGTTTATCAGTTATAACTATGAACATAGTTATAGATGAGGTAGAATTAATAGTAAGGCAAAAGACTTTACATTACCTCCTTCATATTCGTACATAAAGATGTTTATTTCATATAATTGTTCCTTTTTTTCTCTTTGCTGAAAATATTCATTTAGTAATGAACATAGTACATAACAAGAAAAGAGGTAAGAATGGAATCCCAAGGCCGCTTTTGTGATTATAGACTTCTAGGAGTGCTGTGCCATTCTTGAATTATCACAGCACAAGGCGAGAGAATCTATGGTGGTAAATGCTATCAGGTTGACAGGAGCCAGCATTATGTAGGACTAAGCTTTGGGAAGTTATGGTTGTAGAGGTAGGAAAAGGCAGCATAAATGTGGCTGACACTATTTAGTGAGCTTGGCTCCTAGGCTGAGTAAACAAGAGAAAATAAGCTAAACACTAGCATTCATTGTTTGCTACTTCCCAATAGTGGCTGCAACATGATTAGCTGCTTCCTCATCCCTCCACTGCACCATCCCTGCATGATGGTCTGCCCCTCAAACTGTTAACCCAAGTAAGCTCTTTCCTTATGCTACATTACCATAGCAATGAGACAAGGCACAGCTGTATTTTCCATCCAACATTCTATAATACTAGGAATTTAAGCATACCTAAATGATTTTTTTCACTCTTGAGAATATATAACTAAATCAAACATTATGGTGGTAGGAATCATTTATCAATGCAAATAATACATTGACATATACATTTTATTAAACAAACTCTAATGTTTAACACTAATACCAATCTTTATCCTCTCTCTAGCACTATGATTTTTCTCCACATGAAGATTTTATCGCATGCAGCTTAGGTGTGAATGTTTAGGGATATAAAATTCAAAGAGACTTAAGTTACAGTTATATAATTAACCACATAAAACAAAAATAGGGTCATTTCCCGATGCAATGCCTAATCTTATACACATCTCTATGTTTTTCTTCTTACATACATCTGCCATCACAGCCCTCTGCAATCTCACCTGGAACATTGAATCAGTTAACTCAGAATTATGATCTTCATGATTTTTGCTGGCACTCCCTGTATCAGCTGCTATCTAAACCGGCTGTCACATGTGCCATCTTTCTTTTGAATACAGCCAGTGGCTTCTCTTTTCCCCAAGTAATCACAAGAGAACACTAACTGAGCAACCAACAGATATTTGGGTCACACACAGAAATGAAGGACCATCACTGCTCTTTGAGTCTTTCCACATGGTCTATCTTTATGATTTGTGAGTAGCAAAAGAGATTGAACACATATTTTTGGTGATTATGTAAAGCAGTGTATTATAAAACAGATTTTGCAAAGAGCCTTGAGTGTCAATTAGCCTGGAGTGTCAAATGGCAAATGTCACCCTCATTTTACAGTGAGGAAAAGTAAAAACAGGTGCAAGAGGACCCTCTGTGATGTGCCAGTGTGTTCCATAATGCCAGAAACCAGTCCTACTGGTTGCACTGCATCCTCGGTGCTAAATAGTACATGGTACCTTTCATATTTCTTTCTAATATTATCCCAACTACAAATCCCTTTACTCCACATTTCTTTCAAATTCAGTGCTCAATGTAAGGTCGCAATGGCACATAAAAGCAGATATGATTGCTCTCACAGAGATCCAGATCAGAAAGGAAAAGACATTAAGTAAATAACTGTGGGAAAACAGAGATATTCTCATTCCATGAAAGCTTCAGTAGAAGCATCAGATGGCATCAGACCTTATACTGGGAAGATTGGACCTAGTAAGAAGGGTTGGGGATCACTGTCTTCTATAAGCAATGCTTACACTAACTTCTGTCAAACAATGGTACAAAGTTTAGGAGAGACAGAGACAGAGACAGAGAGACAGACAGACAGACAGAGACAGAGACACACAGAGAGAGAGGGAGGAAGGGAGGGAAGGAGGGAAGGAGGGAGGAAGGGAGGGAGGGAGGGAGGGAGGGAAGGAGGGAGGGAGGGAGGGAGAGAGAGAAACATACAAAGACCTCTAGAAGAAGGAATAATAGTGTGGAATAAATCCCAATGTGAATGAAATGAGGAAAATAAGAAAGGAAGAGCATGGGATATGAAGGAGGGAACTAGAGACAGGTTCTGCATTTGTAGCAGAATTTTAGATCTACCATTAGAATTTTGTCTTTATCCACAAAGCAGTGTAGTTGTATAATTTGATTTAAATGCTGTGTATAGAGTAGGCAAACTCATTGAGGCTTAAAGCAGACTAGTGGTTATCAGCAGCTATAGGGAACAAAGACTGGAGAACAAACTTACTGAACACAGGCTTCAGGTTTAACAGGGGAGATGACAATATCCTGAAATCGGGTACCAAGAATACTTGTACCTACCTGTGGATACAGTGAAAACACTGACACTTGCATGGGCAAATCTCATTATTTTTCAGATAATATATTGATCAAAATATTTTTAGAACCAGTAGTTGGACACTATGAGACACTGAAAGCATTGAATTCTATTAATCAAACTGCTTTCCAAATGAATGTTCTGTTTTCAAAGTGAATGATAAATAAGGATGAGAAAAGGGAAAACTCCTCTAATAATGCAATAACAGAAATGTAGAAAACAAGTGGAATTTAGGGTGGATTGTAAAAGTTCCATGAACAGGAGCTTCAAAGACTGGTCCCAGCTTTGAGGCTTGACCAAGAGAATGAGGATATGATTCATTAAAACTGAGGGAGTTGAGGGAAACCAGGGTTTGAGGAACAATGGGGCAATATAAAAATGTATCTTTTATTTTATGCTGAGTTTGAGTTTCTCTGGAGGAACAACAATAGGAAAGTGATGCATTGATCTGGAACTCACAGTAGCTTTCTTAGTTGAGAGAACACAGTAGTCTATAAAACAACAGTCATGTCTGTACATGAAAAGCAACTGGAACAAAAAGACCTTAGTCCACTTGAGCCAAGAGAACAAACTATTGTAAACTGTGTACCTTGCCAATAAATTTATGTCTTATAGTTCTAAATCTAGGAAGGCCAAGATTAAAACATCTCCAAGGTCTATTGTTTGGTTCTTAGACAGTGTCTCATGTTTTCTTACATAGCAGAAAAGAGGAAAGAGTTCTCTGGGCCCATTTTGTCAGGACATCAGTAAAATAAATTCTTGCTGGGAATATGTCTCAACAATAGAATATTAGACTATAGGCTTGAGGGTTCAATCCTCAGAACCACAAAAATAAATTAGCACAGTACTTTTGCAAACCAATCATTGCCTACAAGACTCTGCCTCCTGGTTCTATCAGCTTGAAGGTTAGTCTTTTAAAATATGAATGTTTCAGGCCATAAATATTTAAACCATTTTAAGACATGAGCTAGAACCAATGCTGAGGTACTAAAATCATGACTAGACAGATCTCTGTTTCAAGTCTACATGGGGGAAATAAACAGAAGGCTGGGTTAGGAGGAAACATGTTGTGCCAATCAAAGAACCATTGGAAAGCATTTCAAAAGCAATAGCTTTGCCAGGTGGATATGATGGTGCTATGAAGTCAAATGAAATATGGAGCAGGTAAGTTCTGTGTCAAGCTGATAACAGCATCAAAAGCTATTTATCTATGGAGCTGTCCAGCCAGAGTCACATTATGGCAGGTTGACCCGTGAGTGGGAAATGGAGAAACAGCAGAAGCCAGAGCCTACTGCTATTATTGTTATTTCAGCACTCTGTAAATTCAGCCTGTAAATTAGGAAGTGAAGGAAGGTTATATGGGGCTAGCATGGTCATGACTGGTGTTCTGATTGGAGTATTATTGGCTGTATAATAAACATAAAAGGGCATTTTCAACTGAGTACTAGAAACTAAAACTAGCTAAGCAAATAGAAGATATGTAGATATGTGTTTCAAAAAAAATGTGAGATTGATGAGTCCCAGGGGCAAGGTCAGGGATTAAGCAGGTGCCATAAGAAAGGAAGCCAAGACTGGAGGTACAGATGCAAGGTGTGGTATGTGGTCTGTGATGTCTGTCTGAGGCTGCTTCCATCTGATCAAAGTTTTGTGATGATCTGCTAAGGGTGATGAGACCTGAGGTAGACCAAAGAGAAAGTTATTCTCCTAAATATCATTGAAGTCTCATGGGACAGCTGATGGCTGCCTTAGAGAACTGTCAATTGAACACTTACCCCAGGTCAAAGCGTAGATCATGTCTCCTATGTTTCTTAGAGAATCATGTTTTGATTCTGAGATTCCAAAGAACTAATCATAAGCTGTAATCAGCCTATAGTTACTGAGTTGCAAATTGTAAGTTTCCTCATATCCAATGATGCTGTATACTAACAGGAAAAATCAGAGAATCACATGTAGCAGCATGTAAAAAGTAGAATATTTGAATGTTAGGTTTCATTATATTTTATTGCTGTGTTGATGGTCTAGCAGCATTTCAATGTGTAAAAAATAGAGCTATACATATAATTTATTTATGCTTAGAATTTATTTATGCTTATACGTCAGCAATATGACTTAATTAAATTATCATGGTCTTTTAATTTGATATAAACTATCTGAAATATCACAAAATAAATGTTATTGTATCTATGGTATTCAAAAGAGTAACATATTTTAATGAAAATCATAAATAAAAAGTATGTAGCCTGCCAAATAGGTAAATATCATGTGATTTTCAAGTGTCTCATGATAAAATACTTAAAATTATAAAGGCATATGTAATTGTAGTCAATAAGCATACATGATTAACATCATCCATTTTGGATAGTTGATTTTCTTTTGGCAAATTATTTGAAAGTGAATGTTATTTATAAAAATGATATTGACATAAAAATAATACAAAATAATAACCTTTGATTTTCTTAGCTTTTGTTTTCTAATTTCTGTTACCTTTCAATATAATATAGTAACATCATATCTCCCTCTCCTCTTTCCAAAGCATCCTATGTACCTCTCCTTGCTTTCTTTCATGTTTTTTTTAATTAATTGTATTGGCAACTAAGAAATCCTGAGAGTGGGAGAAATAGTCTTCCCTAGAGAAGAACACACCAATTGGTTATAAAATTCCAAATGGTCAGACTTGAAAACACAAAGAGAGTATCAGACTGAGAAAGGTATACTAAATTTACAATGCAAAATTTTAGTACCTGTTTGCTGATTGTAGTTTATGATTACTTCTTTTTTTTTTTTTACAAATGTGGAATCAAAGTAAGGTTCTCTACATAAGCATGGAGAGAAGAGCTGTAAGCTTTATTGCTTTGACCTGTGACTAAATGTCCACCATTTAACAGTACACAGATGTAGTAGTATGTATATGTATTTATATGTAATAACTTTTTTTAAAACGTATACAAAACTAGAAAAGATCTCTTTGTGAACTCTTAATTTTTTTGGAGGGGTAAAGCATGACTTGTTCTTATGTATATTTGATCACGTTTTTGTGTAAGCTTGATGTATTTACACTTTAACCTTTTGAAGTTAACATGCTACACAGAAAAATATGGGGCATATAACAAAAAGAAATCATTGATGATCTGGAAAGATGAGGTCATGATGTGTGTTTTCTGATAATTTAAGGTTGCAAGACTAAACTAAAACATTATCCTTATGAAATCTTCTGTGATTCCTGCCTTTATAATTTTTATCCAAGCTCTCAAACTACCATATTTAAAAAATATCTATGTAAACCTCATATTATAATGTTAAATGATCAAGTTTGTTATTTCAGAAAAAAAAAACTTAAATTTATAACCTATCTTAATTTGCTTGTGCTGTCATAACAGAAAACTGGAAGCTGGAAAACTTAAAAAATGAATATGTTTATGAGGATGGTATCCAGAGTATGCAAACACAAGAGTTTGGGTATCCTGATAAAAGTTGACTGACTGCAGAATAACATAACAGAAGAGGCCAAGCATGTAGGGTGTCTGCATTTGTGACAACCTCTCACAATACTAACCAGCTTTTGTAAGAACTGAGTAAATCCCTTCCAAGGGTGATGCAAGTAAACCTGACCACCTTTCACCAACACTCCCCACTACTTGACTACCCACCATTTCTCAGCACCACCACAATGGGGGCCAAGCACTTTCAACGCATTCAAACCACATCTAAGCCCAACTGTAGCCCAATCAAATGAAGTGTTTGGCACAAGAACTACCAAAAGGCCCTGTGCAAAAAAAAAAAACAAAACAAGAACAACAACAAAAACGAACAAAAGAAAATCTATTTCACTAAAAGGGATAAAGGAAAAAAAAAGAGTACCACTTTTCCTTACTGGATGGAAAGGTGTCTTTCTGCACAGAATGATGCAAATGTGTGGTCCAAATTAAAAGGACTAGCAGCAGAAGCAACTGGCCAGAGATGGCAGTGACTGTGGGAAAAGGCCAGCATGCTTGGATGACACATTTGAAGCTCAAATGAAAGGAAAATGGGGAGTTCAATGGGTCACATTGCCATTTTCAGACTAGATCTTTGATGGACCCGGAGAGCCATGCCGGAAGCTGTTCAGGAAAATGAAAAGGAGAAACACTGGTAACCCTGCTGCCATGATCTCGCTTGCACTATCTAGCATTCACAAAGAAGGCACCATTCCCAAGCGAATAGGAGTGTTACTCAAGAAGCTTATCTGCAAAAAGCATATGTGAGAATCAATCACTTGTTCATAATCACAAACATGCACACCCAGTGTTAAATATGTAATTATTTAATTTGCAATTCATTTAGGTTATTCTTTTTATGTGATTCCTTTTTGGTTCCAAAGACTCCGAGGCTTGAGGGAAAATCTGTTGATGATGCTGATACTGAGGAAGAAACTTCCTGAGACTATGTGTCTATCACTAGAAGAGAGCCTTCCAAAGACCATAGGGATACTAGGTGTGGTAGAGATTTAGTTTTCCACAGTCCCAGGCAAGCTTGCCTTAGGATAAGAAAGGATGTTGCAAAGACCATCAGGAGACAGTTAGGTAATGCATGATGCTTACAAGTTTCCTTAATGCGAAGAGTATTTTTACTTTGACAGATATGGCCCCACTAAAGCCTCTGCTGCTTCCCTCTGCTTCTTATGAACATGAGAGCATCTGGAATCTATTTATAGCTGGGCTGAAAAGTTCGCCCTAACCAGACTTGCTTGCAGAGTCCTTGTCAGTTAAAGCTTTGCAAATAAAAAAAATCTATGTTCTGCCATTTTGAAAACCCATCATGTCCTTTCCCCTCACTTTACCCTTGTCTCAAACTCTCACAAATCATACTTCACAATATGTACTTTGAAGTAGTCCTTAACACTGACCCTGCTATCTCCCTTTGCTGTCTTATCACTTCACATATTTTTTGACTCATCTTCTTTTCTCTTATAACACTGTAACATACACCTACCTACCCCTAGCAGCCTTGTGCTAAGAGCCTGTAGAAAAACAATCATGCATTTTCTTACATTTATTCAACTTATTACAAATTAGTCAATATTTCTCCCATTTATATTCCTTTGTGCCTCCTTTCTCCTTGCCACAGGTGAAATAATAACATGCTCTTCATCTTCTGGTTTTTCACAGCAAAAAGTCTCCTGTAATATACACACTTTGTGTCTCATAATTTTTTATGTCTCTCAAGATGTGCATGTTTTGTTTTTAATGCACTAGACTATAGGCAGAGACATTTGATGATTTTTATCACATTCTTCTGGACTCTGGCCACATTTATCTAGATTATTGTCACCTCCATTTTTCCCGAAGAAGAAATGTGAAAGCCCAGGCATTGCCTTTATGTTTATTTTCCAATTATGTGTGAGAGTTCAGAATGCTAACCCATAAAAGTGAGCAGTCTAGAGTTTTTCAAGTTCAGATTCATTCCCGTAGCTATCAGGACACTGGGTATAATGTGAAAAATTAGTGCCATGGAGCCTGAGCATGGCTGAGAAGTCTTCACTCTGTTTGCCAAAGGCCAAAGTTCTAGTCAGACCTGGGAACCATTACTTTCAGTTAGTCTGGGTCAGACAAAGTAACTGTCAGACTGTTCTCCTCCACTTCCTGAAGCAGAAGAATGTATTAGTCCGCTTTTCAGTATTATAATCAAATACCTGTGGCAGACAACTTTGTAATGAAAACAAGGTTATTTGACTTACAGATTTGGAGCTGCAAGCTCAAACAGCATTGTTTACCTTCTGGTGAAAACCCCCACTCCCCATGCTTGTATCCCATCACAGTAAGGACAGGAGTATAACTCATAATGATCTCTCTCCTTTGTATAAAGCACTCTATCGAACAATGTGAGCTCAGCCCTAATATAACCAATCCCCAACCCAATGACTTGGCCTCTAACCAACAAAGGCAGGGGGAGTTTGCTGCTCTCAGAGTGGGGTGTGTAGTTCAGTGGCAGAGTACATGCTTAGCTTGGGTGATTTATAGCACCACCAGAATTAACACACCTTTTAAAAGAACTTCCACACTCCCAATGCCATTAGCATGTGATTCTGGTAATTACATAGCTGTATGGGTTTGACAGAGAACAAATACCATGCCACAGGAAAATATCAACAGAGAACAGCTATGGGGCACAACTTCTAAAGACAAGTCAATAATGAAGGAGTTTGGGGAAACTCTTACTATTATTTTCTTCCTAGACACACAGATAGATAGATAAATCTGAGGTGAGGCCCCCAGGAGTTCTACAAGAAAAAGACTCATTTTGATTTAACTTTGGTTTTCTTTTTTTGCTTTTCTTATTTTGAGAACACTGTGTGTGTATGTGCGTGCGTGCGTGAGTTAAGAGTAGGTTTTACCCGCTGCTGGTCTGGACCCGCTGCCATGCCAGCCCTCAATAACACACAGAGACTCTGTATTTGATACAATGCTGTTGGCCAGTTACTATCATTGTTTATTGGCTAGCTCTGTCTTAATGATTAACCCATTTCTACTATTCTAAGTATTTCCACGTGGCTCATCTTACCAGCCAGAGCAGCTGATGTTCTACATCTCTGTGCTCTCCATGTTGACTCCACCTTACTCCTTCCTCTTTCCTCCTTGTCTCCTAGCCCCGCCTATCTTGCTTTCCTATTGGCCAACAGTGCTTTATTCATTAACCAGTATGAGAAACATATTTACAGAATAACATCTCCCATCATGTGTGTGTGTGTGTGTGGTCTATGAATACATACATACATACATACATACATACATACATACATACATACCAGTGAAACAAGCTTGAAGAAAAACCCTATGAAATATTTGGATTAAGAATCAGTGTTACAGTCGGGTAACAGGTAAATTTCTCTATATTTGATGACATTAGTATGTTATGTCTTCAGCAAAAGTATATTATCATCAAGTTATATAGAGTAACCATAGTTTGTAATTGGGGGGCATCCACAGGATGCTTGACCAAAGACTCATTAAGATGTAACCCATCCTTACTTAGTAGTGAGGGTATTAACTTGGTGGCATGATATTTTTAGTTGGGGCATTGTTTTCCCAACTATATGGTAATTATATTTAATTCCTTTCATATATGTTTATATTAATGGAAGCTTCCACAGCAGTAAGTTGCCATGTGGCTGCTTCTTTTCTTTTTCTTTTGAAAAGACCTTTAGTGTTAGCTATCCCCTCCCATATTCCCTCCTTTATCCTGCCTTCCCATCCCCATCCCTCTCCTCACTTAATCCTCCTATTCCATTTTCCCCATTATCTCTTTATAACATCATTATACTCTATTTCATTTTCTTGGAAAGGCCTCCTCCTATCCCATGGTTTCTTGCTAGCTGTCTAGCTCACTTTAAAATAAAACTGAAGCACACATGACTAAAATTTAAAAGCTAACATTCACACAGAAGAAAACACCTTGCAATGTTTGTCTTTTGGGTTTGGGTTACCTTACTCAGGAAGACAGTTTCTAGCTTTATCCACTTACCTGCAAATTACATAATTTCATTTTTCTTAATGGCTGAATAATATTCTGCTGTGTAAATGTACCATATTTACACTATCCATTCACAGGTGATGGTCTCTGGCTATGATGATTAAATCAGCAATGAACAAGCAACTGACCCTCATAGTGTTGGAAGGTACTTCACCCTCTATTGGAGGAGGAAACAAGCTATTTATAGTTGATATCTGTTGAGACAGGGATAAGCATTAGTCTTTGATATAGTGTACCATGTATATAAACCACACTATAGGACAGCCTTTGTCTAGGACTAGATGGCTTAAACAGACTCTATTGGATTTTTTTTTTTTTTTTGTTGTGTGTGTGTGTGTGTGTGTGTGTGTGTGTGTATGCACATACACGAATGAGTGTGCTTTTGTTTTGATTTGATTTGGTATTTAGTTTTTGAGTGGTTGAGATTCTCTTTCCATTTATTTGGTTTAAATTTTATTTTATGGTTTTTTGGGGGGTGTGGTTTTTAATTAGTGTATTTATTTGGTTTTTGTTCTTGTTTGGGGGAGAAGAGATAGAAAGAACATGAAGTTGGGTGGGTAGGGTCATAGGGAAATGTGGGAGGAGTTTTCAGGGGAGAATATGATCAGAATACATTGTTTGAAAAAGGCTTTTTCTCACTGCTATTAAAAATGGATTCATTTCTCAAACAATATACCCTCATTATTGTTCTCTCCACCACCCACTCTCACCTGGATCCACTCTCCCTTTCTGACTATCATTAGAAAAGAAGAGGCTTTTAAGAGATAACAACCAAACAGAGCAAAATAAGATATAATAAAACAAAAACCTTTACATCAAAGTTGGACCATGCAAACCAACAGAGTGAAAGGAGCCTCAAACGGGCACAAGAATCTGAGACCAACTCATTCACCCACTCAATTCAGGAGTCCCATAAAAATACCAAAATGGAAGCTATAATATGTACACAGAGGACCAGGTACAGACCTGTATCGGCCCAGTGCTTGCTGCTTCAGCCTCTGAGTTAATATGAGCTTCACTCGATTGGTTTAGAGGGTCTTGTTCCCCCAGTGTCCTCCACCCTTTCTGCCTTTTACACTTTTTCTACCTTCTTTTCCACAGAGTTCCCTGAGCACAGAGGGGAGAAATGTGATGTAAACGCACCATTTAGGGCTGGTTCTTTTATGGTCTAGCTCTATTTGAATAATGTCGGGCTGTGAATCTCTGCTTTTGTCCCCATCTGTTGCAGGGCAAAGCTTCTCTGATGATGACTAGATAAGGCATTGATCTTTGAGCATAGCAGAATATTATTAGGAATGATTTTATTATTCCTTTTTTAAAACCAGTAGTATTTTATTTTACCCTAGGTTACTGGGCTATCTAGTCTGTGGTTCTTGGTGACCCACACAATATTGAGTAAAGTTTCTATCTCATGGAGTGGACAGTAAGTCAAATCAGACATTGTGCCAGACATGCCTCAAGCTTTGTGCCACCATTGTCCTGGAATAGTTCAAGGACAGGATAGGTTTCAGATTAACATTTTGTGGCTGAGTTGGTGCTTCCATTTCTCCTTTGGTAACCAACAAAGTAACTTCCCATACCAAAAACACTAAAATGTAGGGGTGAAAGTTCTATATAAGCATCAGCTTGCCCTCTCTATGTTCAATGCCTTGTGTAGGAGTTATCTTCACCCGTGGGATTTTGCTGTAGTTTACAGAGAGTAACCTATTGTTTTGGCAACAGCTTGGGTGGTGAGTGGATTTCCATGGGATCTCTTTGGCATAACTCAATTAGATTTAACCCATTTCCAGTACTGGAAGCTTCATTTAGTGACAAGAGATGGCCAGTTGTGACAATGTCTACTTCATTATTTGGAAACTTCGATAGGCTTTCTTTTATATATTTCAGGAAGTTTCCACTGCACTGGGTTTCCATATCACCCCCCCCAATGCCCCTCAATTCTAGCTATCTCAAACCCATCTCTTGTCCTGCCCTCTTGCTGTTCCTCCCATCTCCCCTCAGTCTCCTCCCAAGGAGATCCATGTGTTCCCCCATCCCCTTCTCTATACATAATCCCTCTGGGTCTGTGGGTTATAACTTGGTATCATTTCTTTAACAACTAACATCTACTTATGAATGAGTGCATGCCATTTTTGTCTTTCTGGGTCTAGGTTACTCTAAACAGGTTATTGTTTTCTGCAAGATTTTCCCACAAATAGCATGATTTCATTTTTAACAGCCAAGTAATACTCCATTTTTAATTCAGTTTTTATTTATTTTTCTATTGAAGGATATCAATGATGTTTTCAGTTCCTGACTAGTATGAATAGAGTAGCAATGAACATGGTTGAACAAGTATCCTTATGATAAGATAAAGCATCCTTCTTGTATATAGCCAAGAGTGATATGGCTGATCATGAGATAGACAGAATTCCCACCTTTCTGAGGAATTGATACACAAATTTGGTGTACAAGTTTGAACTCACACCAGAAATGGATGAGTGTTCCCCTTATTCCACACCCTCACCAGCATCAGCTGTCACTTGTGTTATTAAGCTTAGCCATACGGACAGTATAAAAATGGAATCTCAAAGTAGCTTTTAATTTCTGTCTCCTAGATTGCTAAGAATGTTAAATATTTCTTTAAGGGCTTCTCAGCCATTTCAGTTTCATCTATTAAGAATTCGCTATTTAGATCTGTATCTCATTTTTAATTGGATTCTGTGGTTCCTGATGTGGAGTCAGTAAAGGTCTTTTCCCATTCTGTAAGCTGCCACTTTGTCTAAACAGCAGTGTCCTTTACCTCACAGAAGCTTTTCAATTGTATTCGGCCCCATGTATTAATTGTTGATCTTACTGCCAGCACTATCGGGCTTCTGTTCAAAAAGTCTTCTCCTGCGTCACTGAGTTGAAAGCTGTTCCCCACTTTCTCTCCTATCAGGTTCAGTGGGCCTGGTGTGCGGTTAAGTGCTTTGATCCATTTGTACTTGTGTCTTATCCAGAGTGATAAGTATGGCTCTATTAACATTTTTCTACATTCAGCCATCTTGATTGACCAACACAATTTGCTAAAGATGCTGTCTTTTTTCCAGTGATGTTTGTGTCTTTCCTGACCAACACAATTTGCTAAAGATGCTGTCTTTTTTCCAGTGATGTTTGTGCCTTTCCATAGATGTTTGGATTTATGTCAGGATCTTTGGTTTGATTCTATTGAACAACATGTCTATTCTTATACTACCATGCTGTTTTATTATTATAGCTTTGTAATATAACATGAAATCAGGATTTGTGAGACCATCAGCAGTTCTTCTATTGTTCAGTATTATTTGAGCTATCTTGGGTTTTTTATTTGTTTTTTGTTTTGTTTTGTTGTTTTGTTTTTTTTTTTTTCCCCCATATGAAGACGAGAATTGTTTTTTTCAAATTCAATAAAGAATTGTGCTCAAATTTTAATGGAGAGTGCATTTGATGGGAGAAGTAAAACCTGTGCACCACTTTTCAGGAGAAACAGTTTTGGATAGCCTCTAATCAAACTTGATTATCTCACCAGGATATTTTTAAAGGACAGCTCACTCCCTAATATTTCATAGCCACATTAAACTATTATCTGATCCAACTTTTGGATAAAGAGTTTGGGTAAAATTTTACAAATATCTGTTGTAAAAAAACAAAAAAAAAAAAACCAAACAAACAAAAAAAGCCATCCTAAAGCCTTTATCCAGTAGCTGATGGAAACAGAAGCAGACATCCACAACTAATCACTGAGCTGAACTCCTGGAATCCAGTTGCATAGAGAGAGGAGTAATGCGCAAAGGGATCAAGACCAAGATGGAGAAACCCACAGAATCAGCTGACCTGAACAAGGGGTCCTTATTGACCCTAGACTGATAGCTGGGAAACCAGCACAGGATAGACCCAGTTCCCGTGAATGTGGGTCTCAGTTAGAAGGCCTGGGAAGTCTATGGGACCTCTGACAGTGGAACGAGGATATATCCCTGATGCATGAACGGACTTTGGGAACACATTCTCTTAGTCTAGAGACACAAGGGAGGGCCTGGTCCCCACCCCAAATGACGTGACAGATTTTGTTGATCCCTTCTGGAAAGTCTCACCATCCCTGGGGAGTGGGTGGGGAATGGGACAGGGAGGGGGGTTAGGGCTGGGGCATGGGAGGATGGGAGGAAGAGGGAACTGGGATTGATATGTAAATTAAGAAAAATAGAAAATTAAAAATGAAAAAACAAATATGTTGTCTGCCTTCAGGGATGTAGTGATCACATCATGAATCAGAGCAGCAGTATTTACCTGAGAACCTCGGGAGACTGGACCTATGGGCATCCCTTGCTAGGGGCACCAGGGAAGTTATAAGGCTCATGTGGCACACAGAGCTTGTGAGGTTTGTGAACCTCATTAACATTCACAAGCCCCTCAGACGTCCCAATACCATCCAGGGTTACATAAGCGATAACCATTGACTGGGCAGCATCTCTCCAAAAGTCACCTAGAAGAGACCCCTCAGTGGAGCTCTCCTTGAGCCACTCACACTCCTTTGACTCGCGTCAGCTCACGGGCTCATCACCTGGCCTAGGAGGTAACCCATTCTTGCATCAGTTAGCGTCCTCCCTATCTGGAGTGAAATCATACTTCTTTACATCTTCCTAGGAGATAATACCATGTGATCTGGTAGTGAAGACGATACTAAAATGTATCTCTGGGAAAACAGCACACAAATCTGGATAGGGACTTTAAGTGCAGCCTGTTTATATTGTATATAAGAGGAACTGCAGCTTTGTTTCTGTGTGTGTCTGGTTTTGGAAGGGAAGGAAGGGAAGATTCATTTGGCTCACCTTGAACTTGCTTCAGTCCCAGGATGCCCCAACACTCACAATACTCCTGCTTTAGCATTCCAAATGCTAGAATTTCAGATCTGCATTAGCATTTAAGATTAAACTGTATCTTGAGTACTTCAGGAATTTAGTTTGCTGTATATATCTGTATGTATACACACACATGAACACATACGTATATATATACACATACATACATCTATACATATAAGTGTACATATATATAAATATATGATAAACTGAACAAAACAAACAGAAAAACAAAACCGTAGGTGACACATACAATATGTATCATTACATAAATAGTAAACCAACATGTATCAATCTGGGCTATATTTACCTAATATAATAGTATTCATCCGTGTATGTCTTAATAGGAAATTCACCTGGTGAACAGCCCATATTTATTGAAAGCACTGTACCCTCCGTACCCTCTAAACTCTTCATGTTCTGCAACGACCTTCAGTCTAAACACCTTTCTTGGAGATCGACCTTGACTGTTTTTCTGCACACTGCCTTGGTCCCTGTTTTTCCAGTATTACGTGTATGCGATTTGCCTGGCTTTTGAGATTATACATTGCTTGAGGGTGATGAACTGAAATCAAGTGGCACTGTGTGCTTACAGTTTGCATGGCACAGTGCCAGTCAGTGCGGACAGCTCTATTCTGTCACAGAAGAATTACCTGTTACCCAGAAAGCCTCAAAGGCAAATATACAATCTCGCCCTCCTCTTAATTACTCAGGTAAAGCTGGACTGTTGGGCAGGTTACTTACCATCTCTTTGTCCAATGTGCTGTCAGATTCTCTGCAAACACTGAGATAGGAACTGGGTATAGAAGCCCTCGCCTAAATCAGGGGTTTAATATATTTGTGTTCCATAATTAGTAATTAGCCGGAGTCATCTGAGAGACTCACCATGCACATGTGGGGAAGCAATGCTGCCTTTGATTTCTTCCGGACTCTGTCTGAAAGCACCGGCAGAGCAGCCACTGTCCTTTATCCAGTGCTTATGGGAACCACGCGTCTTGAGCTTCTGAAGCAGACCTTTTAATAGGTGCTGTAGAAGCAGATGACATCTAGAAGAATGACAATTTAAAAATAATTAACAAGAATAATTAGCAAAGGGCCAAGGGAGAAGAGCTTTTATCATCTCGTTTCATGTGATTAACTATGTTGAGAGCACAGCTAGGAAAGTTACCCTGATGTACTCTATCGTTCCTCCAACAGGCAGGAAGATGATTTTTCATCATTCCTTTATTTTATTGCTCTTCCCTCTACCTACAGGAAGCCAGAAGTAGCCCATCTGACCACTGCTTCCTTGGGAAAGAAAGCCACCCGGAATCTCTCACTGCACATCTCCACCTGACTGAAGACGGAACACACGTCAAATAAAACACAGAAATGGCACATCAGCTTCTGGTAGCACAACACTCCTGGGAGCATAGTATCCGCGATTACCTCAGCACCAGCTGAGAACGAAAGGAGGGGAAAGACAAGGCAGCCCACAGCTTGGGATCTTTCAGCTCGCTGCTGCTTATCACTCTACTTGCCTAAGAGCAAGAGGAAAATAATACTGGTAATAGAACTGAGGCATTAACTCTCACTTCCAGCCTGTAAGGTGTTCCAGCACTGATTGCTTTATAATTGGACAAGACAGGATACAATTTTATCCAGTAATTTCTCTGTTACCGGGAAGCTGTACACACTCAAGAATGGTACCCCGTTGAGAGAAAAGCCCTTAGTTAAACAAGTCAGCCATACAGGAGGAGCACGCGCTGTGCAGTTAGACAGTCTCAGGCTGAAATCCTTGTCTCCGTCTCATTCTGAGACTAGTAGAGTCATCCTGGGGAAGATAATTTATCTTTCTGAACTAAATGCAGCTTATCTGCAAAATGGAGACAATCCCAACTGGGCCTGCTATTTGCATGACCTGGTCTTTGACTAAAGTGCTACTCTTTGACAACAATAGTAATGACCTGCTATCAAACTAGTTTTTTCCCTCCAAAATTGTTCCTTGTGTCGCATAGTGTAGGTCGAACTTCTCTACTGGGTTTACTATGAGATTAAAATGAGGTCCTCAAGAAAGACAACATCCCACACTATATCTTTTATCCATAAGTATTAGATGAAAATTCTTGGAAAGTTAAAATGTAGAGGAATTCCTGAAGTCCACTTACTAAGAAGAGCCATGGGCATAGGCTTTTGCATATTCTAAGAATCTTCATATTGTTTGGTAACTTCCTTTACTACTGTTTGTTTTGTTTATTGGATCTTAACATTTAATTGTATTTTCGGTATATGAATATTTTGCCTGAATGTATGTCTGGCTACTGTGTATGCATACCCTGGCCTGCCTGATGACGGTGGCCCAGAAGAGATCATAGGATCCCCTGGAACCTGAGATATGCCACTGTGTTGATGCTAAGACCCAAACCTGGATGTTCTGCAAGAGTAACAAGTGCCTTCAATCACTGAGCCATTACTCTAGCTATTGGCTTATTTTTAACATAGCCAAAAAAGTGTCTGTTAGACACTGCACATGAGTTAAATCAAAAAAAAAAAAAATTAAGAGACTATAACATAGTGCTGCTTTTTCCACAACCCAGGTAAATGGAAATGTGACTGATGTCCTCATCTGTGACTGTGATGGGCAGCAGAAAATAATTTGACAATTTGGAATTTTTAGATGAGCTTTTCAAATACAGTTTCCCTAGAGAGCATTTGATCAAATTGTCCTGAAGACAGCAACCAATCTCATGAGGAGATATGAAAATGGTCAACCCACTTGATGCCAATATGACAGAAAGACTCTTTGGTCACTTGTAATCTATTAGGAACATTACTGGCTTGTACCCAGGCTGCTCTTGCAATCTGATATCGAATATCCTATGTCCAACTATATCTTCAGTAGTGTATGTTAACCATTTGCCTGATACTTGAAACCTTGCCTTAGTTTACAGAAAACCTCATGAGGCTCAAGATACTTAAGCAATACTCATTGCTTTGTTTAACAGACATTTCTAAGGCATGCTCTTTGTTGTTCCTGGCCTTCTTAAGCTTGTAATCTAATGAGAGAAAAGACAGGCTTATCTGTCTCAAGTCAAGCTCAAAGAAAAGTTAAGAAGGATTTATACAGACTAAAGCTCAGATACTATATCCACCACCATCTCATAGTAAATTGTATGGAATCTCCCAGAGAGATTGAACGTGCAAGCAGTCTCTTCCCTCTAAGTCTGTGGGTTGGGATCCCTCTTGGGATTGCATGTCAGATATTCTACAAGTAGAATATTTATATTACAATTCATAGCAGTATCAAATTACTGTTATGAAGTAGCAACAAAATAATTTTATGGTTGGGATCACCACAACGTGAAGGACTGTGTTAAAGGGTCACAGCATTAGGGAGGTTTGGCTGAGGACCACTGTTCTACATAGTGGAGTTTGTCCTAAGCAGCTTCATAAGGACTCATATTCCATTTTCTGTGAGTTTTATGCTACAAGACCCATTAACTCTGAAGAAATTCCAGAAAATTTCTTAATTTTTTATTTCTTAAAAATTTTTCCCCTGTCCCAAATGCTAAAACTAAATATCCTAGATCAGATGAGGTCACAAAACATTCATTAGAATGCCTAAACATCACACACACACACATAGATTATTGATTTAATAAATGAGCAACAAAAGACTCCATGACAAAAGAGAACATGGAAATACTGAGAAAGATGAAACTTTCACAGGAACAGGAGGAACTCAAATCAGGCGGACAGGTTGCTTCTATAAATCAAGTATTTTCTTTGGTTCTAACTCCACCTGCAATCAACCCTTTCAAAACAACTACAACTATTAAGGACAGCTCCCAGCTGGAGGATAGGAAAACTTATTACCAATCAATTGCACTAACATGCAAAGCCAAGAAGAGGGACTGAAGTGTCTTCCCAGGGCAGGCTGATGTTTGGAGTGCTGTTCATGACTGTAAATGTGTAAAAGTTAATCCCTCTTGAACCTGCTACCATCCCTGTGTTTCAAAATATCCAAAATGTTATTTGTCATTGCCATTTACCCCATGACCTCTTCTTATGATAAAATCCCAACTCTGTCCTTGCACCAAGCCCACCAAACAAATGTCATCTACTTTCCTAGTCTACTATAATTCACCAATGCTAGAAGAATGCTTTTATTTTGCTTTGTTTCACTGAAGACACTATAAAGCAATGACTTCCTGTCCTTATGATCTATAATATTGCTGAACCATACTTCTGTCCTTTTACAGTGTCCTTTTACCTCTATCTCCCTCCCATTCCTTCTCCAAGTCTCATTTATACACTATTTCCTAGAGCTTCCTTCCTTATTCTTAATGACCAAATTCACAAGTTAAGTTAGACCTATATATATTCTGTTCAGTTTCTCCTCATTATATCATAGATATTCCCACTATTGTGTGCTTTCCTCCTAATTAGTAGCTGAAACACCTCTTGTTCTGCCTATGCTAACCTATTAACTGGTAACTTACCTCCTGGTTATTCGTTTCACAAATTATCCCATTCATATAAGTCAGCCTTCTACCATAATAACTAATAAACAACTTAGAAGAGAAAAATATTTCTTTTGTTTATATAGTCCTAGTCCACAAATGGCTGGTTCTATCAGTGACTGGTGTGGTGACATCTTGCTTGTACAAATAAAGCTTGTTTGAAGATCAGAGGATGGAGTTCGCCACTAGGTAAACATAGAGGTCCTGAGGTCTGTACAGACAGACAGGATGTGAGATGGCTGGGCAGAAAGAAGTCAGGTGGCTGGGTGGAGAGAGGATATAAGTGGGAAGAAACAGGAACTCGCTCTTTTCTACTAGGAAGCAAATGAAGCAAAGGTGGCTGTGGCTTGCTCCTTCTTCTCCCTGATCTCTCATCATCTTCCTCTATAGCTGACTCTGGGATTTTATTATTTAGATGGATTAAGAACTCCATTTATAGACAGGTCTCATTGCATTGGTCCTGTGGTGAGACTATGTCATGGTAGACACACATATAGTTGGAAAGTAAACAATAGAAATAAGAAGTGATGGTGATTCCACAATCTCCTTCAAAGACATAGCCCTATTAACTTAAAGACCTCCTACTAGGCCCCAACTCCCAAAAATTTCAATGTTAATATGCTAAACTGCAGATTAAGCTTTTGGCATGTAGATAGTTGAGATCCATTAAACATTCAGACTATAGGCTCATCCTCTATATTGCAGACTTTTCCTATGCAGTGGTTATATAGAAGTCTGATCAAGGCTCATTTACTGAAAAAAAAAGGAATAACCCTATATTTCTTCAGTTATCATGACACATTAAAATTGATTTCCAGAGACATGACATTTTAAAGAAGAGTTTCTTAAGAAAAACTGATGATGCTAATCACCTTAAAATTAGTCAATCAGCCCTCATTGAATGAAGTATAATTTCTCCATCGCTGCCTGCTAGGTTTCTCATGACCTGTCCCTGCTTATCCTTCCTCATCTCTTACTGACCTCCTTTAGCATGCTGTGGAACACTGAATCATTCACCCACCAATCTCTATCAATCTCTCTTATGTATCTATAATGGGTTCGCTTTTCTCAGAGCATAATGAAGATGTGATAGTGGCTAATTCTCTTCAGAAGGAAGAAGTGGACAAGATTCACTATGGGACCTGAATGGTTAGGGTCTTTACAGTTACCCCTGAAGTCAATGGTAAATGCTAAAGCCTAGCAAACAGGGATTATATGAGTCTCCAATGGATCACCATGTGAGAGAAGACAAAAGCAGATTGTAATGACGAATTATAAGACTTGCTCATTTGTTGAAGAAGCCTCAGTGAGACCTGGAGAAGACCTGAGTGAGAGTAACATCTATCTCTTGAGATGTGGCCTTAAAGATCCCTACGCAGAACTAAGGGACAAGGCAGAAGGTTCTGTTTAGCAAAGAAATTCTCCTCATTCAATCTCCCCCAGACTCTTCTTGTGGACCAGCTGCTGGCAATCCTGCTGTGTTGCTTCATTGAGAAACTCCTACCCTTGGCATCAGCTGTCACTCAACCGTCTATCAGATTTCTCATCCCACCCCACAGCACCTTGATCTCCTGGTGTTTACCTGCTGGGTAAGAAACTTTTCAAGTAAATTTAGCCCAAGTCCATCAACCTCTTGAGTACTGCCACTACAAGCATATGCCACTATTCCCATTTCTCTGTAATTTCTTATCCACTGACACCTATTTGTCTACAATTCCCACTTTTCCACATTTCATTCAGAATACAGCCCCATCTTTGTCCCATACTTCAAATTCACATTATAGCATACCTCCTGAGTAAAGCTTTCGTTGGTTCCTTAAAAAGTGCCATGACATTTTTTATATTTTTCAATATTGTTACTAAAACCACTGTTATAGAGATATGGTACATTGTGGTTCATGGTCTTGGTATAGAGGAAGATTCAGTATGACCATTGTATTTGATAGTGATTTTTTTTAACCTAAACAGAAGCTATGACAGAATAGAAACAGAAAACAAAAGAATATAGAGTCAACAGAGAGAATTTCAGAGACAGCAAGACAGTGGGTTAGCTACCAGTGGGTTTCACAAAATTTGAACAGACTGGAAATAAAATTTACTGGACTAGTCTGGGAACTCCTATAGCCAAAATGTTGGTGAGGGCAAAATGGTGTGTGTGTGTGTGTGTGTGTGTGTGTGTGTGTGTGTGTGTGTGTTCATGTGTATGTGTGTATGTGTTTGTGTGTGTGTGTGAGAGAGAGAGAGAGAGAGAGAGAGAGAGAGAGAAGAGAGAGAGAGAGACAGTAGAGAGAGAGAGAGAGAGAGAGAGAGAGAGAGAGAGAGAGAGAGAGAGAGCTGGAAGAGGAGCCTGGAAAACTTTTCTTAAAGGATATAGCATTGACTATTTTCAACTGACGCCCACAGACAATCATATGCTCTCAGAGCTGCTATTGTAGTACACAGAAGTTTGAGACACCATGTAAAGCTGGTCATCACTGTGTTCTTAAAAATCTTTTCTCACAGAAGAGTGTAGCAGCTGGGCCTCCAGCCACACTATATTGTCCTCTAGTTGACCCTGGGTGGACAGGGTGGGGGCATCCATTATCTGGGGCCACCTGATGGCCTTAAGGAAGAACAGAAGGAGAGATACATTCTCCAATGAAAATTCACTTCACTCACATTAACTGAACACTCAAGCACTCAAGGTTGTTATTTCAATTCAACCTTGTAAAACTTTGAAGTCATACTTATTCTAAAAGCAAACCCAGCTGTTTGTAAAATGGTTCATCATAAAACTCAAAGGAAGGAAATGTTTACTTAGTTTCACAGAAATGATTTGGACATTTTTAATTCTCAATCCCAAACCATGGAGGAGCAAGACTCAGATATTCTGAGCTAGAGGTAACAATGACAGCAATAGCTGTAACTTCCGTGGTGCCTAAACATCCTGAAACAACTCATCACTGCCTATTCCTATGATGGTCTGGATTTTAAAAAGAAGAGACACATTATCCTCATTCAACCCAAGATTTGAAGATATCTCAGGAAAAGCTGCTTTGTGGGATCCTGGCTGATTTCCATAACTAAAGAAATGTGATTAAGTTCCTATAGGCTTTAGATAATCTCCCATGCTTTTTTGATTCTCATAATCAGGTCAGAGTTTCAATCAATGAAGCTCTTCTGAAACAATTGACTGAATAAAGAATTTCAGCACCAGAAAGGCAAGCACTACAGTGAGGCTGAGCAACAGCCATTAAGATTCTATACTTATAACTCAACTAATGTAACAGTAGAGTTTAGCAGAACATGGGCAATCCCGTGTTAAAAATCCTGTGTTAAAGCATGAAGGACATGGGCAGAACTGGAGGAACCAAAGAAAATGAGTTTCCATGATATTTTATTTTCTACTATTTCTAATGCTCCTTCTCTGAGAAAGAGTACCCCTCATCCTAATTAAGTTGTCTGAGCTTTAACAGCTCTTACTCTAGCCAAAATTTGCTAGGTGAGTTTTCTAGCCAATTTAAATCATGCTAAAAGTATCATTAATTACTTATAAAACTAAGTCTGTCAAGGGATCTTTCTGCTATAAAAAGAAAAATGTAAGAAACAGGAGTATAGAAGTGAAAGCAGCTTGGGTAACTCACCCTTGATCTATCCACACACCATCAATAAGAATATTGTACTTGGGACAGAGGAAAGAGGGAAATAATTGGAGGCAAAGATCAGTGATGTGAGAGTTTTAAAAAAATTCTGGTGCCTGTCATGGGAGACATTGAAGATATTAACTCCTCTCTGAGACTATTGTGCTGAATGGCTCTGGGGAAACGCTGTAGGCAGCCTTTCTCTGTTGCACAGGGAAGAAAAATGGAAATAGAAGAAAAATGTGTTGGGAAGCAAAGAGGTGAGAGGGGTGGGAGGAGCAGGCAAACAACAAATAAATCTCCTGATAGTATTTTGGATTGATAGATAGCACTTCATTCTAAAGCATTTCTCAAAACTCCACAATATAGTTTTAGCAAAGAAATGTAAACCCTCCAGGAATAGAAGAAAATTTGGGAAGGAGGAGGTGAAAAAAAAATCATCTTATGAGTATGGAAAGGGGGAAATTCAGACCAATTTCTGTTTGCTGAAACATTATAGAAAGAATCACAGACTCTTGAATTCCCCTAAAGTCCAAGAAAAGCCCTATTTTTTTTTTATTGAATCAACTGTCTAGCACTCCATTTGTTTGGTTGAAAGGTTGAGTCACAGCCCTGCTGGGAATAGACTCTGTCCCAGAAAACCATGCTATAACAAACGTTATGGCCAGTTCCCTAAATCAAGGGCTAAGAAAACCTTGACTTGCTCTAAAGCTGTATTTCCTCAGTGCTCACGATCTGAACCAGGCTCCAAGCATCCATTTTATGGTGAGTTATTGCCATAAAATCCTCCACAGAAGCAGGAAGCCCTTGAAACATTTCAAAAGTTCATGTTCCAAAGGGAAAAGACACCAAGATCACAATTCACAGCTAAAAACTTCACTGTAACCAAAATACCTTGCTCACTCCCACCTACAAAACTTCATATGGTATCTCTGCATGTCACTCCTTAATCTTTGTATACATAAGAGCCATTTGTATTTTCATGGAGTGCTTTTACATGGCATCACATTTATACACTCTATCGCTTTTAAGAGCCGAGACACTACTTTACAGGCTACACAAGCATTTAACTACAAAACAAGTGTTTCTATTCCTCCCCAACTCATTCTTTGAGAACACAGCATCTTTTAAGTTCTTTTGGAAAATGTTCTAGGCAGCAGCACAGGATTTCTCACATGCAAACCAAGATATAATCAATTCTCCTAACCACTACTTCACTTTTCAATGCCTGTTGCTTTTCCACTTTGTGACCAACATCAAGAGTAGAAGTTCTGCTACTTCATGGCCACCATCAAAGATGGTATAAACAATGGGGACTGCTCAATGAGATGATTGTGTTGGCTCTGAATAGGATACCAACATCACATCATGTCTGATTCCTGAATCTCCACCTCCACTAACTCCATACCTCCCATAACCCACTCTATTATCACCAATATTCCCCTTGACCCAGTAACTTTTGTTGCCACTAGCAATGGAACTACCATACCTGATCTCTAAACTGTTGATTTTTATCATGGCTCTACAGACAGCAATGATACATTTCTTTATAACTTTGGTCAATCTTTCATTGTAATCCTATGATGCCCAAAGCAAGGTGTGCTCATCTTTACCATGATAGACTGACAAATGGCAATAAAAACATGTTGCTTTTGCAGTTAAGATACATCCCTTGCCTCCACATTCAAGGCATTGTTATGGTTCACAGTCAATTTCAAATCAAATCTGGAGTCCAGATTTTCCCTCCACTCTATTGCTGCTTATCCCATCCAGTTCACGATCATCTGAAGCCTGGCCTTTGTAAAAAGACTTCTCAGGTTGGTGCTTTGGCCCTCATAGTTGCTTTCTGCAATCCCTTTCCATGTAACCCTAGACAGTTTCATAAATATATCTCAAGATTCTAACACTCCCTTGCTTAGAAGCCTCATCCTGTGCGATGAGTTCCAGCTAATTCTCTAAGTTCACTGCACACATTCTTGCTGCCACCAACTTATCTTCAGTCACTTGACCCTTTGCTATTTCCAGAGAGATATAAAATACCTCTTCTCAATTTAAGCCTGCTGCAGGTTGGAATCCCATCCTGAGAAAGAGAAACACAAATGTGTCTTTTCACTCCTTGGTAACTCTCTATATCCCTAAATATTTCTTATTCTGATCACTTTGTTGTGTATACCAGTTCATTCTATGGTGAAAATGAAAAAAGACAGGAAAACATAGAGAGATAAATCTCCTAAGACTGGCCCTGACAGCATCCCTGGTGAAATAGTCTGGCCCCAGCAGATATCTGAAATGTTCTCCCTCCTTGGCACTTCAGTGGGTTCTTCAAAGGGCATGACCATCTCATCCTAGACATGTAACCCTCGCTCTTTGCAGAGATAAGTATTCACCCTCCACCTGCATGCTAAGGAGACCTTTCTTGATCTCTTTTACAACTGGAGGACTCTATACACATTCCGTACATTTGGATATACTAATTTTCTCAGACATTCTCAACCCTTCCCTAGACACGTCATGATCTAAGAGGCAATTTAGATCTGAGGTAGCTCTCTCTCCCTCTCTCTCTCTCTCTCTCTCTCTCTCTCTCTCTCTCTCTCTCTCTCTCTCTCTCTCTCTCTATCTCTCTCTCTCTCTCTCTCTCTCTCTCTCTCTCTCATCACACACACACACACACACACACACACACACACACACACACACACACACTCAGTGAAAGATGAAGGTCCCTGTGGTTTTTAAAGTCTTCTTTTCATTATCTACTCAGGAAGTCTAACTTGTCACTTTGTAGTGTGGGGGCCCTTGACACTCTGCACTTCAGCCTCAGCTGAAAGTACACTGTTTGCTTTTTCTTCTTTTTACAATACACACATTCTGTTATCTTCAGTCTTTATTTTCACTCTTCATTGGCACCACTTTAGACAATGAAGAAAGTAGGGCATATTCAAAATTAATTGGGTAATAGTCCAAAATAAGTGGTCCAGCATATATATTGATTTAAATGGCAAGTATAAGCTAATGAAGTTCCAGAAAAGAAAGTTGGCTAAATCCATTTGGCATAGAATGCTAATTTATGAGTCCACAAAGGAAATCATAGGAGCATAGATTGTACAAACATTTCAGAGTTCTTGTTTTCAGGTTTTATTATAGATCCCAGTACGGCATAGAGTTGACAGCAGCATCTAAATAAAAGTGAAAAATGACCTGGGAAGATAGTTAACCCACCATTTTCATAGACCCTGATGTATTAGTTAGTTTTCCATCCCTGACAAAGTATCTAAGATAATCAATTTATAAGAAGGAAATGTTTATTTTGCCTCATAGATTCAGAAAATTCAGTTCATGTCAGTGGGCACTGTTGTTCTTTGGTGTAGACAGCAGCCTGGAAATAACTGTGTAGTAAAATAGAGCTATTTTTTTCTTACCTTACTTAGTTATGGTACCTAGATACAAATATCACCTTTAAAAATATTTTCAATGGTTTATATACTTCTCTGTATTGCCTATTTTTTAAGTTTTCTCTCAACAGTGTTGAGAGCAGTGTTCTAGGCTTTAACTAGGCGACACCATACCATACCAGAGCACTCTAGCTTTCTTATTATGGTGCCAATTGTAATAATGCACAGACCTATTGTAGCTCACCTGAAGAAAAAAGTTATATTCTCAGGTACTCAGTTCTAGAGAAGTCAGAGTCATCCAGTAAATGACATCCCCAAAACACCAGGTTTCTAGGGTCAGAATTAATGCCAGATTAGAGTTATATAGAGAGTATCCATGGAAACTTAGAATGCTATGTAACAGAGCAAACAAAACTAGTCCTTTCTGAGCCAGCCAGTTGAAATCCCCTCTTTCTTTGATTCTTAGGAAATATCTTTCTGACATGAGACCATCATTAAGAGCAAAATGAAGAAGGAGGACGAGGAGAAGGGGGAGACGAAGAGAAAGAGCATGGAAGAATAAGAAAAGGAAAAGCACGACAGTGCTCTCACGGTAAATATGCAATGTTCTCTTCCTACAATCAATCTCTACATTGCAATTATGGAAAATATCACAATTGCACATGCAACAAAAATCCTAACAAGGCCAGAAACAATGCAACATAGCAAGCTGTTATTGCCACATCGGGAGGTGAGGTGGGAGGACTATTAAGTTTCAAGTCACCCTTGGCTATATAATGTAAGTTTGAGGCCAGACATTGTCTTTAAAAAAAATGTATCCTACCTAACAAAGAGAAAATAGATTGTTTTCTCCCATCGTTTAGAAACTTTTAATAGAGATTATATTAAGGAAGATAAAATGTTAAATAAAGTAATATCCAGCACTTATAACAACTGGTACAACTTAACTTTTTAGCTCAGTATCATTTTACTTTTTGTGCAATGACCAGCTGTGATTGCTAATCTTGATTGTCAACTTGATTTCCTCTGGAATCTATTAAAGCCTAAGCTGTCTGGCTCTCTCGGAAAGGGTTCTCTTCATCAGAGTATTTGAAGCAAGAAGACCTACTCTAAATGTGAGTGGCACCTTCTGGCAGAAGCACAGACAAAAGCATATGGAAGAAGGAAATGTTTGCTCTGGATCACAGTGACCAATTGATCCATCCTGTGCCTGGCACATTCTTTTCTTGGTATTAGAATCAATTTCTTTGGGATTCATACCTTTAAGTGAAGACTGATGGCTCTCCAGAAATCCACAGGCTTTTAGAATGGAAATACTGAGACATCTAGTCCCATGAATTAAGCATCTACCAGATTATTGGTCTTTCCAGTGTGAGATACCCATTGGCTTAGCATGCCCTAAAAGCCAATTTAATAAACTCTCTCTCTCTCTCTTTCTCTCTCTCTCTCTCTCTCTCTCTCTCTCTCTCTCTCTCTCTCTCTCTCTCTCTCTGTGTGTGTGTGTGTGTGTGTGTGTGTGTGTGTGTGTGTGTGTGTGTGTGTATACTTTATCAGTTCTGGTTCTGTTCCTTTAGAAGACCCTGACTAATACACCACCCACTAGCTGTTGTCATGTAATCAGGTCTCTGGACATGTATAGTAGGAAAAGTATTGTCTACTAAGAAATTGAGTGAATCAAGATGTGGCACTTCCATACTGGATATCGGGAAATACATGTTTTACAGGATGGAGAACTTTTTAAAACATGACTTCAAGTGAATGAGGCTTAAGTCATTTTTCCAGTTCATAACTGTTCATGAACATGCCTTTCTTAAAATGACCCAAGGCATGCACTATGGACTTACATCTTAATTAATGTATTTGTTCCAGAGCTCAGCCATGACCTTTCATAGGTGCCTGTATATAGACTTCAAAAGCTCCAAGATCCCATTTAACTGATTGGCTCAGTCTCACACCTCAACAAAATGACCCTGTCAATGAAAATGTACAGAGTATTCTCTGATTCCAGTAACAGAAACAACAACTATATTTATGTTGATATTTTTACATGAAACACTAATACTTCTCCTCATGGGCTAAATAAAAGACATTTGTTTTCTGAGTCTGATAACATTTTAGAATATGAGAGGCAACAAAGGAAAAGCAATGCTAATTAATAACATTTAGTAATCTATGAGCAGCAAGATTGAGGCGAAGCCCATCACCTGCCATGTTCTAAAACACATTGCAAGTTACGTTGCCTATGAATCAAAAGTTCATTTGTAAGTATAACCTGTCTGGTGTCTATGAAGTTCTAAAGAGATCATCCCAAGATGCACTGATTAGGATGGTGTTCCAAAGGACAGATAATCCTTGTCATGCTGCTAATAGGCACCTTCATACAAGTGACTGGGAGCAGAGTATGTAACAATGACCACAAACACCAGTAAGCTGTCAAAGAGTAAGCCCACAAGGGTGACTTCACGTGCTTGCCTTGCTTGATCTAAAGCCAAGGAAGAGCCAGGCACAAGCCATAAATTCAAATAAGCGCTTAAAGCTTCTCAATTGATTACTACATAAAAAGACAGAGAGCAATTGTATAATCACCTCACACACAGGTAACTAAATATATTGCCCTTACCAGATTCACTGATGTAAAACACACAGCCTTTTCTCCCTTAACTAATGCTTGAAAGCAGCTTTCTATCACTTTCTTGCAAATGTAATACCTATCAAATAAATGGAAGTCCTAGAAGTCAGCTCTTGGGGTCAGAAAATGGCATATACACAATGCAATTTGCTTGTGGTGGACTAATTGCTGCAAGAAAAGCAAAATTAAAGCCTGGGTTACATTTCTGTCTTTTACATATATGTTAAAATTGTTTTCCAAGCTCAATAACTATATTAAAAAAAAACCACAGGCTTTCCCCCAAAATTGCTTCACTTTTTTTGTTGTGTTTAAATATGCAAACTAAATCAACAAGGTGGCATTAGTTGGGTCAGTGACATATGGAATATATTTGAGTTAACAGAGTATCAATTAACACCCAAACCTATACAAATTGCCATATAGTAGAAAAATTAAAAACAAAAATAACTCTCTCATATAAATCAGAATGTAAGAATAACCTGGATGACAATAATAAGTTCCTAAACATTCTTCATGAAAACCTGGCCCAGTACAAAACTGAAGTCATGATTTAAAACTCTGGACTTTTATATTTTGCTATAGAAAATGTTAACATGTTTTCTAGAGTCAAGAATCGCAACATAGAGTGCCCTTATCTTTTACTGGGCAATTTAGAATTATAAAAGGAAAATGATTCTAACCTCAATGCCATTCAAAATGCTCACACCTTCTCATGTGACTATCCATGGGAAAATCATGACATTTCATGATTTTCAGGATCTTGTTCTTTCAGGCTCTCCATCTGTTTAGTAAGCACAGTCTCTCAAACCATAGTACCACCATGTCTAATAAAACAGCTAGACATAGGACTTAGTCCTACTATTTTAGCATATTTTAAATGAATATCAATCTATTTGATTTTAAAGATATATGACCACTTGCTAAAACACTCTGGGTATATTTGCATAAAAGTCATAAAAGCTGGAACTTTCAATGATCTGGTATTTCCACAGCAGACTGAGACTTCTGAAGTTGTCCTTTTCATGCTCCTTGAAAGTCATGTAAGATGGATTCAACTTGATCTTTATAGACATCGGGTGCAGAGTCAACAGACTTCCCCATAAGCAGAGTTCATTGTGTTACTAGGCAAGAGGGTGGTAGGAGAACTGGGAGGTCAATATTAGACTGCAGAAATGATGACAAAAAGAAGCTGAAAAGAGGCTTGCTGCTCCGTGTGTGAGCTCAGAACAAGGATCACCAAATCCTGAAAAGAATGGTAGATGCAAAATCTTGTGGTCTGTTCTAGATCTACTGAACACAGTGGCTCATGCCTAAATTCCCACACCTTGAAAGGCAGGGGCAACTTTTTGATATAGTAAACTATACAAGGAATAACCAAGTACTAGCCCCACAAGGTCAACACTGACTAGCCATGAATGAACTTAGGATTCTCCATTCCATTCATGTTACAGCTAAAATCATGAAGAATCCAAACCTCTAAACAGTGTCTTAAAAGTCTGATTTGTAGCATGTCTGTTTTCCCCCAGCCCACCAACTGCCAGTCTGGTCCCACAGCTGCGCCAGCCCCCAATAACACGCTGAGACTCTGTATTTGATACAATCCTGTAGGCCAGTGACTATCATTGTTTATGGGCTAGCTCTGTCTTAATGATTAACCCATTTCTATTATTCTAAGTATTTCCACGTGGCTCATCTTAACGGAGAGCAGCGGGCCACATCTTGCTTCCTCTAGGTTCTACATGCTGACTCCTCCTTACTACTTCCTCTTTCCTCCTCCTAATCTCCTAGCCCGCCTATCTTGTTTCCTATTGGCCAACAGGGCTTTATTAATTAACCAGTATGAGAAACATATTTACAGAATAACATCTCCCATCATCTCCTCTTTTCTGTCTAAAATAAAAGAATGTTTTTAACCTTAACATAGCAAAATATATCACACAGCAGTTATCAAATAAGATCACAGTTAACAATATTTGGTCCATTAACATTTTGTAAGACTTAAAGAAAATATCATCTATCCTATCTTTGTGAGTCTAAAGTCCTATATGGAATTTATCTTTAATCCTAACTAAGGAAAACTATAACCAAAACTATCTTCAACTCCATCAAAGACCACAGAAAGATACTATATAAACTCTAGAAATGACAGAGAAAATTCACTGCCTGGTCAGTCACCTGAAGTTCTTCTGTAATGTTCCATCTTCAGCCCATAGGCCACAGTGTGTCTGGCAGACTCTTCAGCAAAGCAAAAAACTTTAAACTGTCCACCTATATTGGCAGTTTGTCAGTCATTTTTCTCTGTGTCCTGCAGAATTTCTGCTTCTTCCATGAAGCAGGAATCCTTAGCAATGTCCATCTTGAATCAGCAGTTACCTTTTTGTGGGTCCTGCAAGTCCAGTTTCTACAGCATAAAGTCAACAGTCCAGAAGAGCAGTACCTTGTCCTAATGGCCAGTCTTGCCATATTAGAAGCAAACTCCATAATATGTTTCTTTGATGTCCATCTTTCTTTCTGATGCAGGTGGTGTTACCAAGAGCAGTTGTACCTCACTGTCAAGAAAATCCCTAAACCTTTTTAAATGCCATGTTCTGTAGGTCTTAAATACATCTCTGCATATCTAGAAATCCTAACTAACTTAACTCTTAAGTTTTGACTATCATAGGTAACTCTATAATCTGTACTAAATTATACATTACATTTTCAATGAGCTATATAAACATAATACCTAAACAAGAGGAGAAATATACATATCACAAAATTGACCTTAAATTGTATCAATTAATGAAAATCCATTCCAAAATAAAGCATTCATATCTATACCACAATTCCCTTTTTACCTTTAAAAAGATTGCTTGTGTTATTAACCAGTTATAACCAAGCCCACTTAAATGAAAACAAACATTTATAAACAATATTTGGGAAATTGGGCGTCGTTCTTTCCAAACTACTTCCTGCTGGTAGGAGGCGCTGTCATGGGGGATCCTAAGAAGACACAGAAATCCTGGCTGTAGTAGTCTGTAAGGTTGCAATGTCCCATTGACGTTGCTTCAGGGGGTCTTTCTTGATCAAACCACATTAGTCTGGAAGTAATCCACAGCTTTTCATTTTCTGTGGAAACAAAAATAGAAATTCTTTTCCGCAGTAACTTGTCCTTAGGCTTAATTTTGGAGTCAAATCATTTTTAAAATATATAAATTGAATTAATCCAGCAGCATTTCTTTTATCAGTTGTTATTTTCTTAGCAGTCAAACAATTTAAAGACAACAGAATCGCGTATAGTATCCAAAATTTCTCTGTGCTTTCCATCTTTATGTGGCTTTTTTATTACTCTATTTCTTCTATTTTTACATATTTTGAGACAGAGTTTCTCTGTGTAACTTTTATCTGTCCTGGAATTCACTGCATACCAGGTTCACAGGTTCACTTTGAAACCACAGAGATCTGTTTGCCTCTGCCTCCTGAGTGCAGGGATTAATGGCGTACACAACCACACCCAGCCATTCTACTTCCTTTTTCCTGTTTTAATCCATTGTATCCTGTTTCTTTTTCTCTCCCAATCAACGTATTTTTTTTAAAACACGGTGTAAACCTTCATTGCAGCTCTCATACACACCAATGAATTGTTAGAAGAGCTCTTTAAAAGCAATGTGGGGTTTTTTTGTTTGTTTGTTTGTTTTTTGCCGCTTATGCAAATTTTGGAAACCTCCATTAAAGGAGCGGTGAAAATCTCTGTCTACAGCAAAACAAATCCAACCGAGAAAATGTTGCTACCAAGAAGTCTTGCTAGTCTCTGTTCCTTTGTTTCTAAAACATTTCTTAAGCTTTTATTAGTTTTAAGTGAAAGTTCTTATAGCCACCTTGTAAGGCAGGGGAAAATTTTGATATGGTAAACTATTCAAGGAATAACCAAGTACTAGCCCCACAAGGTCAACACTGACTAGCCATGAATGAACTTAGGATTCTCCATTCCACTCATGTTACAGCTAAAATCATGAGGAATCCAAACCTCTAAACAGTGTCTTAAAAGTCTGATTGAACTAGGACAGCATCCGAACTTGGGGCTTGGCCACTACACAGCGCTAAAACAAGTAAATAGTAACGAGCCCCACTGATCACCTCATGCATCTGTTTTGTGTCATCCCTTATTTTAAAAGACAAATGGCTCAGTTTTCAAGTGAAAATTGGATACCATTTTCTAGTGGTTTGAAAGGAAATGACCCACAAACAGAATAGCGCTAATGGGAGGTGTGGTTTTTGTTGAAGGGAATTTGTCACTGTGATAGTGGGCTTTGAGATACTTCCCAGTGTCCAAGTGGTTTTAAGTCTAGCTTTGGTCCAGCATTTTCTCTATACACTCCCTTCTCTACACTTTGAAACAGTAATGTATATCCTGTGCCATTATATGTTGGAAGTACGTGATCTGTTTTTATATCTTGATTTCATAGTTAAGAGATTGCATGAATCTCAGCAGAGACTTTGAACTTTATACCTTTAAATGAGCTTGAGACTGTTATAGACTATGGGGACCAGTAAATTGTACTGAGTGCATTTTTGCATTAAGGTATGGCTTCAAGCCTTTGGGGTCCAGGAAGAAGAATGTGGTTGTGTGAAATAAAATGCCCCCCAAAGGGAGTGGCACTGATAGGAGGTGTGGCCTTATGGAGTGAGTGTATCTTTGTTAGAAGAGGTGTGTCACAATGGAGGTAGTCTTTGAGGTCTCATAGTCTCAAGACACTACCCAGTGTCCAGAACAATTCCTGTTGCCTGCAAGATACAAGACCCTCAGCCACTTTTCCAGGACCGTGTGTTGCTGCATGCTACCATGTCCCACCATGATGATAATGGACTGAACCTCTGAATTGTAAGCCACCCAGTTAAATGTTTTCCTTTGTAAGAGTTACCTTGGTCACAGGTATCTCTTCACAGCAATAGAAACCCTAACTAAGACATGATCCCTGCGGCATAATGAAAAACCTTTGAAAGTTTTAAATTTTCAATTTGGAACATTCTAATGCCTTAGGGTATAATCAGTTTCCAAGCACTAAAAAAGAATATTTAAATTATGTTGTGTATGAGTTTATAAAGTTGTATCATTGTTAATAGGAAACAAACTCGCGAGAGCCACAGCCCTGTTTACCATGATCCCTTGTTTGCTTCTCACACCTGACCCACAACAGAAAAGCCAGTCTTTGGCACTTTTCATTGATAATTATGGTTATGATTATTACCATTAATGCAGAAAGCTGATGCCACAGACTTCTACCAAAAACGTTTGTTTTATGTTTGTTGTGGTTTCTATTTTCTTAAACCAAGACATTAATTTCTATCAACTATCTAAATTCTAAATAATTTCTAAAAACAATCAACATACTTTGTTATTTCTTCAAAAACATTTCTGAAAAATATATTAAAACTGCAAGCTCACCAAAAAGATGAATTCCAAATTCAAAGCAAGAGCTTGGGGGCCAAATTTGTCCATATTTGTGGAATAATACACAATTAAAATTCTCCCCCCAAGGAGAAATTAGATCCAGCTTGAAAGCTATTACAGGAAATTGCTGCTGTAGCTTCTCCAATTACATACAAAGTATCAATCATTCAGCAAGCCAAAGACATTGCCAAATTTACACTAATATATCCTATGACATAAATATTGTTTTAGATAAGTTTAGACTTTTTTATGCTAGAGTCTCTTACCTTGTCCACAAAGTTAGTATTTTAGTTGCCCAAATTATAATTATATAGACCCATTCCAAATGCTTCAATGCCCTATCTTCACTAACCTGTAGGTAGATATGATTGCATTATTTTTCCATAACTTTGAGGGACAAAACCAAACAATAAGAAAAGAAGCAGCTCTAACTTGATTTGAGGGAGCCATTTAAATAGAGTTCACTTTTCCTATCCAACTCAGGAAACAGAGATTCTATACACAGTCACTGTTAATATATTGTGTTATAATAAAAAACAGGAAATTTAATTTTAACTATTATTAATTAGTAAGTTGCATGTTAATGTTTTATTTCTATATGCATCAAAAGATTGTGTTAGCACTAATTAATCAGGAAGCTGTGTGAAATCAAATTCTTTACTCCTTAATGCTTTTGTTAATATTTACTACAAAAGACATAAGACAAAGAATAAAATGAAATAAAATGTCTTCGTGAATTAGCAAAAATTTTCCATATTGTTCTAACATCTTTCCACTAAATTACAATTGATCTATTTATTAATTTAGCTTATAAGCCCAAGAATAGAATGTTTTCTGATCTTCTTAATGTCATTTCTGCATCTGTAGCTGGACATGGAACTACTTATTTTGATATACTAGAGAATGCTGTGATGTTTTCAGATGAAGTTGTGTGTCTTCCCACACAGTCTCAATTGATTGGCTTTCAATGTTGATGAGCATAGGGATCTTCATAAAATTTTCAGCTCACAGGCTCTTTTATTCAATATGTTTTATCTACTCACTGTTCCAAACCTTATTTTGCAAATGCTGTGTTAAGATTTTAAAAGTGAGGACAACACATTCTTTATACTAATTAGAATGGAACACACTAGGCCCTTGACAATCATTTCAGACAGTTCCTGGAACTTTTCACAACCCTCAAATTTTTATGTATTACCATAGAGACTCCCAAATCTGTACAGAAAGCAGCCTGTCTGAGGAGAGTGTGAGGTGCTGGGGAGCCAGTTATGTTCAGTTACTGTGCTGTATTTGCCTAATCACCACCATACCAGCTTCTAAGATCTCACAGGGCAAATGTACGCCTCAGAAAAATTGCCCACTATTTTCTGGTACTTTTTTCAGTTTCATTATAAAGAGGAAAAACAGAATGATAGCATGTATATGTCAAAATAGCAGATTATATAGGATGTTATTAAGGAAAACAATACTACTACTCTCTAAAGCCATTGATGGGCAATGAAAGGGGATGAAAGGGAAAATCTGCAGATGACTTTCAATACCACGCATGTAGAGAGTTTCAAAGCTTTATTAGAAAATTAAACAACTGAGGTCATTTCAGTTTAAGGAAAAGAATACAATGTCCAAATAAAAGAGAAGAATATATTTCTGGAGAAGTATACTTGAATATTTTCAATTAAGATGAAATTAATCTGATAATCAACAAAATACTTATGTCAACATAAATCCTGCTATTCATATAAAGGTTTTGTTATGAGCACACAGTTTTAAAAACACTGCAATAAACTAATAGTTTTTTTAAACATCTACTCTGATAATGGACTACAAAGTGAACCTACTGTCCAAGTGAAAGTAAGGAGAGAAGTCGAAGGCAATGTTTTTTTATCTGTCTGAAGGTAGATAAACCAATATAATATTTATAACTCAGAAGTCAGAGAACTACAAAGATCCTAGACAGTGATTTCACACTTTGGTCTCTATAGGGCCATTGGATGGTTATTAAAGAACTGGCTGAAGTAATAAGGGGTTGAATGAATAAACATGAGAAGGTCTCACGGGACTAGAAAGTCAGTTAATGGAAATTTGATGAACCAACCATCCTATACATTAAACGTCTAAAGGGCTAGACCTAGGGGAAAAGACAAATTGGAAACAAAAATATATCCTGAGATGTATACCCTATATATGTTCTAGCCTCCCATGCACGATATATGATTTGCACAAAATTTTCACACATTCTTCATGAACTGTAATCATTATTGAATGACTTCTAAAAATGAATGCATTGCAATTTCTATAAAGACAGTGGCTATATTGTACTTTAGGTACTAATGACAAGAAAAAAGTATAAATATTCAAATACATTTTTTCTAATAACTGAAGACTGAGGTTATTTGAATCCTCAGATACAGAAATGGATATGGAGACCAAAGATATAACCAGATCATCTTTAGAAATACATAAAATCTGCACATAAAATAATTTTAGTGTGTATACATGTGATTTGTACACATATGAGAAGAGAGACAGAGAGATAGAAGAGAGGGAAGAGAGAAGAGAGGGAGAGAGGGAGGCACCATTCAAAGGTCTCCGCATGGGTATGGAGGTCAGAAATTGGGTATCAAACTTTGTGTTTGAGGCAGGGTCTCAGGCCAAGCTATCTGGACTTGCTTCAGATGATTCTCCACTCCCCAGCCCCAATCTCACTGTAAACACTCTGAAAACACAAATGTGTACTACATCATAAAATTTTGCATGGGCTCTTGGGATCTGAATGCTGATCCTCGTGTTTACACTGAGCTGTTTTCCACAGTCCAAATGAGGAGCTTTCTCACATTCCAGTATCAATTAGTCCATTCCATTAGAAGACAATAATAGAACATTTTAATACTATTTATGAAAATTGCAAACATTAAAAATACATAAGAAATCTTTTCATTATAGATCACTTAAAATTGTATTAATAGGAAATATTTACTTACTTTACTACCAGTAAAATAGTTGCATGGTATTACTTAACTTAGCATTGTATATAGTGTGATGAGAAAAATAAATATGATTATGAAACTACCATGCCACAAGAGGAAGCCCAACCCTGACAATGCCTGGAGGGCCAGGAACCAGTGGCTGGATATCCTGGAGACCTAAAATAGAACCAAACAAGACTGGCATAATGACCTGACAGATTATATTGATCCTGCCTGGAAGGCATCACCCTCCCTGTGGAGGGGGGTGAAAATGGGATGGGAGGGTGGTTGGGGGGCACGGAACGAGCAAGGGAGAGAGGGAGGGAGGAAGAGAGAACTGGGGTTGATATGTAAAATAAGAAAAAAATTAAAAAAAAACAAAAAGAAAAAAACAAGTAAATAAATACATACATAAATAAGTCAATGAGATGATTGCTAATTATATTTCTGCTATTCCCATAGACCAGAGCCTAACACAATCATTGACAGAGAGGCTTCATCCAGCAACTGTTGGTAACAGATGCAGAGACCCATTAACAAACATTAGGCAGAGCTCAAGGAATCCTGAAAAAGAAAGGGAGGAAGGATTGTATAAGCCAGAGGGGTCGAGGACACCTCAAGAAAACCCACAGAATCAACTAGTCTTGGCTCATAGGGGATCCCAGAGACTGAACCAACGGAGCACTCATGGATGTGACCTAGGCCCTCTTCACATATGTTACAGTTGTGTAGCTTGGTGTCCTTGTGGGGCTCTTAACAGTGGATGTAGCAGCTGTCTATGACTCTATTGCCTGCTTATGGGGTCGTTTTCCTTCTACTAGCTTGCCTTGTCAAGCCTTAATATAAGGGGAGTAGCCTAGTCTTACTGTAACATGATATGCTGTATTTGGTTGATATCCATGGGAGGCCTGCCTTTTTATGAAGAGAAATGAGGGGTAGATGGAGATGAGAGGGGGGCACAACAGGAGGAGAGAAGGGATTGGAGACTAATGTTGGGATGTGATAGATGAGAGAAGAATAAGTTAAAATGTTTTAAAGGAACAAATTAAAAAAATGTTTAGACACATTTTAATGGTATCAAAAAATACCAAATTCCTAGCTAGTAAATATGATACCTGATATGCAAGACTTCTTTACAAAAGAGGCTAAAATTGTTACTGAGAGACTAAAGAAAGCCACACAATGAAACACACCTTGTGCACAGTTTAGAAAATGACCATTTGATCTGCAAGTTCAAATTTATGTATTGCTTGTTTCTTTTGTATATTATGGTCTTGACACTCTGAATTTAAGTTTTAAATGTACATGTCAGGAAAATCAAGACACCCTTTCAGTAAAAAGAATAAGAAGAAGGACTTGATATATTGAACATCAAAATTTAACATATGTCAACTAACTATAACAGGATAAGCTTTGTCACCAATTAATATCTGTACCATTGGTATAGAAGAGAAACCCAAAAGGCACAGTTAACTTCTTAGAGTTGATATATTTTAAAGTAGCTCTTGAAACAGTTGACTAGATATGAGAAAGACTGGGTAGCAGTGTAGCTACTACTGGTTCAAAAACCAGTGACTCTCTACTACATTTTGACATAAAAACTAATTAGAGTTCTATTGTAAACATAAATTCAAAGGCTAAAACAAAAAAGTTAAATATAAAGAATATAGCATATTTTGATCTCACATAGAAAAAGTCACAAGAAACTATGAAATCTTTAAGAGTTATAAAAACATGTCATTTATTAGCTGCACCAAGTTAAGTAACATAGGCTTCTTGTGTGGAAAAGACACACAGGACTCATAAATCAACAGAATGGAACTATTCAGAAGTCAGTGAGTGAGATATTTTAATAGGTAATTCGATAAAACAAAATGGTTAATAAGCTTATAGCATGCTGTCAGCTTAAATACAAATAGGAAAGTACACATGAAAAGTTCATCAGGGCAATTCTGCAGATTTAGTAGAGTGAATAAAATTAAAACCCTAACTACAATACATGTGTCTAAGCATGTGGACCAATAAGCATCATATGTATGTAGGCATCATCCACAGGGAAAAAATGTAGCTATCACTTCTTAGTTCTGTGACTGAATTTCTTAAGGCAGATAATATAGCTCATAGTTTCTGTAGTTCTGACTAAATATTGCTGTGTCTGATGCTCGATCTCAGAGGCTGGGAAGAGCCTGTCTTTTGTGATCATGTCTGTATTCTTAGATTCACCCAAAACACCGGCAAAACAAATTTCCTTACAAAACAAGGTCCCTGTTACTGCTATCTGTCAGCAGAGGACTATAAAGGCTAATACAGACTTCCCCAAGTTCCCTGCCTCCTAGCTGTCATTAGTGGTCCTCCTCAAACATGGCAGCATACTTTATCAAAACCAGCAAAGATGTCTGTAAGTTGAGTCAGTTAGGGCGTAGTCATGTTTAAGGTAATGTTTTATGAAATGGATGGCCTGTAACCTCTGGTGTATAATGTAAACATTTTCAGTCCCTGTCCATCGCACTTGTCATGTTCCTTTAATTAGACAGAAGTTTCAGGGTGTGATTTCACTAAAGGAAAGGTTACTCAAAGACAGGACTACCAGAGAGTAGAATTTGGTGGAGGTCACTGAACAGTTTAGTTTGTCCACCGAACTATTTTGGGAAGCACATTAGTAATGTTCACTTAAGTTTAACCCATACCCTATGACCCAGTAATTCTTCTCACAAGCCTATAACAAACAGAAATGTTATAGAAACACAGAAATGGCACATACCAGAATATTTACATCTGAAAACAGCAAACAATTTGAAGGTCCATCTACAGAATGCACAGACAAATAAATTAAAGCATTTACATACACCTAGTACAGCAATGGAAATAAAAGTTAAATTTCGCAAACATTTCAGAGGTAAAACAGGCACAAAAGAGTACATGTCATATGACTCTTCATTTCGAAGTTTTAAAAAGTCAAAGCAATTTTTCAGGAAGGAGTTTCACAATGTCTTAGTTAGCATTTCTATTGCTATGAAGAGACACCATGACTACAGTAACTCTTACAAAGGAAAACACTTAATTGTGGTGGCTCACTTATAGTTCGGAGTTTCAGTCCATTTTCATCATGGTAAGACATGGTGGTGTGCAGGCAGACATGTTGCTGGAGAAGCAGCTGCGAATACTATAGAATGAGTGCAATAAGAAATACACTAAGAGTCACACTGAGTAAAGCTTGAGCAAAAGAGACCCCAAAGCCCCTCCTTCCAGTGACACACTTCCCCTGACAATGCCACATCTACTTCAACAAGGCCACTCCCTTTGGGCCATTTTCTTTCAAACCACCACACAATAACATAAAATGAAAGTATTAGAAAGGTCAAGGAAAAACCAGCTATAGGAGTGACTGAGAACAGGTCCGAAAACCCATATGCATTACCTATGTGTCCTATTTTGCTCAGGGTGATATTTGTGCAATTTTTTCTTCCTTATAAGGATTAAACTCTATTGATATCTAGCCTCTGTGCAATGTTTAGGCAGATAGATGATAGGTGACAGATGATAGATAGATGATTGATTGATAGATAGATAGATGATAGACAGATAAAAGATAGATTAGAGACAGATGATAATAGGTAGAAAATTAGGTAAATGAAAGATAGGTAGGTAGATATATTGGAGATAGAGATAGTTGAGAGATTGGCAATTATATTGATATATAGACAGAAAATAGGTTATAGATATAAATAGATGTTAGATAGATATACAGATAGATGATAGATAGACAGATAGATGACATATATGTAGATGATAGGCAGATAGATGCTAGATAATGATTAAGGCTTTAAAAGCTTATAAAGACCATATTGTAGCGAAAATTCTTTATTTTCTATTTCTTGATTGTAATACCATCCAAGGAAACTGAGTCTCTGTGAACCAAGGATTCATAGACATGTATGTCAATGTGTAGTGATGCTTTGTTTATGATCTAACAGATAAAGCTTGCCTGAATATCAGAGTGCAGAGCTAGCCACAATAGTTAGCCACAGAGGCCAGACTGTGGTAACATAAACCTTTAATCCAGCACTGGCAGACAGAGACAGGGGGATCTTTGTGAGTTCATGGTCACCCTTGGCTACACAAAACTAATCCAGTCTAAAAGAGAAACAGAGCTCACATAAAGGTGATCCTAGCACTTGAGAGTCACGTGCCTTTAATCCTAGCACTACAGAGGTGGAGGCAAGTGATGGGAGATGTTATTCTGTAAATATGTTTCTCATACTGGTTAATGAATAAAGCACTGTGGCCAATGGGAAAGCAAGATAGGTGGGGCTAGGAGACAAAGAGAAAGTAGGAAGGAGGAGTCAGCATGTAGAGCGTGGAGAGAGCAGATGCGGCCCGCCGCTCTCCTGCAAGATGAGCAACATGGAAATACTTAGATTAGTAGAAATGGGTTAATTATTTAAGAAAGAGCTAGCCTATAAGGAATTAGGAACTGGCCAACAGATTTATATAAAATACAGAGTCTCAGCATGTTATTTGGGGCTGGCATGGTGGTGGGACCAGACTGGCGGCAGGTGGGCTGGTGGAAAACATACACACTACAGGCAAGAGCGATGTGATTGGGCAGAGAGAGGAATATACTGGAGCCCACTGTAGTCTAGGCAGTCATTCTGATGATGTATTTAGTCTGAGGATTCTTAGAGACAGGATCACCCCTTTGGTCTGAAGATTCAGAAGAGGTAAGACTTAGTGTCTGGATGTTTTGCTTCTCTGATCCTTCAGCCTTCAGCCCCTGATAGCTGACTCTGAGTTTTTATTTTTAAGAACAATTAGACACAGGAAGCATTATACTATATACACAAACCCAACAGAGAAATACAAAGGCTCATTCTGGCCTCCCATATTATAAAGTACCTGTCTGTTCTTACATCCAGTATCCGTCCCTGAATTCTACAGCTCCCTGCCAGCCCACTACCCATACACATGCTTCTGCTAGAATTTAAAAAGAGAAGAGCCTTACCCACCCCAGGTCTCAACACTACCGCTTCAGAATAGGAGTTGCCTAAGGACTATGAGAAAGGCACCACCTCCTAATTCTTAGGTGTAGATTCAATCTATTTTAGAGCAGTGCTTTTCCAGGGTGTGGTAGCGCATACCTGTAATCCCAGTGCTTGGGAGCCTGAGGCCAGAGGTTCAGGACTTCAAGGTTATCCTCAGCTACATAGAAAATTTAAAGTGTACCAAGGATATATGAAATGCTATCACAAAACAAATATTTTTAAAGCACTACTTGTTAACATTTTCATCATCACACCCTTTATTGGATCTAGAACAATATTTTCTATAATAAGCACCACCAAGTAAGTGAATGATTGAGCTAAAATCTGTGCTCTAGTTGGATCCATAATTTTCTGGGTTTGCTACTTTGACCAAATTTCAGCCCACTGAATGAAGCAAAACATCAAGTTCATATTTTGGTATTTCATAAGCAAAAGAAAAATAAAAGCTGTGGGAGAGTGTCTTTTCCGGGTAGCAGCTTGACTATGGTATTTTTATTCATATTCACTGAATTTTAATCATTGAATGTAAACCATTGCCAGAAAGAGGAAAGTCAGAAAAGCAACATAGGTGGGTTATATCTCTAAAGAAAAACTAGCAAATCATCTCACTCTCATACCTGATAGGAATCCAAAGGACAACATGGATACCTTTATATAAACTAAATACGTGAACAAAAATTTGACTCACTTAGCAAATTTTACATTATACAAATGCTGGCAACATAATAACATGGTGCTTAAGGTTATAGGAAGGACGCTATAATTTTTAATTGTGATTCAAATTGCTAGGCTTGATATGATTGTTAGTATGGATAAGAATGATATGTTCAAGGCTACCCAAGTATTTATTTTGTTTTGTTTTCTGAATGTATAGGAGAATAGTGCCACTGGAAGTTTAAATATTTTTAAAAGCTTTGGAAAGAAAATCTGGAGATGGTACATGAAGCAGTGGAATCAAGGGTAGGTCTACAAATTCAAATAGCAACAGGAATCCTGAAGTTTAACAAATTGTGAAAACAGGAGAGTCCAGGGGCTTATACCACATTGGGAAGCAGCTATCCCCTTTGATTGTTCAATGACTTCATCACGGCATTGAAATGGGGAAAACAGGAAGGGTTCCATAGGATCTTCTACTTTTTCAAAGGATCCTGATGATTGGGGAGTTTTGTAAGTATTCTCACCATTTACAAAATGTAAAAGGAAACAAAGTAAACATCTGCTTCTTGTAAAGTATAATACACTTCAAGCTCAAGGCATGCTGTATGTGACTTCTGTTTTAGAAGGAAATAATAGCATGGCATAAGGAAAAGTTTATGGTTCAATTGATAGTAACAAAAATATAACACAGCTTTGAAAAGTATTATTTTTCATCATTAGCTCTGGATCACAGAATATGTCCAGTTTATTGCTTTAGTTAAAGTTAACTAAAATTGCACAAAAAATCTTCCTGAAAGGGTACAATCTATCAATAAACACAACCTAAAGTTATTAGGACCTTGGGTCAAGTGGATGTTGATCTCAAAGCCCAACAAGCCCTTGGTGCAGAACCAGTCATGAGAAATTTAAAATACTTCACGAAAGGTCACATTCAAAGAATTATTGCTGATATACACCCTGAGGGAAGGGATAAATATTATTAATATCTTCCTCCCTGTAAATGTCACTCAATTGCATCAGCTCACTTGAAAGCACTATTTCTCTTACTTCCAGTTTCCTTATGATCTGAACCATCAACACAGAGTCAATAGCTTATTTCTTGTTGTTGCTTTAAACTAATCATTAAGCTGAATCAGAAATTCACTATTAAGGACGCCCTCCCCAGTAGGACAGAGACTGCTCTGGTTCTACATCTGTCTGTCTGTCCATCTGTCTGTCTGTCTGTCTCTCGGTCCATTGGCTCTCTCTTCTGAGCAGTCACGTATCTTCATATTAGCATCAACTGAGTCATTTCTTGGGGCTTCGAAGCTGATACATAGTTGAGCTCTCCTTGGTGGAGAGGTTATGTCACCCAGAACACAATTATCTTTTCTCAGTTCATCAAAGATCAACTTGTCCAACCTCTTCCCCATACAGCATATGTGCAATGATTTTGCCAAGTTGACCTTGGTCTTGGCTTTATCCCCATTTAAACTTGATAAGTACAATCATTTGTTGCATAACAAGATTTTGGTTAGTAAAAGATTCCATGCATAATAATGGTCTCCAGAGTACTGCAAAGCTGAAAATCCTTTTCACAACATCGTAACAACACATTATGCAAATGTGTCTAGTGATATTGATGTAAACACATCTTCTGCACACTAATTAAGCATAGCACAGAAAAGTGTATATAGTACAGAATAGTTGATAATGATAGCAAACAACTGTTACTTATGTATTAACTATGCAATACTTTTATCATTATTTTAGAGTATATGACTAGTTCCCTTTTAATGTAGTTTACTATGAAACACTATGCCATGTTATAACAACATCAGTCTCCTACTTCTTATGGTTATCATGTCTAGTGAGTGTATCAAGAGTTCAGGTCGAGTACCTGATAAACAACCTCTAGGCTTGTGTGAGTACACACAGTGATGCTCAAGCAATGATGAAATAGCTCAATCGCATGATTTTTAGATTGTGCCTTACATGCTGCTCTACAAAATAAGGTACTACATATGACACGAACATAGAAGTAAAACCAGGGGCAAAGGAAACTAATGGAAGGAAAAGGCAAGAAAATGGGGAGTGGGAAGGTATGGGGGAATATGCTCAATGCACATTATGCACATGTATGTTTGAAAACTTTTAGAGATTTAGAAGTAAAACAAAATCAAACTTGCAAATGGACCTCAACCTTAAGCACTACATCTAGTTCTGTAGGTTTCAGTTGTACTGCTGACCTCATTCTTAAAGCATTATTAATGGAGAATGCTAGAGTTTCAGCCAACCAGCTTCAGTAGCCATCTGGGTAATTTTGAAGAATTGTAGTCTCTCTCTCTCTCTCTCTCTCTCTCTCTCTCTCTCTCTCTCTCTCTCTCTCTCTCAGTGTGTGTGTGTGTGTGTGTGTTGTGTGTTCATGTGTGTTCATGTCTATGTGCTTATGGAGAATAAAGGTTATTCTTGACCATTGGGTGTTTTCCTCAATTGCCCTCTACCTTATTTGAGACAGGATCTCTTCAGGATCTCTTTCCTTCCTTTTGAATTTTAATTAAAATACAATTACATCATTTCCCACATATTTATACACAGAAAAGTTAATCAGTCCAGTAGGCTATAAGTTCTATAGACATAAACAATATAATTAGTCTCCAAGTCCTATAGTCAAGCCTTGAACCTATTACTCCTTATACTATGGCACTGCATAGGTCTCGGGTATCATCCCCATCTATAACTTTAGGAGCTGAACAAAGTGATTCCCAAGAATGCTTTAGTCTTATATTGTCACCTCATCACTTCTAATGCTATTGAATAGTCTCAACTATTTATGAGCAAAGGTAATATTAGATTGAAATATCTCCATATTTGATCACCTGTTTCTCAGTATTTTCCCATGTGTATCATATTCAACACTAGAATGCCAATAAATGCTGTCAATTTTCCTGCTTCTCATATGTATGTTTCTGTTGTATGTATGTGTGTGTTCACATGTGTGTGCTCACGTGTCTCTACATGTTCACACATATATGTACCTGTGGAGGCCCAAATTTGGCACTGTGAATCTTCCCGCATCTTATTCATTGAGGCAGTGTCTCTCACTTAAGCCTATGGCTTGCTGATTTGACTATTCTGTCTAACCAGTTTACTACAAGAATCCTGTCCCTACTTTACAACCACTGAAATTACAGGTGGACTGCCATGCCAACCCTTCATTTATATTGCTTCTGGGGATCCAAACTCTGATCTTCATGCTTGCACAGCAAGCAGATTAACCACTGAGCAGTGTCCCCAGGCTCAAGACTATCAACATGTTTGTTAATAATCTCTCAATAGCTTTTCCCAATGGTAAGTACTTAGGCTGTCTTCCCACATACTTATGAAAAATTATAACCTTCTTTAACAATGGACTTATTTATACAGCAGGGATATCAACAATGAAAGTAAGCAGAAAGATAAATATAAGCCTCAGCCTTGCCTTTGTATAAGAAATTACTCAAGTAAGTGATCAATAGAAATCTGTGGCCAACACATAAGCTGATTGTTAAAACTGAATAAGCACTTACAACATACTGGGTACTGAATACATATGAAGAATACTAAATCATCCTTGTTATTTTGCAGGAGGTCTTGACAATAGGATTTACCTACTCTGCATATTTGGAGAGCATAAACTTGTTAAAATAAAATAAAGTACAAAACTAGATAAGCAAAATGGAAATAAGGGGAAGCACATTTGGAGAGTGTTTGTAAATTTACATGAGAATCATCAGAGCTTCTAATGGCGATATCCAGGTGGAAAGTAGATGAAAGTCTCTCAATAATATAAAACCGATGCTACAAGTATCTTTACCTCCCTGGTTTCATAGTCACCTGTTTCCAGAAGTTCTCATGATTGGGTGTCTGCTTCCCAGAACACTGGGCTCTCTTATCTCCATGTTCTACCTGATTTGGAATAATTAGTGACTCTGTTATATTCAGCTACAGAAATAGGAGACACTGGAATTATTCTTCTTTAATGGCAATGTCATCTTATTTTTTTTATTCCACATGAATTTTTTGTTCATATTTATACTACATCATATCCACAACATCAAGTATATTGACTGGTTGTGTTTTAAATTTACTTCATTTAAATTAACAGAGGAACAATAACTTTTGGATTACACTACATTGAATGAGAAGCCACAGGCCTTTATGCCACAAATAGTCCTGGACCTTAAGGTGGGTGGACTACCAACAACAACACATTGTTGATAAATCTAAACAGTTACTGTCTGTGGACTTCAGATGGCCCCATGTAGAAGTGCTAGTGAGAAGAATAATGAATGTCTCAAGTGTGTGCTGCCTAGAAGATTGGTTGATGCCATCTTCAATGCTAAGGCCTTCCTAGTTGATGCAATCTTTCTGAGTGAGTGAGGAAAATGTATGGTAAAGGAACCTTAATTGGTGCAAAGTTGAAAAGATTATCAATATTTGTGGAATGCCTGGATCCTATCCATTATAACACTAAAAGTCTCTTTTTTCCCCTCTCAATGCTATTTAGAATGCAAACTATAAAGTCTGTAATATAATATATATATATATATATATATATATATGTGTGTGGTGTGTGTGTGTGTGTGTGTGTATCACTTATTCTAATTAGCCAATTAGTGCATTGTGGCAATTAATATTATATGTAATGGCACCCACATCCAAAATGTATTGCTTTTTCCTGGTTTAACAGGCTCTTAATGAAGAGCAGATAAGCTACAGATCACAAGCTGGAGCACCAACTGAATTTAAATTAGGAGGAAGCAGAGTTTGCCTCTTAATAGCTTTGGCCAGTTCATAGAAAATGCTGCTGAAGTCATCCTAAATGTATTATAATGAAATGGAACTGCTGAGTCAGCATTCTTGTTGTCTGTGGGAGGAGATAGTGCTTTCTCCCAGACCAAAATACAGAAACTAGACAGTTATGGGATGTTCATCGAGTATTAATTATTTTCCTAAATCTTGAGTCTTCCCTTTAAGACAGTATTCCAAACGTGTACCAAGAATCATTTAACAGATCTTATACTATTATTGAAGTAAAATTGGGTCCTTAAGTTTTCCTTGGTTGGACTAGTCCTTAATGTGAGAAAAAGAAATGTCATTCAGACTTAGCCTCGACACCATTATAAACTAAAGAAACAGTATTGCAACAATCTTTTGATCAAGTAGCATAAATTAAATAAAACTTGGTCTAGTTTGCTTTTCTGTTGCTATAATAAAACACTGACCAAACCCAACATGATGGATAATAGGGGTAGTTGTCTCACAATCTATCAACCAGTGGCCTCTCCTGTTTTCCCATGGTACCATGCCTCAGCCACTCTCCATGACCACTTTATGCCTTCAAAACTAGTACCACGTGGGACACCCTTGTACATTGCCAAATGTGGTCTCCAACTTGAGATGAAGTGTTGACTTGGACAACATCTGTGTGCTGACATGGAAGAAATGCTCCCCAGAAGATTTCACCTCGATGATGATGGCCTCTTGTTAATTTCAGCTGACTTTGCATCACTAGATAGCCAATCTCTATGGTCCCAGTAAGGCAAGTTTTCACTACAGTGGTGCTGGTCTCTTGAAACTCACAGCTGATTCTTCAGCCCCAGCTGACCAGAAGAAACCAAGATTCTCAATTCAAAATATCCTATCAGTCGCTACAATGCTGTCTTTGGGGGCTCTCAATTTCCTCTGAAACTTCACACCTTAGGCCTCAGTCACATACTCAGCACTATCTCCCAAGTTTCCATAATATCTTAGTAATCTCTGAGCACCCAATGGCCTTTCTAGCCCAAAGCTCCCAAATCTTTTACCTTCCCCCACAAAATAACATGATCAAGTCCATTGGGGTAATATAGAATGCTCTGGTACCTACTTCTGCCCTAGTTTGTTTTTCTGTTGGTGTGATAAACATCTTGACCAAAAAAAAGCCCTTGGAAAGGAAAAGCTTTATTTGACTTACAGCTTAGAGTCTGTCCCCATGGATGTTGGGGCAGAAACTCAAAGTCAGAACCTGGAGGCAGAAACTAAAGCAGAGACCGTGAAGGAACCATGCTTACTACTCTGCTTCCTAAGGCTTACTCAGCTGTTTTTCTAAAATAGTCCAGCCTTACCTAGATATTGCACCACTCACAATGGGCTGGGCTCTTCTACACCAATTAATTAAGAAAATGCTGCTACAGACCAATTTGATGGAGGAAGTTCCTCAAGTGAGTTTTCTTTCTTCTCTGCTGACTCTAGTTTGTGTCAAATTGACAATAAATACTAACTACCATACAACTTATACACTAAATATAACATGAACTCCACACATACAGGGTGCCTGTGCTAGGTTATAATGTGATAAACATTTTCAAATCCCTGTGTCTCTGAACAGTAAAAGCGTTGTCCTATAGTCTTTTCTTTTTCATCCACACTGTCAGCCCACTGAGGGTTTTCCCCCAGTGTTAGGCTTACCAACATTCAGGCTGGCAGGGTCATCTTTGTCTTGAATGCTGTCCACCTCAAGTGAAGCCGATTCTGGCTTAGCATTTACACATGACAATGACAAGCATCACTTTTGTTCACATGTTTTTGGTCTGACAGTGCAAGTCACACTGCCAAGTGAGAGGCTGAAGGGATTTAAATGTATAATCTCTCCACCTGAAGGGACACAGCATGAAGGGAGAACAGAAAAAAATAACTGAACTGCATTATCACTGTATTGTAGGCTGCTCCCTTGCAAATATATATATTTGCAAACCAAGACATAGAGCTGAAAATCTTATATGAGCTTCAGCATGAGATCAATATGTGCCTCCTTTTGTGCTACAGATCCAGGAAGAAAATGAAGGTATCAGCTGTCTTTAATCACTTCCCAAGACAGCGAATGCCCCCACATCAAAACAAAAGAATAGGGGACAAATTCTTATGGATTCTAAGACATTTTAAGCACCCTGTCCTGAAGGTAGTAATAATCAACTGAATATTTGGTCATATTTGCCCCAAATTGAGAACCTTATCCCCAGTGTGCATATATTTGGCAATGAGGCACTTAAGGGAATAAATAGGATTAATGAGGATTTAAGGCAGAGAGTCCTGCCTGTTATGTTTAGTGACCTTCTAAGTGAGACATGAAAATGTCTTTGCACCTAGCTATGCCAAACTCTCATCTTACACACATACACACACACACACACACACACACACACACACACACACACACTCTGTAAGGTTCATTTGACTTATTTTTTGTGATTTTGTTGTTTGTGGTGGTCTTAGCATAAATGTGAGAAGGAGCCTGACCCTACTTCTGTCTGAGGGGAGGCTCTGTAGTCCATTGTTGGGTGTAGCTCTTGTCTCTGCTCTCCAGAAGTTCTTTCGGCTTTATCTTATGACCCTGAAAGTAGAGCAATTCCACATCCTGTTTCCTTCTCATAATAGAGGTCCAGCAGGCATAGTATGTTCTGAAAACTGAGTCAGCTAAGAATAGCCAATTCTTGGATCACACTACTCTACAAAGATTTATTAACTACAGTAGTCCCTGCTTTATCTGCTGAGTCCTAAAGGATGCACAACACACTGAAGCATGGTTTTAGGGGGCATACTAGGAAATCAACATGTAGAATGCATCAGTTGAATACATTAGTGATAAACTTGGAATATCCAAAGTGCATTAGTGTCACATTAAGGAAAATAAACTAAAGCATTTTCCAGTGAAGTAGTTAAACCAAGAGTGAGCCCAGATTTGATTCCTCTGCTTTTCCCTCTTGGTGTCTTAAATCCTCTCTGCTGTCTGTAATCTGTCTGTTGTATGAGTCTGAATCTGTGTTTTCCTGAATGCTGTCTTATCAGTCTGTCTGCCCCTGCCTCTATGTTCCTAACAAAGAACTTTATGCTGCGTTTATTGAACAGAACAGAAAACATCACATGAAGAAGGAGCCAGGGATATTTTACAGAACTCTGTCACAAGAGTCTATAAAGGGATGAAAAGTTTACTAACTCCAGCTGACCCTAACCCACAGTACTGCGAATAGATTTATCAACTTTTTAACCCATGTTGCTTCCAAAGTTTATGATGGATATTTATTTTATAAGGTTGTTTTCAAACTATTTGGTGCATTCAGAATTTGTTACTGCAACATCATACACACAGGCATGGAAGAATATATAATTCAAAATTAAAGCTATGGATTAATTTAGGTTGTAAAATCAGAGTACATGGGAAATCCAAGGGAAATTAGGTTGGTCTTTACATTGTTCTCTAGAAGGCAGGTGAAATAAACAAGTTTAGTCTATAATAGGGCATCAGTTTTAAGTCTTATGTGTATTATAGACGTTGGTTATGAGGTCCAGTAAAGGTACCACTCTCTTGGAATATAAGAGATATTTTCATATTCTCTACAGTAGAGCACTCTCCAATCTAAAACATTATTATTCCACCTTGAAGCCACTATTAAAGTTGAGTTTTCTTAACAACCAGCTTGGTAACACAATAGCCAATCTGAAACCCAACAGAGCTGCTGAGTAGCTGAGTGACCCATATATGATGAGCAAATGTGTGATGCTTATCCCAAGCTCGATGGAGAGCTCGTGCACACAATTGTTAAACCACTTAACATGCATGGAATTTTAAAATGAATAATTATGTATTTATAGAACTTTCCACTTGATATTTTGGAACCATAGTTTGATGGAACTATAAAGCCAAGGAAAGGGAAGCCATGACGGGAAAATGACCACAGCATGTGACCCAAACTAGTATCATGTGCCAAGAACAGCAGCAATTTGTCAAAACGTATTTCTACTCTAGATGTAGCTCTTTAGGTTTTGTGAAATTACCATGATTTCAGTGCCTTCTACCCAAGAAATGTCATCTCACTGGTAGAATTTGGTGGGTGTCACCTCTGGCAATTGGAAGGTTTTTTACCAAAAGGGTTTAGTGGTACACCCTTCCTCTAAGTCACTTGTATGTTTTGAGGAGCTCGTGATGCTGTGAGAACTTTCCAGTTTTATCTCTTAACAGTTGGAGGCTTGTTAATACAGTATGTGTGCTATCCTTGACTCTGCTTAGTACTAATTATAAAAAAGAGTTGAGCTCAAAATGGAACTGGACAGATTACAAGCAAAAATTAGAATAGTGATAGGGAAAAGAGACGAAACAGTCTGTAACAGACAACATTTCAGCCATGCCCACTTCATTGACCAAAGTAGAACTCATGACTGAATCCTGTATTAGCCAAATAGGGAAACAGAATTATGAACTTTCAATAAAGGAGGGAGGAAATGATTTTAAAATAAAGAAAATATCTTAATCCTTCAATGAAATATAGTGTAGTTTTCTAGTTTTCTCAGTTTCAGTGAGGATCAAACCACTCTTAAGGCCAGGCTCCAAACCAAGCAGTATATGACCAATACAAAATAGACTCAATTGTATTTTTAGTGATTTCTTTGTCTGATGATGCATTGTCTTGGCATTTAATAATTTTTTTTCTTATACTAAAATCTTTGCTTATATGCCACGGTTTTCAATTCTGTGTTTTTATGGCATTTCTATGCTTTCCAGAGTTTGCATCTCTTCATCTATATCTATTTCATGTGTTGGGGGGGGCTTTTTGTTTTCTTGTCTTTTTTGTCCCATTTGATTTGTTTTTATTTTATTATATTATTTTTTTCTCTTTCATCCTCATTTCTTTCTTCTTTAAGATACCTGTCTGTTTCATGGCAGAAGCAAGAAAGCATGTGGATTTGGGTAGGTCTGATAGTAGGAAAGAACTGGAGAATGGGGAAACATAATCAGAATATATTAGATAAAAATAATAGATTTTCAATAAAAAAAAAACACTTGATGGGAGATGTCATTCTGTAAATATTATTCTCTTATTGGCTAATGAATAACACACTGTTGGCCAATAGGAAAGCAAGACAGGCGGGACAAGGGGAGAAGGAGGATTCAGGGAAAGGTAGGAGGAGATTCAATATGAAGGATGCAGAGAGTAGAATGCTGTGTTCTCTCACCAGTAAGATGAGACCACGTGGAAATACTTACGCTAATAGAAATGGGTTAATATTTGTGACAGAGCTAAGAAATAAGAAATGCTAGTACCAAGCCAATAGCATTATATCAAACACAATCTCTCTGTGTGTTATTTGGGGCTGACACGGCACTGGGACCAGGCTGGTAGAAAAACCACTCCTAACAAATACTGAAGCAAAAAGAATGACAAACATGGCTGTTGTAATAATAAAAAAGAAACATAAAATACAGTGAAATTTTCAAATAATAATACAACCCATTAATAAAATCATATTTTTGCAATATGTCAAATTTTTACTGTATAGTGCGACTTTACCCAAAAACTGGGAAGGGAATGTGGGTAGGGTAAGAGACTCATTTGCAATCATCACACGTTCCCAGTTGTGTACTTTCACTTTCCATCGCTCCTTCATCTTTTTGCCACAAGAAAATTTCTTCCTGATATTCAGTGAAGTAACTGCCCAAGGCTGGAGCCCATTGTGATATTTCCATCTGTAAAGCACTTGTCAGGCTCCTTTGCAGCCTTCTGGACTTGCACGTATGCCCTCACATCAGAACTACTCAGAACCCCCAACAGGGTTGTCATGTCAAAACCACGTCAGAACCCCATCTGCTCAGCAGCATGTGGGAATGGATGATTGACAGCAAGCATTGTAACAAAGCCGGGGTGAACTACGACTTTCGCCTCCAGGTCTTTTCCTTACTATTGAAGGAGCCACCCCTCCTCCTATGGTGTTCTCTACAAAACTCCCTCATCTTCTCATGTTCATAGAAATTGATTTGCAGAAAAGTAATGTGTTAAGCCAGGATTAGTGGCACACACAGGTAATTTGAGCCATTCGAAGGTAGGGTCAAAAGGATCAAGAGTTCAACACCATCCTTGGGTACATCGTGACTTAAAAGCCAAGGAGGACTTGTGAGATCATAGCTCACAAAGCAAACATTTAAGAAATGATCACATATTGATCTAAATGCTAAAGCTAGCCTAGAGAAGATAAGCAGAAAAGGAAAATGAGGTGGGAAGAAGAAGGACCAGACCATCATGGTCATTTATTGTTCTTTGTCTCATGGTAATGCTACATATTCCATAAAGGTCATTTCACCTCCTTAACCCTTGAAGATGTAGACCTGAGACAGAAAGTTCTCTTCATCTTCCACAAAGCCACACTTGACTACGCCTATTTTTTTCCACCAACTTCTGTCTCTCAGGTTTTCTACAGAGAAGCATCCATTGCACAGCTGACTATCCAATCTGAGTTTGAAACGTTTCAGACTCCCTAGAGTATGAAATGAAAGATCAGGCAAACTTAATCCGGAACCTGAGATAGTATAGCTAGTAATAGGCTGGAAAGTTGATCAAGAACTCCAATGTTTACCTTTTAACAAAGCATTCTTTCCTCTGTACCAAGCTAGCTCCCTGGAGATACAAAGGGTATACAATTCAGGTGAGTGAACACAAATGGCCCGGAATGCAGCCAAAAAACACCGAGAGGAGGAGCAATGCTCCTACAGGCAACAGGCTCCACTGCAGCTTTGCAAGCCTCAGTCAGTGTGTGATTCAGAATAATCAGCTCTGTTTTATACACATTCTCAAATACTTAGCTTAAAGTACACATTTAAACAAAATCCACTCAAGGGTGTGACAAAGAGAACCAGAAAGAAAGACTAAATACAAATAAAGAATATTTCCTAGATTCGTGTTTTTCAATTATGTTCAGTTCTCTCTAAAGGAAATTATCTCTTAAAAAGAATTAAAAAAAAAAAGACTTTCTTATTTGGCCTATTTGTGCAACATAAATTATCATGAACAGTCACTTAAAATTCCAGGTTTTTCATAATCAGTAAGAATAGAGAATTTAAGCAATAACAAAGACTTTGAAAAGGAATATGCACTGGTCTTATCTGAAATATAGATTTGTTATGTTATAAAATTAGTGTTACATATGGGGCAGAAATAGCATTATGATCAACATTTATTAGATTAAACAATCCTTTTGCCAAGAGGCTAAATTACTTACACATTAAAATGTTGGATTCTTAGAAACTATTGCGTGATAAGAACTCAGTAATATCACTCTAGATAAGCATATTCCCGTGGTCTCAGATATAACTGACAAAAAAATTTACTCAAAGTTTCATTTGTTATCAATCTTTCCTGTGTACCTACAAATCATCAAATCATAATATTAATCTCACACAAAGCCAGAGAAAAGTGCATTTTTACTACAATAATATGTACCATTATAAAATAGAAACATTAATACACATGGCTTTAAATCTTAGACACATTTCTTTCACTATATTCATAAATTCAATGTGATTTTTATGCTATGACATGGGAGAGAGGGGAACCTTCTATTATTACTGTGAAATCCTAGTTTGAACACAAAGAGGAAATAATGCATCTGGTGGAAATTTAAGCTACTAATATCAAATGACTATTGAGTTTGGACATTTCTGCTCTGATCTGGTCAAAATTCACAAAAGCAGAAATCACAGTCATATACATTGCTGTACAAAAGGAACTTCTGGGGGAGAAAAATACCCTAAATAATAGATACAGTTAGCTTACAGGAATTTATTTTTAAACCAAACAAATCATAACCATTAAGTCTGGAAGAAATAAGTTTTACTTGATGTGTCACAGTGGGATTAACATCCATCTCATGAGATGACAAAGAACTTTCCTTCCTCGTTAATTTCAGAAACAGGGTGTCCACACATTTCCAAGGAGAACCAGCAACTTAGGCAACTGAATTACAGTAAAAGCACTGACAATCACAGAGTGGTCTCAACTCTGCACAAAAGAAAGACGGGGGAATATTTAACATCTGCCCCAAACAATGAGGGGGAAATTGTGTATTCTTGGAAATGGTCCCTCCCATCATAAACTCAAGTTTAAAAAAGTAAAGTGTGTCTTAAACTTTTCTTCTGGTTAAAATGAAATTGCTAAAATCATGAAATTGCTGTTTACCTATAGTCCCTCCACATTTGCACAGAGCTGTGCATTTTGATTCTGGTTAATGTGGAGATAGTGAAGTTACCGTTTCAAAATGTAAGGCCACCCAAGTTTTATGGATGTCTGTGTTGCAGTGCTTGCAAAATGTAAATGCACCCCAACCACTTAAGTCTATAATTTGGGCTTGTCCTATACAAGTATCCCCAAAATGCAAAGTTTCAGGTTATTATGGAATCATAGGTCTATTATCGCATTAATAAATTTGAAATGAACTAAAAATTCACCTTTAGAAAGATTGTAATATAAATTAAGCACTAATCATATGGCAAAATACCATGTAGCCATTATAAAATTAGGGACACAGGATTGCTAAATGGTAAAACACTTGTCTAGCATTCATGTCATTTCAATCCTTAACATTAGGGAATGAAGATAAAAAGGTCAGGCTTACCATATATTGTTTGCTTACCATACATTGTATGGACAAGAGCATTTGATAATATAGAACATACACAAACTTGAATGTGATTTAAAGGTGTAGGTAGAAATGCTATCAATACAGTTTCTTTCTGAAAAATAACATTACTGCATACCTGAAAACACCATATATATATGCAGATCAGAAGACTGGGGCAAATCTATCAAAAGGACACTTGAAAGGCATAGTTAATCACATATGCTCCTGGCTACTTCATTTGTGCATTTTGCATATGATAATTTTAAAGGCCAAATGTACTGTCCTTACATAATACCAGTAATTGGCTTACATCATATTCATGAGCTATCAGTTAGTGAGGGGGGAATTATTGTATACTTACAAATTTATCACACATGTTTCCTACTGCCTTACTTCCTTAAACATTCCTTTCCTTTAACTGAGATCACTCAGTTAAATATGAATGTGTTGTATAATAGATGAGCAGGTAAAGGATTAAGACATGAAACATGCACAGGCCTGGCCTAATAAAAGTGTTGTGTACATTTTAGGTCACGTGCATGATGAACTTCGTGTGTGTGTGTGTGTGTGTGTGTGTGTGTGTGTGTCCATGTGTGTATGTATGTGTGTGTGTGTGTCTTTCTGCCTGCCTCTCTCTCTCTCTCTCTCTCTCTCTCTCTCTCTCTCTCTCTCTCTCTCTCTCTCTCTCTCTCTCTCTTGTGTGTGTGTGTGTGTTATCAGTAAGATTTTAAGCAGAATTCATTTTTCTGCTAAGCCTTCAATCATCTTTATTCTTAAAAGTTACAAGTGACACACAGCACATTGAAGCTCCCTTCACTGAACTCAAAACCGAGGGAAACACTGGCTGAATTTCAGACCCGTGGAGATGATATCAGGGTTGGAGCACCAACATGTGCAGACTTACAAGAGACATCTGCAATTTTTCCTAGATGGTTTTGCAAGGTTGCCATATTTTTCACCTCTATTAACTTAATAAATGTCTCAGCTCTGTCATCCACATCACAGCATTGGGAGAAAAGCCCTGGCGGGCCCACTCTGAGGCTGTAATAGAGTGCCTCAGAAAATAAATATTATGTTTGCTTATCTCATTAATCTTGGCCATTCCTTCCTTCTGCTCAGCCAGTCAGCTTCAGAAAGGACTTTATCCATGTGGCAGAATTCTAGGAAAATTGCCACTCAGACTTGCAAAATGAGCCTTTTCCACTTTGTGACAACCATTTATCTCTCTGCCATCAGGAAATATCTAAAATATTTATGTGGGCCTTATCTGAAAGATGAATTTCTGCTAAGTCTCAGGGCTGTCAATACATTTTCCACGTTAGAAGAAAATGCTATCTTTTCAAAACAGGCACATCGTATTTGCCAAGGGTCATGCTGTGACCACTTAAAACAATTACCCAAAAACTTTGGCAAGCTACCACATTCTTCCTTATAAAACATGACCTCATCCCTAAGTAATTCACACGAATGTTTCAAGTGGATTCAGCCTCACTGAAAATTAACACTCAATGAAGCGAGCAAAAAAATGGCAAAAGAAAAAAAAATTACTCAATTTGGCCTTAAGTTAGTTCAAATGACAAAATCAAAGCAGAGTTTCAACAAAATTTCCACTTTTACACTCTTTTGCATAATAAAGAATATAGTGAAATGGATGAGATGTATGTAAATCTCTAGAGCATCACAATCTTTCCAATTATCATCTCCCCTTGCCCCTTCCCAGCACCTGCTCCAATTTGTCTGGCCATGCGGCTTCTCCCTGACCTCCAGACTTGTTTATTTGTAAGCTACTGCATGGTAGCTTTCTGATCTTCTAGGGGTTCTCATTTTTTCTTTATCGGTGACTCTTGTTAGCTTCTGTTTTCATGAGACCTCATACATTGCTTATTCATTAAAGCATCCGATTTTGTTTCCTGAACAGTTAGCTTTAGCCCCTAAGATCTATGTAAACCCTGTCTGACCAGGTCCATTGAAAGATCTTGGGTCAGTCTACCTCTAATTTAAATATTAACTATAAGCAACAGTTTGTAAGTGAAGGATGCTCCAGAACACTGTGCTGGGTATGTCTGCCCTGCAGGGTAGGCTGTACTGTCTTGCTCTACTTTAGACCAGGTTCCTACCTCTGTTCTGCTCTGGGCATGGAAGGTGATCCGTGTTCATGGATACCAGCCTCTGACTTCCAGATGGAGTGTCCCACAGGGGAACAAAGCTTAGAAGTTGGCCCGAGAGGCAGGTAAAGCAGAACAGTATATCTCATTTTACTTCATTACTCCCTCCTGGTCCTTGTGTGCCTGATTTTTCTACCTGGAGACTGGTTTCAGACAGTGGCTATTACCTGGTTCTTCAGAGATCTTCATCCTGTTGTCACTCCAGATATAGGGAGTAACAGCCCCTCACTTAGGTAGCCCTGGGGACCTGAGCAAATTCTTCTGAGTTGCAGTTGTACCATGAACAAATTTAAATTCAAGATATTTTATTTTTTACGTGTGCCTTTCATCTTCATTATTATTAATACATATGAATAAATATGTAAAACCTGTCATCATCACTCAGGTCTTGTTTAGGCAATGCTTTTGTTGAGTGTTCATGGGTGTACGGTTCCTGTAATATCTAGAAGATACTACCTCATAGCAAATGTCTTAGTTCTCTTGTCCTTACATTCTTCCTGTCCTGTTTTCTAAAATATTCCTGAGCGTTAAGTGTATTACATAAGGATATTACTTACAATCCAGATTAAAAATAAGCCTTATCAGTCTCCAGAAAGTTGTAACAGTGGCTAAGAGTACTTGCTCTTGAAGATAACCCAGATCAATGCCTAGAACTGCCAGGGTGGGTCACAACCATCCCTAAATCCATTTCAAGGGAATTGATGCCCTATTTTGTACTCTGAGAGTACTAGGTACACACAGGCATACATACATATGTATAGGCAAAACATCCATGTACCTAAAATAAAATAAATAAATGTAATATTTAAATTATGATCAATTTAAATCTTTAATATTACCTACAGTCCCCAATGTATTTCCCATTGTTCTTTAACTTTGCATTTCTTTAACTTAAATAAGGTTGAATATTTTTACTTTCTTTACTTTTAAAAATGATTTCACTTAATATTTTGGAGTTTTGTACAGTGCAGTTTGAATATGTTCATCTCACTCCCCAAACTCTTCATATATTGTGACCTTTCCATTGTCCAATTAAATTATGCAAGCTGTATATTTTAAAGATGGAAATTCTGTTTTCCGGAAAATACTTCTCAAAAAGGTCTAACCATCTTGAAATTATATTTTGTTCTGTTCAAATAACCAAAATTACTTGAACTTGGTTGTTTATGTCTATTTCTGGTTTTTATTTTTTGATTTTTCCATTGCTTTTAAGATTATGAGGCCTTTCAAACCAAAATACAAAATATATATTGATCTTAACCATTGTTTTGTACCTTGATTTTTAAATATTTAGCTGTATCTAAAACTTATTTTGGTACAATATACAGTTCTAAATCTATTCTTTTCTTTCTTTTCTCTTTCTAAAAGACAATTATCTATATCACTTTATAATTATATCACCTTGTACTTACTAATAAATACGTAGATACAAATTTTCTTTCATTTCACATAGCAATATTTTCATTTATCATTTTTTAAATTAGGGTAACAAGAAGAAACAATATTTCCATTCTTCAGTTTTCTTTGGTTTATTTGAATATATGTGTATAGAAAATGAATAGTTGTTGCTAGGCCATACTAAGACAGCGCATAAACACAAATAGAAAGGCAGTTGCTTCAGAGAGCTTCTAGTTCAGTGAGGGAGTGGACAGAGGGTCACATAACAGGCAGGAATCACAAGAAAGTCATTCTTGTAGAAGTCCCATCATTCTTTTAAACATCTTTTCTTCTGTTGAATATTTTTTTTATAAAATATATTTTGATCATGTATTTTTCCTCTCCCAGTTCTTCCAAGATTCTTCCTACCTTCCTATTCACCAAAATAAACAACAAAAACCCGTTGAAATATAATAAAACCCCATTAAAAACACAAAATGGTATGTTTAGTACCCTTTCTGACTTCTTTTGATTAGTTTTGACTTGAAGTCTATTTTGGCAAATATTTGAATAGCTATACCTGTTTGTTTTTCGCATCTTTTTACCCTGAGATGAAATCTATCTTTGATGGTGAGATATGTTTCATGGATGCAGCAGATGCATGGATTTTGTTTTTTAATTAAATATGTTAGTTTGTGTCTTTCTGGGGGAAATTGAGACCACTGGTATTGAGAGTTATTACTGAACAATGATTATTGATTCCTTTTCTGTTGTTATGATGTAGAATTCCAGTTTTTTATGTTTGTTTGCTTGTTTGAACTCAATTTTATTCAAATGAGGGCTTTCAATTTCTTCTTTTTATGATAATATTTTTAATTTTAATTTGAAAGAAGCATGTTTTATATGTCAATCCCATTTCCCTCTCCCCCTTCCTTCCCTGCCCCCTTCCAAATCCCCATCCTATCCCCTTTCTTCTCCCCAGGAAAAGTGAGGCTTCCCATGGGGGATCTTCAAAGTCTGTCATATCATTTGGAGCAGGGTCTAGGCCCTCCCCCCATGTGTCTAGGCTGAGAAAGTATCCCTCTGTGTGGAATGGGCTCCCAAAGTCCATTCCTATACTAGTGATAAATACTGATCCACTACCAGAGACCCCATAGACTTCCCAGTCCTCTTAACTAACACCCTCATTCTGGGGGTCTGGGTCAGTCCTTTGCTGGGGTTCATGAGTTTCCCCTTGTTCTGGTCAGCTGTTTCTTTGGGTTTCTCCAGCCTGTTCTTGGCCCCTTTGCTCATCATTCCTCCCTCTCTGCAACTGGATTTCAGGAGTTAGTGTTTAGCAGTGAGTGTCTGCTTCTGCTTACATCAGCTACTGGGTGAAGGCTCTAGGATGGCATATAAGGTAGTCATCAATCTCATTATTGGGGAAGGGCATTTAAGGTAGCCTCTCCACTATTGCTTAGATTGTTAGTTGTGGACATCCTTGTAGATCTCTGGACATTTCTATAGTGCTATATTTCTGTTAAAACTTATAATGGTTCCCTCTATTATGGTATCTCTTTTTTTGCTCTCTTCTATTCCTTGACTCAATTTTCCTGCTCCCTCATGCCCTTCTCTCCCCTCCTCTTCTCCCCTGTCTCTCTCCTAACTCTCTCTCCCATGCTCCCTTTTTTGATTTACAGTTGGGGATTGTTTATTCCTTTTGCCTTCTTGAGTGCAGTTAATCTCTTTCAACTGAAGTTTCCATTCTGTTGCCTTTCATAGAGCTATATTGATAAATAAATTTGTTTAAGTTTTTATTGTGGAATGTATGTCTTTCTTCATCTATTGTGCTAGATAGTTTTGCTCGGTATAGGATACTGGGTTGGCAGGCATCTGTGGTCTCTCAGAGTTTGCAGAACATCCATTCAGAATCTCCTGTCTTTTGGAACTTCTACTGAAAACAAAGGTATCTTATAATTGGCCTACCTTTACATGTGAGTTGGTTTTCATTTTCCCTCAAACTTTTAATATACTTTCTTTATTTTATTCATTTAGTGGTTTAATTATTATTGGCCATGAGAAATTCTCTTTCTGGTCCAGTCTATTTGGTGTTCTGTTCACTTCTTGTACCTCGATATGTACCTTTTCCCCTAAATGGCAGCTTAAGTATTTTTAGATTTAATATTTTCTTAGGCTTAGTTATCTATTTCATGCATCTTGTATTTAGGATATGAAATTTTCACCTCTGTTCTTGTAATCTGTTGGTGCAATTTTCCTCTGAGATTTTTATTTGACTTCCTAAGTTTTCGTTCTCAGTTTGATTTTTTTTTTGTGGTACTATTTCTACTTTTATGCCTTGAAATGTTATTATTATTTCTTGCAACTATCTTGTAATGGTCTTCATGAAAGCATTTATTTATACATTTTTTAAGGTCTATGAAATGTTCGTAATTAAGTTCTTGTCTAATGCTTCATTTAAATTGTATATCTTGTGTCCTATTGCAATAGAGTTGTTGGCTTCCAGATGAGCCATATTAAATCTTTATGTGCTTGCTTGGAGATATAGGCATTTTGAGCCACGAAGTTTAGAATATTTCTGATATAAATATCTAGTCTTTTCTTTTGGGATAAGTGTCATATTCTTTAGATGCTGTTAACCACTCTAGATCCCTATCCCCAACAAGAATATTGTCTGTGGGGTCTCTAGCAGAGAGCACTTTTACATTTCAGCCCAGTGTGGTCACTGGTGTTCCCTAGTAGAAAGAACAAAGGAATGAAGATAGTATGGAAGAGAAGGCTGAGGATGGCAGCATGAAATAGCTAGCAGAACCCTGGGTTCTCACAAAAATGCAGACTTCCCAGGGAATGGAGTTAAGTGGGGAGGAGGTCTCCTGCTGCCAGACTGCAATAGGACTCTAGGGTGTCATCTTTTTAGGCTTTAAAAAATAAGTATAACTTCGGGATGAAGAAATTGGCAGAGAGGTGTATAAACAGATGACTCATTTAGGAAACAGTAAATAATTCAGTATGACAAGCCTGCATGGTGCCTCGGGGTGGAGGCAGAAGGAGCTGCTGGAGTTTTAAGCAGGGTCCAGCAAAGATCAGGATCGTGCCTTAGATGAATGCTATGTGAGGGCTCTACTTCACACACGTGTGCTTCTTTGTTATCCACTCTGTTTTTGACAGCAATTTCCTTCAGAAGAAACATCCCATTTCAGTAACTTTTGATAGAGTTTAATACTGCATTCAATCAGAACTAACAGATTATATCAGCAATAGCAATACTACCCAGTTTCAGTGTTGACATCAACAGTAAAAACTGGTTAGCTTTCCCCTTTTCAATAGCCTTAAAGGTGCTTTAATTTACATGGCCAGGTATCATGCATGAGCTCCTCCTCCTCCTCCTTCTCCCTTCCTTCTGATTCTCTCACTTAATCCACCCCCCCTTTCTCTTCTTTTGAATATTCTGTCTCCTTGAAATGATTCCAGCAGTATCTCATTTCCTATTAACCTGCCTTGTAACCGAAATTACCGTGCCTTCTCAAATGTGCACACAATCATACCAGCTTACCAATCAAACAATCAGACCTTTCCTTGTACCAAATCATTGGATGTAGCCTGGTATAAAATGTTTATAACATGACAGACTGTGTCTTGCTAAAAGAGCAAATAACAGCAAAAGATCTTATACATTAACTCTCACCCAGCCATATCACTGCATGCCCTGGGCTACCTTCCTTTAATCCCCAGCAACTGCAACAGCAACAATTAGCCTTCAAGGTCACTGCAAAGGCAGAGAGCACACCAAGGCTAAAAAAAAATGTGTGAAGAGATATTTTATATCTCTATTTGCATTGTCCGACATTCACGTGAATTGCTTCCAGTTAGCATCAGGATGTACCCAGAAACAGGAAATGACATAATGAAGTATGGTAGGCATGGGTTTCAGCTACAGAACCCCATCAATACCTTCATTTTAATGTAATTTCATTGTCATGTTCTCTAAACAAAAAAAAAATAAAACACACTAGAATGCTCATTTTTATAGGACGTTTAATATAGAACAAAGATTCTTCACATCCTAAAATATTTTCCCTCTTAGAGAGAATAAACAACAGTAGTCTGTATAGTTGTTCCTTTAAAGGATTTCCCCTGTTTCTTGTAGTTTGGTCATTAAATTCTCATGAATTTTCGGAAAGCTACATTCACATCTAATCTGAATCATCATCGAGAGTGTTTTTCTTGACTTCAGCATAATTGCTTTCCAGTCAGTGTCCACTGCACACTGCCCCTTTCCTGGAGCTGCTCTTGTGCAGTAAAAGACATAACTTGTAGATAAACATTTCTTTCTATCAGATTTAGTGTACTGTATTCCCACTGTCCATAGGATTTCTTTCTCCCTTCTTTTCTAAACCATTTCTCTGTAGAACCCAACAGATGATGCCATAGGCTGGCCTCTTCTCTTGCCCACCTCTCTGTCTCTTCCTTCATTTATGCTAATTCTTTACCTCCCTGCCCTCCCATTCCTCACTCACACCTGATATGAGGAATAGGGAATCTTCTGGGGCTCCCACTACTGCTGTTCCTATCAGTTTATTTCACCATCAGTGTCTACCTGTCTCAGACCCAAGAGTTTTCATTAGCATCCAACACAATGAAATTATTCACTGTCACTGATAAAACCCGAACACATTTCTTGGAATTTGGTGGACAGAAAGAAACTTCATGGTGCTGATAAGAAAATGGAGACATACAGAAAGTAAATAAATGCCTCAAACTAGACCTTTGATATTCTCAGAGTAGGACTAAGCAGACTAACACTAGTGTTCATCTCACAGGTTGAACGTGAGATTCACATTATATGAAGGGCTGAAAGCAACAAGTACAAGGAATCATATATGGTCAAAAAATTCAATCCATGTCCTATTGATCCATTTAGTAGAGTTAGATAAAGATCCAATATTAAGTCTTGGGTAACAGAAACCAAGAAAGAAATTTAAAACAAGAGGTGTACTAAGAAGAATAAAGAAGAGAATTAGTCAAGGGAGGCCTTCAGATCAAAATTCAAGGCTGATAACTACAACAGGAGATGAGGAAATATGAACAGGGAAGATGCAAAGATAGTGTAATTTGAGCATATGTTGGCCACCTCAGGAGGAACATTCCAATGCAAAACTCTCTCTCAAAGCAGTCTCACATTGGAGAGATATTTACAAAATCTACTCATGCCTCCATGCTCAGGTTTTGGCAGCTCAAGGGGAGTATGAACTGATAGGAATACAGATTCAGATTGCAAAACATGATAGATACCAATGGCCAGCTCTCCTGACCCTTGATAAACTTTCGACCTGTGTCAGATTCCTATCTGCTGCTTCTGCTACCCATCCATTTTTGTTTCCCAGTGTTCAAATATTGCTTCAATACCAACCCAATATATAATGTCATGTGAGAACACTAGACACCAATTTGAGGAATAATAATACAAAATTCAACAGCATTTATTTAGAAAAAAAGCTTTAAAAAGAAATAATTTGTATTACATTGCATCATCTTTGTTCTTCATATTTGAGTAGGAGGCTATAAACAAGATTATTTTCACCCTGCAAGCACTTAGAGGACAGACACATAAACTGTCATCAACCAGGGCTACAAAAACAAAGAAATCTTCTGTGGCTTGTCACTATTCTGTGCTCCCTAGGACACTGTATTGAATCTTTTGACTTTTTTGTGTTATAATCCTAGCCATGGGGTCACTTTCCCATTTCTGTTTATATAATTACTTTTAACTACCATATCCACAGGTGTCTCTCTCTCTCTCTCTCTCTCTCTCTCTCTCTCTCTCTCTCTCTCTCACACACACACACACACACACACACACACACACACACGGTATACCAACTCTGTCATCCAATCTTTAAGTATATACATGTAAACTGTACTTAAGACCTTTCCTTTTACAACACTCTTTTTTCTCCCCCAAGAGTTGTACCCATCTTTTAAGGTAACAAGGTCCAATTCAGGCCCTGATTTTTCTACACACTCTAGTTCCCTGATAAGTCCTTGTCCCTGTCACCCTACCATTCATTAGCAAGTCATTCTCTGTTTTTGCATTGTGATTTGCAGCCGCATCATAGGAGAAGTCATTCCTAGGACCATCTTAGAACATTGCACATCACTGTCAAGTTAACTTGACAGAATATCATACATTCAACTTCTCTACTCTTCTCAAGGCTTCCCTTATGCTACACATTCTTTACAAAACCAACTTACTACTGTTTGCATCTCTCTCACACTGATGTACATAGCACTGGTACCTTTTGTTTTAGTGTGTGTGTGTGTGTGTGGATGTGTGTGTGTGTGTGTGTGTGTGTGTGTGTGTGTGTGTGTGTGTGTATACATGCTTTTCATGGCTTGTGTATGAGGAAATCTTTCCTGGGTAGGCTTTCTCCTACCCCTGTGTGGTGCAGTTTAGGTTGTCAGCCTTGCATGGTAAGCATTTTAAACCATGGAGACATAGAACCTATCCTACTTGTACTCTTAATAAAGTATATACATTCTGCTTTGAAAGTCAATTGATTAGACATTTTACTCTCTGTCACATTAGGCTATAATTCATTTTGTAGCCTTCCTTATGCTTGGTCTTCTCCAAAAACTTGGTCATCAGTTTTGGACTGAATGAAAACAGAATTAACAATATGGTAATACACTAAACTTAAAGGAAAAGAAGGTAAAATGAATTAAACTGTTACCACATTAGTCACTTCTCTTGTTGACGGGGTGAAATACCTGGCTAATGAAACTTACTGGAAGAAGAAGTAAGTCTAGCTCATGCTTCAGGAGCCACCATGCATCACAGCAAAGCAGGAGTGGACAGCTCTATCTGTGGAAGATCAAATCATATGACAGGTTATATCTAGAGAAACCAGGACAGACAGTTCTCGCTGAAAGCAGTGCCAGGTAATGACCTGTCAGCCCCATCCTAACTGTCACCCAGTGGCCAGGTTCCTCCAATGAGGACCATTTCCTAAACATCACTACCATCTGGGAACCAAGTGCTCAAACATATGAGTGGGGCTGTGGTCATTTTGGATGCCCCTACCTTGATACTGGACTTTAAGAATAAAAATCCTCATCCAAAAGCATTGTCAGAGTGCTGTGAGATATTATCATGTCATTGTTAACAAGTCTTTAAGGAAGCATTCCTTTTACTTTTTTCCATTAAATAAACAAGGATGTTAGGTGCTAGGAACAATTTTGACTTCCTAATTGATAGATATTACAACATTTTCTGGGGCTATGGCTGCTAGAGTGAAGTACAACCAGCCAAGCAGCCAGAAGGACTGGTCTCAAGACAATGGCCTTTCAAAGTCTGAAGATATACTGAAGGCACGTCAACTATGCCTCCTGGTCCCTGAAGCTCATCTCTGGCTCCCTGAAGCCATTTTCCCAGCAACTATTTCAAACAGCTTCTGTTGGACTTATAGCTATCTTCCAAGCCTCAGTGAGCTCCCGATGACCAATGAACAGTTAGTTCACAATCACTTCCATCTGCATTGCTGTGGGATTCCTCCCGTGATGAACCAGCAAAGAATTTGATTGCTACAAACATCATCTTTCATTTGTCAGGTGCATTGGTCTGCCTGTAATTACAGCACTGAAGGGGTGTCCCACAAGCAAGGTTAGCCATGTCAGTGAACCCTTGGTTTGACTAAGTGTGAGGGTTAAGCGTGGTTTTCATCTCGACTACAACTAAAACCAACTAAAAGCCAAACATCTGCAAATGTCTGTGAGGGATTATCTTGACTGGATTATTTGACAAGGGAGCACCACACTAAATCTTGGCCACACCTTCTAGTGGCACATGTAAAAGGCCACGGAAAAAGGAAACATTAGCTTCTTACCTGCTTGCCTTCTCTCTGCCAAGTCTTTCTATCCTAATGCTGAGGCATTCTTCTGTTGGTGTTAGAACATACTACTTCAATATTCCAGGGTTGACTGAAGGCCAGAAGCTCTCTGGGAATCCCCTGGGACTTCAGTCCCAGAAGGAACTGCTGAGACATCCACTGACTAAATAACTGCCAGATCCTTAGTCTTTATATCGTGAAACAGCCATTGTTGGACTACATGGGCCACAGTCCATTAGGTGCTCTAAAAATGCTTATTTTAATATCTTTTTTCATTTTATCAATTCCTTTGAAGAACATTGACCAGTGCCCTTGAATCCCTGCCTCTGCATAGAGTGGAAGAACAACTAGGTATGACTCCTGACATCAATCCCATGCCCCCACATACATGCACAAGTGTACATGTGCCCCAAGACATGCATAACATCACACACACACACACACACACACACACACACACACACACACACCGACTCATAAGATGTCAGAAACAATACTACTCACCCTGGCCACTGAACCCTTTCCAGATAACTAACTACCCAAGAGCCAAGGTCCTGAGAGCTGTATCCCTTGTTGCTTGAAGGACTGAGGGTCATAACACTGTAGACCAATAAAACAGTAATTTTGAACACTACAGAGCTGAGAGTATCAGCTCCATCAGCCCGGGCAAGAGCTAGAATTGGAAGACACAGTGCCTGCTCCTGCATGCTGCCGCCTCTAGTCCCAGAACAAGAGGATTACAAACACTGCCAAGTTCTGGGGCAGCTGATGATTAAAATGCAGACAATAAGCCTCAACACTATATTGTACCGATCCATGAGCTTCTCCATTCTGAAGCCTGCACCATCAGGTCCCTAGCTTAGGCATTAAAACTTTCTAAGCTCTGGAGCTGCTAGTCAAGCCCTAGGCCTTGGGCATTCAAAGGCTGGTAATTGCAAGCATCAAAAGAGCTACCTCATAGTCACCACAATCACTGAACAGAGCAAAGGAACACCAGGCAGCTTCTCTCATAAGAGGATTCGTAAGAACTTCTCTGAACATTAATTTTATCATTTGTGAAAGTGCCAGGGTATGAAGAGCTTTAATAAATATCAAAGGGTTCAACAGCACATCTCTGCAGGGTCTGTGTCTCAGCCTTTTTAATTAGCACTTAGGCAAGTCACCTAACTGGAGCATCTCCGTGTTCTCACTTGTGAAATGACCACAGTACAAAATAATAGTTTACTTCATGGTGCTACCCTGAGAATGTAATGATATAACTAATATGTGAAGTAATCTTAGAAAAAGATCTAGTGCACAATGCATTTGAAATGCCTCAAAGAAAATGAGGGTTATTACTTTATGTAGGATGCTTTCAGGCCTAAAAGTCAGTGATTTTGTGACAACATATTAAGTAGATTCATAAATCTCTGAACACACACACACACACACACACACACACACACACACACACTTCTTATTTGCAGACTCAAATTGAACTAATAACTTGTCCATCTGTTTTGTTTTGTTGTTGCTGCTGCTGCTGTTGTTGTTTACTTTTTGCTTGAATAGGGCTTCCTGATAATGATTTCTAGTGTTAAAGTATTGGTATGCCACAATAAGGAATCTACAGAACAATGAGGACCCCACTGCGGACTGCTGAGTAAACCTTCATTGAAATCTTCATCACAGTAATCACCAAATGATGCTCCTAAATGTTGTGTCATTTGAAGCATGGCACCGGGTGTGGAATAAAAGGACCAACTTTCAGATCCCAGCTTTCTGTTTATTGTTGCAAGAACTGACCTTTTGAAAATTTCTAGGCCTTTTCTGTTTGTTTTATTTCCTACAAAATATAAAAGTAATTATTGCCAATTCAAAGTCCAAGTATTAAATAAATGTGTATAATTAATAGCATATAAAAGACACTCAATAAGTATTGGTTATGACTTTTCTCCATTTCTTTTCCTAAGATAATGTGTATGTAACCATGATGTCTGCAAAGTACCAAAAATGAAAGGTACTATTTATTATTATTACTATTATTATTATTATTATTATTATTATTATTGCTACCACTGCAATTCATGCAAAACTTCTAAAAATACTGATGGGAAATGAAAATAAAGCTTGAAGGACAAAGCATAATATGAGATTACAGGAATCAAACTTAAAATAGTGTGGAACACTTTCCAAATGATGTCAATCTTGAGGTACAGTATGGGGAGAAAGAGGGGAGCACAAGACAGGCATTGCAGTGAGAGGGGGTTCAAACATAGAAGAAGAAACAAGAGCAGTGACATGATTTACACGTCCAGATAACAGATAATGAGGAGTAAAGTCATCCCTAGAAGATGGTCAGGTATAGGGTAGGCTTGGAAACAGCCATGCTGTGTGTGTCACTACTATTTTTCTTATCCTTAGGACCCACGCCTGTGGCACTTAGATTAGAATAATAAAATGTAGGATCAAGCAAAATCAAATTATGCTCGTTAACTATAGTTCTTATTTGATAACTGTTTTGTTATATATTTTACTATGTTAAAGTTAAAGCCCTTTTTATTTAAACAGAAAGAGAAGATGATGGGAGATGTCATTCTGTAAATATGTCATTCTCTTATTGGTTAATGAGTAAAGACTGTTGGCCAGTAGGAAAGCAAGATAGGTGGGACTAGGAGGCCAGGAGGATTCTGGGAGATTTAGGAAAAAGGAGTCAAGATATTATACAAGCAACAGGAACTCCAACCAATTCTCTTGCATCATGGGGAGACTGACCAAGAAAATCAAGTCACTTACTTTCCCAAATTAGGACACACAAACAAATAATAACATGATAAACTTAGGAAATTCACTTTGTGAATAATTTAACTATTAACAAACTCTTCAAATAAACGCGAGTACCGTTCACATACACTTAAAATTAAACAGTTAACGGAATTCTCTACTTGCACAGTCCCATGCTGGGCTAAGCCCTTGCTGTCAAAGCCTCTCTGCTTTCCTTTCTCCATCACAGACTCCAGAAAACTGTATGAGTCTTCTCATATTAGGGAACTTTAGTGGAAAATGTTAAGCAACACAGAAGTTTGCTTCTTTCATTTCACAAACATAAATATCCTTAGATGAATGTGTTGGTGCTGAGCAAAAAGCTTCTCACTTCCCACACAGGATTTAATAAGCAAGAGCTAAAATGCCTCTCTCCACCCTGTGGTTTTCAGTTCTGCATCTGTCACTACCTTTGTGTTACTACAGTTGTAAACTTTTCTTTTTTCCTTTGGAAAGTCACAATCTGTCTCTCGCCAGCCACACCACCCAGCCAGCTTCCCTGATGAGCACATATATAAGTTTTCCTATTTTGGTTTCCTGATTAGACACAGGCAAATGTAATGCCACTTGCCTGTTTCCCCTCAATAGATGGAAAATTGCTACTTTCAGAAATTAGTGTGGAGCTGGCTTGCTGCTCAGTGACATCTTTGTGAAGAGTTTTCTCTATTCTTTAATGATTTCCCAGGATGTGACTTGGAGAAATCATCCCAACAAGGCTGTAGTCTTTAAGTGTAATTATTTTGAATTTGCTACAAATATAGAGTGCAGGGTAGTCTTTTCTGTTTTACTAAATATTTCTGTTATATTAACTTACTTCCATTTGTTGTTAAAGAGCCTGAACTAAGCCATTTATTCACAAACAGTACTGGTACACATTCAAAATTTCATTGCCACAAATATTCACATAATTTTTATATGCCAGCAAGGAAGCTAATGTTTCTGTGTTTCTCCATATAAGACTGGGTTACATGAGATGTGTTTCTTCTTCATTTAAAACAGAATAGATGAGGCAAAGCAAGACGAAGTGATTTGGACAGTGGTAAGTCCTCACACAATGGAGAAGGCTCCTTAAATGGAGTTTGACATTCCTTGAACTGAACCAATAAGGAAAAGTAAATTGCATCTGATTGGCTCTTGGAAGACTTTAAAGTGGCAACAAATGAAGCAAAGCTAGTACTAGAAACAGATAGAGTGATGAAGGTCCAACTCTGGTGACAGGTGTGGACAGTTGGTGGACAACTCTCCCCAACACCAACTGTCTGAAATCAAGATGAGATTACACAGAGCACAAGAAGCCTTGCGCACAGAACAGTGTATCTATCACTTACAGACAGCACTGCAGCTGAGAAGAGAATTTGGGGACAAATTAACAGGGGCCTGCAGACAAAAGAGTTAGTTTTGAAAAATATGTGAAGCTGTATAACTACACCTGAATAAGGAATGTGCAGCATGCCTATGACTCCCAAATCCTCCCTGGGGCACTGGCTATCAGGCCCTCATGACTATAACCAACCCTGACCAATAACCCTGTCTTAGTTCAGCTACTTCTTGGGATTCTGTGCATGTAATTACATCATGGGTCGCACCATGGTTTATTTCAAAGGAGACTTGGTCAGCAAGTTTTCCAAAATGTTAACCTTCCAACAATATAGCAATATGCAAGTCGTTCGTTCTAAATCCTCTTGCTTAAGAAGTCAGCCGAGTTGACGAGAGTAGCTGCATAAAGTCTGTGATGTTCCAGTCCATGAAGATCCCCCTATTTATTTGGAGTTCCCTGAATTTCACTCAGCGATGTTTCCAGGGTTCAGTATAAAAAACCTAATGTATTTTTTGGCTACTCTTATTCTTCATTTTCATTGATTTCATAGTAAGTAGAAAAACTTTAATCCAATTTTTTAAAAATGTTTTTGTATGGTCTATAATAGCAAAAAATGTATTGCTTACATGGACCCTTATATCTTGAAAATTTGCTAAACTCACTTCCAAGTTGTAATAGTTTTTTATTGTTAGTTGATTATTTGAATTTTTGCAATAAATTCTTGGTGGAATTTTTATATCTGCAGTAGCTATTAGATTGATTTTTGTAGTTTTCTGTACACTGCAGTGGCCCTTCTGTCCTTTATTTCTTGTGTTGGCTATACTTTAAAATACTATGCTAAACAAGCAAGAGGAAGAAGCAGATCGTACTTGTTCACAATTTCTTAACTATTTCTCAGTTTTTTACTTTAAACTTCCAAGTTTTTGAGCACTTGACTGTATCTCAAACACAGAGTATGCTGCTAGGTTTTATTTGTCTCAATTCTGACTATATGACTTTTAACACAAACATTTAATTTACATATATATATATAATTGTCCATGTAAATAGACATTTTTAAATATTATTTAAAAATTTTAATACAGCCGAGTACTGATAGTGTAAAAGAAATCAGAGGACTCAAACTCACTGCAATGAGCACTTGCAAAAAAGACACATAGGCCAAAGGGCATACTGCATGACTCAGTGTGTCACACTATAGCTTCCATGATGGGATTTCTCTATTTTATTTTCTTTTAAATTTTATTTTGTTCTATCTTCATGGATGTTGCAAGGGCAGAGGGAAGATTGAAAGGGATGGAGAGATGAGTGGAATAGATGCATGATGTAAAATCCTCAAAGAATCAATGAAAAGCTAAATAAAAAACTTAATATGTTTTTATAATACTCTTTTTGCCCCTCCCAACTCCTCCCACATCCTCATCAACACCTTATCCTCCCAAATTTATGGCCTTTCTCTCTGAAGAAAAAAAAGCAAACAAAACAAAACAAAAATAACAGGAAAAATAACATCAACAAAAAATTGAAAACCAAAACAATTAACTGAAAAATAAATCAAAATACCAACACACAGAGAGAGAGAGGAGAGAGAGAGAGAGAGAGAGAGAGAGAGAGAGAGAGAGAGAGAGAGGCAAACATATAGTCCATTTTGTGTCAGTCGTCAGTCACCTACTCCAGGGCATTGGGCTTCGGTCTTGGCCTGGCATGTGGCTAATATAATATACCCAATATCACTGCATTGAATAAAACTGGTTTTCCTTTTTCAAAACTGCCACAGTGTCTGTGAGTTCATACAGGTATTATCCCTGTTGTATCTAGAAGATGCTGCTTCCTTGGAGTCATCCACCCTCTTGGCTCTTAAAATTTTTCACCTTTTCTTCTACACATTCACTGAGCCTTGAGGGGTAGTATGGTAGCTAGAAAAAAATAATTAGCCCTGATAGGCTCATATGTTTGAATTCGTAGTCATCAGGAAGTGGCGCTATTTGGGAAGGATTAGGAGGTGTGGCCTTGTTGGGGAGATATGTCATTGGAGATGGGTTTGAGTTTCCAAACACCCACGACATCATGCCATGCCATGCCCAGTCTCTCTCATTCTCTCTCTCTCTCTCTCTCTCTCTCTCTCTCTCTCTCTCTCTCTCTCTCTCTCTCTCTCTCTCTCTCTCTCTCTCTTCCTCTCTGCCTATGGATCAAGATTGGCTTTCACTCAGCTACTGCACCAGTTCCAGCCTGCATGCCACCATGCTGTTTGCCATGATGATAATCGACTAAACATCTGAAACTGTAAGCAAGTGACCAATTAAATGCTTTCTTTCATAAGACACTTGTTCCTGGTGTCTGTTCACAGCAATAGAACACTAACTGAAACAGATAAGGGCTGATAAAGACTTCCCATTTGTGGCTGAATGCTCTGAAGGCTTTCTGTCTATGCACATTGTGAATCTTTTTTTTTTAATTTTTTAAAGACTTATCTATTTATGCATTTTATGTATATGAGTGTTCTACTTGTATGTATGCCTGCATGACTGAAGAGGGCTTCAGACAGAAGAGGGCACCAGATCCCATTGTAGATGGCTGTGAGCCACCATGTCATTCCTGGGAATTGAACTCAGTACCTCTGGAAGAGCTGCCAGTGCTCTCAACTGCTGAGCCATTTCTCCAGCCCTGGATCTCTTATTAATTACAATTCATTGTAAAAAGATGCTTCTATGATGGGGATTAAGTGACGCTTTGATTTGAGGCCCAGCCTACTGTCCCGTATGGTTAATTTTAACTGTTATCTTTTGTATTTATATGTTTATTTATGAACATTTTTTCCTCATTATTTCTCCTCACCTCTTCTGAATTAATAGGCTTTTCAAAATGTTTCTTAGTTCCATCTTTTTTGTATCATGTTCACTGTTTGCTCTAGGATTTACAGCCTAAATCCCCAATTCACAGTTGTGTACATGGAGTTGTTCTCCTGTGGTATGGAAAATGGAAAGGTGTATTCTTCCAGGGCTTTATGAAGTCAGTTATAGCTCAGAAAGAGAATGTAATCCATGTACTTTTAAATATTTACTTTCTTATTGGACCTTGTTATTGTTGACTGGCTTGTTTGTTTGTCTTTCTTTTTTCACACAGGGTTTTTTTTTTTTTTTTTTTTGCTCCAGCTGTCCTGGAATTCACTCTGTAGATCAGGATAACCTTGAACTCATAGAGATTCACCTGATGCTACCTCCCAAGTGCTGGGATTAAAGGTGTGCATCACCATGCATGGCTTTGATTGTGTTCTTATTCTTACCGTAGACCAATTGCAGTTTATGTCCATTCCACATTTTTATTTTGCATTTCCTCTTTGGACATTTTTAAACAGTGCATTTTCTGATCATTCTTATATCTAGGAATATATTAACTTTGGCTTTTCTATTACAAGTTACTGGATAAAGAAGATTTCATTGACATGTTCTCAGCACATTAACACCAGGCAAAACTCCCAGTGGAAAGATTAGGACACCAACCTCGTAAAAAAAAAAAAAAAAACCTTCTACCTACAATTTGTCCAGCTGACAAGATGTGCTGGGGAAAAGGTGGTACAGAAGGGAGCCCACCTGGATACCGACTAGAGAGCCAGGAACTAGAATCTAGATAGCCCAGAGGCCTAGGATATAACAAAGCATGACTTGCCAAAGGAAAAACAGTATGAAATTATTCTTAATTATATTCAACTATACTCATAAACTGGAGCCTGGTTTAATCATTATCAGGGAGGCTTCATCCAGCAACTGATGGAAACATGTGCTGAGACCCACTGACAAACATTAGCCAGAGCTCACAGAATCCTGCAAAAGAAGGGGAGGAAGGATTGTAGGATCCAGAGGGATCAAGGGAACACCACAAGAAAACCCACAAAATCAACTAACCTCAGCTCATAGGGGTTCACAGAGACTGAACTGACAACCATGGGATTGGCCCAGACTCTCTGAACATTCGCTTCAGATGTGTGGCTTGGTCTTCGGGGACTAACAGTGGGATCAGGGGCTGTCTCTGACTCTGTTGCCACTTTTGGGACCTTTTCCTCCTACCTGTGTGCTTCTTAGTAGGAGAAGAGTGCCTAGTTTTACTGAAACTTGATACGCTCTGGCTGGCTGATATCCATTGGAGGCATAATTTTTTCTGAAGAGAAAGGAACAAGGAGGAGTCGGTGGGGAGGTGGAGGACTGAGAGGAGAGGAAGGAGTGGAAATTGCAGTTGGAATGTAAAAATAAATAAACAAATAAATAACATCGTTCCATTCATTTTTAATCACCATCAGATAGGCTGAGAATCCAACTATTCTCATAACATTTACCAATACATAATGTATGATAATGTGTTTTGTTTGTTGAATTTTTTTTACTTTATCATTATATATAGATTCCTTTGTATTTATTTTCTGTGAAATTTTCCTGGGATTCTTGATAAACTGATTGGTTTTGTGTGTGTGTGTGTGTGTGTGTGTGTTTAACTTATGATATTTTTTAAACTTTGGATACAGTTTGTGTCCCCGAGCCAGAGAAAAATGTCCTGGAAAATCCTTTGCTGAGAGCAGTGTGTCTTCACAAAATAATCCCTGTTTTCTTCCAGAGTTTTTAATTACCATTCTGTAAAAAAGACTGGTGAATATTTCCCAACAATTCATAGCATATTTGATTTCACTGCTGCTCCCAAAATTTTTGTGTTTCTCACAATTACCTTTCTGTCTTCAAATGCACATACTTTCTTCATCTCTGTCTGATCTAGGTCGATTACAGTGATTGAATCTGCCCAGTGAACCCATCATTTCAGATATTCCATCTGATTAGTCTTAATACCTATGCATTCCTAATCGATTTCTCTTATCTGTTTAATCGTTACCATCTTGAATTTCTTTAAGTCTCCCAGAGATTTAAATTGAAACTTTATACATATTCTAATACCAAATTCTTGATCATCTTTGAGTTTGAGATTATGGAGTACGTTTTTCCCCCCTCTTGAAAATGTTTTATATGTGACTGTGTGGTTTATAATTTGTTGTTACTTTAACTTAGTGGCACATGTATTTGTACACACAAATGCACATATGTGCCACAGCATGAGAGTGTAGATCAGAGGATAACTTGAAGGAGTTATTTCTCTTCTCCCTCTATGAGGAGCAGGGACTCAGTGTAACGCATCAGGCTTGGCAGTGAGCCCCACATTGCCAGCCCAATTTACATTATTTGTAGACATTTTTTAGCTAATGTTTGAAGTCCTATATATTTTCTTCTTATAAGAGTACTGACTATGCTCATAGAGACTGTGGAATTAATCTCTTGTCCCTTTGAACATGAGGACACTTGATCAGCCCTATCAAAACCGTTTCACTGGATGGGACTCAGATGTCGACAATTTTCTCACTTGTGTTTTTATCTGCTAAAAGTATTCAAAATCATTTGTGGTCTCCACTCCAGCATCTGCTTTGCTCTTCTGTCCCCCCTACGAGCATTCTAATGGTATAAACCAAGAATTTGACAATAATTGTCATGAGCAAGAGGGCAGATACTCATAGCTAGTATAACAAAGCTTATATTTTATTATGCTGAGAGTCAACACACAAGGTTCACACTCCAAGTTCCTACCTACTGTGCTAAGCCACTATCCCCAAGGTTGCTCACCTGTGCAATGTGTCTTAGCTGTAGGTCAGATCCAGTCTCTAACAGAAGTCTCCTATTTAAGGGTCAGCATCTTTGGGGAGAATCTCTAGCCACAGGGTGGATCAAGGTGATGGCTCCCCAGATGTACAGAGCAGAACATTGCTCTTGGTCTCTGCTCACACATCATGAGGTTCTAGGACTGTGCCTGGTTATCTTGAGTGAGTGATGTCACAGAGTTCCAGGTTTTATGTGCAGTTATTGGATATAGTGGGGTTGCTTACAATTTTTACATGCCTAAAAGGCGGTTTTTACTATACTCATTACAATAAATATATTCAAGTTTGGGGCACCATTTGAGGTTTTTTTTTTTTTCATTTCAACTTCTCATCTCATATTTTGTTTTACATGAAGCTCAATGATACCTCAAGCTAAGAAAAATGCAGTTTTCAACTTCCTCTTTAGCCTTGCTTCAGGCCACACTGGGTAGGATGCCACATACGCTAAAAGAAAGAAGAAAGATCCTCATAAACATGAACTTCCCTTAAAGCAACTCCCTTCTAAGTGTCACAGTGGCTTTTGGTTATAGTTAATCTCCTTATTTTTAGAGGTGTGTGTGTGTGTGTGTGTGTGTGTGTGTGTGTGTGTGTGTTTCTGAACACCTGCTTAATGTGGTTCAAATCTTCTAATTGCTTTCTGAAAAACAGTTCTGACAATATATTCCCTTTGTTGAACAGCTATTTCCTTTGACTAGTATTCATTTTATGATTAAAAAAAATAAGCAAACTAGTGTTGATCCTCTTAGAATTATCAGAAAGTAGCATTAAATTCTCGTGAAAATGTAGAGTGGGTGAGATCAGTGGGCACTGGTGGGGAACATGGGGTGACTTTCATAATAAGGGGATTTGCAAATGTAGCACCACAAGAGGGTACAGTTCGTTCTGCTAGCTTGTTTCTCAAACAAGAGTATTTGAACATTAATGTGTTCAAATAACCTTTCCTGCCAAGTCAACATAATCAAACAAATAGATTAAGAAGGTGAAAGAGCACTCAGGGGTATTCTAAGGAAAACTCAACAACACTCCTCCACATGAAGACTGCTAAACAAATGGAAATCTTCTCCCAGGGAAACACTGCTGGTCTTCAACATCAATTTAGTCCCCTCTACCTAACAATAAGGTTATTTCCTTTCCCCATAAGGTATTCGAATTCTGTTGCCATTGTCACCTTCTATAATAACAGTCTCATCAAAGACACAGGAAATCTGCCCTCTATCTTTGGGATAAGGGGCAAGAAAAGCCAGAGCTTTTACTTGGGAGAGAGGAGAGGAGATGTGTTAGTCCTGTGGGGATTTATGAGAAGCTGAGTTCTGCCTTTTCACCACAATCAGTGGGCTATGGTCTCATGGAACATGGACAGTACCACATGGACACACAGTGACACTCTACTCTGCTCAGATTTAAAGGACAATTACAGACATGAATAGCTGAGATTCTTGCACTGACAAGAAGGAGAATGACTATGAAATGATCCTGAGGGAAGCTGTGCCTAAAATTGAGATGGCATTTGTGCAGGACACAACAACAACACAACCTTGGCAATAATGAAATAACATTGTTTTAGACCTCTTAATTTTGCAGATGGAGACCCCCCCCATCCTCTACTAGGGGCTTTCTAGGAATTGTGTGATCTTCCTACATTTCCACTGGAACGTCTGAGAAGGGAATCATAACTGACAGCCGGGTTTCAGTCTCCAGTGATCTCATGTCCCTCACAGATGCCTGAGTCTCTCCCCAAACTTGGTGTTTTCTCTCCCACTTTGGTGATTTCAGACTTTATTTTCTCTGCTACTAATTTGTTTTTAATTCAAACCCTCCAAACTCCGTTCTTATTCTTCCTTGAATTAAACAAACACTTCCAACTCCTGCTAAAATCTACCTTAGATCAGCTCCCCAACTAGCTTGTCTACTTAGTTCCAAAGCCTGCCCTCAGAAAACCCTGGCTCCAGTTGAAACCTAATTCCAACAGGTGTTTCAGATATGCTTCCAAAGTAAGCACTCTTCTTTCTATAAGCACTTTAGCAACACTGTATCTAAGCATTCCGTATTCCTCACTCTGCTAACCGCAATATAAAAAACAATAGCACAGAGAGCACAAATAAGGAGAAAACACAAGAGTGTCTTTTGAAAGCTTACAAAACCTGTACAATAGAGCAGGCACTTTTGATTAGAAATACTAGTTGACTACCGGGGGAGCAAAATGTGATTCCTTAAAAATAGTAGAGTATGCTGATTCACAGGCAGGTGGAAACTGACCTAGAATCTGCTAGTCTGCTATCCTGAGGCTGGCACTTGTAACTCTTTCTAAAATATGAATCTTACCTTGGTGGAGCTCTTACATCCAAGCTTAGATTGGAGGTAAAAATCATGTTTCTGTCTTTAGGACAGAAACTTATGCAATTTTCATTTTGTAGAAAGTTACATTGTGGCCTTGTCCCTAAACCCTTGCCAGGTCTTTCTAGAATAGTGGGGACTTCTCTAGGCTGCAACTTTGCCCATAATCTTCCAGATTTGCAACAAATAATCTGATTCACTAAAAATCCCATCCTGAAAAAATACATGATTATGTGCATTTTCCACGGGAGAAAACGAATGGTGGGATGACTGCTATCAACTAAAATCAAGGGCAATGCTATGGTCTCTGGTGCCCATTCTCCAGTGTCCTCTGATGCCCATGAGGTTGTTTCTCAGAATTGTGTTTGAGCAGAGAAGAAACCATTGCCTGTGAAGATCAGGTTAAAACCATCCAAGTGCAACTTTTACAAGACAGGTGATGCTTGGTTTCCCCCTCAGGACTTAGCTGAGGTCGTCCAGCAATGGGTGTAAGTGGACATCTTCCACTGTAATTTTTTTCTGCTAGGTCTTCATCAGAGGAATTGCAGAAGTGATTTGGAAAGCTGCCTTGAAGCTGTGACTCAGAATCTCATGGAATTTTCGTGTATTTTAGTAAGATAGAAAACCAGCTCCTAGAAGGCCAGAATATGTTCCTACCACTAAAGCCTGCCTGTATGGACTTAACTGGATGTTTTATGATACCTCAGTTTCAATGGTTGTTAATAGTATTTTTAGAACAATCTTGAAGGCAAAATCACAGAAAGTCTTATCCTAAATCCATGTGCTTATTCTACCAAGCAAATCTACTTAAAGTAAGAATTTCTCCCAAACTGCTCATTCATATGTTAATAAGATAAAATAAATAATAAACATAAATTTCTCAGAGTTGTCCCTTGGCTATCTGTGGGGGGGGGGTGGTTAGCAGAATTGCTCCACAGGGTGGAGGAGGATGAGGCCACAGCCTTTTCTCTTAGAGGTTGGTTAAAACTTTACTTATTCTAAAATGCAATCCACCTTTAAAAGATTAGCATGGTCACCATCAAGGCTAATTTTTTAATTTGTCACTGGCTTTAGATAAGATTCTTTGGCATGACGCCAATCAACAATGAAACTGTCATTCCTAGTTCAGCAGAAGCAGTGGTATGTGTTTGGATGCCTAACCTATCTAAATGCGTATTGAAACCGAAAACAAACTAATAGTCTATCATGTTTTATTTTTGTCTTTGATCCATGCTGAATTGTTTTCTCGTCCTGTCTCCAATGCTCAACATTCAGACAAAATTCTTGACATTTTAATGAGCATTTCCAGCCTTCCCTCACCTTACAGTTCTGCAAAATCATGACTTCCTACTTCAAAACCCCAAGTTCCGCAGAGTCCTGGAGGCATAGCTACTGAAGTGGGTAGAAGCTTGAAAGTCTAGAGGCGGAAAGTCCTCAGCACAACACTGGTGTTCCTCAAGGTGGTAACATGGGCTTGGGTGGTAACCTAACTAACCTCTCTGAGATGTCTTTATCTCTGTGATGGCGGTAAGATGTGCACTGTCCCTATAGCGGAATCCATTACAGTAACTGTAAGGAGATAACACATCTGGAGTGGTCATTGTGAAGATCAGTGAAGACCAGTCCTGAAAAGTGTCTCCCATGTTCTTTCACCACAGACAAGGACACTGAGCTTTACACAGGGGATGATGTGACCTGGGGCCACATACTCAGTAACAGAGCTTGGTTTTCCAAACAGCAGAATAACCATATTGGGGTCTCTGCACAAGTAACTGGCTTTACTTTTGCAATTTATTTTCAGTGCTTGGGATTGAACCCAGGGATTCGGGCATTCTAGTGTCCCAGTACTGAACCAAATCCTTACCCCTCATACAGTCTTTATAATGACCTGATGCTGAGGAATTGGAAGTCTTCTCACTCTGTCTTTCATAACTGTCATAGGACAGTTGGCAGAGCTCTGAAATTAGGGAGAAAGACAGGTACAAATCACTAACTAAAATATTAACAAAAGGGATTTCTAAACTCTCTCTATTATTTCAATCATCACTCCAACTATTCCACTAAAAGTAAAACAAACCAAATTGAGGCAAATTCAAAGTTCCCATTAGCTGGATATAGTTAATCTAGATTTTATTATTTCTAAACCATTTCATTACAAATTCTTATTGGTATAATTGCTTCAATCCTGCTCCATATGGTGCCTCCTGTCCTCTAAGCTCAACTCACCCCAAGAAAAGTCCTCTGAAGGCTATCTAAATAGCCTTACTGCTTAGAAGGAACATGGTGCTTTATTCCACCTGTTTGTGAGCTGGTACCTTTTTCTATATATATATATATATATATATATATATATATATTTTTTTTTTTTAAATCCAATTTGAGAGTTTTTTTTTCATGTCCTCATCGTAGACACCATTAAAAATGTGACTGAAAGAAAATCTTTTCCCATAGAAACTCTCACACATAATGAAGCCAACCAGCCTTTCATTTTACTGCCTGCCTGCATGCCTGCCTGCCTGCCTGGTATATTGGAAACAAGTGGAGGAGCAAAGTACAAGCAACTAGTCTCTGCTGAAGGGAACAAATTCTACAGCGATGAAGCTGTAAGGAAAAGCACAATGAGAAATAATCTTCGTATCATGGAAGAAAGCAGTTCACAGCAGGAAAGCAGTAGAGTCGAACAGAAAATCTCAGGAATCGCCCAAAACAGGCAGCCATGACACAAGCTGCCTGCCGCAAGGTGAATCCAGTGGCAGGAAGACTGCCTTGAGAACGCTTGAGTTATCAGAGGTGCATTGTTGCTCCGCCTCTATTTTTCTCAGCAATTATACCTTCTATTCAGACCAGCTACATTCATGTCAGAGCAATGAGGAAAGGCTCTCACGATGTCATTTGTTCCCTGCCATAGGGAGTGGGTTCCAAAGAGCCAGTTTATGTACTCAGGATAAGTCCTGGTCCCTCGGCCAGCCTCCCCACACACACACCAGATCAAGCCATATAACTACCACCCATGACTTCCCCAAGGGAGGTCTAAAGTCTAACTCTGAGGAGTATATGGGGGGTGGGATGGGAAGAGGGAGCAGGTGGGGGGGAGGGGAAACTGGGGTTGGTATGCAAAATGAAACAATAATTAATTAACAGCTATGCCATGTGTAATTCTACCATGAAAGATAATCACTTGTAGGTTGAAGATGGGCACTCGGGATGTAAAATGTTTACATGGCAAGCCCTCCACTGTAACGTGAAAGACCAATTCAAATCAATGACAGGAAGAAGCTAGACCTTTGAAATGAAGCAAATTCCAGCCAATTTGAAATTAATTAGTGAACTGCAGCAACCACTAATTCTTTCTGACTCCCTATCGTCTACATCAATTGTTCTTAACAAAGCAGATGGAGTCTTATTGTTCACGTGGTACTTCCTCTAAGACTAAGAGGCAAGCATAGACTTAACAAGAAGCCTTCCTTTATGCTCAGGAAAGCCAATAGCCATGACTTAAAGCATCAGACACTTTGTTTTGCTTAGTGTCGGTTTTTAAGATGCTGAAAATTCTTCTTGATTTCACATTAACGAAGAGGTTCTAATAACACTGTAGGAGTTGAGACTGTGTTGAGGATCGTCTTCCATAAACTGACGAGAAAATGAAGCAGAACAGCCTCTGTGATTTTGTTAAGATCAAATGTCAGTAAGTAAACAATCTCAAATCAGAGCCTTTCAAGTCTCAGGTCACAGGCCCAGACAGAGGGTCAACTCTCTAGATATCGTGGGAGAATGTAACACGGCAGCATCAGTTTTAAGGTCTGGGGGACCTCATTCTAGTTTTCTTATAGCACTTTCACCTTCAACGCATGCACGCACACACGCACACACACGCACGCGCACACACACACACAAGCACGCACGCACACGCCCACACACGCGCGCGCACACACGCATGCAAGCATGCACACACACGTATGCACGCACGCACGCATGCACACACGCACACGCACGCACAACACGCACACACACACGCGCGCACACGCATGCAAGCATGCACACACACGCACACACACGCACGCACGCACACGCCTGCACGCACGCACGAACGCACACACACACAGGACACACAGAGACTCTATTCTCATATGCAAAGTTGAGGTACTTTTCATATAATGTCATCAGAAAGACCTATTTAAAAATTGGCTATTTGGAGCAAAGAGAAAAAAAAAATAAAACCAAAAACATGTACGATGCAGCTATGCCTTATACTACCCATGTGATTAGTTGTTCTGCACACTTGGGCAATTTATATAGCTGTCTCCCTTACTCATGATACCACTCTTCTTCTTTTGTGACACATTGTCATTCACAGTCTGATACTAAATAAAGCATTCCCAGATTGGCAGATCAGCATGTCTTTCTGCATAGTGTGATGAATTTGCATGCTTCCTTGATCTACCCTGGCCAGATAAAGTTCTCTGTATCACCCTTACTGAGGTCACATTGTGGCAACAGTTGGAAAACATAAAGACATGTAATGGGAGATGTTATTCTGTAAATATGTTTCTCATACTGGTTAATGACCACAAGCAATCTTTTTAAAGGTAAAAAAGGAATTACGGTATAGATATGAATGCTTTGTTTTGGAATGCATTTTCATTTGTTGATATAAATTTAAGGTCAATTGTGATATATATATATATATACATATATATATATTTCTCCTCTTGTTTAAGTATTGTGTTTATATAGCTCATTGAAAATGTATTTAGTACAAATTATATAGTTACATATGATAGTCAAAACTTGGAGTTAAGTTAGTTAAGATTTCTAGATATGCAGAGATGTATTTGAGATGAATAGGCATTCTTCAAACCTTTCAAAGGCCTACGAATATGGAATTTAAAATGGTTTAGGGATTTTCTTGACAGTGAGACATAACTGCTCCTGGCAATCAGGAAGAAATATGGACATAGAAGAAACACATGATGAAGTCTGTTTTCAATATGGCAAGATTAGCCATATGGGCATGATACTGCTCTTGTCTGGACTGTTTGACTTTATGCTGTATAAACTGGACATGCAGGTTCCACAGGAAAGTGACTGCTGATACAAGATGGACAATGCTACAGGATTCCTGCTTCATGGAAGAGGCTGCCAGATGATCTACAAGACACAGAGAAAAGTGACTGTCAAACTGTCAATACAGATGGACAGTTTAAAGTCTCCTGCTTTGCTGAGGAGCTGCCAGACACACTATGGCCTATGGGCTGAAGATGGAACATTACAGAAGAACTTTGGTAGCAAGTTGTCTCTGTCATTTCCAGAGTTTATATATTATCCTTCTGTGGTCTTTGAAGGAATTGAAGACAGATAGTTATGGTTATAATTTTCCTTAATTAGAATTAAAGATATGTTACATATAAGATTTTAGACTCACAAAGATAGGATAGATGATGGAATATTTTCTTAAATCTTACTAAATGTTAATGGACTAAATATTGTTAACTGTGATTCTTATTTGATAACTGTTGTGTAATATACTTTGCTATGTTAATGTTAAAACCCTTTTTTATTTTAGAAAGAAAAGAGGAGATGATGGGAGATGTTATTCTGTAAATATGTTTGTCATACTGATTAATGAATAAAGCACTGTTGGCCAATAGGAAAGCATGATAGGTGGGGCTAGGAGTCAAGGAGGAAAGAGAAAGGAAGTAAGGAGGAGTCAACATGGAGATATAGGAGAGGTAGAATGCCAGCCCCTCTGGCTAGTAAGATGAGACCACGTGGAAATACTTAGATTAATAGAAATGGGTTAATATTTAAGACAGAACTAGCCTATAAGAAATGATAGTAACTGGCAAACAGAATTATATCAAATACAGAGTCTCAGCGTGTTATTGGGGCCTGGTGTGGCTGTGGAACCAGACCAAGTGGGCTGGTGGAAAACACAGATATTGTGGTTTGATAAGGATCAGGATAAACAAATAGGCCGAATAGATGTTTATTCAGTGAGAAATAACTTACAACCTAGATAGATGAACACCAGCAGATTCCACCGGATGCTCTCCTCTCTGTGTTCTGCCAGCAAGAGAGCATTCCCCGGCTGCTCCTCAGACCTAGTTCCATGGGTCACTTCTGCCCCTGGCTCCAACCCCCAATGAGCGTGGTCAGTGCCACAGAAGCAGACAAAGTGCATATCCCACTACAGACATGACGTCTGGTACTCTTTGTTATTTAGCCCAGGACCACAACCTATTGCAATACCATGCTGGATAGTTTAATGTCAACTTGATACAAGCTGAAGTCATCTGAGAGGAGGGAACCCCAGTTAAGACAATGCCTCCATAAAATTGGGATGAAGGAAAGCCTTAGTATATTTCCTTAATTAGTGATTGATGGGGGAGGGCCCAGCCCACTGAGGGTGATGACATCCATTTGCTGATGGTTCTGGATTCCATAAGAAAGCAAGCTGAGCAAAACATGAGGAGCAAGCCAGTAAGCAACACCCCTACAAGGCCTCTGCATCAACTCCAGCTTCCAAATTCCTGCCTGGGTTGAGTTCCTGTCCTAGTTTCCTTCAATAGTGGACAACAATGTGGAAGCATAAGCCAAATGAATCCTTTCCTCCCCGGTTTGTTTTTGGTCATGGTGTTTCATTGAAGCAATAGAAGCCCTAAGACAAACTCTCACATTCAGGGTGGGTTTCCCGCATATGGGAACTTCTTATAAACTTTTCTGGAAATATTCTCATGGAAATAGTTTACATTTTAAAGATTATCCCAGATAAAGAAAATGTGGTACATTTACACAATGGAGTACCATGTGCATGATACTTCCAAGTTCTGCTGCTGACTCAACAGAGTCTGGTCCTCTTCTGTCACAGACATGGTGGCTTCTGTTCACCTCAGCTGCCACTTGCCTAAGTGTTTTTTTTAAGCAGGACATCCCTTCAACTGCATTCTCAAACCACATTCTCTCTTTCCAAATAAACTTGTGTTTTTACAAGGTAGAGCATCTTACTGTTTCAGGGAAGAGTGATGGTTTTCTTTAATGGCAGTAACCTCTTTTAACAATAGCAGATGCTTTGTCTAAACAATCATGGTCAAACACTTCACACTTTTATTCTTTTCCTTATTGAACTGCATATCATACAATAGCCAGCATGCTATGCTATCTTGAACTGTCTTCCACTAAAATTTAGCCCATTACTTTTTAAATTCAGTCTCGTTGAAGTTCTCAAGACATGAGTGGAATGTATTCGAGTCTTTTTCAGAACATAATGCCAATGGCATCTAGAGCCTGGTTCCAAAGCCATAGAACCACATTGTCAGCTTTCACAAAGTAACAGCCCCCCTTGTTCCTAATGTTCTTTATCATGTACTTTTATCATCATGAAATGCTTGACAACTTAAGAAAGAACTTACTTTGAGTTCTAATTTGAGGGCCCAACCCTTCCATGCTAAGAAAAACTACAAGTGACTGTGACACCAGGGACATGAGCCAGCTGGACAAGTCACATCGTGTCTGCAGTCAGGAAGCAGACAGGAGACGTCGGGTGCTGCATTCAATTTAAAAATCTTTTTCTTCACTCTAGAACGCAACCCTATGGAACGGCACCATTCACATTGAGGTCTATCTCCCCACTTCTGTTCAGTCTCTATGAAAATGTTCTCACTCAGTGATTGGAGATCCCATCAAGTTCATAATCAAGATTAAGCATGCAGTTAGTCACTTACCAGTAGTAATCTAGGTCATCGGCCTCACTGACACATTAGCACCATGTTTGTGTCCAACTGACCTTGATTTTACTTACCAGTAGCTCCAAAATATGAGAGTAGTGATGTTGGCAACTTGGATATGCCAAAGGTAGACCTTAAATAGTTCCCTTTAAATTAAAAGGTGAAAGTTCAGGGGCATACTTTAGAGAGCACATTCATCTAACTTGTGCTAAGAACATTGCTATAATTTTTCTGCTTTATTATTGTTGTTTGTTAATCTCCTCCTCCCTAATATATAAATTGAACTTAATCATAGTATGTATGCATGGGAAAAGGGCACAGCATCAAGACTACTTGAGCACTTAAGCATCCCCTGGAGATCTCAGAGCTATCCCCTGCAGATAAGGGCTACTACTGTATTCATGTTCTAAGTAGATGAAGGAAGGCATTTTAAAGTAAGCATATGAAAGGAATTGCATACCTCCTGGAAAGCAATCCACATGCATCAACTCTTTCCTCTGTGCAGGCTATGTGCTCTAAAATCCCTTTAAAAGGAACCATTTGTGATTCTGACATTAATGGTAAGACAGGCTCAAGGCTTTATAAATGAAGAAAATAGCTATGAGGATTTTGTCAGTATAGTATTGTAGCTATTATAGATTTTCAATTAACCTTTGTTCCTGCTTGGCAAATACCATAATGGTCAGATTCCAGCACTGTACACTATGTCACAGTGTGCAAGATACAGAGAAACATTTAACTAATACTTGAAAGCAATTTTTTAAAAGATAAGAAAATTATCAAAAGAAAGATTCTCTATCTGACAGGTAAATATCTATTACTACTCAATGTCAAATTAAATATTATTAATGCATCCAAGCATCATGTCATCACCATGCTGTTCTTCAGTTGGAGTAAAAGCAGAGTGTTTCACTTAGTTGTTATACAAATCACATAGAGGAAGCATATTTCCCTTTCAGAACCCACAATACACAGCTGAGGCTCATACTTGTATTGTAAACAAGCAAACAGTAGAAAAAAACATTTTTTTTTCCAGGACCAGCTTTCTGAATTCTGAATATATTGCTTACTAAATTTCTGCATATAAGGAGATGACTCTACCTTCTTATAAAATGATGTAGGCTATTACAGTGACTATTCCATGGTGTCAAAAGGTCAAGACTAATCATGGAGGAAACTCATATGGCCTCGGAATCATGGGATGTTTTGATAGCTACTGCTTCTGCCTTATCATCAGCTAGTGAATAGTGCTCTGTTCCCAGGAAGTCAATGTCTCACTAGCCTCAGGAAGCCTTTGATTACTCTGAGAGCTTATGAAGCTGCCACATGAGCTGGAGATCTTTCATTCACATAAAAATCTTTAATGAAAGATAAAATGTTCTTCTTTAATATACTAGATGACACAATTCCCATCTTTATTTTCTTCCTCAATAAACTATCTTATTTCTTTGAAATGTTCAGTTCTGATACTTAATCTAGAGGCTTAATAACAATCCAACATGGACTTTTATAGAGAGAATTCAAATGCTGGTAAACAGAAAGTTATTATAAAGGAAAACAATGAGAAATAATACTATCTGTCTTACTTTAGTTTATTCCCAAGGTAGAAAATCCATCAAGAATGACTTTATGGTTTGGATATGAAGTGTCCCTCCAATATAAGCACATGTATTGATGCCCTAAAACCCTGGTCCCTAGCCAGTGGTATTATTGAGAGATTATTGAATCATGAGGTCACTTACACCACTGATAGGTTAAGCTACTGATACATTCCTACCCACTGAGCTATTAACAGACTGACAGCCAGGCTTCATAGTCTCCTTCTCATTACTGGCCTCATCTTCCTTTTACATTTCCTCCTCTCTTTCTCTTCCCCTTCACTTCTCTATTTGCTGGCTGCCAGGGGATAGCAGCTTTGCTCCCCTTACCCTCCTGTTCCCAAGATGCTCTACTTCACTAGAGGCCCTAAGTAATGCTCAGAGGCAACCGCAGACCAAAACCTTTAATGCATGAGCCAACATAGCTCTTCCTTCATTTAAGGTGATACTCAGGTATTTCTGCCATTATGGCAGAAAGCCAATTAACACAAGCAACACATGGACATTCTTGGGAGAGACACACTTAGAGAGTTTCACAGCAAGAAGTGGATCAAGCAGAATTGAAGAAAACAATTCCAAAAAATAGGAAGATTATACTATTCCTCTTTTGGATTTGAATTATGGGCAACTCTCTGCCATTCTACAGGAAATTACTCTAGTGATTCATGGAGAAGCTGGGCAGGCAGGAACGCAATAGCCAGATCTGCCAAAAGCAGATGCAGAGCCAACACAGAGGGTTTATGTAGACACAAAGACCCTGCAAAGCCATGGCCAGTTACAGGAACCTGACAGTGTTTGTTTGGCATGGGGGAAAGGTGGCAACATGTCCCCGGTTTGCCTGCTTCTTTGCAGTAAGAAATGTTCTTCCTTCAAGTCATGTAGTCTCACCAGGGCACAAGCACGTTGGGGTAGAGGGGATTTGTGTGTGTGTGTGTGTGTGTGTGTGTGTGTGTGTGTGTGTGTGTGTGCTTTTCCGCTTACCTCACAGTTGTTCCTCCTTTGTCCTTTTCACTGGAACTTTCCTTTATTTACATACATCTAAGAGCTTCCTCTGCTCTGTCCTTCCCTGTCTACCTTCACCATCTTTTTTAGAAGTCTTATTGGGGCTCAGGAATATGCCCACTGTGATAGTTAACCTTAATCATCAACTTGATAGGATTTAGTATCATCACGGAAGCATATACCACAGCAAGTCTATTAAGGATTTTCTAGATCAGATTGACAAAGGTCGAAAGCCCCACCATGAGTGTGCTTAGCACTACTTTATGGCTTGGCACCCAGACCTAAGCACAAGGAGAAACAGCCTTCAATACCCTAGGCTCCATACCTGTGGATACAATGTGCCCCCTCCTGCCATGATGGACAGTACTAGTTCTGAGGCAAACGTAAGCTTTTCTTATATAAGTTACTATGGGTAGAGTAGTTTTATCACAGCAACAAGGGAAGTAATTAATATGTTCACCATTTCTAAGCTAGTGACTCTCTGTCTGGAATTGAAGCCTCACTACCAACCTCTTACACAGTTCATTTTGATAGCTACAGGCTTTCATGTTAATCTTACCATAAACTGAATCACCTAGCTTCATTCCCTCTTGGAGAACTTTCTTTTGCCTTAGCACCTTTGTTGCAGATGGTGGCATGCTAAGGGCAGTAAAATTTCTCCATATCCCCCTCTGTTCCTAGCAGACTCACTCAATTGTTATTCAATTTTCATTGTCTCTTCCTTCAAAATCTCTTGAGTGATATTGTAGCCCATATTCACTCTTTCAAAGTGTTCAAGCCACTGTCATCTTATAACATACAATCTCCAAGTTTGTGCTATCCTTTTAAAGGGGCCTACAGTATTGCATGGCCTTTCAGATTCTAATTTCTTAATTGTCACTATGTATTTGAAAAAAATCAGAATTTTAGGTTGGTAGAACTATGTCTTTACTAATAAAATATGTGTTCTTCAAAAGTAGTTTGTGACCAAATCTTGTACCATCTTCAGTTTGGGGGGGAAAATAGCCTAGGTTTTTCAAACTCCCCAAATCTTTTCTCTGATTTGGTACTCACTCTGTTGCCATGTGTGCTTTGCAGATTCTAGTTTAGGAACAGGAGGAACAAGCTTAAATTCATTTCTAGAAATGAAAAAAATCATGCATAGAAGATGCATCCTTTGCCAGGAAGAGGCTGTGATATGTACAATTCAGAGTCCATGGGAGTCTTAAAGACCACACTTTAATATTCTGTCCATCTGCAAGTTCTCTTATAGATTTCCTTCAAATGAGAAAGAGGGACATCCTGGATTCTCTTTTACAGCAAACATTTTACTAAAATCTGTGTCCTACTCTGAGTCCCCTTCACAACCATGTACAAGGCAGGGTAGACATCTGTGTGTTTAAAACATATCAAATAGCACCTGATAAGATAGCACCCAGGCTGGCTAAGGATTTAGATTTATAATGTATCTACAATCCAGAATTGGGGGTAAGGCAGGATCTTGGAAAGTATGGAAGATTGCCTCTTATAAGAACAGTGAACAATCTGTCTACAATCAGGTGTTCAAACAATGAGTATCTTGAATTGGTCAGTTTTCTGTTACTATAATGAGTATCTAAGACAATGGCCTTATGGTAAGAAATGGTTTATTTGGACTCAAAGTTGAAGAGGTTTTTAACTCATGATTGACTGGCCTTATTGCCGTGGAGCCTCTGATGGGGAAGAGTTCACCTAGTGGCATGGAAGTAAACAGCAGAGAAGAAACCCAATCCTCCCCCTCCCACACCTTCCCATTTGTGGAACCAGTTTTAAATAACCGAAGACCTCTCATTTACCCCAACTCCTAAAGTTTTCACACATACCCCAATACTGCCATCCTAATGAACAAGATATTAAGATATGGAAACGGGGTGGGGAATTCTAGACCTACATTTTTTCAGTTGAGTTTATTTGCATTTTGAGTGCCCCTTCTACTAGGTGACAAGAATGATAGCTTTTCAATTAAGCTCTCCTGCACCCTTCCCTAAGGTTATGATACTGTGTTGTAGTCACAGGTTAAACAAATTACTGAATGGAGAAACATTATAAAATTTGGGGGAATATATCTATGGAATGATGTAATTTTCATGCCACCAAGTAAACAGAGCATATGTGGTCTTGCCTGTGTTCTAAAGATGGGAAGGTTTATGATGCTAGGCTGATATGGAAAGTAAAAGAGACTCGTGTTTATAAACTTTGTTTTTAATGTAAATACCAACACTGGTAGTGTACTTCTTCTAGTGGTTTAGGGCTCAGCAAAATCACAGTGCCTGGCATATTCAAACTTCATTTCCACTATGGCCAGATATTGACTGAGAAGAAACTATCACTAACTGTGACATGCCCCACATAGACCAAGGTCAATAAATAAATAAATAATAAATACTGTGCTACAACAAAGCTAAGCATGTTCTACCTATATTAATCTTTCTTCTCGTCTGTTAAGTTGCTTAGCTAAACAAATTGGTCTTTTAATAGAAGTATGTTTTCTTCTTGATATTCATTACCATGACATGCAGTGGTTGTAGATAACAGAAAGCCTAGAAGGCTTAGTATAATTCTTTGCTTAATTAACTAGTCTCTTTAAAAAAAAGCCATGCTGATTGCTGGCCTGTGTACAACATGCAGATGGTTCCTATGATGCAATGAAGTAAACAGTACAGCACGCTGTATGGGCAGCAGGGTTAACAAGACTCTGAGCCCTAGAACTCCAGGGACGAAAGGCCAGCTCCTTGCCTCTGAAATCTCACTGCCATCTCACCCCCAACTGGACCCTGACCTCCAGGGCTCTGACCCGGACCAGCAGGTAACCTAGATTTTGCTTCGCTATTGCTGACTATGAGTCCTGATTCTGATTAGCCTGGAAACAGCAAATCTAGAGCAAGCGATTGCTGCCTCTGTGCTCATGCCAAATTTAGCGGTACAACTTTGTATCTGGAAGACAATTCACTATAAAAAATCACGATGTAAATTCTTATGTAATTTATAAAAAAAAAATGTATGTGAGTACATATAAATTGTACTAGTGTGCCAAGCCACCAACAGTAAGGTTAGCTCAAAGCTTATTAAGAATTTCTAGAACAATTAAATTTCTTTTTATTTAAATTAGAAACAATTCTATTTTATATATAAGTCCCAGTTCCCTCTCCCTCTTATCCTCCCATGTTCCCTTCTGACTCCCATCCCTCTTCTGCTCCATAGAAAGGGTGTGGCCTCCCATGGGGGATCATCAAAGACTGTCACATCATTTGAGACAGGGCCTAGGTCCTCCCATGTGTGTCTAGGCTGAGAAAGTATCCTTCTACATGGGATGGGCTCCCAAAGTCCACTCATATAGTGATCCACTACCAGAGGCCCCACAGACTTCCCAGGCCTCCTAACTGATACCCACATTCAAGGGTCCTGGTTCCATCCTATTTTGGCTTCTGAGCTGTAAGTCTGGGATCAATGTGCTCCCCGTTGTTCACGTCAGCTGCTCTGTGGGTTTCTCCACCCTGGTCTTAATCCCTTTGCTCATAACTCCTCCTTCTCTACAACTGGATTCTAGGAATTCGGCTCAGTGCTCTGCTGTGGGTGTCTGTTTCTGCTTCCATCAGCTACTGGATGAAGGCTCTAGGATGGCATATAAAGTAGTCATCAATCTCATTATAGGGGGAGGGTATTTAAAATAGCTTCTCCACTATTGCTTAGATTGTTAGTTGGGGTCATCCTTGTAGGTCTCTGGACATTTCCCTAGTGCTGCATTTCTCTTTAAACCTATAATGGCTCCCTCTACTACTTTCTCTGCTGTCTGTGTGGTGAAGTATAAAGGCAGGAAAATATTCCCAATATTAATAATTAAGTCATAATATTCTGACTTAAAAACACATACAGGGTTTTGCACATTTCATGTGCATAATGTCTTATTAATATTTTTGGATTGTTTACATTTTAAAATGATTCTACTTTGAATATATTTGGCTAAGTAAAATAGATAAGGTTCACCTATTACTTTTTCTTTTTCCTATGTAATTATTCATTGGGGCAGGTCATGTGTCATGGTGTTGTGTGTATATGTAAATCTGTAAATCTAGACAGTTGCAAGAGTTGATTCTCTGTGTTTTACCATTTGCATTCTGGAGATTGAACTCAAGTCACCAGGCTTGACAGCAAGAATTTTGACCTATTGTATCATATCGATGGCTATATTTCTATGTAAATGTTTATTGTGTTCTATAACTATTGGGCAATTTTAAGTTACATAGCTGGCTTGGATTATACTTCTGTTATTCAACGATAATGTAGGAAAATTGTAATGATCAAATGACTTTACTAGTTCTCCCTCTCTCTAATCTCTGTTTCTATCTCTCTCCATTATGCTTCTCTCAATATTCTGTATTCTTCTCCCTCTTTGTTTATTTCTCTCTGTCTCTCTCTCTCTGCCTTCCTCTGCCATGTGTGTGTTACTGAGGATTGAATTTAGGGCCTGAAACATGCTAGACAAACACTCTACCACTGTACCATGACTCCAGACCTGTTAAAATATTTTTTTAAATAAAAAGTTATAGCAATTTTTGTAAAAGTATGCCATCCAAAATTTTAAGTTAATATGCTAACTAGAGGCTTTCCTGGAAAATAACACAGGCACATACACAACACACACACACACACACACACACACACACACACACACACACACAATTCATAGAGAGAAAGAGAGATCTAGCTTATATTCTTTGGTTCCTATAAAAAATACTGTGGGAAACTTTCTGACTTTTCCTATAGCAATAGTCGCTGAGCTATGCAAAGCAAAACAGGAAGAATATTATTCAGGCTCACTTCCCATCTCAGAAATTTGCATCCAATAATGCATTCCCAACATCATTTCTTCAACTTCTACCATCACTGAAGATCACTACTGAAAACCCTCCTGAGTGAAATGAAGAGAGCAGATGAATGAACGGAGCAGATTAGGACGCTATTTTCTTCCTCTTTTGTTCGTTGCAAAAGCACCATATGGACACATCACAATGTGCTACAGAAATCTGAATCTCTGGTGAATTTTTATTTTTATTTTTTTAAGAATGACATAAAGTACTCCTGATGAATGAACTTTGAGCATTAAGTGATGAACGAGTTTTGAAAAGTCATCTTTTTAGAAGTTATATCAAGTTTCTTGTGGCATAAGCATCTAAGTTCTGTTTAAATGGCTCATGCTTCAGGTTCCTAAGTAAATCTAATGCTGCCATAAATCTCAGAGTGAAGCAAAGTTTGCAAAGACCAGTGTTAAAATATGGACATGTTTTAAAGATTTACAAATTAACATTTCAATTAGCTATAAGCCTTTTATTTTTTACTTTGGTTTTAAAAAACACAGCATCATAACATATTTTAATGAGTGTTATCATTTCTTAAAGATACTGTTAAGCAACATTTCTATAAGCTTTCAGAAGATACTAATTGATGAAATAATATGTTAGCTAAACAAGTTATTGAGAGGCCCTTTTATTAACACACACATAGGTGAATTTTTAGAATTATTTTTGTTCTTTAGATAGTGCAGTTTCAGGAATAGGCAATATAAGCAGAAGATACTACTGCATTAGCACTGAAAGTCTTTATACAAACAAGAAGTGTGTAGACATGGCCAGTGTGGGCTAAGGTGAGTGGCAATAACAAAACACTGAAAAAATAGCAAGAATAGACTTAAGATAGAGCCAATAAGAGTTGAGCCTCTATTTCACTACTGTAATATATTTAGTATGCGGAACAGCATTTTGTTGAAAAGAAGAAATTATTTTCCTGGATATAATAAATGTGTTAAATATTCTTTAAAAAAAAAACAATAGCTGCCCTGACTAAGAGCAGTTCTCAAGATTATAAATATATATAATAACCCAGAGCAGTAGACCAGATACTGGAATCACTTTTTAAATTTAGGTCTTTTCCTTATTAGCTAGGTAGAACTAGGTAGAATGGGTTCCTTTTTCATAGACCCTCGTTGGGCAAAGGATCAGGTTCAGTCACCACCCCTTATAAGAGGGGATCGGTAGAGGAGGGGCTAGCTTGAGCTCTACCTTTGCAGAGAGAGCATCCAATGAGCAGAGGCTGCATTTTCTGAGCAGGAAGAGAGTGGCGGTTATTTACTCTCTGTGTGTAAGTGCTTCCCTCAATACCTAGTTATCATTTAAACCCAGTCTTCCAATCACCTCAAAAGAAACTATTGTCATCTCAGACAAACCCAGTTTCATAAACTAAACTACCAGGACAGGAGCATCATTATTGCTGCGCAGCAGAGGAACACAGAACCCAGCACTCCTTTCCAGGAGCATTTTCACACCCACACCACAAGAGCACTGTGCTTAAATGGAAAGTGTTTGTGACGGGGTCCTACACACCCAGAGCTTGCGGTGCGTTCCCTCTGAATTCCCATCTTTACCTCCTGAGCACTGAGACTGCAGGCATACAGGGTACCACACTCGCTTACAAGCATCTTTTAAGTTAGGCCATAAAAGTGTGATGGACAGGGTATATTTTAAGCCAACTAAACATAACCCTGAGAGAGTGAAAACATTCGCATAGGCTCAATAACAAGAGAATGAGGGGAGACTTTGTGAACTAGATGTCAGGCAGGAGGAAACGATTCTCACATGGAGATGCCATTCTCACATGGAGGAAGCAAGAGGAAGAGATGGGAACAATGAGAGCTCGAGACCATTGTACACTTCCGCTTAGAGTCTCACAGAGAAGCGCGAAGAGCCAACGGTTTAAAGAAGGGGAGCTGAAAACTTTCTGGCACCATTCAGGCCCTCTAATCCACGGAATCCAAAAGCCCAAGACATGCGTGTGTCATAGACACCCTCTGGAAGAAATTATGTTATAAGCAGCCAGAGAGAAAACACTTACCTACAAAGGAACTGGGTTCTCATCTGAAAGCATGAAAACCTTAAAATTATGTATGTATCTGATACATGGAGAGAAAATTATAGACAGGTATACACACCAAAATATCTATTAAGAACAAGGAAGTGAGACGTTGGTGGTGCACACCTTTAATCCCAGCACTCATGAGGCAGAGGCAGGTGGAAAGCTACACAGAGAAACCCTGTCTCAAAAAAAAAAAAAAAAAGGAACAAGGAAAATATGACATTTTCCTAAAAATGAGTTTTCAGTCAGTCACTCTTCAGTGAAAGAAATTTGGGAGTGTGCATTTCAGAAAGGAGGCAAGTGGTCACAACAGACCTGATGCTGAGTATCTGTGGATTTTGCATCCGTGGGGCCCCTTTTGGTCCCTTGTGGATTTTGCACATGACACCTGCACATCACTCCTGCCACACAGATGTAGCTGAGAACTTGATGCATGGCCAACTAAAGCCCTGCTTTCTGGAAGCTTCTGAAGAAATTTTCCCAGGTATCTTCTGAGGTTGGTTGAATTCCCGAATACTTAACCCACAAACAAGGAGGAACAATGGATAAATGGTTGTATCGGTGATCGAACTGAATGTGAAAAGAAATAGGTTCCTTTTAGACAATATACTGTCAACAGGAGTTTTCATAGAAACAAATGCTAAATTCTGTTTATGAAAACAAACTGTTTCTTCCAGGAAGATGGAGACGCCATACTTTCCCCCACTTCTCCCACTGAGTGCAGCTAAGGATTCCAGGCAATATGTAAACAGAATATGAATATAAGATGGCTCTGAAATGAGAGAGAACAGACTTGCTAGGGACCACCAGAATTCCTAAAAACAGGACCGAGATTTCCTTAGGTTCTCCTTTAGCATCATACACTAAGTGTAAAGATGACAAACTGGAAATGTAAAGGCGCAATAAAAGCAAACCCCAGCGTGGCTGAGGATGTACTTTAAGTGCTTGTTTAACATGTGCAAGGCCCTGGGTTTGATCAAGCACCAGAAAAGCAAAAGCAAACAGAAGTAAATAAACCTGCTCTCGCTAGCATACGACCAAGAAAGGAACAGCAGAGCAAGAAAACAAACCCAAAGATAAGACCTTACCTTTCCACAACAGGTGTTCACCTCTAAGCACACACTTGGGGATGGGGAGTGGTCACTGTGCCCATGCCATAGAAAGGCCAAGTGGGGAGCCTGAGCTCTAACCCCTAAGAGACTCTGTTGAAGTGCTTCAAACTCCCTGCTCTGAACAAGTGGAGTCAAAAAGTTCACTAGGGAGTGAGAGCTTGGTCCCATTTCCACATGGTCAGCAGAGATGGCATGTTTACATCCATACCGTAATTACATCCCCACCATACTGCAACCGGCCTCCTCCTCCCAGCTGGGTGTTGTTAGAGGAGACTGGGTGCAGACGCACGTTTTCGCCATTGTCCATTAGCTTAAGAGCAGTGATCCCAGGTTGCAGGAAGGCCTGGAAAGGCAATGACTGCGAATAGAATTCAGGATCTCAGACAAACATGGACAACGCACAGATTTCAGTCAAGATATCACTTGCCACGCCAGGAACTAATCCTACAGAGAACAAAGAACACACCTTGCTATAAGACGAGGAAAATAATACCTTAAAAACCAATTATTTGTATGTAAACTACACGAATACAAACTAGACAATAGTTGTAACCTGAGCCAGGTGGTGGTGGTGCACACCTTTAATCCTAGCACTTGTGAGACAGAGACTGGTGGGTTTTAGTGAGTTTGAGGCCAGCATGGTATACAAAGTGAGTTCCAGGACAGACTGGGCTATACAGAACCCTGTCTCAAAAAAAAATTAATTAATTAAAAAATAAGTGGTAACTTGAATTTGGCGTAAGGTAGTTCATTGCATGGAAAATTTTGAATTGATCAGTCTACCTAATAATATATCCTCAAAAGTTATAGATATTGTCAAACCTAGAGAGGAGTAGACAAGGTGAATCTATTTGCTACTGAAGCCTAGTGTGTAGCTTACAAAAACTCTCACAATGACAGGAGTAAGTCATATAGAAACTTTGCTAACTTCTGGAAAAATGAGTTACTGAGTAATAAATTAACAAAGAAGCTCTTCATCACAAAGATATTTGTGGGGACTGGAGAGGAGACTTAGAGGTGAAGAGCACAGGTCACCTGTAACACCTGAATCCGATGTCCTCTAATGGCCTCCAAGAGGACAGGAACCCAGGAGGATAAAGCATCCATAAAACACACAAAATAAAAGAAAACAATCTTAAATGGTGTTTATATTCACATCAGTCATATTTATACGGCTTTTAGTCCTCTAATCTTCTAGGGGAGGACTTCGAGGCTGACTGCAGCCCTTCTAAAGGAGAATTTCCAGGTGGGAGGTCTGACCCTGAATGAGAGAAGCAGGGAAGCAGGCTATTCCCCATGCTTGCCTGTAGAGTTCTTTGGCGCCACAATGGGACTTAGCACATCTTGAAAAATATCATTGGACATTTCCATGAATATGAATAACATCTGTTAAGATTATGGCATTTCCTTCAGAAAGCACAACAGTTATGATTACGAAGTACTTCCATTAGAAACCCCCATGAGTCAGTCACTCAGAAGCAAAACAAAGCTTGAACACCCAAAGTTAATATAACGCATTATCCATTATTACTGCTCTCTGGTCTACACCCTCCAAGGCTGCCTAGACTCCCTTGCGAGCACTAATAAAAATATCCTAATGGGACAGATCACTCTTTTTCTCCCAGGGAGAAGGTAAATGACCACATTAGAGCAGTCAGGGTGAGGCTCTCTTTACCTATCTCCAGTTGTGGAAGAACAGCAATAAGCCAAGGGCTCCCACACCTGCCCTCGGTTCATTTCAGAGGTACCAATCCAACACATAACTTCCATTTAGCTATCCTCTGTGTGTTCACACAGACAATAGCTGTGTGAAGGGCATCGACAAGTTCCACAGATTTTCCTCCATGTTCCCACCTCCTGGTTGTAGGTTTGAGAGAATATTGAGTGGTCAGTATCTGCAGCGCCAAATCACCACCAACAGGAGCACCCAGGAGAGTTGTGAAGACCTTGGAACCAGTGTCAGAGCCTCACAAGAGCAGTCCTTCACAATAATCCCCAGAAGCTCGGCTCATAAAGGACTTTACAAAACGGTGACAACAGAAGGGGTTGACCCTAGCTTTCAGGACTCCGGTGCCTGGCAGTTGACCTGGCAAGCATGTTTCTCTCTCCCACCAGCATTGCCAGAATACATAGGGAGAACAGCCATTTTTGTTAAAGGGTATTTTGTTTTATTTTAAGCCTAAAATATCAATCACATGGAGTGTATGTGGTCTTCCTTACCCAAAGACCTTTTATTCCAGGCTGTAATCTTAAAGACCTAAAATTTTGCTGCCTGCACGGCTGGAAGCTTTTTCATTGAACAACAGTTAAAAAAAGTACATCTGCATTTTGGTTTTCATCTCCTCAGCAGAGCAAATTACCCGATCAGCCTGTGGAGAAGTGGGAGGTTATTGTTCATGAAACTATGAAAGAGCATAACACAACAATGCAAATGAGAAGCTTGAAGTCAGTTTCACTTGTTAAAGCTTAGCCTAGAAAATACTCATTCTCAGAGAGAAGAGAGGAGGAATATCCTGCACCCCGATTATAGAAAGTTTTAAAAAAGCATGTTAGCCCTGTATTTAAGGGAAGTGAGAAACAGCTATTCAATTCAGTGTTCCACCATCCCAAGGCTACCTCTTAAGCATGATTGTTGTCATGAAGCAGAATGGACATATCAATCCCCATTTTTATACCTTCTGACTGGAACACACTGAGTGTTGGCTGCAAAAAAAAAATGCCAAAGGATGTTTCATGTCCAGCAGGCAGACAGGCTCGAATTTTCTTTTCCAGCTCACTGGCAGATAGTCATGACATCACATTCCCTCTAGGCAGCAGGGCCTACTGTTAGAGATGTTGCACTGGATTAGCTGGAGGGTATGGGGAGAGACATCCCAGTTTCCTGGGTAAGCTCTGGCTGTTCCATGAATTCACTCTATTTAAAAAAAAAAAAAAAAAAACAGTGAGTAGTTCAGTTGAGTTTAGATCATGTCCTTGAGCATATCTTATGTGGAATACTTGAGCTTTCTCATAAACAGTAAATGTGAGTTACAAGGTGTCCGAGCATGAAAGGAATCTTCGCCTTTGAGACCAAGTATACTCCCAGGATATTTGTGAGCTCAGGCTGCTTAGAACTCATGAGCTGTTACAAAGATCAAGGACAAAGTCATCCAAGACAACAGTAGAGTTACAGGAGGCTGAGATGTGATGGATTCTAAGACATTGTAAGTGTGTCTCTGAGGTCTTTTCCTACCTCCACTGCAGTGTTACCATAGTCCTCAATGTTTGATAGCGTAATGATGTCTTCAATTGTCTATTTTTCCCATGGGAATTTGGCTCATAAACAGTGAACTCTTAGACTCATTTGTGCTTGTATACCAATAGTTTAGGACAGGCATTAATACTCAGCAAATGTCTGGAGAATAAATTAAAGCTTTTTTTTATTTTTTTTTGTGGATTGTCAACATGGGAGAAATAGAATATCTATTCTTTATCCCAGGTTGCTTGACCTGGCTGATGAATAATCACATATACAAATTAATACCAGTCTAAACATAGTTCCCAACCTCAGTGGGCTTCTGGTAAATCCCAGCAGTTTCATAATGGTTTCTATTTCATGTTCTATACTACACCTCATGAAAAGTTTGAAGCCTTGAATCTTCTCCTTACGCTCTTACTACAGCTTCTAAATTCTGACTACCAACAGAAGTAATAATATCCTAATAAAAATCAGAAAGCATCAGTACCAATATCTTCAACTTTCTTCTCCATCTACTTGCTTTTTTTATATAACTATACTCTCATCTTCCCCCGGTTTCTCAGAGGAAAATGGCATATTTAATTGTGAACTACTTACATATATAAAGATCTCTGCTTCAACAATCTGCAGTAGTATTCTTCTCCCTCAATTAGCCACCTAACTGTATGTATATGTATGTACAAAGTCATGTGTGTGCATGTGCATACGGAGGCCAGATCAACACTGACTGCTCAATAAGTTATCTACCTTATTGTTTTGAGACAAGATTTATTACAGAACATGGAGCTCACTGATTTAATTAGACTGGCCATTGAACTCCATCAATCCTCCTATCTCTACCCCCATTGTACTGGGTTACAGAAGTATGCCATTAAGCCTAGCTCTTTATGCTGGTTCTGGGGATCAAACACGGCTCTTCACAGTCACATGCATAGCAAGCATTTTCCCCTCTGAGTCATCTCTCCAGCCCTTCATTTTTCTACTTTAATTTTTTTTATAGCCACAGAGAGACCTTTGAAACAAATGTGTTTTTCCCAGTGATAACATCAGTTTCTAGGTCTGTCACCATGACTATCTAGCACCAGTTTTCTCTTGCAAAGAATGGGAAAGTAAACCATCCTAAAATATTCTTAGAAGAGAATTAAGTGAGATAGTGTATATAAAATGCTCATACTCAAACCTGTACACTTGACAAATACAATTTCATTTTCTTTATGTCTTCCCCATCCAAAGTTCAATGATTCTCAAGGCCTCTACTTGCCACGTTTTTTACTACAACATTCTTTCCTTCTCAATCCTGAACTGTGCATTCAGACTTCTCCTGACATTGGTCCTTTAGCCCACTGCAAGCTGCTCCTCCCTCATCCCTCTGCTAAAATATCTCAAGGAAATAAAGCTAAGGCTCTCAAGTACTCTGAATTTCACAGGCTTATGTCTTTTTCTAAGAATGCTGCAGAATGAATCATGGAGAAGATGACTACATGGCCCCACAAATTGATGGTAATCCTCCTGGCTTTTCTTCTACTTCCATGGATTTTACTTTTATCATATCACTTAAAAATCAAAGGACCTTAGGAACTGTTTCCTAATACAACTTCCAATATTCCAGAGAGCTTTCCAGGTCCCCTTATAAGCCTTACCATGGAACAGAAGCAAAGATTTAGTCAAGAACCTACCTGTTGATACAGTAGAACCTCCCAGTATATCTGGCACCTTTGAATATGCTTTTATTTATGAGCTCTCAGAAGTAGTCGGTGACTAAATCCAGTCAATCTACATTCAAATGGACTCAGGAAGACACTGCTGGTGAGAGTATAAGCTAGTATAACCACTGTGGAAATCAGGATGTAAAATTATCATAGAACTAAAAACAGAGCTTTCATTGATCCAGCTATGCTACACCTGGCATCCATACATGCAAACAACTCTGTATCATCCTACAAAGATAAATGCACATCCGTTTTTCTTGCTGTTCTATTCGTAACACCAAAGAAATGGAATCAGCCTAATTGTCTATGAACTGTCGAATAACATATATATGTATATATATATACACATATATTTATGGATTTATATATATATGCACATATATGTATGAGAATCCAAATCAGCTCTAAAGAAAAATGAATGTATGATAATTTCAAGAAAACATATGGAATTTTAAAACACTTTATTGAGTAAGTTATCTCAGGCTCAGAAAGGAAAATATCACATGTTCTCTCATAGTAGAGCCTTATATTGGCTCATACTTATGAACATTTATGTGAGAATACATGTGTATGGAGCCCAGAAAACTGGACAGGAGACTATCGAGTTGGGAAGAAAAGATTTTTTTTAAGGTGGTGAGAGAGGTAGCATAGTATAAGTCATGTGATATAAAAATGGAAGAAAATACTAGAGATAGAAAGTTTAAGTAGGAGGAGAGGAGGAGGGGGGGAAGAAGAAAGTGTTAAGTAGTACTCAAATTAAATGTTAAAAATCATAAGGAATACTTAGTAAATTAGTTAAAATAAAAGCATTTGAACAGAGAACGTGAGTGGATAAAGTTGTACCTAGAAGCCAAAAGTCATTAAACAAGAAATCTTAGTGTCTGGAATGGGTGACATCCCCAAGGGTTATTGGTAATGGGGGGGGGAGTCTATGAGCCCTTCACAAAAAATAAAGACAATGATCACTGTTATTAGTTGTTATTATAACCAAGACTTGGTTATAATACAGAGAAATCAAGTGAGAACTGGGCTAGACGCTTTTTCCCTGTTAGGCAGTCTATATGGTAGTGAAAGTTGCCATGCAGGCTGCTGGGAGAGAATTACCCTAAACACTTTAATCACCAGTGGACCCTGTGTGTAACAGTTCCAACTGTCTAGACAAAAAGAGCCCACTTACAAATAGTGGCAACTTTATTACTGAGGTAACCAACTATTTTTTTAAATTGGTTTTGATACCCACTTTGTTACTATAAAACTAGTTAGAAGCCCATGTCTGAAAGCTTTCAAGCCTTAGTGGTGAAGATACTACTGTTGTTTTTCAAAATGTACATCATACCCTGTCAAACTGACTTTCTAAATAACTGTGTTTGCGTCCATAGACTAGTACTACTGTCGGCTTTGGTCAGAAAAGTTTCATTTTCAAAATCAGCAGTGACTTCAGAGACTTAAACTGGCAAAAGTACAAGAATAAATGACTGTTGAATGCCAAGCCATAAATAGGACATCTATTTCACCAATTCCAAGGCTCAAGGGACATTCATTGCAGAATATGGAAGAGAAAGGTACAGATTACTGACGTCTGGGCATGGCATGGCTAGTGCATCCTTAACAGGTAGCAGCTGTGATTGCTGTGCAAGATTGGCCCTGCTGTAGAAAGATGGAGGGCACACAGGGCCATGGCCCCTCCTTGAGTGGCACTGTTAGCGATTTCTGTGTAATTAATAGTTGATGTAGGAGAGAAGAGGTGGACATTCTCTTTAGGAGTGCACTCAGTGATAATGTGCCACGTTTCTGTAAACAAATTCTCTCTCATGGTCCTCTCAAAAACTCCAATGAAACAAGCTGAGCCATAAAATCAAAAGTCCAACAACACATAAAAACCCCAGGGCTTCAAAGTAGGGAGGCTAGTTGGGAAAAGACAAGGTATTGGTGAGGGACAGTGATAGAACAGAAAAAGTTAATAGAAGGTGGTGACTGGAAAGATTATACATATGAAGATGACATAATTAAACCCACTATAACATATATTGATCTAATAAATGCATTAGAAATGTCTCATGTTGCTAATCAGAATTCTGGAAAGTAGGAGTTTTTCTGGATGTTACTATGAATCAGGATTTTCTCACTTGAAGGACAACCACAGAAACTTCAAGGTTAAGTCTAACGCCTTTGCCTTTGTGTGTGTGTGTGTGTGTGTGTGTGTGTGTGTGTGTGTGTGTGTGTGTGTGTAGTCTGTATTGGTGTGTGAGTATGATGTTTCTATGTTTGTATATGTAGTGTATATTTGTGTATGTTTAGTGTATGGGTAAGTGCATGTGTGTACGTGTGTGAATGTAGCAATATTTGTGTATGTACAATGTATCTGTATGTGCATGTTTGTGTGTGTGTGTATAGTGCATAACTGTGTGTTTAATTCATGTATGAGTACATGCTTGTATGTGTGTGTGAATATGTTCATGCAGGTGTTTGTACCCATGTACAAACATGCATTTAGAGGTCAGAGGTCAACACCTGGTGTCCCTTTTGATGACTCTCCACTTTAGTTTTTAAGACAGGCTCTCTCTCTCCAAGGTTCACCAACTGGCTAGAATAACTAGCCAGTGAGGTCTGGGAATCTGCTTGCCTTCATCTCATACCACAACACTCCCACTTGTGTTACGAATACAGATATCTACTGCCATGATGACTTTTATATGATACAGACTGGGGAGCCAAAGCCAAGACCTCATGCTATGTGACAGGCACATTACAGACTGAGTTATGTTTATGTGAAATGAAACCATCCTCTTTTTTATTTATTTAATGCCGTTTTACATCCAATCAAGTTTCCCTCCCACCCCTCCTCCTCCTGCACCCCTCTCATCCCCTCCATCCCACTCCCATCCACCCCCTCCCTATAGGTAAGGGCTCCCACAGGGAGTCAGCAAAGTCCGTCATATTAAGTTGGGGCAGGACCAAGCTGCCCCTCCCCACATTGAGTCTGAGCACGGTATCCCCTCATAGGGAATGGGCTCCAACAAGCTAGGTCATGCATCAGGGATAGATCCTGGCCCCCTCATATATTTCTTTATGTTTTCTGTACCTGACTCTATAGGGAAAGGCTCTTTGCTCACAAGCCCAGTGAAACATTATTCTCCCTGAGTTAGCTTCTCCATGTAGGCAAGGAGCTGGCCCATGCAAAGTGCTTAGATCTTTCATAAACATCACATGTCTTCAAATTTACATATTTTTGAGACACTTGAATTTTTACATTCAAGTGCAGATAAGCCCTCTACCCCATTAAATTTCCATATTGTTTCCTAACCTGGAAGCAGAATTGTTGAGTCACCACTCATAGACTGTATTAGTCAACCTTTCCTTATTATACCAAGATACCAGAGGTAGGCTACTTTATAAAGAAAAGAGAGTTCACTTTCTGTCTGGACTTCCTAGATGTATCACATTAAATCAGGAACACCCATCTTTCTCTATGTCTGTGGGTCCCTCTGTCCTTATTATTCTAACAGAATTCAATTGTGGGGGCTTCACCTTAATAACCAAACCTAACTCAATCATTTCCTAGAGGCCCTGCCTTTAAATATGACACGCAGATAAAGTTAATATTGTACTAATGGTATTAATATGTGATTTTGATGACTAACTCTCTTCAGGCAGAGCAGGAACAGTACTCAAAACATAGCACTAAAGCCAATTCACGGAGACCTCTCAGAAATGCAGCCCATCATCCCATTCATCTCTTTCTCCCTAGACCCACCGCAGACTCAGAGAAGTTCCTTAGTGATTTTCAATTCACTCTACTGAGCAAGTCAGCAAAACTGAATCTCTAACACAGGTAACCTCATACTCTTTGTCTACCCTCTTCTCCAAGCTGCAATACATTTTGGCTCTGATTAACATGTTTCATCAATGAGGTGGCTCAATCTATGCTTTCCACAAATAACCAAACACCAGATCCTAACATAGGCTACCTAAGAGGTCCTAATCCCTCTACTGAAGACATAAACACATGGAAAAGAAGAAATTAAAAGACAGCAGAAATGGAGCTGATCATGTAAGTAAATGGTAGGACACCTGCTTAGCATGCACAAGTCCCTAGCTTTGAGACCCAGAACTGAAGGAAATATTTTCTAGAATCATTAATCCCTTGTAAAAAATAGATTAAATAAATTGTGTGTGTGTGTGTGTGTGTGTGTGTGTGTGTGTGTGTGTGTGTGTGAAAAAAAAGTTGATATTCTAGTTTGCTTCTTTGTCACTATGAGAAAACACTGACCAAATGCAACATGGGGGAAGAAAAGTTTATTTAGCTTACATGTTACAGTTCATCAACGGAGGAATCTGAGGCAGAAGATTGAAGAAGAAACCACAGTAGAATGCTACTTACTGGCTTGTTTCCACTCTCACGTTCAGCTACTAATACTTTATCTCCCAGGCCCACCTGGCTAAAGCTGGTACTACTCACAGTGAGTTGTGCACCAGCCCATTCAGCAGTTTGGAAAATGTCCCAGACATGCCTACATGTCATCTGATGAAAGCAGTTCCTCAGCTGAGGTTCCCTGTTCCCAAGTGGTTCTACTGTGTATCAGATCAACAAGAACTGATCAGTACCATTTAAATTACATAATGTTTATATATTATTTATACTTATAAATAATACATAACTACAAATAATTATATTTATATATTATATTTCAAAGGATATAATAAATAAATTCAAGTGAGTTGATAGGAAAATACATAAAAATACAATGCATAAATATGTAAGCACTGCAAATAAGTTAAAGCACCAAATATCTAAGTAAGACATGGAAAATATTCATTCACTATTAATGAGAGAATTGGTAAATGAAAGCAATGATAATATTTTTCATTCTTGTCACACTACGGATTTTTAAATGAAAGCCTACAAAGATATCGAATGAGCTAGAGTCCCCAATGTATTTCCTGTAGGAGGAAAAATTGGTACAACCACCCCTGAAATTAATAAATGGCACCATGTATTGAGTCTCATAATTGCTCATTTCCTCTTTTCCAAGTAATTACTCTTCTGTGAAAATGCCCCAAGGACATAAGCAGAAATATAAACACATTTCTATAAAACAAAAGATCATTTATTCCACTTTTTTTTTTAGTAATAGTCAAAATACAACCCAGAAACAACATGAAGATGCATCATTAAGGAACTGATTACATCTATTGGTGAAATATTGTGGTAGATATTAAGATTCCAAGTTTATGAAGCTTCTTCCACAGAATGAGAAAACAAATGTATTGTTTCCTTTAAAAGACACAATTCATATTTTGATATACTATAAATTAAAATGTGAAAATGTTCTCCAGAAAATTGAGAAGAAGTTAAAATAATGAGACTTGCTCACACAGAAGTCTGGAAGTATGAGGGCTGAACAAGAAAAAGAATTTTGGCCACTATAATATTCTGAAAATGTCTCTACAAAGGGTTGGCAAAATAAATGCAGTGTATGATGACCAATGCCAATAGAAAATTCAATAGGAAATACTGACTCAAGCATTTTCATTTGCTCTTCAGAAAGGTGTTAAGGAATTTGAAAAAAAAATAAACTAAAGCAAAATGTTAGTACTAAATATTTCATGGAATTATAATTTCATACTTTCTTGTCATACTTTCCTGTGCTACTATGTGCACACTGTAAAGCAAACATATAATAAAATAATTAATAAAAATTGCATAGCTAATATATTGTGTATGTTTCCTAAGGCTACCATAACAAAGTCCAAGTGGCATGGCACAAAAATATTCATTTCATTCTACAGGCTACAAGAACAAGACCAAGGTGTCAGCAGGCCATGCTCCAACTCTTGCCTCTAGAGAAACATACATTCTTCACTTCTCTAGCTTCTGGTATGGAAGGTGCAGTCATGCATGATTCCTGTGAAACATCCATCTTTCTTTTCTGTACCTTCAGTCCCTGACTCTTCTAGGTGCTTCTATCTCTGGCCAAATCCACTCTTTCAGTAAAGATGCCAGCCACTGTGTATTTTAATAACCTTGATTATGTCTATAATAAATTTGAAGCCTTGGGAATTAAAACTTAAACACATCTCTTGAAGGAAGAAAAAATCTATTTCAACCCATGATGCTTTATAGGCTCCAATAGGAATGGTTTATGTACAACCATAATTAAGGTGAAGTACAATAAAAGTTAAATTCCTTATCCTAAATTTTCTTTTCAACTTATTTCATCTTTTTCATTCTGGTGACATTTACAATGTTGCATGGCCCAGACTTACCTCCCATCATTCTCCAATATCTCCCAGGGTTACCACAAAAGTGTCCTTATGAATCTCCACACTTCTGGGAAATTTCTTTCCCAGCCATTCGCCTGGCGGTTGTAAGATTCTCCTAAACTTGTTACTCTGCCTAATATAGTTGAAGTTCCCAAGGTTAGATCTCAACTTCTTGACTTGAATTCCTAATGTAATACATTTTCAACCTTATTGTCCATAAATTTGTTCCCATAACTCAGTGTTTTCCAAATACAAGTTGTCTATAGCTATGATCTATTCCATTATGGCAATGTGAATGTTCCAATCTCACCTCTTGGTTCTTGGGCCTCCCATACTTTGAATTCATTTGTTAATTTATGCAAGAAACAGGTATTAGACACCTACCATGTGTCAAGCATTGTACTAAATACTGACCATTTAAAGTTAAATCATTTCCTTTAACTTTCAGAAATGCAATGTTATAGAGTAAACAAAATGTGTACATAGCAAACTCTGAGCTACTATGCAAATCTTTGTGGGCAAAACTATGGAAGTGGCCAGTTTTATTGAAGGTTTATGGAAGAGTTCTTGGAACAGATACCCCAAGACCTAAAAAATATGATCAAGTGTTCTAGAACAATGTCCTGTCTCTAGGTCTGGGGCATGAATAATAAAATCCCAAAGAGAGATGTTAGGGAGGAAAGCTGAAAGATCAGAGAAAAATACAGCCAAGCCACTAGAGAATTCTTACCTCTACCAAAGCTTAGACCCAAAGGGGTGTCTCTGTCCTCAGCATGACTGCAGACTGAATACACTGCACTCCTGTTTCCATCTGCCTTATGTTCCTCTTTAGCGCTGTTATTAAAGGTGTGTACCACCACCACCAGCTTCTACGGCTACCTAGTGTGGCTGCTGGGATTAGTGTTTGCCACCACTGCTTGGCCTCTATGGCTGATTAGCGTGGCTAATTTTGCAGTCTGATCTCCAGGCAAGCTTTATTTATTAGATTTTTAAACAAAATATCACCAAATTATATCCAATAAAATTCTGTCATTCTATAGATATCAGTCTTCTCAGACCTCAGAACACTATTCCATGGGTGAATGTTTCAGAACATATTGGTGGTGGCTTTTTGTCATTTCTGTGGGTCTATGTCAGACAATACATTTCTGTGTGTTTGGGGTAATGCACAAGTCCCTGTTGAAATTTAAAAGCTTGGGTATCCCTAAAATTCATATTATCAAACTTAATCAATTAACAGGGTGATGGCATTAGGAAGTTGAGCTTGGGGATCATACGGGGTTGGCGCTAATGAATAGGATCAGAACTGTTACAGCAGAGGTTGCTGAGGGCTCACTCCATTGGTCTTCAATATATGTGAACACATAGAAGGTGCTATCTGTGAAGAACAAGCTCTAACCAGGCACAGAATCTGCAGGAACACTGATCTCAGCATATCTAGTCTCCAGAACCAAAACAGGAAAAAGACAAAAAGAAAGAAGAAGGAAAAAAAAAAAAGAGAGAGAAACAAAAACCACAAACAAACAAACAAACAAAAACCCAAAACCCTGTTTTAATCTCTAGTGTGATAGATAGCTTTTCCAAGGTATTTCATCACATTGCTTTCCTTTACCCACATGAGGATGCTGAGTCAGGAATATGTGATCATGGCTGTCTGCAGGCAGGAGATCCTCAGGAATACTGAGAGGAGTTGCTTCATGCTTCAAAGGATAGGATGCTCTAGAGTGCATGATCAAAGAGCACACAAAGACGCCCTCTTGAAGGGTGACTTTTGAGCTTTCAGAAATACATGTACTAAATTAGCATGCTGCTAGCTTTCTCCAAACCATGCTTCAGCCTACAGTTTTTTGTCATATAAACAAATAACCTCTCCTTTGGTGTCAAATACCTTACACACATAACACAACCTACAAGACAAGGGTCATTGGTAAAGATCCCAGACTCCCCATTGTCCCATCTGTGATTAGTTCAAGCCCTGTATGACTTGTTCACCTGATGAGCTTCTCTAAGCTGCTGCTAATATTGGGGGGGGGCATCAGCAATTCCTTCTTATACCAGGCATCAGCAACAATTAACTTTCTAATAGTCATTTTGTGCCTACCAATACTTAATTGTCTTTCACTACAGCTATTTTCCATTACAAAACACAAATAGAAATTAATATTATGATCTTTCTCTAACAGTACTAAGTCCTTCCCACTGTCACTTAATAAGTGATCTTCAGTGACTCCGATGTAATTTGCTGTTTCTTAAGACCACATAGACAAACTCAGCACTTAGAAAATACTTAAAATTGAGAAGTGAGCCAATGCACTTCCCAGGGCTGTGTTTACAGTGTGAAACACAGTGTCATGTGTCCCAGCCACACCTATCGAACTTGCTAAATAAAGATAATCACACCTCTCCCTTTTTGAATCAGACAGACCCATCTAATTATTCTCTCATGATTTGTTTCCTTTGCCAAAGTCAGGTCCAAAAGTTGTCTGAGACTAAAACAAAGCACTTTCCCCTGGCACCTGTCTTTGGGCATTTTACACCTTGAAACACACAACATTGAGCCAAATCTGAAAATATCACAAAGATTCTGATTTGGGGGTGTCAAGAGGTCATTTGTGTTGAAAGCTTTGTCCCAGACATCTGCAGAAAAGGAAGGACGGTTCCCGAGGGAGAATCTTCCGGCAGAATAGGAAGCTAGCTAGTCAAGGGCAAAGCCAGTGGCAGACTGAGCGCGATGCTGGGTTAGCACATGGGGTGAGCTAGTGAAGCTGTTACAGCATAATATCAATAAGCCGAGGTCTGTAGAGTATTTCATAATACTGCACAAAGAAAAACAAGAAATGAGATGGAGCTGCCAGTTGTCAAAGCTTATTAACCTACCCAGGATCGTCCAGTTGCATAGCTAAGTAGTCATGGGTAGGACTGTAAGTTCCTCCCAGGATTGCTGCCTTCTGGAATGAATGCTTCATTGGAACTTAGTCCAGACCTCTCTCTGTCTTTCCACCCTGCTGCTTTCTTCCTCCCCAATGCCATTTTATTTCCCTTCAGTATCAAGCAAGCTCAGCTATCTCTACACCATGAAAAGGTTTCTCTCCATGAACAGGCAAGTCTTCTGTGGGCCTTAGCGTGTCCCAGAGAAGTCAATAGGTCTCAGCAACTAGGAAAAGGAGAGAACGAGAAAATTCATGCACCGGACAAGTGCGAGAGGAGCCTGGCAGGCACAGATAGCTTAACATGACTTCTCTCTGCACACATTGTATAACACATGCCACACATACTTCCCTCCCCTGGGAATCTGATCACAGCCCTGTGTCATAAAGGGGCATTATGGAGCTGCCCCTTTTGCCTCCCTTACCACTGTCTGAGACTGACATGAATCCAGGCCAGCACACGTAGCTCTAAACTGTAGGATCTGGGATTGGAAAATGAAGAAAGATTCTATCATCTTTGTAGTTTGCTGGCCCTCCAGACCCACTGGCACACACTATGCCAGATCCCCAGCAGCTGAAATACTGCGAACAGTAGGATGCTCTCTACCTCCTTTGCAAGGTGCCCAAACAGTTACTTCTCACAAGCATCGCATGGATGGCGTTGAATTCCCAGCTGCTGCCCTTCATCAGCCTATTACAAGATCAATATCTAGTCACACTGCATGAAACGGTCTTACTCCTCTGACAGGAAATTAGTGCACTTTGATTTCCTTCTCTCCCTTGTTTTGAAGTTTGTGCAATACAATCAGAACACAGCTGAGGAATAATGTTTCATCACCTCCCTAAGAGCATCCCCAGGACAGGAAGCTACTCCCCAATCACCCCTCCTCCAAAAGCAAGCTGGGTTAGGCAAAAAGAAAAAAAGCAGTCTGCAGAAACGACTGCATTGTTATTATACTGCCTGATTTCCTGACAACAGAGACCATGACTGCCTAATATAAAGAATGCTGGCAGGTGAGGCAGAAGCTCTGTGTCCTCTGCTCCAGGGAACCCAGATTTAAGTAGACTTCCAAGTAGTGAGTCAAAGCTATTTCACAAACAATTGATGCGCAGCACAAGTTCCGTGTCCTCCTGAGGTCATTGCTGCCCCATGTTTATTGATGAGCATGTTCCTCTCTAATCAGTATTCAAATCAGAGTGTTTGCCTTATTCTCAACTCAATTTTACATACACTGTCATTTCAGAAGTTGTTATAAAAGATGAAACCTTTACTAACAGTGGGGGAGAAAACAAGCATGCAGGAACACGAGGTTCTGCAAAGACTCTAAGAAAACGGGGGGAAATGCCAGTGATTACTCAGGAAAAAAAAAATCATTGCAAAACAGCCTGTGCAGAAACAATTTCTGCTGATGTGTCGGGTCTTGCAAGTTTTCTATGAGGCATCCGAGTCTCTTTAAAGAAACATTTGTCAGGAAGGGTGAGTTTGAGATGTGTCATCTTAATTATTACATGAGTAACCTTTAGATTCAAAATGATATTTTGATTCACCCACTGACTAAAATACTTGAAAGCTAACCAAACTCCTTTTTTAATATTACTGAGATTTTCTGCTCCTGTGACTTCCAATCCAAATAGCCTAGCAACACCAGAGCAGGGACAATTCTAATAGTTAAACGCCATTCTCTGAACCATGAAAAAAAAAATCAATAAAAAAGTGTTGCAAGCTTGATGAGAGTGAAGATATGACTGTCACCTGCGCTAGTGTCACAGACAGGCAGGCTAAGCCTCTTTCAGGTATCTGTAATCATGGAAGAACTCTGATGCCCTTCAAGGCTTCACAAAGTTTAGCAATCTCCAGAGAGGTAGCCTGCAGAAGTGCTGTCGGCATCTTCTATTTGGTTTTTCTGACTGCTGTGACCTCTAACTCACCAAAATGCTTGTTAGTATCCGTGAATCAAGGGTTGAAAGGCAATATGAGTTAGGTGCTATGATGGTTTGAATATAAGGGTTCTGACCTAATCAATGGATTAATCCACTGACAGCTTGGTGATCCAATCGGAAATGAGGCTTATTTGAACCAAGTAGGTCACTAGAAGATTGTCTTTGAAGGGTATCCAAGACCTCCTGTCACTCGTGCTTACATCTGGCAACCATTAGGTAAGCAGCTTTGCTGGACCATGCCCCTCAGTTATGATGCTTGGCCGACCAATAATGGAGGCAAGTGAACATGGACTGAAGTCTCTGAAACCATGAGTCAAAATAAGTCACTGCTTTAAAGTTCTCTTGAGTATTTTGCCACAACAAGGAGAAGCTACGTATCACATCTATCTGTGCAAACATTTGTTCATTTGAGTTACTATAATGGAAGCCTAGAAACATCATTCACTCAGATGCAGTACTGCAATGTGGAGATACAATAGAGGAATCTGCACAGAGGATGCTCTGAGAACAGTACAGTACAGATGACAGGAAGTCAATAGAAGGCATTGAGAGTTTAGGAAATGGTTAACAGGAAAAGAAGCAAGATGTTTTCATCAACAAGAGACTACTCAGGGGCTAGACAGAGGTCTCGTCAATTAATAGCTAGTTCTGCTCTTGTAGAATTCCCATGACTGAGCTCTAACAGTTAGGCTAGGCAGTTCACAATGGCCTGTAACTCCAACTCTGAGAGATTCAACACTTCACAGCACATTTTTCAGAGCTCTCTCATTTTGCAAATAAGAAAAATGTTTATCAAAGAAGAAAGCATACCTTCCACTCCCCTGGAAGAAGACCTTTCCCAATTCTGCTGGCAAGACATCTTCCTAGGAACCGTCGTCTCTTAAATATTGGGCGACCGTGGTAATAACAAAATTTGTTTATTTCTTTTCATTTATTTTGAAAGCGCCAACAAGAAACAATGGTATCAATGTTTATTCTTTTTTAAAACAATTGAACTTTGTAGTAAACAATATTGATACTTCAGCAGGCTGTTGGGAGACTGAGAAGGACCCCAGCTGCTTTGAGCCCTTCCATCTCTTCTACTTTGGTTACGTCTTAGCTCTCACAAGTTACATCTGATTGTCTTGCCCACCTACCTTTGACATACTCTCTCTGCTTTTATCTTTAATACACATTTTTACCTTCTTCTTGCCCATCTCACAGCCATTGTCTTGACCTTCCCAGTCCTCAATATCATCACTCCCTCTCTACTCTTCCACTCTCTGCTCCACATGAAAAACAATGTGCCAATGACCCTGGGAAATGTCACATGACAATAACATGATACCAAGTTACCTTCAGGATGGCTGAAGCCATGAAATGGGACCTCTCCCTGGAATGTTCACAACAATACCTTTTGTCTTCCCAGCTCAAGAAGAGACAGAGGGAAATTGGCCATTTTCTGAATATACAGATGTTGCTCTAATTTTCATGACTCCTCATACCCCCAAAATGTCAGAAATTCAGTTCTAAATGAGAAGTTTTGTTTGTGAAAGCTGTCTTTGTGTAAATGGTTCATTAAGGAACAAAGTGAATGAGATCCTTGCTAGCAGTGACTGTGCATGCATTAAGAGAGGAAGAAAGGCCCAAAGCATTCCAGATGCTGCCACATACTCACTTCTCTCAGAATGACAAATTCCTAGCTTGCCTAGTATTTATTAGACGTTGAGCTTTGGTATTTCACAGGTTCTGTTTCACCCAGAATCGTCTAGAAATATTAAATTTTAAAAGTTCCATTTGAGATTCTATGATCAAGCCTTAGAGCTGGACCACTGAATTGATGTGATTTTAGATTAAGAATGAAAACCTAGGTCAAAAAATCTCTAGAAACCTTATAGGATCATAGGTAACTCTGAGATGACCATTACATAAGTAGTATCTAATCTATTAATTTATGCATTCAGTCATTAAACTAATACTGTTTTACAAACCCTTCCTTACTATTCTCTTAATCATTATTTGATAACTTTAAGTCTTCAAGAATTATTAAAACTAATTAATGTGATAGTATTGGTACTTTACATTGTGTCACTACCAGGAGGGCAAACTGGAAAGCTGATGGGTTTAAAGAAGAAAGGAACAATAGATAAGGGCAAGGAGGCAGCAAACAAGCAAAAAAAAAAAAAAAACGAGAAAGAAAATCAATGTTTATTTAGCTACCATGCCCCAAGAATTGTAGAAAGCAGCGACGTGGGTTCAAGCCCTTGTTCTGCAGCTTAATGGTCAGATGACTTGAAATTGGCTCAGATCCTCCTAGTCTTCAGCTCCAAAGCAAAATAAAGAAAATGCCTATTTTTGCAAAACTGCAGTGAAGACTAAATGAGACAGTTCATTTTAAAAGTGTTTTATAAACTGTGACAGTAAATAAATGTTAATTGTAGTTTTTATTACATGCAGTTGCTTTCTCTTATATGAGTTTGAAATTAAAGAGCAGGAAAAATTGCTGAAAATCCCCATTGCATAGACAGAACTCTCTAAAGTGCCTGAGTGATGTGACTAGTGAGGAGACGACATCAAACAGAGCTTGTCCTGAGAAAAGGTAATAAAGCTAAAGAGATAAGGCTGCTTTTACCTACGGACAAATACCATGTGCCCACTTTCTAGACGGATGTGGCAGCCTTATTGGGTGTCAATAACTATTTTTTATTTTTTTTTTTATATTGGGACTATTCCCTTCCAACAGAATCTTTCACCTTTAACATGAACTATCACTGGCTAGCTATCTTACTGTTAATTATCTCAATCATTCACAAGTCAAGCCTATAAAGATTTGGAAAGAATTTCAGTCCATGATGGACCCTAGAACACAGAATTTTCTTAAAAACCCAAGGAGAGTGGTGCAATGGCCAGGCTGGTCACCAAGAAAATCAGGTGCAGTCTGTATGACGCTGTTAAAACTATTTTCTATTACTACTTTCCCTGAATTGTAGTGACAGTTTTGAGTTTTGAATACTTCTAAAAATTTCTTGAATGAAAACTTACAATTTGTGTGAGATAAAGACAATAATTCAAACTTTTAATAAAAGTAGATATTTGTAGCTCCCCCACTGAGCAGATACCTACTTTTTAAAGACATTTATACAATACTATTGAAATGGAAATAATAAAAATAAAAGAAAGCCTGAGGTTTTCCATAGACCTGTGGAGTAGTGATTTGATGGCCCCTATAGACCTATAGGGAGTGAGTGATACTATTAGGAGGTATGGCCTTGTTGAAATAGGCATGACTTTGTTGAAGGAAATGTGTCACTGGGAGTGCGCTCTGAGGTCTGAGATGCTCAAGGTTGTCCAGTGAGTCACTCTCTCTTCCTGTAACCTGTGGATCCAGTTATAGAACTCTCAGCCCCTTCTCCAGCACCATGTCGACCTACATGGCACCATGCTTCTTGTCATGGCAACAATGGACTACAATACAAGCCAGCCCCAATTAAATGTTTTCCTTTATAAGAGTCACACCAGATGTTAATGGTACATGCCTTCAATCCCAGCCCTTGGCAAGGTGAGTTCTAAGTGAGGCCAGTATGGTCTAATAAAGTGAGTTCCAGGGCAGCTAGGCCTGTTAAACAGAGAAACGCTGTCTTGAAAACAAAAACAAAAAACAAAACAAAACAACAACAAAAACAAACAAAGAATTGTGGTGGTCATAGTGTCTCTTCACAGCAATAAAACCCTAATTAAGACAAATGGTTATAAGTTGAACACTTGAGATGTGTCACTGTTAAAGGGTTCCTGATAATGAATTCCAACTTTAAAAGCTATTTTTGGGACAGCAAATGGCAGCACAAATCTTTAAGCCCAGCACTTGAGAGGCAGAGACAGGCAGATTATCTGTGAGTTCAAGGCCAGTCTGGTCTACAGAGTGAGTTCCAGGACATCCAGCACTGTTTCACAAAGAAACCCTGTCTGGAAATAAGGAAAGAAAGAAATGAGAGAGAGAGAGAGAGAGAGAGAGAGAGAGAGAGAGAGAGAGAGAGAGAGAGAGAGAGAAGCTCTTTGTGTCCAAACCCTGAACAAGTTGAACTTTGAATCTATTTGGGAGAGACAGCATTTGTCACATGTATTTGTTACTATTTTCAACTGAGAGGATTTATTTTTTATTTTTATATTTATTTATTTATTTATTTTGCTACAGGTTCAACCAATAATTCCTTAAAAGACATCATACAGCAACATAGGAAGTCCAGTATGGAATTGTATGACTACCAGTCTTGACATTTTGAAATTTTGTATGTGTTTGTATGTGTGTATATGTGTAATTCAGAAACAATATATTTCTAACATAATAAAGTAATTAAAGCCTGTACTTAGACAGACTAGTTTCAAAATCAACATTTATTTTCTTTTTTAATTAATTTTATTTAAATTAAAAATAATCTTATTTTATATACCAATCCCAGTTCCCTCTCCTTTCCCTCCTCCCATTCCCCGACCACCATTCCACCGCCCATCCAGTTCTCAGGTAAGGTGAGGCCTCCCATGGGGAATTATCAAAGTCTGTCACAACTTTGGGGACAGGACCTAGGCCCTCCCCCGTGTATCTAGGCCTGAAAGAATATCCCTCCATAGGGAATGGACTGCCAAAACCCATTTGTGCACTAAGGACCAATACTGGTTAACTGGCAGCTGACCCAGAAACTACCCAACCCCCCCCCACTGTCACCCACATTCAGGGTGCCTGGTTCATTCTTTTGCTGGTTCCCCAGCTGTCAGACTGGGGTCCATGAGCTCCCACTTTCTCAGGCCAACTGTTTCTATGGGTTTCCCAGCATGCCAACGTTTATTTTCATTACCTATTTATCATTAAAGAAATGCTTCCCAAAGACTATTCATGTACTGATCCACTACCAGGGGACTGCCCAGTCCTCCTAACTAACAACATCCATGTTCAGGAGCCCATCCCTCATAGAGGGATACTCTCTCAGCCTAGACACATGGGGGAAAGGCCTAGGTCCTGTTCAAAATGATATGACAGACTTTGAAGATCCCCCATGGAAGGCCTCACCCTCCCTGGGGAGCAGATAGAGGATTTGAAGGAGGTTGGGAGGGGGACAGGGGAGGAGGGGAGGATGGGGGAGCTGGGATTGACATGTAAAACAAGCTTGTTGCAAATTTAAATAAGAAGTTATTATTTTAAAAAAAGAAAAGAAAAAGAAAGAAAGAAACACCTCACTATCCTCATCTGTAAAATGGAGGCAACTGTGTGTCTTTACATACCACCTGTGAAGTTTATATACAATAGTTGATACAAAACATGGTGAAAAGCACACCTGTATTTCCACAAATTTTAAGTAGCAGTGTTATTGCTTTTTATTATTACCAAATGAGAAGGAGGTGAATTGCTGAGTGCAAAGCCTCACAAAATGGGAGCAAAGCATCTCATAGAATAGCTATTTAGCTTCTGCAGTCATGTGGAGAGAAGAAGAAAAAATATCTCTACCATATCCTGAAGTCTGAAAACCATATTTCAAATTGACAGGCTCAATCATGCACTCCTCCAACTATTCAGGAAGGAACAAAAGGAGAATTTTAAACACAAGTTTAAGGCAGGAAACACGCCAACCACATTAAATTCTTTGAAAGCTGTGAAAAGTTCCATGTGTTGATAATTATGGAAATCTCATAGATCTAATTGTGTCAGATAAGAATGCCTGAAGGTTAGCCTATGCGGTTTCTGATGTTATAAAAATTAACAAGCATGTCCCTGGTGTCCTGAAATGGCCACAGGAACTGTGGAGTCCATGGAGTATTTTTTTCTGATGAATAAGATTTTATTAAGACAGTGCATACATTTATGAATAAAACTACCCCAAACCAGCTTCAGAGCACAAATGCTGTACAATGGTCTTTTTGAGGCAACCTGAGGAATACAGACCTGCGCAGTATTTTCATGCTGTGAGAAAAATCTCTCTCTGAATCTAAGACCTCCGCAATCCACTAGAGGACCAGACATATGATTTGCAGAGAGTTTAAAGTGAACCTTTTGCTCAAATGTCTTTGTAGTCTATTCTGTTCATCAGAACATGTTTAATACCAGGTTCTATCTAGTTCAGTTCCCCTGAGACACACTAAGGGTGTGGTAAGGACTTTCCCCTGCCTTTCTCTTAGCAATTCACTAACTTAGTTAATTATATCGCCAAATAAGTTTTTAACTTTCCCATTTCGTCCTTTCTCTGGCTCATTTGGAGTGAGATATAATTTGCAAGGTACAAGAACAAAGGCCGAGGTCACGTTTCAGTCCTGTCCTCCCGCCCTGCTGCAGGATCCATTGGACATAAGAAGCTTGAGCTTTGCTGCTCCTTGCTCAAAATCCTCCAGTGATTTCAGTAAAGAGCAAATTGCTTAGCATAACAGCTGAGTTCATCACCTGCCACACCTCGTCCCTAATCTTTCTTCACAATTCATTTTATAGTTAATGCTGGTATTTCCAATACAGGGAATGTCCACTGTTGACCCAACCTCATCTATGTCACAGCACATATAATTCGCTGTCTGAGATGTCTGTGCAAAAGCTCCTACTCATCCTTCAAATTCGAGTTCAAGTCCTATCTTTTTCTTACCTGCTCTTTCTCTTTGCTTGAATTTTACATTTGTATCTGTCCACGTGAGCTGCTTATCTTTAGTATTTTGCTAGTCTGGAACATAAGTAGCCTGTGAAATCCCCCATTCCTAATGTAAGAATGTATGCATTTTTCTTGTATTCTACAGTTGCTGGCCTAAAGGAGTTCAAAGAAGGAAACAGAGCACAAGAAGGAAGATAAGTAGGGAGAAGAAGGAAAGGGAACTGGGGAGCTTCAAGCAAGATCAACAGATCATCCTTTTCAAAGGCAACTTCTTGGACTCAATGCTCCTGATCTTGGGCGAACTATCATTTTATTGACTTTTCAGGGTTTACTCAGTGTAAACTTCTAAGACCTCATACTTTGGTATTGTGTGATGTTTGTGTTCTGACAAATAAAGCTTGCTTGGAGATCAGAGGGTGGAGCTGTTTTTTTGGTCAGAGAATTCAGAGAGGTAAGAAGTCTCTGGTGGCTGCTGCTCTGCTTCTCTGATCTTTCAGCTTTCACCCTGATATCTGACTCCCACATTTTATTGATTAAGATTAATTAGATTATCAGTTCACATTGGTTTTGATCCTTTGGGGAGAGCAATTTAAAAACAGAAGAGACATTAAAAAATAGTGAACATTGCTCAAAGGTACCTTAAAAATGTCAATAAACAGATTATACTTGACTGAACATAAGTAAATAAAATTTAATAGGTTTAATAGTGTGTAGTTTGATAACCTAATGTTATCCATTTTTGTTAATTATTCTGTCTGTCTTTATTGTTTTAAGTTGAGAATTTGAAAAAGATAAGACATGAAGATTTCATTCCTTCACAAGTCCAGGTTGTGGACTAACCATTTTGATGAGAAAACTAGCCTGCTTTGTAAAGATAGGTTGTCAGTAAAAGTAGAATCCAACAAAATTTCTCTTAGTGGCTAAATGGTGAGGACATGCTATACTTCTTAATAGTCCTCCTTCCTAAAATTTTGCATACTATAAAAAATAATCCTAGACACCTTTACCAACCTTGACTTCTGAATTAAAATTATCTCTCCAAACTTTAAAAAATTAATTTTTAATGCTTTTAGGTATATAGCAAGAGAATATTACAAAGATTTAAGCTATGTCTACAGATTTAAATATTCAGCTCAAGTCTAAAATTATGGTCCCCAGTCTTAACAAGTTTACAGTCTAGAAGGAGAGATGAGGCACACACATAAATCATGATAATGGAAGAAAAAGGTAGGACCCATATTATAATAGAGATATAAATAAATATGGTATAGGATCACAGAGAGACAGTGATTAATTCTACCTGAAAAGATCATAATATGCATAAAAATTTATGTGCAAGAAGACTATGATGCATTCTCCAAAATTTCATGACTTAATTCAGATGTCAAAACAACAACCTCTATGTCCAAGATTCAGCTTGAGATATTTCCTTCATAAATTTGGTTTGGGTGGAAGGTGGTATTTTGTGTGGTTAAAAATGGATGCAGATGGTTCAATACATCATTCTCCCTTCTCCTTCTGGGAAAGGCTCAGATATGCACAGGGCTTCGGGTTATGTAAGGAGAGAAGGCAAGGGATGTATTTGCCTTAGGGAAAGTGAGAAGAGGGGAAGAGTTGGGTGTAAATAGTTTATCTACAGCCTGCCTGGCCTGTGAGCTGATTTTAATGTTTATGTTTTTTTCTTTTAGTAGAAAGAGAATCAGACTCCCAAAACTGGTTTTCCCTAAAGCATTTTTTTCCTAACCTTGTTAAATAGTAACTGGGAAAAAAAAATAGTGAAAACCCAACAGAATCTTTCAAGAAGAAGAGAATGGAAGTAGAGATGCATCAGTGGCATGATGGTTAATCTATATTCTCTACTTGCCTGGATTGGGAAGCTCTAAGGAGACACACTTCTGGTCTGGGCATCTCTGTAAGAGTGTTTCCATCTGCTAAAGCTAGCAGCGTTCTCCTTGGGACCTGGGTCTCAGACTGCAGATGCAATTCAATCAGCAGACACACACTCCTACTGCCTGCAATTCCCCCACCATAATAACCACTTCACATAGGAATGAGCCAAATTAAACCCTTGTTTTTGTTTGTTGTTTGTTTCTTTTGTCCTTTGAGACAGAGTCTTAGTGTGTAAAATGGTCTCAAACTCAGAAATTCCCCAGCCTCTGCCTCCCTACTGCTGGGCTGCTGGGAATAATGCATGTGCCACTATCCCTGGGTTAATCCTTCTGTTTTGAAGTGGCTTTTGTCAGCTGTTCTGTTACCTCTGCAACAACAAGAATGCTGATACAAGCCCTGACACCACTCTCTATTTAAAACAAAATAAACAAAAATCAAACAGGCAGGGGTAGGAGCCTATAGAAGTTCCACACTCATCTATCTAGAACACAGATGAGGGATTCAGACTGCTACAGAACTTTGCAAGCTGTAACACACCTTAAGCATAGAAAGAGGTACTTTCAAAAAGAAATAGGGATAGGAGTAACTCAGCCCTGGAGCAAGCAGGGTGTATGTCCTTCAAAAGGTCTGGTTGACTGAGTGACGACAGTTCTATGACAATGACTGCTCTTGAGAACGCTAGTACTGACTGAGAATTGTCAGGTCTGATGCTCAGGTTGTGTTATTCATGCCCTATGTTGCAAACATGTAGGCAAGGTGTGGGATACTGGCCTGGCTTCAGAATCGGGCACACACCTGGTTGAAACCCATTTTCTCACATTAAGTAAAGCTAGTAGTCTCAGCTAACTCAAGTTTGCTGAGCCTCCATGTCTACAACCATTAAATGGGGATAGCGCTACCTACTTTGAAGAATTATCACTAAAACTAAACGAGACACACAACTGGATAATACATATATAATTCTGGGTAGAAATTCATTCATACATTGCTATTCTTGTCATGATTTCTTGAGTGAACATGATAGTAACTGTTAATAATCACTTTTTAACTGCATTTACTCTAGCTTACATTTCTAACTTTAAAAGCCCCAACATATTAGAGCTAAGAGTTAACCTGAAAATTACCTCATTTAACCTTTTTATTTATAAATAATAAAATGTGGCCCTGAATAGGTCAAGGTCCCATGAAAGTCAGTCAGGTAATTGGAGTGAGATGCAGCTTGAGAACTTAAGGAGCTCCTTCTTCTTAGTTCTATCCTTGGGTCTGTGCCTCTTGTTCTAAAAGATGAGTCTGCATTAAATGTATCTTTCACACTCAGAAGCCAGGAAATTTTGTGAACAAAATAAATTCAGGACCCCATGTGACTCAGACACTCAAGGCAGCTCAGCCCAGCGACCAAAAGTGCACAGACAAAGAAACTCTAGGCTTCTCTGACATAGCAAATAAAATTGAAATGACTTAATTTATAATACACAGCACGTCATAAAAAATCTTCTATTCCTCTTCCATAGTCCTGCCTCCCCACTCTTCTGTGTTGTCTCACTCGGAAAGGCTTCTAATGCTATTACCCCAATTCCCCAGCATTCAGTCCCCTGTGCTTTCCCGCCTCCCCCTCCCTTCTTACTGTCCCCTGTTCTGCTGAAGAGAAGGAAGACACTAGGGGCCCATTAGCCCCCACCGCCAATCTCCAGTCAGTGGCTTTGGTGTTTAGAGCTGCCCTTCACTGCCTGTTCTCCTGGGGACCCTCCTTGCTCTCACCTCCCCCGGAGCTGCAGTTCTTTCTCGTGAGACACACGTGTGAGCATTTTCTGGTGAGCTCTTCACCTCATTACAATTTCAAATCGCAGCTGTTATATAAAAGTATGAGTCTCACCTTATGTTGTTAAAAGAAAATATCACCCCATATTTAGTAGCTAGAAAACTAAACATTTTGTGCTGTCTTTGAGACTCTCAATGGAGTATAATTACCCACAAATCACTCATGAAAGAAAATCTCTGAAAGGGTGGCCCTCTTTATTTGAATTTCCTTATTTGGAACAAATCCACAGGACCATTTGAAGAGAAAGTCAAGCCATCTCGGCAAATCAATCAAACTAAAATTGAGTTCAGCACCATGGGCGTTCCACCATCTTTACATCTTAGCCTTTGTGTTAATTGTGGTACTTTCAAAAGAATGCATACAAGCAATGTGTTGTGTGTATCAGTATCAAAAGGAGCAATATTAATTTTAAATAGGCAATGATATGTTCTAGACTATTGTAATCATATACACACAAAATGGTCTGAGGAAGCCTTTTCTCTTTTAGTAGATAGAAATTCGACAGTCTTACTCTATCGCCAGGCAGCAAGAAACTAAGGCAGCTTGAAGGAGAGGAAGGATTTAGCTAGGCTTTTTGGAAGGGATCTTTTTTATTTGGGTATATAGATAGTCATACCTTCTATTGAGTGTATAATTTTAGTTTCTGCTAAGAGCTTTACTGTTCACTTTGATTTCCACTTTGGGCCATAACATATTGCTTGCATGCTCTCAGTCAAGTTTAAGTGAGTAAGATGGTCTGTCTCATGTCAACAACATCTCCCAAGTCCTGTTCATCCAAGGATGAGAGATATTGGATCATAAACTTAACAGGGAGATTAACAGTATCAGCCTTAGAATTTCGTAAACATCCTTTCTCCTTAGGAATGTTTACTCACTGTGCTGTAAAAGCACTGCATGATAGCTGTGAACTGGATATTTTTCTACCAGGGTCTCATAACCATTGAGCTTTCCAACAAGCTCAGTAATAATCAAAGTAATCCTCTTAGAAGAGCAGTGGTATGAAAATTTGCATCCTCTGCAAATATTTTCCTCCAACTACAGTATTTACACTAACTTTTATGCTCCCAAAGGCTTCAGATCATTCAGAGAACCCAGATTCCCACATGCTGCATCTGTTAACTTCCAAACAAGCTTTCCATCCAGTGATGATTGTCCTTACCAATTGTGCCTACGTGGACTCCAACTTGAAGAAAGAAACTAATCCCTACATATATTATTCACCCTGAAAGAAGATGAAAATAGTAAAGGAACACAAAGAGCCCTGAAAGAAAAGAAGAGTGGTGGAGAATGAGATGAATGGTAAGCCTTCTGACCCACTAATAGGTTCCTGAAGAAAGACTCCAAGGAGATTAATGTCTAAAGGGAAGGAAAGTGGAGCCCTGAGTTGTTAACTTGTTGAACACTCACTGTGGAGTAATAGGAGCTATTTTCTCAGTAAATGTGTTGCCAACAGTCAAGAGCACTAATGTATTTTCAACCATTTCCCACGAACAACTTGTAATTATTCAAGTATAGACTCCTTCCTCCTCCCTGGCCTCTTCACTTGACCCCTTCCCCTCATTCTTCTTCATTGCTCTGTCTGTCTGTCTGTCTGTCTGTCTGTCTGTCTTCTTTTTTCAAATTTTTACACACAGCCCATTAAAGCTTGAAGTCAAAAAGTGCTTTAATCAGGATTAGCGATGGAATTACAAATTTAACTCAAGAAAACAAGCACATTGAAATCTTCATCTCACACATTTATGTTTTCAAGTCAGGTATCCCTGAGCACAGCAAAGTGGATTACTAACATTAGTGTTAGGTAACCATTGATATATCCTGATATACAGGATAGATGCAAACATTAAATGGTTCTTTGGTTCTTCATGTTTTATTTTTGCATAGGTTTGTTTTACCCATAGATAACTTCTGATGGAGTATAGATGAATAATCTATAATAAATCTATATCTAGTATGTACCCAAGAAAGACTAAAATGGAAATTGCAAATACTTGCACTGGTGAAGGCACAGATAAATTCATTAAATCAAAAGTAAGACTAAAGAGGAAGCAAAAGTAAAATTATCAGGAATAATGTTCACAATCATATTAGTAAGATAAGCATTGATACATCTGTCATGAAGATTAACCATATAGTGAGGTTTGATGTTGCAGCTACTGTAATGGTGGAAGAGCTTCTACTCTGTGCCCATCCAAGCATAAAATGGACACGTGGTACAAAGCAATGCAAAGTACATACAGGCACTGGAGATCAACCAACTCCAGATTAAAGCTGAACAGCTTTCAAACCTTGAGAGTAAGGAACCAAACTAGTTCGCACATTTGTGCAGGATCCACTATTCCCTAAACCTAGGGCAGAATCACAAATAGTACTGCCCTGGGGAATGGTAGAACAGAGTTAGGGGCAACAGAAGCGATGGAACCAAGGAACTCAATCATGAGCAATTACTGAGTGCAGAATCCCAAATCCTCAGCTGATTCCAAGACAGAGCATGGCAGGACCAGACTCCAACGCCCATACCTCCAGAGGAAGCTGGAAAGTTGACCCAAATGTTTAAAACTTTCCAAGAATAGAATGGTACACTTTGTACTTCATAGCTTGTTGACGGAAAAGAAGGAACCATTCCTTAAAAGTTAGTGGCCTGCAAGACACAGATATATCTAATAAAGCACAAAGTCAAGACACTGGTAACTGAGGCACTTCTAGTATTTAACTCTCACTAGACCAGAACCTCTCTGAGAGAACAATGGTGTCACAACACATCACTTCAAGGAAAATAGAATTAAGATGTTAGTAATGCCAAAGATCAAATCAACAAAATTAAAAATGAAGAAGAAAATAGAAGGCTATTGACAGTGTTAGAGCAGGTGTCTATCATGCTGCAGTCCTTTGGTTCAATATCCAGCAATGCCAAAATAGACAAAACAAAGATATAGACATTCAGGAAGATCAAACTTAGCTTCTTGAAAAGTTTAATATATATCTTTCTTCTTAGGAAAAAATAAGGTAAAACAATCAAATTATCACTAGCTAAATTGAAAGGGGAAAGGAAAAGATTGGCCAGTATGTACAAAGTTATGATTAGAAGGAGAAACTTCTTCATTTGCACAGCAGGGTATACATAGGTGACTATATATTTAGTACCAAAAAAAGACAAAATTGAAGATTTTGAATGTTTCCATGAAGAAATGGTAAACATCTGATGTAGTGTATATACTAAAATCACTCATTTTAATGTAAAACTATATATATGTATATATATATGTGTGTGTGTGTGTGTGTGTGTATCAGACTATAAAAATATATAAATGTACCAATTAAAAACAAAAGAATGAAAGATAAAAATGTGACTTTGAAAGCCACAGATCTAGCAAAATACCATAAGGAAAAATTATAAAATTGAATCAAATAGATAAATCTCTTTTTAAAATGAAAGACTACTAGAATGGGAATAAAATAAACCTAGATCGCCTTATTTAAATCAAAGAAACTATATGTAGAATTGAAAATCATCCCAGGAAGAAATTTTTGCCTAGAAAACATTCCTGGAGCATCATCTTAAAATTTTAAAAAAGAATCCGTGGAAATCTTACATAGCTTCAGAAAAAAAAAAAAATGGAAAAAAGCAACTAAATCATTTTGTAAGAATAAGACACACAAAAAAAACACAATGCAAAATTAAAATACTCAACAAATTGTGAGATTCAGTCTATTTTGTTTCTTTCACTCTTTTTCCTTCTTTTTGGCTAAGAGTTTTTCTGTCTTATTTTAATTAAAATACTTTTCATACAATATATTTTGAATATATTACCTCTTCCCCAATTCCACCCTGATACTCTCTACCACCTTAGCAACACAACCTTATTTTCCCACTCAAACAATGAAAACAAAAGCTCAAAACAAGACTATAAACAAATAAACAAAAAAAGAATGAGACAAATAAAATGTCAAGATAAACATGTCCAAACAAAAAACAAATAACAACAAAAACAAACAAAAAACAGTGTTTAGTTTGGGCTGGCTCCTAGGTGTGGAGTGTGGTTAATATACTCGGTGAGAGACTGGTTGGAGAAAACTGATTTCTCCTTAACCAGCAAGTGTCAATTTTGGATAGCATCTTTATTAGTGGTGGGAACTTGTCCTAGCTAAGATTACTCCTGCTATGATGAAACGCCATGACCAAAACCAACTTGGGGGTGGGGGAAAGGTTTAGTTTGGTTTATACTTTTACATCACTGTTCATTATATTTTAATGTAATTGTAATTGTAACATAATGTTATTGTTTAATGCAATGTAATTGACTCCCATAAATTCATTGGAAATGTTACTATTAGGAGTTTTGGCTTTGTTGGAGAATGTATGGCTTCATTGGAGGAAATGCACCACTTTGGAGCTAGGCTTTGAGGTCTCATGTACGCTCAAGCTATGCCCAGTATCTCAGACCATTTCCTATTGCCTGCTGGCCAAGATGGAGAAATCTCAGTTCCTTCTCCAGCACCATGTCTGCCTGCATGTCACTATGTCACACCATGATGATAATGGACAGACCTCTGAACAGTAAGCTACCCCCAACTAACTGCTATCCTTTACGATAGTTGCTGTGGCTATGGAGCCACATTCTCTCCTTTACCCTTCCCTACCATGTTCCTCCATATCTAATCCTCCTAGCATAGTTTCCCAATATCTCGTCATAACACTAATTTCTTTATTTTTCTCATTAATTTTTAATTTTTACAGTATTTTTTTAATTTGAAACAAGCTTGTTTTACATGTCAATCACAATTCCCTTACCCTCTTCTCCTCCTCTGTTTCCCCAACCCCCATCCCATCCCCTTTCTGCTCCCCAGGGAAGATGAGGTCTTCTATGGGAGATCTTCAAAGTCTGTCATATCAGTTCGAACAGGGCCTAAGCCCTCCCCCCCCCGCCCATGTGTCTAGGCTGGGAGATTATCCTTCTATGTGGAATGGGATCCCAAAGTTCATTTGTATACTATGGATAAGTACTGATCCACTACCAGAGGTCCCATAGACTGTCCAGTCTTCCTAACTGAAACCCTTGTTCATGGGGTTGGATCAGTCTGGTTTCCCAGCAATCAGTCTGGGGTTCATGAGATCTCCATTGTTCAGGCCAGCAGTTACTGTGGGTTTCTACCTGCCCTTCCTTGGGAGATCCTGTTTCCTCAGGCTCCCTATTTCAGTGCCATTTGTTGAAATGTCATCAATCTTTCTTCTATTGAACCACTATTTATCTTTGTCAAAAAGTCAGTTATGGGGAACTATTTTGTATTGTCTATTCCAGTGATCTGTGACTCTGTCCTTCCACCAAAACCATGTGGTAGATGTGATAGTTGTGTATTATAACTTAATATTGAGTAGAGTAGTTATTCCTACTTCATACTTCTTTTGAATACTAGATTATCAGTGTTCAACACAATGCTTTCCTATATAACTTTAGAAAAAATATGTCTGTATTTACAAAGGGATTTCCAATCTATGGTCATGATATGCCCTTGAAAATGATAGAAAAGGATGTCTGAATTTGCTTATATATCTTCCTTGACTTATTTATCAGTACACAGTAATTATTAGCATATATATAAGTCCTACATATTTTATTAATCTTGTATATAGTATATATTCTTTGTGATGATTGTATTATATTTTTAATTTTGCTCTTTGTATGCCCATTCTTGTTATATAAGTATATGATTGCTTTCTTGTGTCATATTAAAATGCTATATATAGTAACCATATTTTATATGTGTTTACTGGAATTAGATAGTCACATGGTCTTTGAATATAAAAACATTGTGTGACTTCTTTCTCAATCTGTATGTCTTTTATGTATTCTAGATCATTGCAATAGTTACAATTAACTGGCACATTTTTTATAAATTCAGATGGTTGTGCATGACAATTATATTTGAGTATCTATTCTAGTCTAAACTGGGTGTATTTTAATGTCAATACCATGTTGATTTTGTTACTGTGGTCCTATAGTATATTGTGAAATCTAGCATTATGAAACCATCAATATTATTCTTTTTACCTAGGATTGTTTGGGTCATCTGATGTCCTTTGTGCTTTTAAGTGAATTTTATTCTTGGTTTTTTTTTATTATTCTTATATAGATTCTTAATGTTTTTTATAAGAATTCCATTGAATTCATAGATTACTTATGGGAATAAAGCCATTTTAGTGATGAACATGGAAGTTCTTTCAACCAACTAGTATTTAGTACAACATCTTTATTCAATGTTGAATTATTTTCACTGTAGAGGCCTTTTGATCAGTTTCCTAGATTTATTAATAAATATTTTCTGAAATTAATGTGAAAAAGATTTTTCCTGCTTTCTTCCTCTGTTATTTAAATATTATAATGTATATTGACCCTACCATTTTGCTGAATTTGTTATCAAATAATCAAGAGTCTCTTGGTAAGAGTAATGTCATTTACAAAGAGGGACAACAGAGCTTCCTTATTTCCAATTCATAACATTTCCATTCTTTCTTTGGCCTTAATGCTGTAAAACTCCCCAAAACATATATTGAATGAGAATTAAGAGAAAAAAAAAACCACAACCTTTTAGCAGAAACTCTTAAGGATAACGGCAGAATGTAATGATGTAGTTAAAAATACTCGAAGAAAAGAACTTCAAAACTAGACTACTATATGCAGCTAAATTATTCTTCAAACCTAAAGGAAAATACTTTCTAAAATAAGTGTGAATTAAATGAATTCAAGAGCACTGAACCAATGTTACAGAAAGTAAGTGAAGAATTCCAAACCCAGCAAAGGACGTAAGACTTTATCTTGATGCCAAACCTGTGACTACATTTTGTTGGTGCTAATTTCTTTAGCAAATGTACCCATCATAGATGCATATTTAATGCATTTCTTTTGGGGGAGATGTTGGGGGTTTTGGAGGAGGAGTTGCTGTTGTTGTTTTTGCCAAATTGCAAGTTTTCAATCGTTGCTTGCAATTCTCACTATAAATTTAGCTCAAAGCAGCCAATGATGCTCAAGTCACAGCTTTGCTGTCTTAAAGGCTCCTTTGGCAGATAAAGTGACATATCATTTTTATGATCCGAGTTCCACAAAGGTAGAAAGAGTAGACAAAATCAATACAGAGTCTTTGCTGTGCTATAATCAGGAGCCTTGAATCTGATTGATAACCGAGTCTCCATTTCCACGTGAAACATCATGAGTACAGTCTTTCAGGCCCACATTTCTTTTTCACTTGTATTTGTTATTTTCAATGATGTGTGCCATGCGCCTGAGTGTGCTTATTTGCATGTGAGTGCAAGCACTTACAGAAACCAGAAGCATTTGATACCCTGTGTCTGGCATTACCAGCAGTTTTGAGCTGCCTGGTGTGAATGCTAAGAACTGAACCCCATCCTCAGCAAGAGCAGTATGCACTCTTAACAGCTGAGTCATTTCTCCAGTCCCTTGATCCACATGTCTATCAGCATCTCCCAACATGATCACTCATTAAACACCAGTTATAGCACTTTGGGCTGCCTCTAACCTACTTTTGCATATTTTCCCAAATTCATCTCATAATTCAATGCAGAAGCTACTTCATATCATCCTTCCTGTTTACAGCAAAGCACAACATCTTGGTACCAATTTTCTATGTTAGTTAGATTTGTATCAATACATATATATCCAAGCCAAATAAGTAATAGCTTAGATGTATGTGTTGGGATGGGCACTGCACAGTCAGTAGAATCAGAGAACTAAAACATCTGTTACAGGATAATATCCTCTAGGTTTTCAGAGACAGAGAACCAGGATGTCTGCCACAAGATAGTATTTTCTATATATGACAGAGAGTTATGCCTACAAAATCTTAACAATGTTCTCACATGCAAGATCTGCAAAATAACAGCACCCATTCATACTCAACATGTATGTATGTATGTATGTATGTATGTATTTATGTACACACACACACACACACCCACACACACACACACACACACACACACACACACACACACCCACACACACACTCAAGGTCCAAACCCTAGATAAAGAACTATAGTCAATCAGTGACTGATAAAAGAAGGAGAAACATTATTTGTCAGAGGATAAACTACCTGGCAGCTTGCCCAATCCCAAAATGCCATCTCTAAACACATATACAAGTGAGCAATACTAAATGGAGTCAACATGTTGTATGTTGTAGTGTGTGTGTGTGTGTGTGTGTGTGTGTGTGTGTGTGTGTGTCTGTGTGTCTGTGTGTCTGTGTGTGTAATTAAATGAGATGAGGAGAAAATGAGGGGGTCATGATACTGGGGCTGAGTAGTGGTTCAAGAGAGAAAGTGGGGGGTGGATAAGTGTCTGGTGTAAATAATGTTTGCATGGTATTCTTCTGCAAAATTATCAAGAATAATGCAAAATAAACATTCAAACGAAAATAGAAAAAAAAAGAAACAGCTTATTTTGGCCCACAATTCAAGAACTTTCTAAACAAAGCATCGTGCTGCATCTCTCGGGCGTTCCAACATGGGAGCACAGCACAGTAGAAGCGGGCAGCAGGGCAAATCCACCAACAGCTCAAGAGACAGGAAGAGCAGAGTCCCACAGTCCCCTCAGAGTGGTGTCCAACAGTCACTTACGCCCTTCACATCAGACCTTCATCTCTTAAAGGGTCTGCTTCCTCATAGCTATCTGGGCCCAAGGCTTCAACTAGTAGACAGCTGAGAGATGTTCACCACACTAACCATACCAAGTGATCTGACAAATTGTGATTTTGTGGCTCTGCAGGAATCTTGGGATTCCTTTCCCTTGTGTGTAAAACTGCCATTGAGATTTTTCTAGGGTTTGCACTAAATCTGCACATCACAGCATAGATGCTTAAACAATATTAAACATTCCAATCTATTAAGAAAAGATGTCTATTCATTTCAATGTCTTGTCACATGTTTTCCCTAGATATTTGTATTCTCAGTGTATACATTTTTCACTTGACAGTTGAGTTTTATATAATAATCTTGGTATTACTGTGAGATTGTTTCCACAGTGTTATCATGTCAGATACTGGCACAGTTAATGCTCGTCAGCTGGAGCTAAGGCAGTGATTAAGAAGAGACCAGCTTTGTTGAGGTAAAGTCTTCTGGGGGCCGTTTCTTCAGAGTCAGTACCCAGAAGCTGTGTTCCAGAGTTAGCCAAGGCTGTACTTCACACTGGCAGCCCAACTTGGTAATGTGTGAGAGTCTCCCAAGTGGTACTGGTTTTGAAGACATAGAATGCTCATGAAAAGTAGCTGGGATTTGACAGTTTGAGGCCAGAATAAGTCATTGCAGAAGGTGTAGCCTTGGTAGCAGCTGAAGCCCCCAGAGTTGAAAGGAACATTAAGAAAGGTTTCAAGAAAGGTTTCAGCTTGGTACTGTTACTGTCTTTGTTCCTCCCTGCCGGCTGCCCAGTCCCACCACCATGCGAGCCCCCAATAACACACAGAGACTCTGTGTTACATTTTTTTTGGCCAGTTCCTATTTTCTTATTGGCTAGCTCTGTCATAATGATTAACCCATTTCTACTATTCTAAGTATTTCCAGATGGCTCATCTTACCAGCCAGGGCGTCAGGCTGCATCTGCTCTCTCCAGGCTCTGCATGCTGACTCCTCCTTCCTACTTCCTTGTCTCCTAGCCCCGCCTATCTTGCTTTCCCAGTGGCCCAACAGTGCTTTATTCATTAACCAGTATGAGAAACATTTACAAAATAACATCTCCCATCATGGTACAATGAAGAATGCCCACTCCCAATTTCTGTGCCATCTTTACCCCAGCACATCTTGTAGGCAGGACAAATTGTAGAGCAAAGGGTTTGTAGCAGGGTTGGTATGCCACTCCCTTCACTGGAATCCTTATCTGGTTATAGAAGGCTGGTGCAGGCTCCATATCCTCTATTGTTAGGAGTATTAGCTAGGATCAGCCTCATAGATTCCTTGGAGTTTCCATTGCTCTAGATTTCTAGCTCATCCCCGAGAAAACACCAGACTCCATTCGTCTCTCCTAGTAGCAAGAAACCAGCAAGCTTACATAGAACTGACCTACAGCCTCTGCATGCAGTGAGAGTGGGGGATGTTTCTGACTCTGTTGCCTGCTTTTGGGACCCATTACTCCTGCTGGATTGCCTCGTTCGACTTTGGTGAAAGAGAGGGTGCCTGATCTCACTGCAGCTTGATATACCATGGCTCACTGATATCCAAGGGAGGCCTACCTATACCGAAGAGAAAGAGAGAAAGTGGAGGAGTGGATAGGGGGAACGTGAAGGGAGGGGTAGTGACTAGAAAGAGTGGAGGGAGGGTAGGCTTTGGGTAGTATGTAAAAAGAAAAAAATTTACAAAGAGGAGAGAGAGCACAAGCGATGTTATTAGTGAAAGGACAGCTCAGCTGAAGCAGAGACCCCAGCATTTTGAAGATGCCAGTACAAAGGGATGACCATCAGTAATAGAAACAAGGCAATAAGCAGCACAACTTGTTGGTCTCTGCATCAGTTCCTGCCTCTAGGTTCCTGGCCTGTTTGAGTTCCTACCTTGACTTCTTCACTGACCTGTAATGTGGAAGTGTAAGTCAAATAAATTCTTTCCTCCCCAACTTGCTTTTGGACATGGTGTTTCATCATAGCAATTGTAACCCTGACAAAGGCATCTTATAAATGCAGTACTCATGTGCATTGACTTTTCTAAGCTCAATAATGCTTGCCACCATAGAAATAAGTGACATCCTGAGGTTTCTAAACAGTTTTGTTAATGTTTATGTTTATTTTATGTATATGAGTATTTTGCCTGTGGGTATGTAAGTGTAATATATTCATCCTTGCAGGCCAAAAGAGGGCATTCAATACCTACAATAGATGTTACATATTGAATGTGAGCTACCATGTGAGTGCGGGGAACTAAACGTGGGTTCTCGGCAAGATCAGAAAGTGTTATTAAATACTAAGCCACCTCTCCAGCCCCATGGTGTATAAACTCTTCAGTGTACTAGTGGAACTGATATACTAGCATTTGGTTGAGGACTCTTGAATGCACACCCGTCAGGGATTTGTTCTACATAGTGGTGTTTCTCTGTATCCAATACATTCTAGATCCCCAAATTGAACTGATCATGGATCAACTGTATTGTTTAAAATCCCAGAAAGTTCCAAAATGTAAAATTTAATCTTATACCCCAAGTATAGTGTTAGTGTGGTGGTTTGGGAAAAAAAGCCCCATAGAGAGTGGAACTATTAAGAGGTGTAGCCTTGGATTAGGTATGGTCTTCTTGAAGGAAGTAAGTCACTGTGAGTGTGTGCTTTGAGTTTCTCTTTCTCAAGCTTTCCTTGGTGTGATAGTCAGTAGACTTCCTGCTCCCTTCTGGTCAAGACATAGCCAACACCACATGCCTGCTGCCATGATCCCTGTCACGAATCTCTGAAACTGTAAGCCATTACCTCAATTCAGTATTTTCTTTGTAAGAGTTGCTGTGATCATGGTATCTCTTCACAGCTATAACAAAGCCTAACCAAGAAAGTTAGTTAAATCCAGCATTTTCTGAAATGATGTACAGGCATATTTTGTTGCAACTTTTTATTTTACAGGTCCTTGCACTACAAAACATTTTATTTTCATTTCTTATCTTCTTTTTCATGTGTTCTATACAGTTAACTCTCGACTGGCTGTATAGGGATAAGCATGTATAGTACTTCAAAAGTTTTTGATATTGTCATTATTTCATAAAAATAAAACATACAACTTGTACACAGAGCTTATATTAAGTATTACTAATAAAACAGAGATAATTTCAGTTTATAGCAAGGGTAAGGGAAGTAGTTCCTTTGGTATATTGCTTGCTTAGAATGCATGATGCTTTTGGTTTGGTCTCCAGAACTGCATTAAGTTCTATTGGTTAGAACCTGCTCACAACTCACAACTTGGCAAGTGGGAGAGAAAGATCAAAAACTTAAGGTCATCTACAGATATATAACAAATCTAAGGCAAGTCTTGGCTGCATACGAGCCTATCTTAAATATCATACACACACACACACACACACACACACACACACACCACAGAGAGAGAGAGAGAGAGAGAGAGAGAGAGAGAGAGAGAGAGAGAGAGAGAGAGAGTGCTCTTAATATATTAGAATGTTTGTAGCTTATATAACAATAATATATTTTTATAAATGACTTCAGCACCAACAGATTTTTGTATTCATGGGATGTAGTAAAATCAGTTCTTCGTAAATCACAAGAAACAACTATGGTTTTCTTTTTGATGATGTCTGTCTCACTCCAGTATTAAATTAGTAATTTCATACAATGAAGATTGAAGCAAAGCACTCTTTTAAGCTCCTATGGAAGATCTTAAGAAGGATTGTCATTAATTCTCTTAATATTTAGTAGAATTCAAAAGTGAAACCACTTGATATGGAACTTTTTGTTGGTATATTTTTATTACTAATTCATTCTGCTTATTAGTTATAGATCTAGTCAACTTTAATATTTATTCATGATGTGATCTTATCAGGAGGTTATGTTTCTAGGGACTCGTTTTTTCTGAGTTATATAGTTTATTTTATATATTTGATCATAATAATCCCTTATGATCCTTGCTATTTTTATGGCATCAGTTGAAATCTCTCCTCTGTTATTCATTATTTTATTTTAGCCCATCTCCTCAGTTCTCTCTTAGGTACTCTAGTTAAAGTTCTGTCAGTTTTTTTTAATCTTTCAAGAGAACAAGTCTTAGCGGCATGAATTATTTTTCTATTACTTTCTCTTATTTTCTTTTCTACCTTTTTACAGTTTTTTCTCAAAAATTTCATGCATGCAAACAATTAAATTTGATCATACCAAACCCCACTCCCCTCTTCAAAGTCCCCAATATACTCCCTAACACATCCACTTCTCAACACCATCACGATCTTTTTATAATCTGCTAAGTAAAATTGGGGTTACCTGTATTTGAATAATGGGGCAATCCAATGGGGCATAGGAAAACTTTAATTAGAAATGTACTCACAATAGAGTGATTCCCCCGCCACCTGCAGATATCAATTGCCAATAGCTTCTCAGTAAAAACTGAGGTCTAGAGAGCAACTTCCCTACCACTGACATAATTTCAGTTGGCTTGATCTTGTGCGGGTCTTGTGTAGGTAACTGTGCCATTCATGAATGAAATAGGCGCATAGTGTCCAGAAGACAGCATTTCACAGCACTTCTTGCCATCTTTCAAAGTTTTCATTCATTCTATCTCTTCTTTTATGCCATCCCCTAAAGATTGGTAGTAGGGATGGATAATAAAGGTGCCTCATTTAGTAAAACTCTACACTCAGAGTCTCCTATTCTCAGAATTTTGACCAGATAGACATCTTTGCCTTGATTTTTGCCTGCTGCAAAAATAGTCCTTTCTGACAAAGACTGAAAACAGCTCAGGAATGTGGCTATAAACATAAATTATTCAGAAGAACCTTTTACAACATGACTATTGAACAAAATAGCAATACCAAATTCTACCAAAAGGGCATATGACTTCTCCCATCCATGGTCTTTTGACCAGGATTATAGTGTCAGGAATTAAATTCTCCAGTGTGGAAGAGGCCTCAAATCTTATCAGAGAGCGATTGCATACTAACCATTGCACCTCAATAGTTGGTATATCTTACCTGGTGAGTCAGTGATGTGGCATGCAGGGTTCAACATTTGGTGATGTCAGTCCCTGCATAGCATTTTCTGACACTTAAAGCCTAGCCTCCAGGTAGGAAGTTTCCAGGTCAGTTTGAAATTTATCCCTAGTACACAAATGGACTTTGAAAGTCCATTCCACATAGAGATACTCCCTCCACCTAGATACATGGGGGAGGGCCTGAGCTCTGCTACAAATGATATGACAGACTTTGAAGACTCCCCATGGAAGGCCTCACCCTCTCTGGGAAGCACAAAGGGAATGGGATGATGGTGGGGGAAATAGGGGAGGATGGAAGGGTGAGGCAACAGAGATTGACATATAAAACAAGCTTGTTTCAAATTTAAATTAAGAAATTATTAAGAAAAGAAATTGATTTATTTATGATTAAAACTTAAGTGTATTTTAATTTTAATAGGATATTACCTTGTAGTTATGTTAGGCAACTATCTCGGTTACTTTTCCATTGCTACGACAAACAACATTACCAAGGCAACTTATAAAATAATACATTGAACGGTATTATAGAGTTCATGATGGCAAAGCAAAGGAATGGCGGGAGGAATGCCTGAGACCTCACATCTTTATCTGCAAGTAGAAGACAGGGAGAACACATTGAGAATGGCAGGAGTCATTCTCCCAGTGACACACCTCATCCAACAAAGCTGCATGTCCTATCCTTCCTAAACGCTCGTTGGCAACTAAGGACCAAGCATGCAAACATACAAGCCTGCTGCAATTGTTGACAAATACTTTCAATATATCATCCTGATTCCCTGCCATTTCTTTTGTGAAATCCACTGAGAGTTTTAGTTCCCTTGTACCTAAGAAGTCACTTTTGTCTTGATTTCTTCACAATCTTCATTATCACTGACACCTGATAATTCTCCATGCTTTGCAGTGTAAATTTCCTCAGATACATCCTACTTCATGACCTTTAGACATCTTTTTATCTAAGCACCCACATCTTCCTACAGATTTAGGAAAATTTTAAATATTATTCTTTTCGATGTACAATGTCTTATCTTTCTGAAATTCCTCATAAGGCATATGTTGTTTGGATTAATGTTGTTTGGTAAGCCACTTACATTTTCTTTAATATTTTAAATTACTTTATTGCTATTTTCTTCCTCCTTTAATAGGATTATTTCCACCTTGAGCTGACTTATACTCTTTCCCGTTTGATTTGGTCTGCTTTTAGTGAATGTTTTTCAATACAAGTATGAATTGTGTTCTTCAGCCCTGTTGTTTCTGTTTGGTGCAGTTTTTAATGTTTTCTATATCCTTAGTAGAATTTTTATTCTTGCATCATTTCCTGGCACTTTGTATGCCTCTTTGTGAGAATTACATTGAGTTCTCTGTTAAGTAAGCCATCTATCTCTAGTCTGGAGTCTGTTTCTGAAAATTTATCTTGTTGCTTTGTTTGTTTCACTTCTGCTGATTTTTCCATTTCCATTCCCCAACTCCCTATGTCAGTCTCTGTGCACTATGCAAAGTCTCCACTCTGGTCTTAAATGCTGTCCCTATAAAGAGGAAAACCCTTACTAATCAACTAGAAACTATACAGGTCTCTAAATCCTTGATGGTAGTTTTCAACTGCCTACACTTACTTTATTTTTTCACATCTCGGGAGTCTAAAGTATGTTGGTTCTCATAGCTGGCATAGAACAAAGGAGGGTGAGCAAACTTAGGCAACTCTCATAAAACTTAGATCACTGTTTCTAGAATTCCTTCCCAGAGGGAGATACAGGCAATATCTACCCTTCTCCTAAATCCCCAGTAACAAACTGAGGCACAATTCCACTAGATTTCACTCTGTGAAATCAATGAGTTTATTGGGTTTTCTTGAAGAATATAGGTGAGGGGCTTCAAAAGATAAGGATACTCCTCTCCCAGTAGGTCATACCTAGAAACCCTTACACTGCTGGAATGAGGGCTTCCCTATAGCTACATAGATGAGTTCGTTCTTTACTGTAATTTTCCCTGGCATGTGTGTGTGTGTGTGTGTGTGTGTGTGAAGGCAATTTTTGATTATCAACTTAACTGTATCTGAAATCAACTATAATTCAAAAATGGACAGCACACTTGTGATCCAGACCTTCAGGCAAGAAGACAATATGCCTTTGACCAGATCTTAAGACTGGATGATACAGGCCTTTAATCCAGACCTTAAGGCTGGAAAGCACACTTTTAATCTGGGCCACAACTTCTGCTGGAAGGACAATGGAAGACAGACGTGGGTGTGTTCATCCTTTACCTCATCACACGCCTTGTCAATGTATTCATTCCTTCACTGGCATTGGAATCTATTTCTTAGAGATTCCATCATATACTAAAAACCAGCTGAAACACGCGGCCTCAAGAGACTGAGTGCAACTACTAAATTCTTAAAATTTTTATTCAGAGACAGCCATTGTTGGATTGCAGCCTGTAAGTAATTGCAATACGTTGTCAGTGTGGTGTGTGTGTGTGTGTGTGTGTGTGTGTGTGTGTGTGTGTGTGTGTGTGCATGTGTGTGTGTGTGTGTATAATTAAGGAGATATTTATCTATCAAAGCAACCAAAACAAATAGCATATTCCAGAGAGAGGGGAGGATATATATATATATATAGAGAGAGAGAGAGAGAGAGAGAGGGAGAGATTTATTCTGTAAGTTCTGTGACTGTAGAGAACCTTGACTAAGTTGGTACCAGGGACTGGGGTGTTGTTATAGGCTTGACCATATGTTTATTTGGAGTAATATGAACTTTTGTATTTGAGGTTAGAAAAGCAGTGGAATGCTTTAAGCATTGATTGATGGATCATACTAGTAGAAGCATGGAAGACTGTGGTGCTAGGTGTTTTTTGATGAACTGTGGGGGAAGGAAGGTTTCAAAGGAGAAGAATTTTACTATGTTGCCTAGAGATTGTTCTTGTGATGTTTTGGTGAAGATTGTGGCTACATTTTGCCTTTGTTCAAATAGTCTGCTTGAGGCTAAAGTAAACAGTTTTAGATTAATCCCTTGACAGAGGTAATCTCAAAACAGCCTAGGATAGACTCTGTTGTGTGGTTATTATCGGTAATTCTAATGAAGATCTATAATGAAAAGGAGCAAGCTGGGCAAAGAAAAATACAAAATGTACAGGTTGAGAAAAGGAGCAGCAGGAGTGGAATAAATCTAAATCCTGTATTTAGGGAGACAAATAGATTAAGAAATTAAATAAAGGTACTGGTGACATCAGGGTAAGATCTCACCAGCTAAATTTCTAATTTTTGAAAAGGAATTAAAGAAAAACTTAGAGCAGAGTGTGATTGTACACACCTTTAATCTCAGCCATGTAGAGGGATAGGCTAGTTGATCTCTAAATTTGAGACCCAAGTTTAGGAAGGGAAGGAAAACAGAAAGAAGTATGAAGATGTAATTGAATGAAGGGGCCATGTTTCAGCCCCAGCAAGCAGCAGACTTTTGCATTTTCAGCCCCTTGGTTCTGGTTTTAGATTAAGGATAAAAGAAACAGGTTATAGAATTTGCCTCCATACTTAAGGAAAGCCTCTGAGGCCAGGCATGTGGCAGGAGTGTCCCTAAATGGAGGCTAGAGGAGCCACTGTGTGAAGCTGTATAGTTGAATCCTACATTGCCTTGGAGACCATAAGATGTTAGAAATTCCAGAACAGCGGAATAGCTGCTAAGGAGAGCTTTGAACAGGGAGCTGAAACAGCCCAAGAGAAAGAATTGTCTTGCAGTCAGCAAAGCTAAATGAAGTTATAGATCTGAAGAGCATTTTGACATCAGACACAGAGATGCAGAGTTTGGAGTTTGACCAGCTTGTTTTTGATCTTGCTCTGGTCCAGTATTTCCTCACTACACTCCCTTACCTACATTATAGAATGGTAATATATATCTTGTGCCATTATATGTTGGAAGTATATTATCTGTTTTTTATTTTGATTTTATAGGTGACTACAGTTATGAAGTAACATGAATTTCAGAAGAGACTGTGAACTTTGGACTTTTAAATATTGTCAAAACTATGATATGCCATGGGAGTTTTGAAGCTGAATAAAGGCATTTTGCATTATGACAATTGTAAGCTTGTGGGGGCTAGGGAGTGGGGTGTGGTAGTTTGAATGTAATTGGCCCCCATAATTTCATGGGAAGTGGAGTGACACTCTTACAAAGTGTGGCTTTTTTGAAGTGGTGTGGTTTTGTTGGCGGAAGTATGTCGCTGTTTAGAGAGGCTTTGAGGTATCTTTTCTTTAAGCTTTGCTCAGTGTCACAGTCTATTTTCTGATGCCTTCTGACCAAGACATAGCAAACACCATGTCTGCCTGCATGTCCCTATGCTCTCTGCTATGCTCCCCACCATGATGATAATGGATTGAAACTCTTAAACTATAAGTGAGCCTCCTCAATTAAGAAGTATAAGAGTTATGAGTGGGAAGAGTTATAAGGGTTGCTGTGGTCATGGTGTCTCTTCACAGCATTAGAAACCCTAACTATTCTAACAGTCCCAATAGGTAAGAAAGGATCTTCTGGACACTTCAAGGAGGTTGTGTGGTTAAACCATCAACAAGCCAAGCCAGGATGATCTTTGGCAAAGGACACAACAGGTCCAGATCTTATGTAAAAGGGAAGTCTATAGCAACTATGACTTCAAATCTTTGTTTTAAACATTCCCTGGGTGGATCCATTATTCTTGATCTCTTCAACATTCAAAACCAGGACATTTAGAAGCTAGGACTCTAGTATGCAAGTTATGCATTGAGTAATGGAAGAAATTCTTTACCTTCCAGGGAAAAATAGGAATGTTGGTTCACATTTCTTTGCTCTTTACTGACCTGGGGTAATGACTACATATGGCACTCATACCAACCCATATTGACATTGACTTCTCTTTTTTTCTTCAAGCATTCAAATTACACCATTCATATTAACACTCCAAGAATAGCAGACAGCTGTCTATTCTTAAGCAGTTCAGAGGAACCAAGTCAATGCATACAAAGATCAACTCTTTTTCTTCCTTTCTTTCTTCCTTCCTTTCTTTCTTTCTTTCTTTCTTTCTTTCTTTCTTTCTTTCTTTCTTTCTTTTTCCTAAGTGGAATCTGAGAGTTTGGATTCTTCATCTGTTCTCTCTGTGCTGAGCCAATCAGAAGGAATTGTACCATCAAATTACCTAAGACAATGCACTCATTGTCCCCCAGGTGACAACCTCATCAGCCCTTCAGGGCTGGCAAGGTAGAAGCCAGTCCTCTAGTAACGCCTTTCAAAAGAGCAAGGCTCACATTTGCACAGAGTGCAGAGGCATTTGCATTAGTTTCTGATCCTATATCTGTTGATGCTACAGTCTGTGTTGAGTGCTTACGATTTTTATTCCTTCAGAGATTCATCTGAGATTTACTAGTTATTTTATTTGCTTCAAGGATTCATAATATTATGGAAACTAATTTTTTTAAACTGTGGATGCTTAAAATCCTTGTTAAATAACTCCAACTGATACATGTCAGTTTTAGTGTCTCTAGATTTTCATTTTCACTCGTGTCATTATTTTCCTTGTTTGGGGGTGGGCAGTGAGTGTCTTAGTTAGGATTTCTGTTGCTGTGAAGAAACACAATGACCACAGTAACTCTTACAATGGAAAAAATTCACTGGGACTGGCTTACACTTTCAGAGGTTTAGTGCATTATGATCATGAGCATGGCAGTATGTGGACATAGTCTGGAGAAGGAACTGAGTGCTCTATATCTTAATCCACAGGTAGCAGAAGACTCTGTGTGCTGGGACTATCAAGCATATAAGACCTCAAATCCTGCTTCCACAGTAACACACTTCCTCCAACAAGGCCACACCTATTACAACAAAGCCACACCTCTTAACAGTGCCACTTTGCATGGGCATTCAAACGCATGAGTCTCTGGGGGTCATACCTATTCAAACCACCGCATTGAGTAAATGTATTATGCCCTGGGTCACTTTGCATATTGTACTGTGGGATAGGGGATCTCACTGTGTCTTTATCTCAGTAGTGTTCTTTTTAGATAGAAAATGAATATAGGCTGCAGTAAGGCTTAGCAGTTATTGGCTTTTCTTCCAGAGGACCCAGATTCAGTTCCCAGCACTGACATGGAAGCTCACGCATGCTTGTAGCTGTAGCTCCAGTTCCAGGAGACCTAGTCCCCTCTAACATCTGCAGGCATCAGGCACTTGCAATGTATGTATACATACATGCAGGCTAAACATCATACACATACAAAAGCACGTGTTTAAAACCTGCATGCTGGCTATAGAGTGAAAGATGAGTGAGCATGCATGACCACTCTTTCCCTGGTCCCTTGCAAGAATGTACACATTAAATCAAATTTAAGAATACATTAATAAAATAACATGCATGACCAAGCTAACTTTATTCCTAGAATGCATGATTATATCAGCATATGTCACATAACCATATCACAATTGACACAGAAAAGGCCTTCAACAAAGTTCAATGCCCCTTCATGACAAAAGCCCCGAGGGAACCAGGAGTAGAAATAACATACCTCATTTTAATAAAGATTTTATTAAAATGACAAAGCTATACCCAATAATATGCTAAATGAGGAAAAACTGAGAGATTTCCTGTAAAATATGTAATGACATAGAGGTGCCCATTCTTTCAATGCTTATTCCCAGTAGTATTCAAAGTCTTAGCCAGAGCAACATGACAATAGAAATAAAGACATAAATTTGAGAGAAACAAGTCAAATTATCCCTCTTTGCAGATTACATGACCCTGTACATAAAGGCAAGATCCTAAAGTCTCCATCATGATCATTTGAATTAATGAACAGTTTCAGCAAAATAACTGGATAGAAAATTTATATACAAAGATCAGAAGTCTATATAGTAGTAATGATTTTTTTTAGAAAGAAAACAGGAGGAAAATCACTAATCACACATAATATTTTCAAAATTGCATAGAAGGGGCTGGAGAGATGGCTTACTGGTTAAGAGCACTGGCAGCTCTTCCGCGGACCTAGTTCAAGTCCTAGGACCCATGGCAGCTCCTAATGTCTGTAAGCCCAGTCCCAGAGAGTCCACTGTTCTTTCTAACCTCCACAGGCACCTGTCATGGACATTATGCAGATATTCATGTAGGTAAAACATCCATACACATATAAATAAATAAATAGATGGATAAATAGATAATTTTAAAACTCATTTGAAAATACATAGTAATATACTTAACCAGGGAGATTAAAGACCTCTAGAATGAATACATCATGATTCTGTAGATATAAATTTCCAAAGACACCAGAAGCTAGGAAGACCTCTCACATTACTGAATAGGCAGAATTGATACTACAGATTGGTCTTTCAACTATCTACAATCTAGAATACTGCAGATTCATTGCAATCACCATCAAAATTTGAAACCATTCTTCCAAGAACTAACAAAAAATAACCCAAAATTTCACAAGGAAACACAAAAGGCAATGAATAGCTAAAGCAATCATTATCAGAAAGGACAATGCTGGAGTTACTGCAATACCTGATCACTTACTTCGCTGAAAGTCTAACAAATACAGCACAGCACTGGTGCAGAAACCAACAGGGAGACAGATGGGACAGAAAAAATGACCAGGAAGAAACTCAGAGAAAGACAACCTCTTTAACAAACAGAGTTGGAAAACTTGGATGTCCACATGCAGAGGAAACTAGATACATGTAACCCACACCACACAAAAATCAATGCAATAGATTAAGAAATTAATATAAGGCCAAACACTTCCAAAGTACTAGGTGAAAACCTCTGAAAATAACTCTAAAAGCATAGCAAACAGCTCCAAGAACTGACAACAGAGATTACTTGAAATTAAATTAAGACTTGTGAATGTCAAAGGAGCCGAGTACAGGATTGAAGAAAATGACGGTAGTCAAAGAAAAGAATCATTGCCAAGCAATCCTGAGAAGGAAAGAAGGGTCCTTATGGGAGATATAAAATAGAAATGGGGGCGAGGGGGGCCTGAGAGTGGGGAGGGACTATGGGGAGAATGATGGAGGAGGACAATGAATGAAAACAAAGTGTATGAAAATGTGATGATACAGCCTTTGTATGCTAACCTTAATAAGAGTGAAAAATGTAAAAAGACCACTCCAGAAAGAATACTGGCTAACTTGCCCTAACCTCTGTTACCAGCAGGATTCTACCATTACCACCTCTCAGCTCTGCGGCCTCCCACTCAAGCTAAACAGAGAAGACAGAGAGAGCTAGAACCTCCACTCATTACTTTGCCCTGCTGCCACCAAGTGAGGGACAGGACACAGGATTGCCAACTCACCCTATTGGGACCATCATGTCCGAGCTCTAATCCCAGGTCCAAGTGTCGGCTCAGCTCCAAGCGGACACTATGCTGGTAACATGGGACGCTGTTGCGCCGTCTTCTAACTGTGCTGTAAGGAGTGAGTAGGCAAAAGCCGCAGTCCAACGCTAAGGCCGGTCAACCCAACCCGACAAGGAGAAGCAGAACATTATCTCCTGCTGCCTGGTGAAGTCAAGGTCCGCGTCCCATCACCTTGCCAATACCACCTTAGGAGGACAGTCAGAGGGCTGACTCCGGCTGCTAGTCTGAGGACTGAAGTTCAGCTGTTTCCATCCACCCTGCAGTGATACCTCACCCAGGAATCAGATAACTCTGCCTACTAAAAACAGCTCCCCATGGATCTTTATAGCACCACACAATGAGGTTACCAAACTGTGCTGCCTTCTGGGAATGGGTGGAAAGGGAAGGTTGTAGGTGATCCCCGACGGTCCATGTGGCTGCCTCGGAAGCGCTGGTAAGCAGAGGGCTGGTTTTCCACTGGTGTTTGGCTGTAATAGGGCAGCTTTTACCAACAGGGGTTTCTGGCTTCAGCCCACATGTTTAAAACTTTCACCTAGAGAAAAAAATCAATTTTGGGGATTGTTTTTGTCCTGCCACTTTAGCTTGGAGGATTCTGCTTGTCACATAGAAATACATGGAAAATAAGAAAGCCTGGGGAACTCCCCCATGTCACTCCTCAGCATCTGAGGTCTCTAGGTTGCCTGCCTCTTCATTTACACCATTCAGAATATTCTTACACTTGAATACTTAGAATGAGAGTTTTCTAACTCTATGAAAGAGAACACGAGAGAACAATGGGCAAATCCACTTTGTGAAAAACCAGAGGCATTTCCCTGAAGATCTTGATAAAAAAAAAATTTTATTGAAATATAATTCAGACACCATAAAATTCACTGGCTTAAAGCATATACCTCAGTGATTCTTTTCCATGAATTCACAGTACAGGGTAACTGTCACCGTGATCGGTTTTAAAACACTTTTCATTATTCAGGAAGAAATCACACATTACCAGCCATGTTCCATCTCCCGCCTACTGCCTAACCTTGAACAATTACTTTCTATCTCGGTCTGGTTGTCTGTCCTAGACATTTCGTATGATTGACATCATGAAACACTGACTTCTGTCGTGCAGTATAGCGACCCCCGTGTTCACTTTTGAAACTGCACTTTTAAGCAATTTATTCACTTTTATGCCTTAAAAATTTCACAACTGCATAGCTCTAGTTCATCTTTATTATTTAGAGGGGGGGAGGGAGGGAAGGAGGGAGGGAAGGAGGGAGGAAGAGAGGGGGGGATGTTCACAGAAAGGGTTAGAATCCCTGAAGCTGGTTGTGAGCCACATGAAGTTTGTACTGGGAATTAAAATTGGCTCCTCTGGAAGAGGACCAAGCACTCTTACCCACCAATCCAGCTCTCCAGACCCTGTACAAGTTCTTACCATTAATAGAGGGACATTTGTGTTATTTTCTTCTTCTCCCTTTTTAATTATGAATAAAGGTCCTGTAACTGTACATACAGTTTTGTTTGGTTTCGTGTGGATATGTGTGCTGTTTTTCTGGAGGTTGATAACATCAAGCATATTGTCATGTACATATTGCCAATCTGGGTATCTCTTAGATCTATTTTAGTTCAGAAAGTCTTCTGAATGTGTTTAACAAGGTCATTTATATTTTTTATGACCAATTGTAAGCTTCTTTAGATGTTTCAGATAGGTACATCTTACCACCTTAGATGATCATGTTTTCTCCAGTTCTGTGAGTGAGATGGTTCAGTTGGTAAGGGTGTTTGTTGTGCAAGAATGAGGGTCTGAGTTCAGATCCCTAACAGCCACATTTTTAGAAAGCCAGCTGTGCCAGGCATACCTGTAACCTCAGAGCTGTGGGTAGTAGAAACACAAGTATTACTATAACTTCCTGGCTGTCAGTGGCAGGTTCAGAAAGACCATGTGTCAAAGAAATGAGGCACAAAGATAGAGCTGAACACCCCAAATCCTCCTTTGGACTCCATATGCTTGCATAGAGGTGTGCATACCTGCATATACCCAAGTGCATACACCCATATACACAAACGGTATCTTTAAAGAATTTTTTTTTCATTTTGATGAAGTACATCCTCTTTTCATTTTTAGTAGAGAAAATGGTTGGCCGTCCCTTCCTCTTTCGTTAATAGCATTGAAGTATATTTGCTGGATGCCCTTATTTATATTTGGTAAGTAGATATCTAGAAAATAATCAAAATAATTTTTTTTAATAAACAGCCAGATAATTCCCTTTGCTCTAGACCTTCTTTTAAGCTCTTTAGGCAGCACTTGCTATCGATAAAATCAGAATGAATATTATACCGATACAGACATATTGTTGCTTTGTAATTTTGCTTGTCCTTCTTTTTCATCATTTTTTGGGATATCTCTGAATGTTGAAATTAACCTCTGATCCATGAATTTAAAATTCTCCTGTCCTATGCAGGGCAAGAAAGAAACTTACTCATCCTTACAAGCCTTCTGCACTTAGAAATGGATGACCCTGAAGACATGACCTGGGGCTCAGGGACATGTTCCACTTGTTCCTACTCTCTCTGTCACCATCTCATGTGTGCATGAAGCCACCACACAAATCTTCACACAGGTGGGCTGCCCAATCAGGAAGTATCATATATTTTGTGCTTTGTTTCTAAGAAAAATAAATGCTAAATAAACTACTTTGATAATGACGTGGACTCAAAACAAACAAAATAATGCCTATAGGTCAAACCTAAAAATTATTTTCTAAAATAATTTTACAGGAGCGTAAAAGCCTAGAATTATAGCATAATATGTCATATTATTTTATAGTCTATTACTTTAGACATTGCACCTTGTTCAGTAATAGCTTGCTGAATATATAGTATGTGGAAAGATAATAAAAGCATGTGAAAAGATAATAAAAGCATGAACACTGTAAAACACAGATTGAAGGTTCATGCAGTCCCTCGCAGTTATTTTTACAAGTCTAGTTAATCAGACAGTATTTAACAGTGACTTGTATAGGGTGTTGTAATTTATTGATCATGGATTAAACAAACTATAAAACAATGTAATTAGCTGAACTCAAGGAAAGTAAATCCTACTTGATATTCAATATGCTTAAAATTCTGAGATTGCAATTACTTGATATTATGTAATAAAGTGTTTCAAAATATTTCAACACCCAGTTAATTGTAGAGTTATGCTTTTAAGTTTTGTAAAATATCCCACAAGCATTGTTTAGCTGACCAGTTAGCTAGTGCTTATGAGCTGCTATAGAGATGTAAAGTCTGAGAGGGGAGAAATAAGCAGTGTTTGCCTGTGAGTTTCTTAAAGGGATAGTTCATGAAATGCTGCCTGCATATGCATCATGCATTGTAGAGGAGGCATGAGGAATCATCAGTGGCCTACGGAGTAAAGGAATGGACAGTAACATCAATGCCCCAGAAATTTTCCTCTAGGCCTTCCTTGTCACATTAACCCAGAAATCATTTGTACAATTTAGGAAAATGTATCAATTTTTAAAACCTTGAAACAATACAAGATTATTAAAAGGAAAAATAAAATGATTCATCACCCACTCTCCACACAAATGTTATTTTCAAAATTAATTTCCAAATACTTTTCACTGTACTTAAACATCCACAACATAGAAGGAGCACTGTGCCTTACGAAATAAAGTCCTGCTCCAGTACTCTGATAAAATGCATTTTTTAAAATGTCTGCAAGGAAACACAGCTAACACCGACAAGCATTTTACTATATAAATAATAATTCTTCACCAAAATCTGTTCTCTGACACTATATAACTTGGAGCAGTGCCATATAGCATGACAGTAAAAGCTATTACACAGTAAAGAACAATCCAAAGAAAATACATAACGCCAAATTTGATCAAAGCCCCAAAACAGTTTCCTCTCAGGAATGCATGGAGCTTTTCCTCTGAGCTTTTTGAAGAAAAATATTGTTTAGTTTCAGCTTTTGTTGTCTCTAAAATTTACCGCAATATAGTCTAGAAAGTCTGTGTGAGAGAATCATACTTTACAAGTAAAACAGGTCTGTAAGAGCAAGGTACATAAGATCTCTCAGTAACTAAGTCTCTTTTATGATATCCAAGATAAAATACTTCTATGTAAAACTCAACCAAGTGGAGATGGAGCATTATTTTAAAATTGCTATTTTCTTGGTATCCTTGCAACAGGAAAAATACATGGGTAATTCTTTATAGCCTGGATAGTTTATAATATAATCCCAACTTGTTAATCAAATGTATTAACTTTGGAGATATGAAAAAGCGTTATTTATGAGGTGGAATGTATTTTCTGAGAAAAAAATAAAAAACAGGAAGGGGTAGAACTATGTGAATTTAAAAGCAAGTGTGTTTTATTTTGTCTTGTTTTCCTCAAATGGGAACACTTTCTGGTTCATTATTCTTTTCTGCACATTCTCTTCCTATCTCTCATGGAGTAGTTCTTCAGTAGAAATACTGAACACTTGAAGACTAGTAGCCTATGAACCCACGGATTTGGGTAAAGACATTTTAAGTACTTTCAAAAGAAAGGAGTTTTATTTGCATATGCTTCATTTTTTAAAGTCCTACTAATCACTGAGCTATAATAAGTGTCTCTGACACTGAATGACACAGACACAGGAACTCCGTCCCCTATGTTACACTGTCAGAAGAATCATCGTGGAACATGGGGAGGTTCAGCTTGTGTTGTCATAGTGATAAAACACTTCTTAACGTGGGAGAGAAATGGCTTTGAAACAGAATGAATCAAGCACCACAGTCTCTGGGATCGTAACATTCAGAATCATAGGACTGAAACTAGCAAGACTGGATTAGTGTGGAGTGGATCTCTAAAGAAACGCAACGGAGTAGCTGAGAATTTGGACTCATTGAGATGAGTTATTCCTTTGCATTCTCAAATGATGAATACTCAGAGAAAGATGTGCCATTGTGATGAAAGGGACAAGAATTGCTGGAACTAAAAAAAAAAAAAAGAAAAAATTAGATGGGAACGCATGGGTTCTCAAATCATTAATATGGGCTCTCAACTAATTCTGGCATTTCCTATTCTGAAATCATAGTTTTGGGTCTAAAAGTTCAAACATTTGGTATCACGAACAAAATTGTGAGACAGTGTGTTCAATTTCCTGTGAGGGATTATAAGAGTAGACTCCAACAGAGAAGTCTCTATCCATTGAAGAGAACGAGAAAAATCATATTGCTAATATCTAGTATTGGAAGGCCCTGTGTTTAATGAAGGTATTGAGGGGGAGGGGACTAGAAAGACGGTATTCCTTGAATGTTTTCTTTTGGTTGCTCAGGATCTGGGGACCCAGTGGTCCTTGCTGGTGCTTCTCTGATGCTTGTCCGCCATTTTCCAACAAGCGGATGAGAGGCATGTTGGCAAACTACATAGGACTTCTCAGTAAACTATGACACAGATGCAAACATGTTAAAGATAGTTGGAAAAGAAGCAACCCTCACCTCAGCACTTGGTGTCATTGCCATACCGGCTTCACCTCTTTGCAGATCCTGCTCTTGCCATATTAGTTCTCTGTACCATTTAGCTGATAATTTCCAGGTTTGTATAGAGAAAGGTGTCATTGTGAGTACAAAGTCGGGAAGTCTAAGAAGGACTGAGCTATAGGTCTTGACTTACTAACATTTCCAGTGGCAGTGAGATGTACAAATCCCAATTACACAAAGACATCTTTGATTAAAGTGTATTTTATTGAATTTAAAACAATCATTTTTTTAAAGTGTTGTTTCATATACCATTAAGAAAGAAAAAAATCCCTGCCAGCTAAATTCTGATATGACATGAATCTTGAGCTGCATCTCAGTTTCAAATATTTTAAATTGTGTCATAAAATTGCATGCCTTTGAGTCAATGAGCTAAAATATTTCTGTAAGTATACTTAATTCCCAAACCTTAATTTTATTGGCAAGAGAAGCACTTATCATACTACGTCAAAGTAAACCCAGACTTCTGTGATGTTGTTTGACTCAGTTCCATTCAAGAAAAAAAGCAATCTAGAATTTTCTTGAATAATTCAGAAAGAAGAGACTGTTCCAGCCACAGTACCTCTGTTGATATGCTCATCTAACTGCTTCGAACACCCACAGCACCCCCAATGCTTTTATTCATCTGGTCCTTGTGTGTTCTGTGTTCCATATGACCAAAGTATAGTGTTTCCGAATATGCATGCTGTAGACAGAAGTTTCTGTTCTGACTGGTTCCACAGCCATTTAAGTCCCAAATTAAAGACATAGAGGCTTATATTAGTTATAAACTGTTTGATCAATGACTCAGGCTGTTTATTGGCTAGCTCTCTGTTAATTATTAACATATATATATGTTATATTATAATTATTTATTATATATTATTGTTATTATTATATATATCCATGTGGTCTTTACTTACTGGAAAATGCCTGGGCATCCTATCTTTCTAGTAGCTACATGGCATCTCTCGTGTGACTCACTCTCTGCATTTCTCTTCCCAGAATTCTCCTAATCTAGTAGCCATGCCTATACTTCCTGCCTGGCTACAAGCAGCTTTATTCATCAACCAATAAGAAAAACATATATTCACAACATACAGAAGGGCATTCCCCCATCATCCCCTATAATTTTACAACATGACTTAGGAGGTGGAGTCTGCAGGATCCCTAGCTCAAGTGTAGCCTGGACTACATAGTAAGGCCTTGCCTTCAGTTGTTCTTCTAAAAAGCCTACAAGAACGCTGAAGTCTTTCAGCTGTTTTCCCATCACTGGGGTCTTCAGGCATCCCCATCTGCTTCTCCCTCTCTTCAGGGAGATGTAAGACCTACACACTTGTGTATCTCCATCTATTAGAGTTACAGCTCTACTCCACAAGCTCTAGACCTGGGACTTCTTAGAGGAACAGGTTCTGAAAACTGTTTATAGGTTTTTGTTGCTCCCCTAACACAAAGGACTTCTACCCTGGTAGAACCCCTCCGCTGCCAAAGCCATTTCTTCTTTCGGTCAGCTGACTTCGTTTTTGTTCCTAAAGGCAGAATGATCTTGTTAAGCCTCCAGATTAGTGTACATTTCATGTCAGAATCAAAGCTTTTGATATTGTGTAAGTGTCTTTTTAGAAGTTCAAACGCTAAGGGCTTGTCTCTTTTCTTGCCTGGCGCAATCCTTTATTCTAAAGACAGTTCACACGGAAAGCTGGGGGAAAGAAAGGAACCGAGAACAAAATCCTATTTAAACTGACAACACAACTCAGCCACAAGAGTAATCCCGTGACTCCTGGTGAAAAGCACATGAAGGGTCATGACTGATAGTGCTTTGAGTTATTTTTATGAAGAAAGTCAAATTTTGGAGTAACTTACAGTTAGTAAGGTATGTTTTATTGCTTTAAGGGTATGTCCCAATTAAAAAGACAGAAGTTATTGTTTCAACAGTGACTTCAATGTATTTTAGATTTGTCCACTATCATCAGTGACAGGCAATGGGACCACATGTAACCACGGTCTCTCATATGCCTTAAATGCAACTGTGGTCCCTTCACCAAAAGATGGTAGGAGCCACACCTCTAGCAACCTGTAGAATTGGTCTCATATTATTATCTCAAAAGGCAGCAAAATAGTAAGGAAATGTCTATATTACATTAGGAATCTGGCTTCTGGGAGTTTAGGATTGTGGAAGAGTGATGTCAGAAATGGGATAATTCTGTACTTGTTTATGTCTATCTACCTGTGCTTTCGCAATTCTTTTATCACGCAGCAAAATCTGTTTCTCTGTCCTGGAATGTAGGCTGCTCTTATAGTTTGAGATGTGGGAGAGACAACCAAAGGCCTGGTGATTTCTTCTTTCATTTGTCCTGCGCTGTGGAAACAATCTCAGACAAATAGCTATGTTTTCTCCACCAGCCAAGAGAGCCAAACCCAGACATTGGATTTCAGGCAACCCCTAGATATTCCACTGAGGAACGCATGTCTTAAAGCCCAAACAGGATCAAACCTACCAAGCCAGTATGTAAAATTGTGAGAAGAAGTATAGACCTGCAGGCTTTCTTGTTACTATTCTTAACAAGAGGATATAGAAATTAATTCCAAGGAGGGAAAGTTGCCTTAACACACATAAGATACACTGTAGTCATTCGGAATGAACTAGAAGCAGAGGCTGGAAAAATTGAGAGCAAGCCATTAGTAATGAAATCTAAGAGAATAGTGCAAGGAGCAATGCCAGGGTTAAAAATTGTGAGCTGGATGACCAAACAGTAGAAACAGACAAAGCAGTTTCTTGTGTCCTCGGGAGGTAAAGTACCTAAGTCAGCTTTTAGATCTGAATGAGGGGTAGGCCAATTGATGAGTGAAAGTGTTCTAACTCTGTAATGTGGTGGGGAAAAGACATGAGTTGAAGACCACACCACAGCCCATAACTGGTCATTGCCAGCGTCCCCAGGCTGAGCACAAAGATCCTATCAAGGGTTAAACACCTGACAGAATTGAGAGACTATCTAATTGGGTTTCCATCTTTGTTAAAAGAACTATAGGAACTATGAGGCTGTGGTTATACAAAAGCCATCACAATATACCAATGTATTGAGAGTGGAAAAAAATATCAAAAGCAGTAGGCTTTGATTCTTCATTCAATTCTTGGGAAGATCACAGAGGTTTTTCAGGAAGCATCTTTGAGAATATACTACCATTTTGGACTAAAGGGGGACAGAGATTGTTAAAATATAAAACGTCCCACCTTTCAAATCTCTTATAGGCAGGAATCCAGTACTTATACCAAATTAGCTGTCAGAGCTGGGCTGTATCCTCAGAAACTGGTGAGAGGGTGAGAAGGTAGAGATGAAAACAACCCTGCTCCACCTGCAGGAGAAACAAATGGAAGAAGAAGAATCCCATGGAGGATGTTCATGATCTGAGCGCAGAGCAGTCCCACAGCCCAGGACAGGGCACATGCAATGTGTTCCTGGTAGTCTGCACCATGCAAACCATCAGTGACTGTCTCCTTATTTCCTCTAGCCCATGGGTGCCATTTATAGTTACCTTAGCCCTACTTCCAACTCTATGCTGGGTATTTGGAAAAATCTTTAGTTTGTGTGATTCCAAATGAAAAGAAGATATAAATAACCGACCCTAACTCATTATTTTAATTTTTATGTCTCCAAATAAAAGAAGACATACCAAAGGAACCATGTGGCATTCTATTTGACATGTGCAACTCTGGAATCAATGCATGATGTCATGGTTAATGGAACCTTTTTGAAAAAATTAGTTAATAAAATATATCTTTAATCAAATGATGATAATTTTCTCCCTGCCCCTCCCTAATTCTCCGTACCATTTTAAGTGTGTGTTGAGTTTTCTACAACTACTGGGTCATCCATTTTCTTTCTGTCTTTTTTTTCTTTCATTCTTTCTTTTTTGTGTGATTTGATGTGTCCAATACTAGACAGCAGAAGTAGTGATATGCTACTTTTGAGCCTAGGCTATAAGAGATCCTATAACTACTCCCCCTCCCATCCCTGTAAGGGCAAGGCTAGCCTAGCCAACTGCAGAGCCGGAGGCCTAGTTATCCCTCTAATGAAGGAGAGTAAATGGGTCACCACCAAATTGTCAGTTATGCCATGAATAGTTGTACAAGGGAATCAAGCAAAGGTTAGTGAAACAGAAAGATCAAAGTGTCACCCAACTGACCCATAAACTCATGATAAACAATATAATGACTACAACTTAAAGTATTTCATTTAAATGGTTTTTGAACAACAATGGTTAACAGATCAATTATCATTCTACTTAGAGAAATTTAAGGAAAATACCAAGGTTTTCTGTTAATTCCATGACTTACTTTTTGCTTTAAAAATGTTTGGGGGCAATAAGACGGATCAGCATATAAAGACACTTGCTACCAAACCTGGCAACCCGGGTACCATCCCTGGGATCCATGTGGAGGTGAAAACTTTCTGTACCTGACATTAAGTCTCTCCACCAATGTAACAAATCAGATCAGGTTGAATTAATAAGTCCACATTTAATCTGAACAAAGTATAAATGGGTGGTTCGAGGGGGAAGAAGAGAAATCCATGAAGGGAAATCAAGTGAAGGGGTCTTTAAGTGCCCTCGGGGGGTATAGATGGATCTTAAGGGAAATCTACTCCAAGCTTCCTGAGGAATAACACACTGATTTCCATAGTTGTAGAAGTTTGCACTCCTACCAGCATTGGATGAGTGTTCCCTTTACTCAACATCTTTGCCAGACTGAGTTTTGCATTATGTTTTATTGATGTTGGCCATTCTAACTGATAGAAGATAAAATATCAAAGTAGATTTAATTTGCATTTATCTGACAACCAAAGATTTTGAACGGTATATATTTCTGTTTTAATCTGTGCCCCATTTTTAACTGTTTTCTGGATGTCCAGTTCTTTTTATTAGTTCTTTATATATTTTAGAATTAGCCCTCTGTTGGATGTGCAGTTTGAAAATCTTTTTTCTTCTTCTTCTTCTTTAGAGCCTGCTGCTTTGTCTGAATAATGGTGTTCTTTGCCATACAGAAGATTTTGATTTCATGAGGTCTCATTTGTTAATTGTTGCTCTTAGGACCTATGCAATCAGTGATCCACCCAGAAGGTCTGTTTCTGTACCAATCAGTTTGTCGTTCTGTTTGTGTATATGGTAGATTACATTTACCAGTTTGCATATGTAGAACCATTTCTCCATCTCCAGGATGAATTCTACTTGATCATGGGAATGTTGTTCTTGACGTGTTCTTGGATTCAGTTTGCAAGTATTTTATAGACATTTTTGCATGTATGTTCACAATGGACTTTGGTCTGTAATTCTCTTTCTTTGTTGAATCTTGATGTAACTTATGTGTCTATCAGGGTAGTTGTGGACTCATAAAACAAATTGGGCAATGTTCCTTCTGTTTTTATTTTGTGGGATAATTCGAGTAATGCTGGCATTAACTCCTCTTTGAAATTCTGCTATAAATCTGTACCCAAACTATCTGGCCCTCAGCTTTTTTGGCTTGAGATACTTAATTACTTCATTGCTTCTACTTCATTGGGGGTTATAGGTTGTTTTAAACTGCTTATCTGATCTTACTTTAACTTTGGTAAGTGGTATGTATCAAGTAAATTATCAATTTCTTTTGGGTTTTTCCAATTTGGTGGAGTACATGGATTTAAGTTTTTTATAGTATGTTCCTAATGTTCCTATTATTCTCTGGATTTCTTTGGTACCTGCTGTGTTGTCTCCCTTTTCATCTCTCACTTTGTTAATCTCTATCCTCTCCATAAACCTTCTAGTCAATTTGGCTAAATGTTTGTCAATTTTAATGATTTTCTCACAGAACCAACACCTTGTTTCATTGATTCATTTTATTGTTTTTGGTTTGTTTGTATTTTATTGATCTTATCCCTTAGTTTTTCTTTTTCTTGCCATCTACTTCTTTTCTATGTTATGTCTTCTTTTTGTTCTAGAGATTTCAGGTGTGCTGTTAAGTCATTAATATGATATCTTTCCTATATTTTTATGTAAACATGGTGCTATGAACATGCCTCTCAGAACTGAGTTCACTGTGTTCATAATTTTGGGTATTTTTTTCCATTTTCATTCCATTTTGTAATGCTTTTACGTTTTATTCTAAGTTCTGTTTTAGGCACATTTTTATTCAGTGGTGAGTTGTTCAATGTCCATGAGCTTGTAAGCTTACTATTGTTTCTGCTGTTGTCCATATTTAGTTTTAACCCATTGTGGTCAGCTAGGATACAGGGTATTATTTCAATTTTCTTAAATTTGCTGAGACTCTCTTTGTGTCTTAGTGTGTCATCAATATTGGGAAAAGTTCCATGAGCAGCTGAGAACAAGTTTTTTTTGTGTGTGTTTGGGTAAAATGGTCTGTAAATAATTGTTACATTTGTTTGGTTTATAATGACATTTAGTGCCAGCATTTCTCTGTTTAGTGTTTGTCTGGATGACCTGTCTATTGGCAACAATGTGGTATTAAAGTCACCCACTATACAAGAGGGAGGATCAATGTGTGATTTTAGCTGTAGTGGTATTTCTTTTATGAACTTGGGTCCCCTTGTGTTCAATTAATGCATGTTTAGAACGGCAAAATCCTTGTAGTAAAATTTTCCATTGCTGAGTATTTGCTTGTCTATTTTGTCAGATAATAAAATGAGTATGCCATCTGTTTCCTGTGTCCATTTGCTAAGAATACTTTTTTTCCCATCCTTTTACCTTGAGCTGACATCTACCCTTTATGGTAAGGTGTGTTTCTTGGATTTTAGCAGACATGTGGGTCCTGTTTGTACAGCCATTCTTTTAATCTGTGTCTTTTTTGAAGGAATGAAAACCACTGGTGTGACAGTTAATCAATGAGCAGTGTTTGTTGATAGCTCTTCTTCCAACACATAAAAGCTTAGAGGTCTGAGAGTTCAAATCCAAGAACCCAGATAAAAAGGCTGCTACGGTGCCATGTACGGGTAAACCCAGCACTGGAGGAGTAAAGACAAGAGGATCTCTAATGTGCATTCTCTGATTAGCTAAGCCAAATTGATGGTCTTCAGGTCCAGTGAGAAAACCTGTCTAAAAAAATAAAGTGGAAGGGAGATTGTAGAAAAACACCAGATTTTAAACTCTGGCTTATACACACACACTCACACACACACACACACACACACACCACCACCACCACCACCACCACAACCACCACCACCACTGTGTCCCACATTTTCTTTATCTGTAACTTAACTGATGGCATCTGGCACATAAAACATTAATATGTGCATATTGTGGAGGTAGCACATCACATTTTTATATTTTTATGATGTTTAATTCATGTTACACATTTTTCAAATATTTAACATTCATTTTTGGTGAAATTTCCCAAAGTGCATTATTCTATCTATAGTTGCTCTGCAGTAGCACAGACAAAGGTCTGGTTCCCATCTAACTATAACTTTGTACTCATTGATGAACCTTTCAACATCTTTCCATCCCTTCTACTCTCCAAAACTTCTAAGCTTTTATGTGTTGGATGTCTTGTCCATGTGCTCTGGTGTAGTCATTGCTATATCTGCTTTATGTATGTAGAAAGGTTCAGAAGTTTAGGCCCACAAATTGTATTTGCCTCCATGATATGACATGAGGGTAACCATATTTCATCACGCAATCCCTTCTTATTTGCCTAAAATCTCTTATTAGCAAGCGTGCCCATAGAATCTCACAGATTTTTATTTTGAGAATAACATGTTCTCCCACAGCTCATCTTGTGGTTTTTAAGAACCTTGACATATTTGAATATCTGTTTGTGAAACTTAACATGAATGCTCAGATTGGCATCCTTGAATGATCAGTTAAGGAAAACTTCAAAGATGGTTGAAAATTAAATATGAGAAGACATTTGCTAAAATTCTCATAGAGAATAGGATTTATAATAATGGCATGACATGTATTCCTCCTCCTTCAAAGTCATAAACACCTTGTTTCATGTTTAATTATATAATCTTCAAGAAAATAGTTGGACAGCACATTCTAATACCTAAGCCAATATTTTCAACTAATGCAGGCAGGTCCATTCTCTCCTAGAAAGATGCTTATGCTTGTAAGCATGAGTCAGTGTTTCTTTCCTTCAGTACAATTTTGAAACTAATTCTGCATAACCACCAAGGATCACATTCTGGGTGCATTAGAGAATGTAAGACCAGACACATACTCTGTCCTTGGGTGGCTGTCATATAAATATGAGAAGCTTTAAGACAACAAACAGTGAGGCAAATAGAACAGAAGTACAAACAGATGTCAGCAAATACTGCGTCTGTATGTAAAGCATATGTATGATAGTGCATGTGTGTATATGAGCATGCAATAACATATACACATGTGTGCCTGAAATATGGAGCTCTGAATTTGACATCAGTGTCGTCCTCTATTTTCTCAGACAGGGTCTGAACAGAGCACACCAAATGACTTGAATGGCCGATCCGCACTTCCTTAACACCCTCCCACTCTTCTGGTGCTGAAGTTACAGATGCACCCAGTTTTTATGTGGCTGCTGGGGACCAAACTCCTGTCCTTTTAATGATGTAGACACTGCTGAAGGTACAGTCACCACATCCTATCAGTGACTTAAACTGGCACAAGGCAAAGATCAGCAGAGAGGGTAAAATTTACTGAAAATTATAAGCTGTGCCACACCCAGACAGGAATGGATAAGGTAGTACCTGCCTATGTGAAGATCCAAAATCTGCCAAAACAAGTATTGATGCCCACCAGAAGCCAATACAGCACAAAGCAGGCAACACAAAAGGAAAGAACGCAGGGCAAGGGTTTGAGGTGTGTTCATCTTGAAGTTTCACAACAGAAGAAAGATAAAGGATGTTGCCAGAAGCAGATGCATAACCATATAGGTAACAACATGTCTAAATGAAGGCTGTGAGTTTCTCAGGAGTAGACAGTGATGAGCATTCCAAAGGAAAGGGGGCAAAAGCCAGCGAGCCTTTTTCTCTGCAAAAGAGCTCTTTATAAATTTGAAAACAGCTATGGAGTGAGCTTCCAATTTTCTTCTGGGATTGTATTTTCTCGTTCTTTCATCTCAGTTGTGTCTGAGCCCACCTGTGTCTTCTAGAGCCATCACAAGTTTAAAATTTTTACTTATGTTTTTAAACAGAGAGTCTGCCTAGTCATGGCCTCTCAAATTCTATATGCCACTCTTACTGGTTCCCTTAAGGTCTGACCTCTATTTCACAAGGACAGAACTTCTCTGTTCATGAGGAACATAGGGATTTAACTTTATACAAGGAAATCGTTACAGTATGTTGTCTGTCATTAAGAAATCCATGCCATCATTCCAAATAGGCCAGACTACATCATGCCTTTATAAGCAAAAACCAAAGTTCATGATGGTTTTTGGACCAAGTTGTAAGATACTTGGTTGTAATAGAAACTTCCCACTTTGTTTCCCACAATTCCCAAGAAGTAGGTTGGCATTGTCTGTTTTTTTGCTTTCTTATTTTAAGTGCTTTATTGTTTTTTTTTCTTATTTTACATATCCATCCCAGTTCCCTCTCCCTCCCATCCTCCCATGAACCACCCAAATGCCCCCTCCCATCCCGTTCCTCACCCACTCCCCAGGAGGATGTGGCCTTCCAGGAGAAATTTTCAAAATCTGTCAAGTCATTTGGGGTAGGGACTAGACCGTCCCTCATGTCTCTAGGCTAAGGGAGTATCCCTCCATTGGTAATGTGCTCCCAAAGTCCCTTCGTGCACCAGGGATATGTCCTTTTTTCCACTGTCAGAGGTCCCATAGACTGTCCAGGCCTTCTAACTGAGACCCATGTTCAGGGTGTCTGAGTCGGTCCAATGCTGGTTTCCCAGCTATCAGACTGGACAGCCATGAGTTCACCCTTGTTCAGGTCAGCAGTTTCTGTGGGTTCCTCCAGCATGGTCTTGACCCCTTTGCTCATCACCTGTACTTCTTTGAAACTGGATTCCATGAGTTTGGCTCAGTGTTTAGCTGTGGGTGCCTGCTTCTGCTTTCATCAGCTACTAGATGAAGGCTCTAGGATGGCATATAAGCTAGCCATCAATCTTATTATTGGGGAAGGGTATTTAAGGTAGCCTCTCCACTATTGCTTAGATTGTTAGTTGGGGTCATCCTTGTAGATCTCTGAACATTTCCCTATTGCCAGATTTCTCTTAAAACCTATATGGCTCCCTCTATTATGGTATCTCTTTTCTCACTCTCCTCCATTCCTCCCCTGACTCAATCTTTCTGGTCAGTCATGCTCTTGCCTCCTCTTCTCCTCTTCTCTTTCTCCTAACTCCCTCTCCACTCACTTTCTCCCAAAGTGCTCCCAATATACTCAGGACATCTTGCCCTTCCCCCTTCTGTGGGGGACTTGTATGTCTCTTAGGGTTTTCCTTGTATCCTAGCTCCCCTGGCTGTATGAATTGTAGGCTGGTGATCCTTTACACCATGTCTAAAATCCATATATGAGTGAGTAGATACCATGTTCCTCTTTTTGTGACTTGGCTCCCTTATTCAGAATGGTTTCTTCTAGTCCATCCATCCATTTGCCTGTGAATTTCAAGATTCCATTTTTTTTTCTACTGAATAGTACTCCATTGTGTAAATGTACCACATTTTCTATATCCATTCTTCAGTTGAGGAGTATCTAGGTTGTTTCCAGGTTCTAGCTATTACAAACAATGCAGCTATAAACATAGTTGAACAGATGTCTTAGTTGCATGGATGTGCATCTTTTGGGCATATGCCTAAGAGTGAAATTGCCAGATCCTGTGGTAGACAGATTCTCATTTTCCTGAGATCTCCAAAAAGGCTGTACAAATTTGAACTCCTACCAGCAGTGGAGGAGTGTTCTCCTTTCTCCACATCCTCTCCAGCATAAACTGTCATTGTTTTTTACAATTTTAGCCATTCCGACAGGAGTATCTCAGAGTTGCCTTGATTTGCATTTCCCTGATGGCTAAGGATGTTGAGTACTTTCTTAGGTGTCTTTCATCCATTTTAGATTCCTCTATTGAGAATTCTCTATTTAGACTGTACACCACTTTTTAATAGGGTTATTTGGAGTTTTAATGACTAGCTTCATGAGTTCTTTGTATATATTTTAGATCAGCACTCTGTCAGATGTAAGGTTGGTGAAGATCTTTTCCCACTCCATGGGCTGCCATTTTTCTTGCTGTCTGTGTCCTTTGCCTTACAGAAGCATCTCGGTTTCAGGAGGTCCCATTTAGTAATTGTTGATTTCAGTGTCTATGTGACTGATGTTAAGTTCAGGATTCAATTTGTTCAAAGGTACCTCCCAATTTATCCTCTAAGATGTTTAGTGTGGCTGGATTTATGTTGAGGTCTTTGATCAATTTGGACTTAAGTTTTGTGCATGGTGATAGATATGGATCTATCTGCAGTCTTCTACACACCAGTATCCATTTATGCCATTGCCATTTGTTGAAGATGCTTTCTTCTCCATCCATTGTATACTTTTATCTGTTTTGTCAAAAATCAGGTGTTCATAGGTATGTGGGTTAATATCAGGATTTTCAATTTTATTCCATTGGTCTATCTGCCTATTTTTGTGCCAATACCAAGTTATTTTCAGGACTATAGCTCTAAAGTAGAGGTTGAACTCAGGGATGGTGATGCCTCTGGAATTTCCTTTATTGTACAACTATAGAGGGAGAAAACAAGATATTCCATGACAAAACCAGATTCACACAAAAGCAATCTACATATTCAATGCAATCCCCATCAAAATCCCAGCACAACTCTTCACTGACCTTGAAAGACAATACTCAACTTATTTACATTTTACATTAACACCTAAGTCTAAGGAAAACAGAAAACTCAAAAATACAACAAAGTTTTGCGGTCTTATTCTTTGAAAACATCATATACGTAAATGAATAAAAGTAAGGGTAAAGTATATTAGGGCTAAGATAGAAAATGAAATTGAGAATGAGAATGTCCATGCAGAGTGATTATTGAATTGGTTTCTCTTTAGAATTTTTCTCCCAGATTTACATGTGCAATCAGTTTCTAGTCATCTTAGCTAATGGAAACAATCAATGAAAAGAATAGTCCAAAGCCTACTTATATTTTATGCAGAACTGATTTCAAACATATTTTGGTGAGGGAGGAGTAGTATTTTGAAGGAGATCCTTCTATAAAGGCAAGCTGTCAATTTTTCTGCTTCAACTTCAAATAGTTACAATTATAGGCAGGTACTAACAACACTCAACTTTGGCATGGTTTTTCAAGTAGATCAAACATAAGAGCTTTGGCTTCTATATTCACCAGTTTCCCATTATTTTCTAAATTTCTTCCTTCATATTGCCCTCAAGCTTACTCTGGAATCACTCAATATCTTCCTTCCTTTATTTTCTCAAAATTATTGACATGAGATATCCAAGGATGGACTTAACTCCACATGTAATATTTGCTTTATACATCTTGTACCTACTCTTATGATTAATATTCCTGTTCTCTAATTCCATTCTTAAAGGATAATCATGAATCATACAAAAAGGTGGTAGATTTAGACACCTATAGATTTAACATGCAGTAAGACATGCTGTAAAGGATGCCACAGGCATGGTATTTGCTAGAAATATTTTTATAATGACCTCTACTTGCCTGGAGAGAAGGTAGTAGCGACAGCCTCATCTTGAAATGGCTTTTAAAGTAAAGTCTATTGGGGAAGTTGTTTCACTTCTGCTGTGATAAACATGACATGTAAATAAAAGATTTCATCTGAGATGTAATGAATGTTGATTGTTAAAACGGATAATTAGAGCAAGAACTCCTTAAAAATATCTGGAACAGACAGAGAATGTTCACAAGGACATGATCGAAGAAGCAATAGATCTATTAAGAATATGGAATTATTGGAAAGATTTCTAAGAAGGGTAGCTATGGTCACAACAGATGTGATTAGCTACATGTGAACATGTGTAAGAAAAGTAACATGTGTCTGTGCATAAGGCAAGCTGATACCATTGATGAGTTATCTTAACACCAAACTAAAATATTTCCAAATGTCCAAGATTTTTGAACACTTACTTCATAGATGCTACAATTATCAAACTCCTTATAAATATTATTGAATAGAAATTGCTTATAGGCAGAATATCTCTGATTTTTATCACTAGGAATTACCTGAAATTTTTTGATATTAAAAGCCTGTTATCTCCTAGAGGAAAATTAATAGGCCTTTCACTATTCTTTAAATTGTTCATGCAATCCTAGATTCTAATGAATGGATATTTTTCTGCTTTCTTAGAAGGGATGTGTGTGTGTGTGTGTGTGTGTGTGTGTGTGTGTGTGTGTGTGGCATATATTAAAATGTGTTCTATCAGAAAATCAATTCTGCTAAGAATATCTTACTACTAAAAAAATAAAAGAAGTATAAACAAAGAAATCCATAATGATGTATTTACAAGTTATATGAAAGCAAGCAAAAATAATTTTAAACATGCCAAGATTAATTTATTATTCAGGGGTTAATAATAACCCAAAGAAAGTCCATTGGTCTGGATTCTAACCCTGAGCAAGAAATGCATCTTCACAATTTCATGACAATAGTTATTATGAATGTAAGATTGGGCTAACATATAAAATCAAAACTAAAATGGCCATGTCAAGACCAATAACAAATACCTACCAACAAGAGTCTGTTCTCCCACCCTGAGAGCTAGAAGGACATCATTACAGGGTAATCAAATGGTCTGAGAAGTCTTTTTTTATTGGTATAGCTTCAAATTTAGACATATCATAGAGAATGGTTCCCCCTTGATAAAGAACTGTATAGATATGACAGGAGAAAGGGTGCCACAAAACCAATGCTGACATGACCAGAGAGGACTTGACATTATTTAATATAACCTTTCAATTTCCTTCTAAACTGAACAAGAATTGGTTGATATATTTAATAAAATACAACTGTATATGTGTGTGTATACCTATGTATGCATATATGCAGACACAAATATGTTACTAAATACATGTTCTCTGAATATATTCTACACATAGAAATGTATAACATATATAATACACATTTTATATTATATATATTCATTGAACTTTGCAAAGGATTTATGAGCTAAATTATTTACATAGTAAAGGAATTATATGTCTTATCAATTTACTTTTCCTTTAAAAGTGTGTACTTCCTTTAATAAAGAAAAAATAAGATTTAGGAATATAAACAATCTGTTTTGGCTGTGGAACACCAGAAATCTTAGAAAGAAAATTAATTCTTAGTTACACCTAATGTTCCTAACCCAGTGTTTCCACTCAACTCTTCTTCCAATGTCATGTTTTCTTATATCATAATGTATATCCTTAGTCATCAAAATAATTATAGCATTGCTTTGCTTACGTATCTACTGTTAAAACAAAACAATATTCTTTTGCTTGTAAGCTATGTAAAGATAGGTGGTAAAGTGAGATATTTGATATGTATTTATATATTTGTATATGTATACATATATAATAAAGTAGGGTAATGCATAGTATTTATAGTTTCTAATAAAAGTGTTTTGATCGTTCTCACATGGGATCAGAGACCGGGTTTACATATGAAAAAAGGAATCAGGGACAGTGGGGAACAAGAGCCAACACATAAGAAGGGAGAAGGGGAAGAGGGAGATTCTTTGGCAGGTTAATCAAGAAGAGCTCTGGTTCTGAGCAGCTTTGGGTGGATAAGAAAGTGACAAGACAAAGCAAGTCCTATGGGGTCAGGGATTGTAAGACTGTTAGATGAGATCTGACATTTTAGTCTCTGCTATTCCATTGCCAGCCCATGCGTGGGCATCACAGAGACTTGGGGAGGAGGGCAATGGTAGAGAGAGATACAAAACTGTGGGTTCACTTCAAAAATGAACAAACTTTTATTGTCCCTACTGCTGTTTTTATACGGTTTAAGTAGATACTAGAGACAGTGTTGCAAGCAGAGCTTGATCAAGCTACCTTTGACCCACTTACCTGAGTTCTTTGTTCTGCATTCCTCTTCCCTTGTGGCCTTGTTTTGCCCTGAAGGACATTTTCTAGGCTTTATCTCACGTCTGTATCTTTCAGCAGTTATGGAGCCATATCTGGGTCAGGGTTGGTGCTTTGGAAAGGAACTATAGACCATTCTGGACCCTATCAATGCTGGAGAAGGCTCTGCAGCCAATTCCAAATCAGAAAGTGGAGCCTCTATAACTTCTTGGTTCACTGAAGACAGTGAACTGGAGTCACACTTAGAAGAAAAGCGGTCACATTGAGGTTGACAAATGGATAGATGGGTAAATACTCATACAATGCTACATCATTCCAGCCTTCATTAATTCACAGTACTTTCCCACCAACACATAGAAAACATCACATTTTGTCAGTAGAGATCAACTTGGTTACTGTCACTCAACTCAGATGACATCCAAACTTCTCTGAATAGTCACTGTGGATTAATGACTAATCTTTATCTATTTGGCAAGCCCTGGTGACATTTCATGACCTTGAAGGAAAATGCACACACACACACACACACACACACACACACACACACACACACACATCTGTTCTGTTCTTACAATGGGGGGGGCACACTATGGAAATACATCTACTACCTCCTGCAGCAGAGTAAATGAATTTGGGAACTGTGGTGACTTGAATAAGAATAACCCCCATAGGTTCATACGTTTGAATGCTTAGTTATTGAGGAGTGTCTTTAATTGAGAAGGATTAGAAGGTATGGTCTGGTTGTAGTAGGCATGGCCTTGTTGGAGGACATGTGTCTCTGCTCATGGACTTTGATGTTTCAAAAGCCCAAGCCAGGTCCAGTGTCTCTCTCCCTGCTTTCTTTCTGTGGCTCAGGATGTAGAACTCTCAGCTGCTTCTCTAGCAATGTGACTGCCTGCATACCACCATGCTCCCTGCCAGGATGTTAATGAACTACATCTCTATGATAAGAGGTGCCTTGGTCATGATGAATCTTCACAGCATAGAACAGTGACTAAGACAGGCATGTGGCAACCTTTGCAAATATCTAATTCCAAGGGGCAGAGAAAAGCTCACAGAGGAATGTCTAAGACTGTCCAGTCAAGAGCTAAAAAGATAGGTCACTAGGAAAGTGTTTGGTGTACAAACCTGGGAATCTGAATTTCAATCCCCCATGTCCACTTGTAGCCCCAGTTTAGAGGGTAAATTGAACAGATTATATGGGCTTGTTAGCCAGACAATCCAGCTGAAATTCTCTCTTGTCCCAGAGAGAAGTAGTGTTGGAAGCTTGGAAATAAAGGTCATAACCTACTTATTCCTCAGTCTATGGTCAAGTCCTAGGAGAAAATTCAAGTGGGAAACAGAATTGAAAGTCAGTCTGAAAGAAACCCCATATAGCAGCAGAGCAACAAAGCCAACTATGAAATAAATAAACAGAAATAAATATTCAGACTCTACTTATGCAGACCTCATTCATCTTTGTCATACGCCCGAGACAATGAGTGCAGAAGGAAAGGAACCCTCACAGTATCACCAGGACCACTGCCACTGGTTGTTCAGGAACCAACCAGGACTGGACCAACTTGTGAATGGCAAGTTTGAATCCCAAAGCTGCTCTTCCTAACTGCACATGAGATGGGGTCTCTGCTGTGCAACTCACAGTAGTACTTGCAAGTGGGAAAGCTTGAACCAAACCCACAAAGAGCACAGCCTGCACCCATGGGCGCCCACAGTGGAAAAAATAATGCATGAAGATTGATACACCAAGTTAGAAGCTTAGTCTGTCAAAGAGGATGATCTTGACAATATTAAGAGTTTCATTAAACTTCAGGCCAAATAATAATGTTAAAAATAGATTAATTTACCTTAGCTTTATTAACAACTATCTGAAACTTTTTTATAGAGATGCTTTATATAAGCCCTTCCTTTAAAAATTACAGAATTTTTATAATATGTCAGCTGGATATATTTTATTATACATGCTGCTGGAGTTAATGAAAATCCTGGGATGAAACATATTACTTAAATTATTTTAAGGTACATTATACAGCTTGTAGAGAGCTGCTATTTTCCCCTCAGGATACACTGCTTCCCCCTAGTTTTGCATAATGAATTCAGGCATTATAAACCAGAGCAACCCTTCGAAACACCACTGGTCAGATGTCTTTCTTGGTTAAAAGTTTTAGGTTATTATTTTGCCAACTTTTGTGTTATAGGTTATGAAGTCAACTGAAATTAGGAGTGTGTAAAATCTACTACAAAAAGCAGTTTATAAATGTTATCGCCTGGATCTTTTAAATAATAACAAGAAAATCCAAGAAAGGGGATTTAATATGAAATCCGTTAGAATAACTTTCTGTAATTAAATAGATTTAATGATGTCTGATCTTCTAATACTGCAGCTGGATTAAAGCATATCTGAATTACAAATAGTTTTCTCCTTTAAATAATATAATAAATTGTGAGTTATTTTTTTTCTTAGAGGAATAATTAGAAATGGTGGACTCACCTGGGCCGTCTTAGTATCTGCTCCATTCAAAGAGAAAGTTGCCCAAATCTTCTTCGTGGGACACAGAAGGATACAATCATACCTGAAGACCTGAAGTGTCTAAGCTCCCCAGCCTGGGTGCTTTCACCCTCATGTAAGCTCTACACTGCTCAGGGTGCGGGGCTTCAAAAGGCTTTCTCACAATCTTGAAAACTCATAATACGTTTTGAAATAAGGGCTCAGTATTTTTTTTTAATTTGAACACAGCCCTTCATATTGTGTGGTCAACCTGGTACACAGAGGGGTGAATTAAAATGCATGAGTTAGTTTCTATGCACAGGATCATCTCAGTGCCTGATGCAAAGTTTGCAGAGACAATGTGCACCAAGAGAATCAAATCAAAATCACCCCCTTATTTCCAAGACAGATCAGTGTCTGCTCTCATTGGCTTTCTGTAAGACGTATGGAGAGGAGCCGAGGAGGTTACTCAGTTAATGCAGTGTCTATGGATCGCGCGGGAAGCCGTAGGTCTGATTCCCAGGACTACATACACTGGCTGTGGTGGTGTACACCTGTAATCCGAGCATTCAGGATATAGAAGTCAGCAGATCGGATGTTCAAGTTTAATCTCATTATATACTGAATTCAGGCCAGCCTTAGCAACATGAGACTGCCTCAAAAACAAATGTGGGGGGAAAAGTCATAGAATCTTTCTTGCTGACAACCATTTCTTCTATCAACTACACTATATTCCCCTGCCCTTTTAACCACCATGTAACTTACTCAACCCTTCCTGTGTACCCAGGTTATGCTGGCATTAATATGAGCTTACTCTGAACCCTGGGATACCTACTCAGGCCACCATGCCTCCTTTTATAACTCATTTCCACTTCTTAACATAGATACAAAGGTAACTTTGGAATTCATCAGGAAGACCTTGAGGACCTTGAGCAATGAGAGAACTCTCAAACTGTGGACTTGGCAAATGCTGAGACACCCTGTTTCTGAGAGAGCTAAGAAAGTGATTTGACTGGTAGGAAAAGTTGCCCCGTAGGCTGGTGCCAAAATGAAGATATATGGGTAGCTTTGGGGATCCCTGTGCACCTGACATCACCAAATGTATTATAGATCACTTACTCCTGGGGTAAGGCTGCTAGAGCTGTGTTTGTTATGACCCTGGGGTAAGGCTGATAGAGCTGTGTTTGTTATGACCCTGGGGTAAGGCTGATAGAGCTGTGTTTGTTATGACCCTGGGGTAAGGCTGATAGAGCTGTGTTTGTTATGACCCTGGGGTAAGGCTGATAGAGCTGTGTTTGTTATGACCCTGGGGTAAGGCTGATAGAGCTGTGTTTGTTATGACCCTCTTCCCATGGCACAGTGATTGAGCAACAGAGCCACCAATCTCCAAAATTACTTTTTCCCTGAAATTTGAACTGAGTTTTCCCAGAGTTAGAGTCGGACAACAGAGACATCTACTGTAAATCCACGCTGAGATGAGGCCAGAGTGTGTCGCTTTACTATTGTGTGTGCTAATGTTTAATTGAGAGACAAACAAGAAACTCCAGGCAGACGGGGACAGAGAGCCACAGTCTCCTTCCCTTGGTGTTCCAGTTGCCCGCTTCATTCTCCCAAGACCCACTTGTTCCCACATGTGTTGTATTAAATAAATATCACTTCCCCTAGCTAACTTTGCTCCTCGCAATCAAATGTCTAATGCACATCGCTAAGAAACCTGCTGAGACATGTGGCAGCTTTTCCTGTGAAACTTAAGTGCCATAGCTTGGATCGCGTAAGGAAGGCAAAGTCACCTTGGATTCATCAGCACCAACATTCGAGGAGAATAAAATGTCTTCTCCCAACCTCAAAATAAACTACCAATTGTAATAGACCTACGTGCACTAAAAATGCCATTCTTCCTGATGTGCCTTCCAGCTGCTTCAGACACAGCCATCCAAGGCCAAGAGGCTACTCTGTTCACTTCCTTTTGTCAATTAATGAGAACCTCGGCCTGATCTGGGAAGCCCAGAGTCCCAACTCTACCACAGCCAAAGCATTAGCACAAAACATTATCAGTGACACCAAATCACAGGACAGTTCCCAGAAAACAAAAGAGAAAAACAAAGATTTTAAGAAAAGGTGCAAGCCCATGAGAGGCCTAGATGACAAAGCCTTTACACGGTGGCCATCCAAGCTCTTGACTAGGCCATGGCTGGTCTAACTTGAGAACTCAGGGTGGAGGGGAGTTACATAGATCAGTGTTCTCAGCACTTTTGCTAAGTGTATTAGAGACCTCTGCTGTAAATCTCCTCATTATTTCTTCACACTGCCTCATCTGTTCTCCAGCAAACTTGCAAAGGCAAGATGGTGCCAAGAATTCTCCTTTCTCCTCCACACACATGGAAGGCATTTGAAAATACTCATTTAACTGAAGTGATTGAAACGCTAGTTGCCAAATGAGGTTGGTAATTTTCTATCCCTTGTATGGTAGAATCTAGCCCAGCATCTTGACAGATGAAAGGAAACCGTGTAAAGCACAAGGAAAACCGCTTCACCTACCTTAACCTCTAAACACTGATTGATTTTCTAGTCTTTGTTGAATTTTCCCCCAATATTATTTAAGACTTTTTCACAACATGGATTTCTTCCAGGCCAAGCTTACAACACATTATTTCAGCCCAGTTGAAGTCTTGCACACATACACACAAAGGAGATATTACTCTTGCCTAAAGCAGATCCTTTGTTTGTGGAGCGTTCCCTTAGCACAGCACACTGCTCTTTGATTGGATGTCTGCACACCCTGAGCACTTAATAAGCAGTTTCTGTCTTAAGTAGCTCGCTGCTGTCCTGAGAGAGTCTTTCAAACAGATCAAGACTGCAAGTGAAATGAATTCTCAAAGACTAATTTGGATGTTTTTGGTGGTGGTGGCGGTGTGGGTTCTTGTTGTTGTTGTTGTTTGGTTTTGTTTTTTTGTTTGTTTTTCTTTTGTTTTTTGTTTTGGTTATTTTTTTTTTTGGTTGGTTTTTCTTTCTTAAAGAAAGCAGCCAAAAGAAAATGCCAGTAGCCACTATTCCTCCTCACTACTGCCCCTGAGCATTGCCTTCTGAACATCGCCTTGAGAGGACTATGGTTGCCTATAGCCCTTCACCTCTGAGCTTGGCCACCTGCACCTCAAGCCCAGTGGCTATGGTGTCTCTCCAGGCCTGCCTTACTCTCTCCCCTTGACTAGATAAGTCCTTCTGTCCCTTTTGAAGAATAAATACCAGCACACTAGCTTCCTCTTACTACAGAAGGTTCTATGGTCCTAGTGCTATCATCTTCAGTCTTACCAATTTCTCTGAAACAACACTTGGCTTTGCCTGTCATGGATGGCCTCTGTGGACCATATATGAGTTAGTGGGTTGAATACCTAACAGAACAGTGTTAAAGGAGGAAGCCTTTATTTTGGCTTGTGATTCCAGGGACTTCATGCTGCGGTCATCTCACTCCATGAATTTGGGCCTGAATGAAGCAAAGCACCATGGGAGTCCAGTGTGTCATTCAGGTGTGGAGAAGCTTTTCTACTTCCAGAAGCAGGGGGAGAGAGAGGAGAGGTGTACGGCAAGGGAGGGAAGATGGGGAAAATCGGGACTAGGCATAAAATGCTGAGGCCACACTTCACAACCATGTCCCCAGTGAACCTCTTTCCTCCGTTATGTCTACAGCCTGGAGCTTCAGCACCCCCTAAAATAGCACACCAGCGAGGGGGAACACGATCACACAATAAGCCTATGGGAAAGATTTCCCACTCTGGTCATCACACTGTCCTCCCTTTCTGTCTGCTTTCTTCATTCTCCGTGTTCATTTTAGACCGGCATTAGAGATTGAGGATGACAATTTTTTACTTGTAGGAGCTCATAAGGAGATGGCTGCAGTTTAGCTATTTGGGTACTGCATGGAAGACATTTTCAAGGCTTGCACACAGTGAACTGTTTGAGTCTTCTGGAGAAGTCACAGAAAATTACAGGGATGATACGCTAACTTTTAAGGACTATTAAGTGTTTTCCAAAATGCTAAGCTACTGACCGATGTTTTCATGCATCATTTCTGGACAATGTGAAAAACGTGATTTACAAGATTAGATGTGTATTCTAGAAATGTCATTCAAATAGGCGTCGAAGGTAGGAAATGTGCCTGTGTATTTTTAAGTATATTTTAAGCTCACACTCAAGCATTCATCTATTTTGTACAGCTCATTGCACTTACCATTCTCTTTTCCTTTAACAGGAGGGTTTAATGACACCTTAAATGTCATCATGGATGTAATAACAGAGCTGATAGTCCCGGCTCTTTATGAGAGGTTTGGATATTTTATTCCTACATTGTAAAAAATCAAGGAAAGAGCTTAGAATGTAAACTAAATAAATTTTAATGCTGTGTGATTTTTGTAATTACCATAATATCCTTATAAAATGTGAACATATACATCAGTAGTCATCGTCCTTGTGTTTTGGTAAAGGTTTCCTGTTTATCCTGCTTAGGAAAACATCTCTATAATTACCTACTGCTGAAACTTAAAAATTCTACTCCCAACGATCAGGCTTTAGATTAGTACAAAGTCTCCTTCCAAAATAAACTTTAAAGCGGGCATTGAAATGAGATAAGCATTATCACACAATAGCACCTTAAAGAGAATTAGTTTATCAAAAGTTCTTTACCTGATAACTAAGTTCAAGTAGGTTACTGAGAAAATGGGATTTTTTTTTAACCAAGTTGAGAAAACCCTCCAACAGACATGAGGACTGGCCTAGGTAAGACTTTTATTAGCAAGCATGGGTGATGTGGTTTTTCAAGAAAGAAGTACAGAAATAAGATAAGAAATAAGAACAGGAAAGCAGAGATGAAATCACTATTCTTTTCTGTCAGACCCCAAACTTTCTCTCTCAGGATACATCTCACAGAGATAATTATTATTATTATTGTGACAATTTAGAATATGGCCACTCTTCTTAATTCACCCTTGGATACAGACATAATGCAGTTTGTCCATCTAGTTAATTAGCATTACAAACATTGTTGTCAAACTTACTGTGGCCTCTGGAAGCAAGGACTCTTGAGAGTTGGGATATGTAGCTAAAAGCATAAATATGTCACACAAAAAGCTGGGAACTACAAAACAAACTAGGCAATTGTTTCCTCACAACTTTGCCCACAGCGTGAACTCTAGTCACACTGGTTTCTTCGCAGTGGCAGCACACATGAAACTTCTTTTTTTAGCCACAGAAATAAGGCAAAGTAGATTGGGCTAGAGAATGTATGGGGATCCCATAGCATTGACAGCTAGAAAATGGGATCCCCCAAATGTGTGCTGTAAGCAAGCATCAGGCTTATTTCTTAGCCTACTAAAGTAGAAGATGCCCTAATCAGTGCAGTGAAGACTTTGAGAAGTCAGCTGAGGGTTCTGCACATGTGTAATAAATACAAAGTTGGACTGAGTAGAGATAAGAGTCACAGCCAAGGAAGAGAGAACACTTGGCATTACTCAAACAGTTTCCTTATAAACATTAGCATTTCCAAAAGATTATAACCAGACCCAAAAAAATCACATAATACAACATTTATATGTCCAGGATGTTATCCAAATATACAGCTTGCCCAAAACTAGGAAAAGCAGACCAATTCTCAAGAGAAAATTAAACAAATAGATGTCATTCTCAAAAGAATACAAGCATTTGATTATGGGGCAAAAACTTTAAGCAGCTGTGATAGCCATTTTGTAGAGTTAAAAAATAGCAGATTTGAAATATATGAAAGGATAAGAATCTTTATAAATTCTATGCTATAAAAATAACAAAGTGAAATTATTATAGCTAGAAAAGCAATATCTTAAATTTTAAAGATTACTAGATAGCTTCAATAAGAGGATGTAGGCAACAGAGGAAAACCTTTGTGCATTTAAAGATAAATCAATAAAAAGTACCTATACAGAGGAAAGAAGAGATAGTGTTTTACATTTTCCTTGGTCATTTTATGTGTAAACATGAATGCAAAGTCACACATGTGAGAGTAAGAGGACAGTTTATGGGAGTTAGTTCTCTTCTTTTATGTAGATTTTGAGAATGAACTTGGGTTGTCAGGCTTTCCAGAAAGGGCCATCTTGCTGCCCCCCAATTAAGTTAATAGAGCCTATTGTATCTCAGATATCTGCAGGATATTAACAGTTTTCACATACATAGTGTTGAATCCCCACAAGAGAAGAAAACATACTGGAGTAAAATATTTGAAAAACAAAGACTCCAAGTATGTAATTTTGATAATATACATTAACAAAATCGAGATGTCCAAAAATTTTATTTCCCCGTGGTATTGTCAATTTTGTAATTTTTACTCTAGCTTTTGTTTCATATTATATTTTTCAAAGATGTTTGTATAAAAAATAAACTTGAGAGAGATAGATACTAACTCCTCTAGGGGCACTCTACTATTTGGTTAAGTCTGTTCAGCCTGTCTGCTTCCACGTTAGAGTAGCCTATCTGCAGTGTCCACGTAGCTCACTGGGGTTGATTAGTGCAAGGGTATTTAAGCCTGTGCAGGGTTCCCCCCGTCTCCCACGGGTCAGAAGAAACATGTTCAAGGATCCTGATTAAAACTGCATGAAGAAGATGTTCCCGGAGTCACATCTTCCTTGCTGGCGAGGGCAGACGCGTCACAAAAGATGATTATCTGTCTCCTTTGGGGCCAGAGTTAGGCAGATGTAGTATCAGTTTTTCTTAAAATACTGACTTTTCTCAGATTGAAGATTCCTATCCACCACAAGCACAGCACCTTTTTGGTCTACTTATTCCACACTGTTGATGTGGCATAACTATTAGGTGTCTGTGAATGTGTGGTGCCATGAATAGCTAAGGGTATACCCTTTTACCAGCATTCAAGAAACTTAATCACATTTCTTGTTCCTAACCTCAAACAAGAATGATTATTTCCATACTCAACATAACCCATGTAACTAATCGTAAATAAATGAATCTCAAAAAGAAGTAGAATAAAGACTATTTTATGCAGTAACTCCATTCAGCATAAATTTCTCATCAGAAATGGTAAAAGCCAAAAGTCAGAAGAATCAAATCTTTACCAGTTACTTTTCTGTTGCCGTGATAAAATATCAGTACCAAGGACACTTACAGAGGAAAACATTTGTTTGAGTTTGTGGTTCCAGGGGGATGAGTTGATCATGTTGAGGAGGTATGGCTGTAAGGAGCTGAGAGCTCACATCTTAAACAAAAGCTCACAGTAGAGGAAGAAGTAGGGCAAGGTTATAGATTCTCAAAGCCTACCTCCAGTGACCTATTTTCGTTAACAAGACAGTACCTCCTAAGTCTCCACAAACAGTACCAACAACTAGGGATCGAGTGTTCAGATACCTAAGTCCATAGAAGACACTTCTCATTCAAACCACCTTAATGGCCAAGCCAGAATTCTCTCTCTAAGAAACATCTCCTTGTCAATTGGTATTATAGTGGCACAAATGTTATGGGAGTAACCAACCATTCACTGCTTGAACTTAGAGCCCACTCCACACCATGAAATCCTTTCCTGGTACCATTTTAAATGGGCCCCAAACCAATATCCAGCTATGTCATAGGCCTTAGGGAAGAATCTAGTACTGTTATTACACTAATACATCTAGAAATACACTGGCTCCTAGGTTTTTATTTTGGTATTCATGATTAGTGCATCTTTCAACTCTTAGCAGAGGAACTTCTTTTATCAGTAGATAGTGACTAGTAAAGAAACCCCACAATTGGTCAGCATGTGAAGAATAAAAATGGTGGAATGCTTAGCGCTAAATGGGATGAATATGCCATAGTCCCTCTCACCAAGATCCACTGATTATCTTAGTAGAGGGGAAGGAAAGACTGGAAGAATCAGAGGAGTAAACGTCACAAGAGCTCTTAGCTGCTGAGCCATCTACTCAGCCTCTGGTTCAACTTTTAAACTATTTCTGAATCACATTGTTTTATGTATCTCTTACACAGAATTATTAAAAAATTTTTCAGTATGAGAATTTTTCTTTAGTAAATGAATTTATTCCATTTATATTTGTTGTTATAAGTTATATTTTAATTTAAAAATTGGAGCTTTACCAAAGCTATTTCTTTTAGAAGAAATACTTTGTCTTGTCCTGTCCTTATCTTCCACTTTCCTAATGTTAGCTACATTATTTTGTGTGTGGTGTGTGAATGTACATAAGTGATGTATGCATATGTTTGTGTGTGAATACATTTGTGCAGGTACCTATATGTTGGGACCAGATGTCAAGTGTCTCATTTGATGATTTTTGTCCCTTTTTTTTCCTTGTCTTTTCTTTTGATTTTCTTTTCCTTCCTCCATTCCTTCCTTCCTTTCCTTCTTTTTTTTCTTTCTTTCTTTTCTTTTTTCTTCTTTTTCTTTTTTTGGTGAGGCCTGGTCTCTTACTGAACCTGGAGCTCACCAATTTGACTAGACTAGCTGGCCAGTGAACTACAGGCATCCACTTGTTTCTTCTTAGTGCTGGGGTTTGTTATCACTTCCAGCTTTTACATAGATTCTAGAGACATGAATTCAGATCCTTATGCTTCTGCAGCAGGCACCTTACCAACTGAGCCATTCCCCTGCTCCCCCATTCCACGATAACTACATTATTATCGTCAATCTCTTTTTATATCTCCTTTTCTTTTTCCATAGACAAATCTTGATTCATCTACACCACCAGAGAAACTAGGAAACAAGGAGGACTCTAAGAGAGAAATACTTAGTCTCCTGAAGAAGGGGAAAGGGGCAAGAAGTCCTGAGTAAATTGGGAGCAAGGGAGAGGGAGGGGAGGAAGGTAGGAAAAAGAGAAGGGGAGAGGAGGTGGGGGAGGAGAACAAGAGGGATCTGGAAGACTGAGAACAGGGAAAGAATAGAGGAGAGCAAGAAAAGAGATGCCTTAATAAAGGAAGCCATAGATTTAAAGAGAAATCTGGCACTAGGGAAATATTCAGAGATCCACAAAGATGACCCCAACTAAGAATCTAGGCAGTAGAGGAGAGGCCGCCTTTGATGCCCTTCCCCAATGATGGTATTGAATACTACCTTATATAACATCCTAGAGCCTTCATCCAGTAGCTGATAGAAGCAGAAGGAGGCAGCCACAGCTAAACACTGTGCTGAACTATTGGAATTCAGTTGTTGAGTAGAAGAGTGGACAAACAAAACAGTCAAGACTGCTGGAGAAACCCACAGAAACAGCTGACCTGACCTAGTGAGAGCACAGGAACCCCAGTTGCAAAGATGGGGAACCAGCATTGGACTGAATCAAGCTCTCTGAATGTGGGTGCCTGTTAGGAGGCCTGGGCAGTCTATAGGGCCTCTGGCAGTGGAACCAGGATGTATTCCTAGTGCACAATTGGACTTTGGGAGCACATTCACCATGAAGAGATACCAGTTCAGCCCAGATTCAGGGAGGAGGGCCTGAATGGTGTGACACTCCCCCAAATGGTGTGACAGACTTTAATAATCCCCCATGGAAGGCCTCACTATACTTGGGAGTGGGTGGAAGATGGGTTGTGGGGTCAGTGGGGGGGCATAGGAGGATGGGAGGGAGAGGAATTGATATGTAAAATAAGATTGCTGTCTAAAAAACAATGAATATGAAAAAAATCTTGATTCATCAAAAACAATTAGTTTTATTTACTGAGAGCACTGTTGAAATTGTACAATTAATATTTACTTCATTTTCTTCCTGAAAATTTGCTTTGATGTATAGTTTCTAATTGAGCCAGTGTTCAAACTTCCCTTTTTGCAAACATATTTCCCTCACACATATTTGTTCCACTGTTGCTTGAACTTCCTTCTTTATTAAAGCTATCTTTGCATTTTTCAATAAAAACAAACTACATTTGCCAGACAAAATAGCACACTTGAGACTTTGAACTCCTGTGGCTAAGACAATATGCACCAGATCAACGCAGCCAAATTCCAGCATGGATGGGAGAGGAGTTCTTCAAGTCCCATCGCTACATAAAGGATGATTGACAATTAATTAATGGTGTCTGTTGAAGGTAGAATCCATTTTGTTCAGGAATGCAGACTCCCATTGCTTCAGTAGATGGTCCCAAACCGTATATAGGCAGCACCAAGTGGACTCATGGGGTATTGCTAAAAAGGCAGGGGATGGGGATGGCATGAATTGAAAAGAAAAAGTAGGGGTGTGGTGTCTCACTTAAGGTTTCTAGTGCTATGGCAAGCACCATGACCAAAAAGAACTGTGGGGAGAAAGGGTTTATTTCATCTTACAGCTCTCAGGTAGGAGAGAATCCAAAGCAGGAACTCAACACAGAAATCTAGAGGCAAGAAATGGACCAGAGACCATAGAGGAGTGCTGCCTCCTGGCTTGACATCCTGGCTTTCTCAGTCTGCTTGCACACTCTTGCTCAGGAACACGTGCCTAGACATAAAATCACCATTCATGGCCGGGGCCCAACCATGTCAGTCAGAGTCAAGAAAATGCCCTATAGATTTGGCTACAGGCAATCTGGATGGAGGCATTTTCACAACTGAGTTTCTTCTTCCCATATAACTCTAGCATGTATCATGTTGATGAAAAAAAAAGCTAGGGCAGGAAGATAATAAAAGCAATTGGAGAAGAGGAGAATTGGGTTAGATTTGATCCAAACACATTATAGACTTGTATTAATATATTAATATTAAATAATTTTTAAGAACACAATATATATGATAAAACAGAAGATAAGTGTGCAAGTGTGTCTCTCAATTAACTCCACATGTTATAAATTCAGCTCGGCTAACTAACCAGCTTACCAAGGCATCCACTGTTCCTGCTGGAATTACAGATGGCTTCTGGAATTATAGGACCAGCAGGTGTGCCAGCAGTTAAGCAGGTGCTGGGTCCTCATGCTTGCAAAGCAAGGGCTTTACTTATTGAGTCACCTTCCCAGCCTTTCGTTTTAAGTTCTCTACATTTTATATCAAGTGGTGTAATCAGCCATGGTAGATGATGAACTACTGGGAACAAATATTACAATGCCCCAAACAGACACAAAAAGATAAACTAAGGACACAGACAATTACAAGAGAAACAATGACAGGCTTAGATCCACCCAATTCAAAATTGAATTTAATAGCAATGGTCTCCTTCCAAGAAAGAGAAGAGGAATACTTTTAAACATGTCCAATAAGGGCAGCATTACAACTAAATTACTACCTGACAAATAATTAAATCAAGACATGAAACACACAGGAAAATACATTTTAATATCTATATTTGATTATAAATCATGTACTTGTAGTAATATTATAAAATAATATCAGGTTTCTTAACCCTAAGTAGTTAATGTTTTAACCCAGAAAATATTAAGATTCTATCATGAGAGACTGAGAAAATAAAAAATTTACATTAATAAGTGACACTATAGATTATTGTTAAAGAAAAATTTACTAACATTCTTATTTATATAGCAAAGGTCAAATATCAACCATATTAAGATTCTACTAACACATTTTAAAGTGTCAATAGACAAACTCTTACATAAAGATGGAGAGAGAACATTGAAATTATAAAATCAGAAATGAAAAGAACATAACAATAGACACTGAAGAAATTCAGAGAATCATAAGGACATACTAAACCAGATTGGAAAATCCAAAAAATAAAAAATAGATAATTTCCTTGATAATTATTAATCAAAGTCAAATCAAGATCAGATAAATATTTAACTAAAACTATAACTCAGTCCATTCCTCAGTAGTGAAAAGAAGTCAGTATTCCTTTCTCAATAACAGTAAGGCAGACTTTCCCAATACAACTGCTGCTGCCTCAGATTACCAGGCCGTCTCTGACTATCTTTGAACCTACAAACAGGATTCATCTTTAGTCTGCTGCATTTTCTCATACTTACGTGTATGGGAAACCCCAGTAAACTATCTCCTTTTCCCTTGGAAGCTGTATTGTATAGAAATTAACACATCGTTTAGTCAATTCATCACATGCCTGTTTCTAGACTATGGTATGGTTATCTTTAATCTGTCAAAGGAACATTGACCAAGTTATTATGAAGCCAGTGTTACCCTGATAATCCAAAGCATGTAAAGATTCAACAAAGGAAGACAATTATAGACCAATATTCCCTATGAACACGCATGCAAAAATGCTCGATATAATACTTGCAGACCAAAGCACATCTAAAGATCATCCACCATGATCAAGTAGTCTTTATTCCAGAGATGCAGGAATAGTAGAACACACAAAAATCAATTAATGTAATACATCACATAAACTCAAAGAATAATAACCACATGATTATCTCATTAGATGCTGGAAAAGGCCTTTGACAAAATCCAATACACCTTTATGATAAAAGTCTTGGAGACATTAGGGATACATGGGACATACCTAAACATAATAAGGCCAATTTACATCAAGTCTATAGGCAACATCGATTTAAAAGGAGAGAAACTCAAAGCCATTACACTAAAATCAAAAACAAGACAAAGTAGCCCATTCTCTCCCTATCATGAAATATAGTACTTTAAATTTTAGCTACAACAATAAAACAACTGAGGGAGATCAAGGAGATACAAATAAGAGAGGAAGAAGTCCAAGGATACCTCCCACTTTCTCTTCTAAGAGGTTCAGTGTGGCTGGGCTTATTTTGAGGTCTTTGATCCATTTGGACTTGAGTTTAGTGCATGGCAATAGACATGGGTCTATCTGTAGTCTTCTACACACCATCATCCAGTTGTGCCAGTACCATTTGTTGAAGATGCTTTCCTCCCACCATTGTATACTTTTAGCTGTTTTGTCAAAAATCAGGTGTTTGTAAGTGTGTGGGTTAATGTCAGAATTTTCAATTTGATTCCATTGGTCTACCTGTCTATTTTTGCACCAATACCAGGCTGTTTTCAAGACTATAGCTCTGTAGTAGAGCTTGAAGTCAGGGATGGTGATGCCTCCTGAAGTTTCTTTATTTTAAAAAAAAGTTAAAACAACAAAAGAGCAAATAAATATCACTAAATTGGTATCTGAATTGCATATTTGAATGAATAAGTACAATTAGTTAATCAATATAGGAAACACTGTTTAAAATCTTTAGCTACCAGTTACATGCATATAAGAACTAACAACAAATGTTGGTGAGGGTGTAGGGAAAATAACCTATTCACTGCTTGTGTGACTCTGACCTAGCTCAACTATTGCAAATGAAAATCCATAGCATGCCCTCAAAACATGGAATACAGAACTTCCATTTAACTTTGTGTGTTTTAAATAATCGCTAGATACTTATATAATGCAATAGAAATGTTATACAGATATTTGTATTCTATTCTTTAAAAATAGTACCAAAAAGTAATCTGTATATATCTGCCTTGTGGTATGTTTTCAAACACCCTTCTCAGTTTATTAAATCTGTGTACCAGAAAAAAAAGAAAGAAGAAGTCAAGAATGAAGTTATTTGCAGATGATGTGATAGTATACACAAGTGACCCTAAAAATTCTATGAATTCCTACAGCTGATAAACAAGTTCAGCAAACTTTAGATACAATATTAACTAACATCAACAACAACAACACAAAAATCAGTGGCTACCTATGTACAGATGACAGACTGAGAAAGAAACCAATAGCCTCAAATAATATAAAATATCTTGGAGTAACTCTAACCAAGCAAGTGAATGATAAAACTTCAAGTCTTTGAAGGAAAAAATTGAAGAAGATATCAGGAGATAGAAAGATTTCCCATCCTCATAAGTATATCAAATCTTAAGTGCTTTGAAACTACTATAACTCAAATGAGTCTTTTACACAATAATTTAAAATGCATAATAGTGTTTACAAATTTTGAAAATCATTGTGGGGTTATTCAAACAAAAGGACACGAAGAGTGCTAAAAAAGAGATGCTCATGACAGCTAAGTTATAAAGTCACAGCTCTGTGGTAGACTGGTATGACAGGAGGAAGAAAGAGCTTTGCTCTCTTAATGATTGTGTAACAGCCAACAATGTTCTGATTTCCTGTCTCTGGGCATGCTGGTTCCACACAGGAATGTTATTTAGATATCCATTGTAGTTGTAGTTGTATCTCTCCCTGCTGGCCAACTGGTACTCTGAACAGTAATTCCTATCCTCACCAGGAGACTAAATGAATTATCCTCTTACACACACACACACACACACAAACACACACACACACAGCTTTTATTTCTGAATAATAAAGCCTCTTATTTTTTTCTTAGCCTGGAGTAACAATAAAACTATTATCCTAATCTATTGTGTGCAACATAACAACATATGTTCTACAATACTAGTACAAAGAAATTTTAAGAATGAAAAATAAATGTAATGTGAAAATTACCTAAAAGAAAGCGTATATAAAAAACATTTCTCCCTTATTGAAACATCACAGCTTCTGGGTGGCCAGGCTCCCATGACTTGTCTCAGAGAGCATCCTTTTCATATAACAAAAACGTTGAATGTTAGCCAGAAGTATGGCATTTGGAATGAAGGTTAAGGAGATATAGAAAACCTTGACCCTTTATTTTCTTTAACTTTCCTCCCAATAAACAAGTATGGCAACCTTTTCTTCCAGGAAGACAGAGAAGTATAACTGATCATTTATCTACACAAATTACAAAACATAAATCTTAAAGTCTCTTTGCTATTTGACTACATGTAGAGATGGCTCAACAACTAAGAGCATGAGCTGCTCTTCCAGAGGTCCTCAGCAGTGCAAGGACTGAAGTCAGCATTGCTTTCTCAAAAAAAAAAAAAAAAAAAAAAAAAAAAAAAACGTCAGTGCAGGCTTTCCCACACACAACTACTGCTGCCTCAGATTACCAGGCCCTGTCTCTGCCCATCTTTGAGCCTCCAAACAGGAATTATCTTTAGTCTACCCCATTGTCTCATACTCATAAGTCTGTTTATCTGAATCACCTCACTATGAAACCCCAATAAATTATCTCCTTTTTCCCTGGAGGCTGTACTGTATAGAAATTAACATGCCATTTAGGCAATTCATCACATGCCTGTTTCTAGACTATGGTGTGAACACCTTCCATCTATCAAAGAAAAAAATGTTCAAAGAAGTTTTACATAGCTCATTCCCTTTTTAAACGCCAACAAGAATTCGGAGCAGGTGTCCAAGCTGAACGATTTTCTATCGTCCAACTACCTCCTCTTTTAAAAAATTGAAGTCTTCTGTTTGCTTTAAATAGTAACTTTATCAACACACACAAGCCAATGCAATTCCTTTAATTTAGGCTTTTGATGCAGTACACAAGGCTCCCAGGAGGGAAGAAAATACATTTTGCCTTCCAAAACCTCAACTTCCAACCACAGGCAATCAAGGCAAAATTATTTTAAACCTGCATGTGCTTGAAAGTACATCCATCAAAAGGTATTAGGCCAGTGAGGCGGTCCTTAAGCCACATCTATAATTTCCTAGATCTGCCTATTTACCTAACAGCATATGTACTTCTTTCCAGCCTGTTTAGTATTTCCATATCATTCTGTACGGGCAGCCTCATCACCCAGTACACACAACCATCACATTTTCAGTTCTCTCTCATGTATCATTACCATAAATGTTCCTGCTCCATCAGGCTGTGTTGTGTCCTTTATTTCCAGCTACTACCTGTGCTTATTGTTATGCCTTTCATCTCTCACCTTTAAATATCGTACTCTAGATTTCTATGCTGGGGAGAGGGTGTGACCATATCTATGGACTGCTAGGCAACCCTTTATCCATTTTGAAGACTGTATTTCATCATCTATAAAATAGGATTAACAACACTTACCTTAACACATACAGAGGAAACAAATGAGATAATTTATGTAAAACACCTGGCTCAGCACCTGGTGATATCAAAGCAAAATGGATGAGGGTTTTGAAATATAATTCACCAGATGTGGTTTTTATAACTCATCCTATTGCTGATGACTAATAGAAGGTTTGTTTCAAACCCCTAGAGGTATTTCCCCAGATGCCATATGATTTGTTTCTAGAAACAATCTACAACTAATCAAAGTGCTGTTTTAAAAGTTCTAGGTAATGTGTATTCTAGGTAATGCCTGACTGCTTAGATAACAGACATGCCAATGGTCTTGCTCAGCCCTGCCCTGCCTCCAGCTGTCACTTTTGCTATTTAGAACAGCATGCTCCCAGCCACTGGCTTAATGTTCACTTGGGACAGAATTTATGTCCTCTATGTCTTCCCAGTTCTAAACTCAAAGTGTTCCGAGGTCCTAATAATGTATCTACTCTACAAGCAAACCCTATGTTCATATGCATTTTTTAAAGCAAGCAATTTCCCCCAAAGCACAAAATAAAAATAGACATATAAACATAAACTGTCAATCAGATCCATTTTAGAACTGGCAATTCGTTTATAGTTTTCTTAGGTGTTCTAACTTGTGTGCAGGTTCACAATAAGGGGTAAGCAATACTTTTACACCACACAGGAAGTCTGAAGGTGGCCTGTCTGCTCTTATGTTTCCTTGGGATTGACCATCTTCTGTAAGCGATTTAGCAGATGAACAAGTAGCACTATACAGGACAGAACTCAACATATTTTATCTCCAAACAGAAGAGATTCCATTTTCTCCCTGTTCAGCTGTAGATCAAATGTCATTATAGTGCAAAGGTCACATACCAAATTTAATCTGCTTTCACAACAAGATGTTTGGTCATTATGAATACTGTAACGAGCAAAATTAAATGACATTTAAATAAACTTAAATAAGCATTTAAGTAAACTTATTAGTAGTATTTTGGTGCTAAATATTTTTAGAGATATTCTAAAGAAACAATTATTTCATTATTTTTGAGACAGGGCCCCTATATGCCAGGGTGACGTTGTCCCTTTGATCCTAAAGTCTCCACCTCTAGGGTGCTGACATTTTAAGCATCTTCAGATCTGCCTCAAGCAGTGCAAGAGTCTGAGTCAGGGCTTTTAGTATGAGGCAAACACTCTTCCAATTGAGTTATATCCTTAACAAAAGAAAAAAGTGTCTTTTATAAGAAATTTATGCAGAAGCAAATATAAAAATTCAAATTCAACATTAATCTTGACATTTTAAGGCAAATTTTCCAATAACATATAAAATGCCCATAATGTAATCATCCAAAACTTTGAACTATTCCTTTTCCTACTTCCTTTGAAACTATTTGACATAGTATAGCTATATGATTTTATAGACTGAATTTTCAAATCTATCATTATAACCTGAACACTCTTTATATCATATATAAAAAGTATTTGTAATCATAATTACAATAATTCTGTAACACTATAAAGGTGTATATAATTTACCTAAATATACTCAACATGTATGGTTATTTCCTAATACGGTGATAACATTGCCCAATTACTAGGTCAAAATATTTTACCTTTTTCCATTCTTTATGTAATATATAATGGTACAGACACATGAACACTTAAGGTCATACATACCATGAATGAATTATTGAATACATCAAAAGTATAAGATGGATGCTTTGGGGACTTAATATCCCTGATGTGCTATTTTATCATCAGTAAAGCGGGGGTCATTCTTGACAAGAGCAGTTTTAAGAGAATGAAATGATATAAAATGGTTATATGGCATAGTGAGAAAAGCTCCTAATAACCAGGTTTTAAACCATAATTTGACAAAAGAGCAGGTATGTGCTCTTGACTTTATCTACTTATGACTCAGGTTGTTTTGTCATTTCCATCTCAAAAAAATGGAGGTTTCAGGTGAGAGTAATGCCTATCGCCTAGGGTTATTTCAATGCTAAAATAAGTTAAAAGCATTGAAAGTAACATGGGGGTGAATGGTGGTACATGTTGGTAATTCCAGTGTTTCAGAGGATTGTGAGCTTGAAGCCAGTCTCGTCAAATAATGAATCCTGTCTCAAAAAGAAAGAGAAGATGAGGAGAAAGAAGGCTATGCATAAAAGAAGAGAGAAGAGGGAGAAAATGAGAGAAAAAGACAAGTGGAGAGTAAAGGAGGAGAGAAAAATCAAACAAGTTGGACAGGGGAGGGGAGGAGAAGGGAGAAGGGAGAAGAGAGGAGTAGCAAAGAGAGGGGATGTACAGAAAGGGAGGGAAGGAGGTGGCAGGTGGAGTGAAGAAGGGGGGTCTGGTAGACAGAGCCAAGTTTTAGATTTTACAGCTGCATTTGCTGAAGAAGGCCAGTGTCCAGTCCTCATTAACAATAACCACTCCACTGTTGTATTTATCAAAAAAATGATGTACATATTTCTTTACAGCCAACATTAAAATTGGCATATGCTTTGTCTACTCTGCATGTTAGCAAAACAAAGTAGCCAGAAATTTTAGGGATCATATGTTTTAACTTGCCACTCATGCTTAGGATGATGTAATCTTTTCCTTTTAGGAAGACATGGCTAAGCATTGACCTTGTTCAATCCAATTGTTTAAAGCAGTTGATCACCTTCCTAAAAGTAAAATGAAGTCAACTATCTTCTTAAACTTCAACACAGTAGATCTTACATTCTAAAATTCTATCAAACTCTTTCTTCAAATTACCCTTATCTCACGTGTATAATGTCATCATTTGGTACAAATGCCACCCACACAGCTCTTATGCTTGTTCAGACTACTGGGATGAATTTCTGAACAGACATTCATTATCTACCTGTCATGTGCTGCTTTCCAAGTGGGATAGAATACAATATGTCCTATGGCAGTATAGCGGAAAAGATAACACTACCCTCAATATTTTGTTCATTCCTTTTCCTTCCCTGTCTCATTCACTCACCCTTAGACAGGTACAAAGTTGTAGCAGGATACATCAATGGCTCAGAGTAATGTGAAAGGAAGCACAGCAAACAAGACTTCCTTCTCGTGTCCCTCTCAACTAAAGAAGAGAATCGTCACTCTCAAGCAAACAGGTTAAAATGATAAAAACACTGAAGATGACTGGATAGTGTTTCACAGACAAAGGGTTTCATGCCTGCTTTTTCAGCTGGTGAAAATGAGTGGTGCATGGGAGTCAGAAAAATGACATACAAAGAGTACAAAAGTCACAAGGTAAGTTCGTGGGAGTGATAAATATGTCAATTGTTTTTGCTGTGGTGATGTTTTCCTGGTTATACATATAAAGATGAAAATTCCAAAGTGCACCTTTAAACTTATGGAGATTATCCCTTGCCAATAATATTTCAATTGTGCTGGTCAGAAACAGATATGAACAGTGAGAAAAGAAAAAAAAGGCAGACATATGGAGACCAAGAAAGAAGTACCATCCACTGTATTATCCACTATGATCTAATGGAATGCCAGAGAAAGTGAAGGACCCAAAGACACATGGATGCAGGACTGTAGAGGTAGACAGGGTCTGCTGGCATCTTAGGAGCATCTGGTCTGTGCTGAGGGCTGGGCCCCCAAATGAGCTGCTAATCTCGGAAATGATAAAGGCACAACCAAGGGTTCTCCTGATTTTGTGGAGTCCGTGGCAGAAACAAAAGAGAGTTACAGTCCAATATGTGGACAGAGGACTGGGCAACTGATGGGGCAAAGGCTATTCCAGCAGATTACTGCGTCACCAGGTAACAGCAGAGACCTGTGGCAATTTTCTTCTCACCCAGCCCCTTTATTTGCTTTAGTTAAACTCTCAGGAACTCTGACACCATCAAAATACAGCATGAAATAGAAGCTGAGTAGGCATAATGAAATAAAATATCATTTGTTGATGACTTATAAATATATAAAATCAACGATTTGGTAATGAGACCATCTGTCCTATCATCGAGGAACAGTCTAATCAATGAGCCTACAAATTAAAAGATAAGATTTACAAGTATAGCTTTGTATGCCTACTATATAACTTGATATAGGGCACACAATTATGTTTATTGTATATCTGTAAGATGGATGCATGGAAGGAAGGAAGTATGGGTGGATGGATGGATGGATGGATGTGGATGGATGGATGAATGGATGGATAAATGGGTCAAACTAAAATACAGAGTAATTCATTAGCAGTAACTCAGAATAGCAAATGATGGGTACAATGTGGGACATTATAGCATTAAGAAAGGATGGACCTCTAGGGTTGGAGAAATGGCTCAGGAGCAATGATTATTCTTCCAGAGATCCCAGGTCCCATTCCCCAAACCTACATAGGCAATTTATAACCTTAAGCAACTCTAGTTGCAATGGATCCAATGCCCTCTTCTAACTTCTTCAGGAACAAGGCATGCACATGATATAGACATATGTGAAGGAAAAGCACTCATGTACATAAAATTAAAATAACTGTTTATGTTAGTATAAGTTAAGGAGTGGCCTCTGAAGTCTGGAGTCACCACTGATTGCTTCCTTGGAGAAGAAAGAAGTTGAGTTGGTTCATGAAGGTTAAGAACCACTGATTCAGTTTAGAATCAGGATGGGTGATTTATCCCTAGTATACGAATGGACTTTGGGAGCCCATTCCACATAGAGGGATACTTTCTCAGCCTAGACATGTAGGAGAGGGCCTGGGCCCTGTCCCAAATGATATGACATGTAAAACAAGCATGTTTCAAATTTAAATAAAAAATTATATATATATATATATATAAAATCAGGATGGGAGAGAAATGTGGACAGATAAGTCGGGATACAGACAGAACAGATACGCAGACTGAAGTGATGTGGTGATAACCTAATGTACTTTCCTCTCTCATTTCTAAACACAGTATCTGGCACAAGATATGCTGACAACATACGATGGGAGGAGAAGCAGGGATGAACTGGAAAGAAGTGATAGAAGGAAACATAAATTTTTAAAGCATTCAGAGAACTGGGTGTGCAACCTCCAGACAATTTAATCTTTACCCAAATTTCAGTGTTTTTTTAAAGGGAGTATTTTCAACAGTAGATTCTACCATATTTGGAATTATATTTAAGCTGATCTCAGTTTATTTTTAACTATGCCATTCAATATCAAACTTTGTACATGATGTCTTACTATGGCCACCTAAAAAGAGTTCAAGTGCACAGCATTCTTCTTGGTCCATCCCCACAATAATTAAATAGCATTTCAGTTTAGCAATCTCTCATTTCCAACCCTGTAATAATTATCTGATACATACAATTTACAACATCTCTTACATGGTGCTGTCTTGTTAATTCCTCAAAAAAAAAATGATTTGGGAAGCAAGCTCTGTTATCTCTCATTTTATAGCTAGAAATCGATACTTGGCAGATAGAAACACTTGTTTTAGTTCACCATCCAATGAATGGGAAAATCTACCCTTCTACTCAGGGTATTCCTGAACTCCATGTTGCCCAACTGTTACCACCTGATTTCCTTAGAGAATGAAGGAAAGGCCCTGCCCCACTGTGAGAGAGGAAGAAGGATAAGGCAGTTCTGGAAAGGATGCTACATGGGGCAGCATGTCCCTATGTGTTAAAAAAGAATCTTTCCTCTTCAGTGGGAGGGAAAGGGTGTTCTTCATTCTCCTGATTTATATTCATCACAGCAACCTGAAAGACATTCTAGATGATCTCCCACACCGCCCCCTCCTTCGTAAAGTTTGCTTGCTGGAGCTAGAGTGCTAAAGAGGATTGTTTTTCTTTTAATGAAGAAAAATAATTAAGCTTTCTCACAGAGAAATCCCCCAAGTGATTGATCACAAAGAAGAACTCTACCAACAACCTTTCCCCACCCAAACGTATTAATATAATTTTACAATAGCTCAGCTTTCATGATCCCAAGAGCTGGCTCAGGAGAGGAATCCCACCTATTTGATTTGTAATTCAGTCCCTCTAACCACAGGTTTGAGTCATGCTGAGGACGGCTTTCATTTTGTCACACATGACTCTATGTTTTCCAGATAATGATGCTTAGGTCACTTAGAATGGGAGATGCTATTGTATTGGTCCGTTTCATCTTTTCCTCTTGTTGAAGGCAGCTAGGGCACTTTTCCAGAGTAAGATTAGATGATAGACATCAGAGTAAGATGTTAATAACTGGCTGATATCAAAAATGAATGTGTAGGAGAGAGAGGGGCATGAATGTGTGTTTGTGACTGGTAAGGGTGGGGAGGGGGCTGGAGTGATATCAGGTACCTTCTTCTGTCACTCCTCACATCCATCCACCTCGTTTTGTGAGGCAGGATCTCTTACTGAGTCTACAGCTCACTGGTTCGACGTCTTGACCACCACGCCTCCCCAGCTCTAGGATTGTGGTCCTGCACATAATATACCCAGCACTTTATGTGGGGGCTAGGGATCCAAACACAGTTCCTCATGCTGGCACAGCAAGCACCTCACTAACTGGCCTATCACTGGAGTCTCCCTAGCCCTAAAAGACTTTTACATGAGAGTTTAGAAACTTCAAATGAATTTAGCTTCCCCTTTCCTTTCACTCCTCATACTGATACAGTAATTCTGTTCAGCCAAAGCAGTTGAAGATTGAAAATGTTAACTTGGGAGACTGTACTGACATTGTTCGAGGGAGAAAAACTAAAAGGTGCTATACGGTGATTTTACTAATTTTTTGCCACAAAGCAGAATTGTGCATACTCAAACATATATGTCCTGTTCTAAAGGCCTGTTTATGCATCTGAGAGTTGGTCACTAAAGGAGACCACAATTGAATAATTAAACAAATTCCTGACAGGCCAGGCTCCAGAGTGACACATTTCCACAGCATCCTGCTGATGCAGAGATCTTAACAATTCTGTTCTTGCAGCACCATTCTCAAAACCTGTCAAAATGTAAAGTCACCATTTTGTACTGCTAAGTAATTATCATGGCCCTGTTCTCTGACATCCACGTTACACTTAGTTCCACCACTCACTGAATTCACGTTACCTTCTCACATATGAAGCTTCTTGTTTACTTTTTAAAAGTATGTATTTATTTCATCCTTAGATGAAAACACAAATTACTTTGACTTTAATCTTTGAGAAACAGGCTAGCCCCTCATGTTAATACCATCTATCATCCTACCATAGTAATAGAGTGTTTTGTTATATTAACATGATATACATTGTCACTGAATTCCTAGAGGACTAATAAAGAGCTAATTGAGAGTTAATTGATTTCCGGGGCACTTTAGAATAGAGAATAAGACAATATATTTTTGAGAAGCTGCCAGGAAAGGTGTCCATGCTCTAGATTTTTAAATGGAACACAGAGAACCATTATTAATCAAAAAAATCAATTTACTAATTAAAAGTGAAAGAGACTCTGGGGAGCAGAAAGAGAATGGGATGGGGGTTGGTGGGACGAACAGGGGAGGAAAGAAGGGTGCCAGAACTGGGGTTGACAAGTAAAACAAGATTGTTTCAAATTTAAATTTTAAGTATTTTTATAAAACAGAGAATATCCATTGAAGTTTAATATTATATGCAGGTTACTCAAGGTTCACATGTGAATAGATGAATACTTAACACTATTTCACTTGATAGATGGCCCTCTCTGGGAAGAATAAGTTTAGTGGACATAGAACTCCCATTTTATGGGATTTGCTCTGTGTTTGGTTTGAGTTTTAGTCACAAAAGTCAACCGTGCACAAAACCATTACTTTGCCTCTCTATAATTACACTTTGCATGAAGCCCCTGATGGGGTTAGTCCTTTGCTATCCAGGTCTCACTTCCGCTATTTCTTGCCATATCCCAACAGTATGATCCATCTAGACTCTGCATCATCTCTGTCACAGCTCTACTCACCTCAAGACTGGGGACATGCCATATTACTCTTTGTTCAACTCCATGTGTGCCAAAGTCAACAAGGTACAGAAATTAGGATGGGGATATGTCATAAAGAAAACTTGAGAAAATCAGACAGTCAAAAGAAAAGATTTTAAGATTAGCCAGTCAAGGTGAAAGGCAGAGATTGACTCAAGCATCCTGTGTGGGACCCTATAGAGACCCCCATAGCCTCCCCAATGCCCAGTGTTTGACCTCTTAAGGTGAGTCACTCAGATTGCAGTAAAGCCTTCACTCTGCCATCAGTGGAGACAACTTAATCCCTCTATTCTTTGAAGCCATGAGGAAAGTAAAGGAAGACACCATTAGGTCGCTAACTCTGGGGAAGACAGTTGCTGACAAACAGCCAGCCACATCCCCATGTACGTATATAGAAGACTAGCCAGGTAAAGGTGTGTATGATGTCTAAGTATGGAAGATTGTGTAAGGTCATCCTAACCAAGAAACGCCTGCAAGTAAATTTGCAAAGCTGTGTCTAATCCCTTGGTTATTTCTATAGCCAGTCTGTCACTCTTCAGCTTCAACGAGAGCATTCTGTTGGATACTGAAAAGGAAAGAAAACTGAGTTTACAGCTGGGCATTTGTTTGCTATTCTTGATCTCCCTCATTCCTGTGTTTCAGAAGCAAAGGCCAAAAACAGAATGAAAATTCCTAAGGTTATTCTACAATCAGTCATAAAACAAAAAAAAAACTTAAAGAGTAAAAATGTAGGCTAAATTGAAGGACATGCTTGAAAAATCACTGGAAAAGGTATCAAGCAAAGAAGCATTCTCAAACGTATCCCTTGTGAATTAATTAAAATGAACATACACATTTCAATTTGTCCATGTCATGAGTAATTTGTGTTTTATTTTGTCAGAGAGATTGCAAAGATAGAAGGCTCCTTAGCAGCGATGCTGATGTCTCATGAACTTTTGAAACTGGTGTGGTGGGTGCTAAACATTGTGGCCATGTGTACATTTTCTTCTGTTCACCCCAATAAATTTCCAGGTAAAAGATAAATAACCTGCACTTTAGATGCCGTAGACTTCCTTATAGCTTTATCAGTATTTCTATAACATTTTTGTGTTCTATTTGCAGTTTTTGAAGTAACCTACATCTCCATACGCTAAAGATGCTACACTTGTAAAAAACTGACAATTCACATTCACTAGATGTTAACTAGGGGCTTTATTCAGATGTCATGAACATTTCTACCACAATAAGGATTTTGTCACAGAGTTCCATTTATAATAATACTAAACAGCAAGTTTCTTTAGATATTCGTAAATATCTTAATGGTATTTAAATTGAGAGCTATTTCTAGAAGCACTGAGTAAAAAAAAAAGATAAACTCTTGTTAAGTGAACAAATAATTAGGATTCTTGTGCCATCCTCTTTATTTGAATGTCTCATGGAAACGTTTCCACACCTGACATTCTAATTTAACTACAATGCAGCAACCCCAGTACTGTGGTAATAGAATATTGATTGTACAGTGTTCAAAGACAAAGAACTCACATTGGTGTACATTTTATATATGCATGATATAACAACACAATATCCATGTCGATAATTTTCACAAAAATGATCCGTACTACCCCTGTGGTCAATGGCAACTTAATTATGAAGCAGTCATTCCTCAGACAAAACACTTTATCTCGAATTAACCTAAACATAACTTAACATGCTGATCGCAGAGGCCCTGTCAGAAAAAGAAAAAAGAATACAGTGAAAATACACTGGTGAGGTTCACTCAAATAATCTACTTCCTAATTTTCATTCAGATCTTTATTCTCACTATGAATATTTGAGAGAGTTTTCTTGGGGAGATTATAATCTTATGGGAAACAAGTATTAACACTATATTCTGTATTGCAACAAAACAAGATAAGAATAGTTTTATTAAGGCAGAGGAGTTCTTTTACGTCCCATGAGACTGATTTCACAGATACGGTGTCCATGCCTGTTAGAAAGAGCTTACTCATGAAGAAAATAATTAAGCGGTTGTTTTATTCACTTGTAAATGCAAACAGAGAACCTAATGAGAACCGTAAATAAAAACTGGAAGGTTTTGTAGGCATAAAGATCAACAAGTCTTTGTGAAAATGGTACAGGGAAGTTGGCAGTGAGGAACAGGAACAGGACGTAGGGTCTTAGACTGGAGCAATGAAAAAGCTGGTAAACGTTGTAACCAACTGCCACCCAGTATGTGACCCCCTTCCAGTGCCCCAACAGATGCTCACACAGCATCTGCTATATCATGAGAATCATATTTCTATAGTAAGACAAACTCTTGTTTCTGTGCCTTAAGCTTGTCTCACACGGCTGATGAAAGCCCAAGGGAGATGAGTTCTGTGGAGTTCATTTTGACAAAACAAACCACATCTTCAATGTACCTATTCATGGCCCTAATTCTAGGGTTCACGCTATCAGAATATTCAAAGTCCAGAGATGTAACAGGAAGGTCTTTGGATCTGATGACAGAAATGCAAAAAGTGACTACACTTAAGTTGTGGACACATTCTAATGATAATGGTGCATGCCTTTAATCCTAGCACTCAGGAGGCAGAGGTAGGCAGATCTCTGCGAGATCAATACCAGCCTGGTCTACAAGAGATAGTTCTAGGATAGGCTCCAAAGCCACAGAGAAACCCTGTCTCAAAAAAAAAAAAAACAAAAAAAAATGGAAGTTGCTAAGAGAACAGATTTAAGTGTACTCACATCAACTCCTGAGTGATGTAGTATATTTATATATTTAAAAATTAAAATGGAATGAGCATTATTTAGTACTTTTGGCTTGGTAGAGTAAGTCGCTACATCGCTGACAATCAAAATGTTAAATCTCTTAATCTCTTTCCAAGTTTGAGAACAGTTCTAGTTATTACAGATGTGTGTGTGTGTGTGTGTGTGTGTGTGTGTGTGTGTGTGTGTGTGTGTTCAATAGCAAAAGCCATATTGTCAGAGCAAATATGCAGATATATAGATATCCAATTTTAATTAGTAAGACTGTTGATGAGACAAATTTTGATGCCATTTTAAGTCTAAGAAGTCATCATTACACCATACATGTAATAAAACCTTTGTAGAGAGGATCAGAGTGACTCTGAAGGCTCATCTATTTGTAGAAAGGATGGAAGGGGCCCTGAAGGCTCTTCATATGTTGAGAGGATCAGAGAGACCCTGAAACCCCATCCTATCTGGTTGGTTTAAGGAGCCAATATCTAAACAGACCAAAGAAAAAAGTTAGCAAGGTCTGTAAAATGATTCCAATATTTGTATCACTTGTTCCTTCAAAGGAGCAAAATTAGGAGAAGTAGTATGGATGCAATGAACTTTATTGTCATTCATGATCCACAGTCTCCATGAGTCGGCTCCCCTTCTCATCCAGAGTACTGTTATGGCCCTTTCTTTCATTTATTTTTCAACCTTAGTGGAATTATCACAGGCTATTTAGCTTGACGCATGGCCAAGGGGAAGCAGGGCAGGCTCGGACTGCTGTGCCAATCTCAGTCTGACTCTGGCTGGTTGCATGTAGCACATTGTTGTCTGCCCTCCACCCACACAATGCTGCTGAGAAGGCATTGTGTTGAACAACAGGGCCCATTGGTTATTTTGCATGCATGGATCATAGATGCTTTTAAAGCCTGTACATTTTGTATAAAATAAAATTTAGATATAAAGCTATAAAAATTTTTCTAGTGACAGATATGAACTGTATTGAATACACAAATGGAAATTTATAATGGTTGCTTACAAAGTAGTCAGTTAACAGATTTTAACACCACCTGATCCTTTTTTAATTTAATATTTTTTCTTATTTTATATATTGATCCCAGTTCCCTCTCCCTCCCACCCTCCCAGGTGCCCCAAGGATGCCCCCATCCCATTCCTCATCCACTCCCCAGGGAAGTTGAGGCCTTCCAGGAGGGATCATCAAAATCTGAGAACTCATTTGGAGTAGGGACTAGGCCCTCCCCAGTGTCTCTGGGATAAAGGAGTATCCCTCCATGGGGAATGGGCTTAAGCAATCCTTAAGCAAACTTACGTTAAACTGTTGCCTAAAGTAACCAAACTTTTAAAACACAAAGAGTGAAAAACATAATACAATTCTTATCAAAACATAAAATGTTCTTTTAAGTTTGTCACAAAGAGCAAAACAGTCTACTGAATTGTATCTTGATGCTTCAGATACAGAAATTAGGTTCTAGTTTTACTTGTTATCTTTATGTTAGGAAACTGGCAGTGTAGAAAAGATGAATCTTATTCATTCTCAAACTGTATTTTTACATTTGTATGAAGGATTAATTTTTCTCCTGTATTTCTTTTTTGTATAATTTATGTTAGAGACAGTTAAATTCAGAAAGATACAACAGTATTGGTTATATTTCTTAAGTTTTAAATTGTCCAAAGATGACAGACAGCCATTTATGGGTTATACACATACCCAAACATACATACGGATACAGTTAAGATAGATTGTACATATACAGATATTTCCCAACAGAAAAATAATATACAAAGCACAGATGTTTTCTTTAAAAAAAAATGACCACACAGATATACCTATGTCATTCTAATTGTTGCTGGTCCTATGTATAAGATAACTCTTAAAAAGATCTATAGGTATTGAATACTTGTAAGTGAACTATTACTTAATTTTCAAAATGCTTCTACTCTTTTGGCTGTATTTTTGCAGAACTTTCAAAAGAATTGTTGTCTGTTACTTTATAGTTATGGTTTTTTTTTTTTGTAAAAACCTTCTAACTAACTGTTAATGTCTAGAGGACAGCTTCTAAGAAAAAAAAACCCAAAGGACATTTTAGAAATGCTAGGACATCATTCACAGGACAAGCAGATCATCTTCAGGCATGCCTGGCTAAGAGCCGCTGCTGTATCTCAGTTGCTTAAATTAAGCCAAATGGGTTTACTGTCACTGGACATCTGTCCTTTATCTTTTCTCCCAAAATGTAGGAAAAACTTAAAGCCACCAGGATGAATCTGTTCCTGGTATTGTAGAACAATGAGGCACAAATCACCTAATGGTTAATCAGCAATGTCTTCAGAGAATAAAGTGACACAGGACATGCAATCCCAGCACTTGAGAACTGGAACAGAAGGATGTATGTTTGAGGTTATCCTAGGATCCCTGACAGGACCTCATCTCAAACCAACAAGATAGAGCTCCTAGTGCCAGCCTTTCTAAGTTTGTATGAAAATATGGCTACCTGACACTAAATGTATTCTAGTCTTGGTCCCTATTTGTGTTCTGTTTATTATGTTTGCTTCAGACACATTACATCTCAGGATGGAGATGGAGAAACAGAAACTAGAACATCGTAACAAGCCTGTCAGAAACAAGGACATTATAAAGAAACATTTGAGTCTCTCAATCTGAATATGAGACTATTGAAACAGTGGATCAATAAATAGGAATCTCATCCTGGAAGAAGAAAATAAAATTGTCTCCCAGAAAGAGATGACATATATTTCTAAGAACCTGTCAAACCATCACACTACACCAGTTTTGTAAGAATAGATGCATCTGGGAATAAATAAGTCTATGGAAGATGAAAAAGAGGTTAAAATTTTCATGTTTTAATTATTTGCATACAAAAGAACACAAATGACAAGTTGCTGACATGTTTCAGTTCTGGATGGTAGGTATAACCCTCCTGGACTTCTGTCCACTTCTCCAGGGATTAATAGTGTGTGGTGGTTTGAAGGAAAGTGGTCCCTAAAGTGAGTGGTGCTATTTGGAGGTGTGACCTTGTTGGAGGGAATGTGTCACCGTGGTGGGTTTTGAGGTCTCTTTTGCTCAAGCTTCCCTCAGTATAACAAGCAGTTGACTTCCTGTTGCCTACAAGATGTAACACTCTCAGCTCCAGCAACATGTCTACTGCTGCCATGCTCCCCTTCATGATCATAATGGCTGAATCTTTGAAATTGTAAGGGAGCCACCCTAAATTAAATGTTTCCCTTTGTAAGAGTTGCCGTGGTTATAGTGTCTCTTCCCAACAGTGGTAAATCCTCTAAGACATAGTATTACAAAATGCAAAACGTTTTATTGAGCTTTCTCTTTTTTGTGTATGTGAGCGTTTTAAACAAATATTGGAATAGATTTCTTCATATAATGTATTCTGATTAGAGTTGCCATTCCCCTGACTCCTCCCAGATTCTCCTCACCTTTCCCACCCACACAAAGTGTGCCTGCTCTTGCTCTCTCATTAGAGAACAAGTGATAAATGAGGACTGAACTCCAAGAAATACTTTTAAAAGTGATAAACACTGAGCACACAATTTTACTGCAGCCTGAATTCCATGTACATGCTCACAAAACAAAACAAAGAAAAAAAAATACTGAGGATGTTACTAGTCCACTACAAAGACTGCACAAAAGTAGAATTTAACTTCCACCTCTGAGGAGCAACCAAGGGCAGTAGCCGTGGCCTACAATGCTTTGGGAGTCTTAAAAAACCCTGATCAACCGCTCAGAAGAGGACTTCTCATGCCTGGTGTTGAGGGTTTTGTTGAGGGGAGGATATTATCAGCCAAGATGGAAAATTTTAATTTAAACTATTTATGTATATTTATATACCAACTTACTTGTATTATAGGTGTTTTTAGGTAGTCATCAGTATGCTTCCTCATATCTTTTTCAGATATCCTTAATATTATTTTGCCTTCCTCCCTCCTACTTCTTTATTGATTTCTCCCATCCCTAATATTCTCTTCATTTTCTCATTTCCCCCTTCAGCTAATTTGTAGCCTGACATTCCCCTCACTATTGTTCACCTACCTAGTGGTCGCTTTTCTACTTTGCTGCTTTCTGTAGTTATTCCAGGTTATATTAACTATCCCTGCAGTTAGGGAAACACAGATCAAAACGACTTTGTGATGTCATCTTACTTTAATCAGAATGCTAAAGATTAACATGAAAACAACAAATGTGTGTTCATGGGATTGCAAACTGGTCTATTTTCACTAGATTGGCTTGTGGGCTAGTCTCAGATGAGACTTGATTGATGATGAGGCAGGATTCAGTCATTTTGGATGGAGATACCCAAGGGCAGGTGGTCCCTGGGGGTGTATAAGAAATTAAACTGAGCAAGCCTTGAGGAGCAAGCCACAAAGAAGCATTCCTCTATGACCTTGGCTCTTGTTCCTGCCTCCAGGTTCCTGCCCTGACTTCTCTGAATTGTGGACATATAAGCTGTAAGCTGAAATAAACCTTTTTCTCCCCAATTTGCTTTTAGCCATGATGTTTTATCACAGCAATAGAAACTCAACTAAGATACGGTTCTGCAAACGTTTTATATTATATGCCTCAAAAAATCATTCAAAAACCCCCTTTGTTTCATTTATTCACATGGCATTGTGGGTGCATATGCCACAGACAGCACATAGAGGTCAGGGAACAACTTGCCAAAGTAGGTTCTCTTTTTCTGTCCTGTGAGTTCTGGGATCAAACTCAGCTCATGAAGCTTGAAGGCAAGCACATTTAGTCACAGAGACATCTCACCAGCCCAAACTATCTTTATGACAATAAATCACACCCTTGTGAATTGTTCATATCTTACCATCTTCCTTCTGCCTGTGGCTTCCTATTGAGAAGCTGAATGTAAATTTTCATTGAAATCAGCCTGCAATTTTACTTGAAAAACCTAGTAAAAGCAAATCAGATGTCAAACTCATCCCCTTGCAGGCTAGTTTGTTTTAGAGTAGTGTTCTATAATAATGGCTATCTTTTAAGGAAAGGAAGTAGGAGTAAGACTATTAAAAGGTTCACAAAATCAAAAAGAATAAAACTGAAAATAACCATACAGCTCAGCTCACAGCCAATCGTGTGTGTGTGTGTGTGTGTGTGTGTGTGTGTGTGTGTGTGTGTGTATGTGTGTGTGTGTGTGTGTAAAAGAGAGAGTGAGAGATAACAAAAGTCACTCAGTTACTTAAATGGTTGCAAGCCTTTGAAAAATTGGTGTCCTGTTATATTAAAAAGAAATAACATGGCGAGGCTTTTTCCTATTGAAAGCTACATCAACTAACTTTAATGATAACACCATTGTACTTAGCTTTCAAATGTTCATTGTTTGGATAGTACAAATTACTATATAATCACAAACGAACCTTGTAATAAGTAAAGAATTACATCTCTCTTATGTGCCCCAAACAGTATTGCAATAGTGAACCAGTCTTCATACAGCCATACCAACCCTCCTTTAAACACTCATTAAATATGGGCAATAACACCATCTAGTACATGGCTGAATTCTCTATAGAATTTTAGCCACTTAGAGCCATCTAATTAGTCCTATGACAACACGTCTGCTTTATGGTATGCCACTTAAATGCTCACTGTTTCTGTAAGAGGACAAGGGAAGAATAGTCTGTTATTACTTTTCAATGTCTTGAAGCAACCCTCCAACAGTATTTTTTTAACAACACAGCCATTTCAGAGGAGAGTTATGTAATCAGTCAATGACAAATCTGAAAATAATTTCCAGGACCCTTTTTATTACAGAGAATTGTCTCATTGCTCAGAGTTGTCTTCATTCATATTCTGTACCTGTTTCCAGATTAATATCAACTTTAAAGCCAAGCAATCCATCTCTATGCGACAATAATTTAGCATCTGCAGTACTGTGACTATACTGGGGAATTACTCCACACTATTTCAATTGAAAGGTAACAAAAGCACAACAACAATTCAGCCAAGATTTTTAAAGGAGGAGTGCTAATGCATTAGTGTCTAGAAGTTGAGAGTTTAGATCTGAGTCCAGGTCTGCTTAGCTAGACTTTGGCTTTCAGCTCCTCCTCTTGCTGAGCCTTTGCATGTTGACCTCAATTTCTTGTACAGAAAAACAAAAGACTTGGTTTCATAGATCCCAACTTCACTCTAGTTTATCAACCAAAAAAAATATGCAACCCTCCTTTTCCCTGTCCTAAGAGCCAATGATTCAAATTCTAGAGTCAGTTTATCTGTCTGTTTGGTATCACATGATCAAGATTCATAGGTGATACATAAAATTACAATAAGCATTCTAGTCATAGATCCACTTCATATCCCCCACCCCCAAGGTGACTCACATCACATTGTCCCCACAGGATGTTCCCACAGACATTGAGGAGAGATGCTACTTGAAAGATTAGTGTTGCAGTGATGAGAGAGGCAGTAATGGTGAACAAGCCAAAGCAATAGGTCCTCTTCTTGTCCTCTCACTTTGGAGCTAATTCTTGTCGTGTACACAGTAGAGGAGTTCTGGCTCACAGAATGCCACTTTCTGGCTTCTCCATCAGAAAAATAGAAAGTGTTAGTGTGTGGTCCACAAAAGAAACTCACATGAAATCATGTGAGAAAGTCAAATGCATAGAGAAAAACTGATTACAATTGCTGCCCCATAGACTTGATAATAAAAATGTTCAACTGTTCAAATGTTCTTCCAGCAACCCTAACAATATGTTTTGGAAATTAAATTAAAAGCCCCAATAAACATGTATCTTATGACTTGTTAAATCCAAAATTATGACCAAGAGATGTAGAAGCATTGTCACTACAATATTTTTGTTTTAATTAGTAGTTAACTTAAATGATATCTCTGGTCTGGGTCTATCATCAGGTTGATCCCTGGCAAAGCTGAGAAGCAAGAAATGTAAGGGTTGTTAGACATAAGAAATAAAAGAACTAGTGGAAATTTATTAAATATTTCTGTAACTATAAACCTGGGTTTTAATACAATTTAAAACAAAATATCAAAATCATAAAGGAAAGAAGAATATATTGCACAAAACAGTAAGAATATCAATGAACAAAGTTATAGGAAAATGGAAACTACTAAAAAACATTTGGAGCACATATAAATGACAGAGAATTAATATTTTTAATATAATAATAGATTTTACAAATCAATATGGGAATAGAGAACCCAACATTTAAAAAATGATGACAGAATATGTGTTAGAAATCCCAACAGAAGCAAATACATACAAGAGTCTACTGATATGAAAAGCTGTATTCAAATCCATCACTAGTCAAAGACAAAATTCTCACATTATTTGATTTTGTCATGCTGGTAAATATTCAAGCAAAATCTACTGCTGTTGGACAATTAGATTGATAGAAGTTTTAGGGGAGTCGTTTGTCATTGTGTACAACTGTGTTAGTAAGCATCTCAGCACCGTAACAAACTACCCAAGCAAACTAACTAAAAAGCGCTGCAAGGCTTCCAGGGTGTTGCTCTGTAGTTGGCTGTCTCCATTGCTTTTAGGCCTGTACTGGCACATGGTAGAGCATCATACACCTACCTCATAGAAGCTGGAAATCCAGAGTCAGGAGGCACCAGGGATCCAAAATATCCTTAAAGATTTACCCTACAATAGCATACTTCTTTCATTACAGCCATAACTTCTGGAACCTTCCACTTCCCAGCCATACCTGTATCTGGTAGCCAAGGCTTTTAGCACATGACCTTTCACATTAGTTTCATATTCGACCCATACAATGATTTTAAATGTATTTTTCTCTTGACCCACCAGTCCTGATTCTCAACACCATGGAGAAAATAAAACCTTATAGAAATAGTATGTGTGTGTGTTTGTGTGTGTGTATGTGTGTGTGTGTGTGTGTGTGTGTGTGTGTGTGTGTATAACATCATGTGCATTTGTGTGTATGATATCGTTTGTATACATGTATGTGCATGTGGGTATATGTTAGAATAGATGATGTTTGAATGTATGTGCATAAGACTTGAGGCTTTTACTGCAGTTAGTCACAAATCAGATGAGGTTGCTCATGCCTACATGAAACACTGAAAGGAAAAGCAAAATCAGATAAGGTTCATTGCTTCCAAATTTCTCAAATTTTCAAATTTGCTAACCTAATTTATATTTCCCAAGTTCATTTTGTTTCATCCAAATCTTTAAAACAGATCTTTCTCACTATATGTGTGATCCAAACAGGAGAGTTAAGTAAACAGTGTGACTGGTTCTGATACTTATACATTCTGTTGTTTTTAAATGGGCCTCACCAGTAGACATGGTACGTATGCTTCATCTTCTGTAGGTGTGGCTTACTTCTTCTTTTCTGTAGAAGTGGTTCACCTTGTCTACTGTTACAGAGTTCACCTTATCGTCTGTAGATGCCATTATCTCATGTTCTGTGTGTAGTTCAATTCACCCATTATGCAGTTCACCTCATTGCTATGAGAATGGTTCCCTTCATCTTCTACAGCCACAGCTTACTTCATTCTTTGGTGAGGCACTTCCCCTCATACTCTGTAAGCAAAGTACATTTCATTCAGTGAGTTGAGTGTACCTGCTGATGTTTACAAGATGAAAATTTTGTGTCCACTGGGACAATACTGAATGATGGGAGCTTGAAGAGGTGAATGGGTCATGAAGGGCTGGGCTTCATGAACGTGTTAATGTCATTGTTGTAGAAATGGGCTTGAGTTCCTTCCCCTGCAACCCTTTCTTTCTTCCCTTCGCAGTCAAGCTCCCTCTCCCTTCCTCACCCTCTTAGTGCCAGCCATAGGATGATTAAGCCTTAAGAAGGCACTCAACAGATACTTGTAATTGAATATTATATTTCCTAGCCTTCGACACAATCACCACTTGATATGTTTATCATTCCTGACACCAAAATACCTCTCTTAATCAAGGGAGGAAAGATTTATTTTGGATCATTGTTGCAAGGAATTCTACCCATTGTGGCAGGTCGGTGGCATCAGGGTGGATCATATGGAAGAGAGGGAAAGTCATAAAACAGCTAGTGACAAGATGTCCTAAAGAACATGATCTTAGTAACTTACTTCCTCCACACAGATATCACTTGACAAAGTTTCCACAATTTCCCAAAGTATAACAACAGCACAAGATGAAAAACAAACATTCAAAACATGAGCCTGTGGGGCCTGGCAGAGTCAAACCACAGTATAACTGAAGATGGGATTTTGTTGTTGTTCTCATATCACTGTATCTGCCCTCAGCATTTGACAGGCTGCACTTTCACATCTTTGAAAGGACCTGTTTTGGTTTTCTCTGCCTTTTCCGATATTCTTATTAGCTTTCTTTGCCATGGTTACTGCACTGTTCACTTGCTCTACACATTTTGTGTCTTAGATGTAGATTTCCCTCAGAGTTTCTCTCTGGCAGCCATTCTTGACCCTAAGTACTCCCAGGGTGATCTCATTCTCACCTCTTATTCCAACAATAAGCTCTAATAATCCCTGATTCATAAATCATGAGAATTTTTATACTGAATTATTCTTCAATGTTTTGTGTTTCCAGAAACTGTCCTCCTCAATTTCTCTCCTTATAAGCCCCATCGACACATCAAACTAAATAGATCCAAAACAGAATGTTATTCTCACTCCTTCCATGCATGGCATATGATTTCAATCTGCAAAAGATGTCACTCACTCATCCACTTCCAACAGCATCACTGATCTCTTTGTATCTCGCCAAGGACTGTAAATAATCAGGTTCTGTTGTTTTAATTCCTTGGTTGCTTCCCCAAGATCCACTTCTCCCCAGTCCTATTATGTCTTTGTCCTCATATCTACTCCAGCCTCTTAATTCAGACCTAGTTCAGAAATGCCACACAAACATTTGTGTTAGCTACATAAATAGCCTTTATTGAGCGTTCTCCTTTTCTATTTGTAATGATTCAGGCATTACACTTGCCTACCACTTTCACCTGTGTTTGCTGTGGTGAGTAGTAGTGTCGGGCAGGAGCTTGAATGAGGAGTTTGTTTAGAAATGGGGAGTGAGGGGGAAGGGAAGAGACATAGAGGCACCAAGAACAAAAGAGAAGAGGAGGAGAGAGAGAGAGAGAGAGAGAGAGAGAGAGAGAGAGAGAGAGAGAGAGAGAGAAGGAGAAGGAGAGAAGAGAGAAGAGCTGGAAAGAGAGTAAAGAAAGCAAAAGAGAACGTAAGTGGGCAGGGTCTTTCTTTTAAAGGGGTCCTTTGCACCTGACTGTACTCAGGAAACTTCCTGCTGACCAGCGTACTGCCTGGGTGAATTCTCCCAGGTGACAGGGGCAGGCCAGCGTAATATCTGAGACCTTATACTATCCACTCCCCAAAGTTCCCAAACTCCAATGTAGTAGATCATTCCATCTCATCTAGAAGGGTAATCAATGTTATGAGGAAAAATGGTAAGTATTCACTGATTGCCAGTGAGATACTTCAGTAGGTAAAGTGCTTGCCATGCCAGCCTGACAACTGGAGTTTGATCTTTCAAACATATAGTGGAAAAAGAGAACTGACCCCTGAAAGTTGACTCTGGCTTCCACATGTGTGCTCTGTGCTCCAGCCCACATGCTCACATACACATAGAATACATAGTAATCATAAGTAAAACTATTTTTTATTTTAAATAAAAAGATATGAGTTTACTTGCATACCAACCCAGCCTCACCTATCACCACTCCACTCCCCAGGTCAAAGTGTTGCTCTATCTAATCACAAAGAACAACGCATAATTCCTTAAATGATACCAGGGTGATGTTTCTATTTTCTTTCTATGGATTCAGCATTCTGTATTCAACATCAATGATCCCACCTTAGGAAACATTCTCAGTTACCAACACTGCTCTGGTATCCTTTCCATAGGACTCTGGTTAGCCCAGTCCTTCTAATAGCAGTGCATATTTCACTAAGAGATAGATTACACTTTCCATAAAGGGCAGATTCATGATTCCATCACATTATGTTTGACAACAACCCAGGATCTGAAACAAAGCATTCTCAGCTTTAGGGTTCTTGTTTGCCATTCTGAAATACCAGCCACTTGAGAAGCTCAGAGAGACCATGCAGTCAAGCTCTTTCTAACCAGAAAAGTAAGTTTTAAATGGGAGAGACAATACCTCAAAAATAAAAGGTAAAAACAGGGTTGGGGATATAGACCTGTGGTAGAGTACTTGCTTAGTACGTGAAAGAGCCCAAGTTCAAAACCCAGTACCCGAACACAAAATTTTCCATGTGTAGATAATATTATCAGAAAATCTAATATAAGATTAATATAGAATTTAAAATGGCCAGTTAAACTTGAATTAAAAATGTAAAATGAACTGACATAGGTGAATAGTGGCACAGATGTTATGGGGGTAACCAACAATTTCCTGAATGGATTTAAGGCCCATTCCACAGGAGGAAACACCTGCCTGGTAATGTGCATCTTGCTAAGAGCTAGCGATTTGGGGAACTCAAAGGTCCCAGGAAAGGTTTTACTGTCACTCCGCTAAATGGACATATTATCAACTGTTCTCTAAACTCATATGACTAGATTGATGGATTAGTGAAATTCTCAGACCCCATCAGAAAAAAAAAAAACCTTTGTAGAGTGGATGATGGTCAACACAGAGATTCACAAATGATAAATGTGTGTAGTGTGTGTTTCAGTGGAGAGGTAAACAGCAAAGGAACAGCTATCTCATCATCTCTACCCGCTAGGACCCAGGAGCCATCTTGGAAGAGTAGGATGAGAGTTTGTTAGAGACATAGGTTGTGTGGTAAAACGGTGTCTTCTAGATATAAGAGAAGGGCTACATTCAGGAATTCACAATAGTTGTGGTTACCTTCAAAATGCCTACATACGATCAAGTAAGCCAGCATCTAGCATGGAGGCAGGGAGCTTACGAGCCTTTACCCCTAACTAAAAAGATAGTAATGGCTTCTAGGAAAAGGATGTGACCCCTGGTTATCCTAGTAGATGGCTCCGAACTGCTGAGAATATGGGCAACACAAACTGGATGTGGTGGATCATTTAAAAATGAAAGAAAAGGAGAACACAAAATTCAGAGGAGATGGGGAGGATCTGGGAGAAGTTATGGGAGTAGTTGAGGGAGTGAATAGGATCAAAATACATTGTATCAACAAATCAACAAAAAATTAATAAAATATATCTTTAGAAACAACAAGTAATCTTATATATGTGTGCATGCATATATGTGTATGTCTTACAAAGTATTTAAAATTATACTTAAATACTAAAATTTTATTTTTCTTCCTAGAATTCAAATTTAACTCAGTGCTTTATTTTTCAAGTCTATCCGCCTGCTAAAATCATATATTTATAAAGTTGTTTCACCAGCTACAGAAGTATAAGCAAACGTAAGCTCGGTAATCTTATAGGTTTATAACAGATTTTAAATTAATAAGGAGAAGTGTTTCCATCAGTAACTTTGACTTCTATCCATTTTGACAAATCTTGTTACATTAAACTATTTTTTTTTCCAATTCAACAATATTTCTTTTAAAGAAACATGTTAAATTACAAGCAGCTAGCACCATAGAGGAAAAGTAAGGTCAAGGGAAAAGAGAAAGAGAGAGAGGGAGGGGAAAAAGAAAGGAGATTTATTGTACAATAGAGGACTCTCAGGATAGAATATTCTAAGGCTAAGGCTTCTTTAATATTTCTGTTTATATTTAATGCTATAAACTTGGAACACAATAACTTACACTTCCTCATACTGCTAGAACAAATTCATAACATACAATGTCCTAGTTACTCCTGGATTTAAGATTAAGAGGTACTGGTAAAAGCTCAAACTTCTGTGGTGTACAAGGAACAAAGATACTTACTTTTCTGGTCTAGCTTTTGCTAGCCTTAGCATCTAATTTCTCACCTCTGAAATAAAAGTGTATTGTGTTAGGGGTGATAACTGGTATGTAGAGGACTCGCTTGGCACAAATGAGGCTCAGGGTTTGATTCCCTATGCCACCATAATCACCATCATCACCATGGTCATCATCATCACCATCATCAGCATCATCACCATCATCAGCATCATCATCACCACCATTTTACTGATTCAGACTATCAGATACCTCCAACCTTCTAAAGCTTTATATAGTACTTATCAATGTTACTAAATCATCTGATTTGTGCATTAATTTGAACTAAATCATATCAAGTGAATTTCATAACTTCATCTCTAATCTATTATAATTATACAAGTCTAGTCCACCCACAGATATTAGACAAGGCTAACAGAATTTCAGTGGCAGCAGAATTGTACTGCTCTGAATTTCAATGAAATTAGAAGGAGATGCATTCTGGAAATGATCAGACAGAAATGACACAAAAATCCACCTCTCCTTCTATTCTTCTCTTCCCAGAAGAGGAGAGAATTGACTAATTTGGAACTGAGCTTAAACGTCATGAGTGGTAGGACATTAGACACAAGGACAATTACCAGACTCACTGGACTGAAAGAGGTTTAAAGAATCATCGCAGACACACACAGATCATCCTGATAAACTTATTCCCTAGCAACTAGCAAGATGAAAGGACAGATATTCCTATTTAACACATGCCAACTAATATCAGGATTTTAACAAGTCTAATAAGAACCCCCAATCTGAACATCTCCCAACAGATGGAATGATAACCAATCAGAAGGCATGTGCTTTTCTCTGAAGATGCATGTCATCATTAATTTGAGTGAAGTCATGTTATGGAGGAGAACAGAAATTTTGAATTATATCAGGGAAACTTTGACAGGCATGGCAATGCATTTGAGGATTGATTAGACCCTCAAGGGTATTGGATAAAGCATTTATATTTGACTCATCAGCAGTTCAGCCAATTAAAGACCAAGAAGGCAGAGCTTCAGTTTTATTGCACAGGAGACAAAATTATAAGCTCAATGGGATACCTTATAGAGTAACCTTTCCCAGCTATGTTCTAGAGGCATTCATGCTCCCACCAACTGGGAAACACTACCTAACGAAGCCTTCCACTTGTTGCTTCCCAATCAAAAACACACAAAACAGTATCAGTAAATACATCAAGAAAGTCTGGTAGCTAAACACACAGACTCACTTCCACAGAAACAGATAAGATTCATTCTTCTCATACTTATCAAAAAAAAAAAAAAAACAGAGCAATGTGTTCTTAGTCCCATTAAAGGCAATGTGTTGTGGACAGCAACTTAAGACTTCATGAAGTTTTATATAATTTTTCTTGTCATAGAGACTCAATGGCAAATTTCATATTCTGGTACCATAAAAGCACAAGCAGAAATTGAAGAATTGCGGGCAAAGTCCATTTCAATTCAGGTACATTCTTATTTACATGGTATTTGTATTAATACTTGCTGGTAGCCAGTAGTAGAAAGTTTAACTCTCTAAATCCTTTAAAGACCATATGGCTAGATATAAGATATAGTATTATGTGAGTGCCTGGATGTGGTGGTTTCCGTGAGCTGTCTGTCCATCAGAGTCTGTCCATTCGAACCCCACTGGATGATGATGCTTAGGAAGTTTAAAAGGTGTGACCTTGTTGAAACGGAGCTTTGGGAGTTTACAGACTCTCACCATCTCCCGTGCTTTCTGTGTATTTTGTGGTTGTTCTTCAAGATGAGAGCTCTTAGCTTCCTGCTCCTGAACCATGCCTTCAATCCCACAACCATGGACTGTAGCCCAGGAACTCTTCTTTTCCTATAAATTGCCTTTGTTGTGGTGTTTTAGAGGGAAGTAACCCACACACGGGAAAAGAAGAAAAAAACCCAATATGATCATCCAAGGAATTTAACTTGAAAGAAATCCAAGGTGCAAAGCACAGTAGGGCAGGATGGGGAGACAAGGGTCCCAGGCATGGTATAAAGATAAAGCCAAGGGCATAAATATATAAAGGCCAGTAACCAGACACCAGTTGCAAAAGGAGTGAGGGAGAATCATGGAGTTGTGGAGCTTCTAGCTGGGTCTTCTGCCATGTGGTTATGTGAAGATAATGCAAATAACCCTCACCCATGCACAAAGAGAAATGCAAAATTCTCTCCTCGCTGAGCTAGCTCTATTTTCTGATGTCCCTCCTGTCATTCTAATGTCAGAGCAGTTAAGTACATTTAAATCAGCCCAAGGTGACACAAACATGTACACTCTGGGAACTTGCTTGTTCACTGATAAGCACACCACTATAAGTGTGGAGAATCATTTATAGGTAGCTATTGGAACTAAATGACCTGGCAATGCACACTAGGTGAAATGAAAAGTATAAAATTGGCCCTGCTTCACCTAGGCAGAGTAAATACAAAATAGCATCCACTATAAGACCACTGAAGAAAAAGATGGCCATGTTATAGCAAGAAGTAGCAATCAGTAGAAATCATTTTAAATGGCACACATTCAAACCACCAGACAAATAAGGAGCTAAAACAGTATGAGCTGACAACCCTTACCGAACTGTCACTAATTTGGCACTAATTAGTAATTTGACAATACTTTAATACAACTGGGATTCTTAGAAGAAAGCATTCCCATTTTGCACTATTAAAAACAACCAAGAGCTTTTTACTAATCTCATTCAGCTATGGGGAACACTCCACTCAACCATATCTAAAATGTAACAGAATAACTACAGGAAAATTTCTAGAATGAAGATTCTTTCATAATCATTATTCTTTTCTAAATATGTCTGGTAATGCATCTGGTGAAAAATTCTATTGTTTCTTAACAGAAAATTGGAGTTTAGTTCTCAGTAATATGGACAAATATGTTCACATGCCAACCTTTTCCATGACTCTTTCATCATTATCTTTGGTTTCTTTCTGTTACTTTTATTTTCATTGTTTTTATTGTGTTTGTATGAGTGTGCACAGGCGCTTATGTGTGTGCAGCTGTGCATGCCAGCACAGGTGGGCATGTTGATATGTGTCTATGCCAAGACCAGAGAAGGGTTTCAGATGCTCTGGTATATCAGTGTTCACCTTATTCCTTTGAGAGAGGGTCAATCAATGAAGGTGTAGGTAGGCAGACAACCAGGAAACCCTACTCTCTATATCACCACAGAGGCGGCACTGGGTTACAGACTAACATGTGCCCACATGTTAATGGGCACACTAACATTAGAATTATTCACCAGATGTATTACCAGACATATTTTTAAACTTTTTACATGAATACTAAAGAGTCAAACTCTTACTTCTTGCACAAGCTAGCACTGTTAGCTACTGAACCAATCTCCCCAGCTTCATTATCCTGAATTCTTAAGGAACAAATGACTAAGTTAAACGAAAGAAAACATATTCTATGTTGTTAACGCTTTCTGATTAATTAGGCATATTGTGTCTTCTGTAAGTGTTTCAGTTCCTTTTGATCTGCCACTAGTCATGAGACTTAGCGTAACTGATTTCTTGTAAAATAATTTCCCTTATTTTGCTAGTGGTGCAGATTTAGAAATAATCTATTCTTTACCATCTCCCAATAAAATAAAACATATAGTGGCATTAAAGAGTAATTTGGATATTTTACCAACTTTATATTTTGGCAACGTTTCATGCCCCATTTGCCTTAAAACTCATTAGATTAGTGCAACATCATGTTTTAATTCAATAGGTTTAAACCTATGTTTCCAAGTAAGTTGAGCCCTGCTTGTTTTCTGTATTTTCATGCTTCAGTTAATAGATTGTGATGTTTCCTTCTTCTGTTTGCTCTGTTTTCCTTTATATACCATTTGTTGGAGGTTCTTTATCTCTAGCAAGAAGGAACAGATGAAAAGTAAATTATCCCCTTGGGCTTGGGAAATACTTTGTCTCCACAATCTACAATCTCAATCATTTCTTATATTTTTACTGAGCCTTCAATTTGTGACAAGTGTATGCACTAAAACTAATGTATCCATGGGGGAAAACCAGAAAACAGTGTTTGGGAGGCTGCCAGGTAAGGACAGTGGCAGAGATTACTCATTTCACCGAGTCTAATCACTCAAGCAGTGAGAGCAGCAAGGTCTTGGACAGGAAGCAAACTTCATTATTTCCTAGCATAGCACTGGAGAATGCTAGAACTCTGTGGAGGTCATGGTTTGAGAGGGTGTGTGTGTGTGTGTGTGTGTGTGTGTGTGTGTGTGTGTGTGTGTGTGTGTGTGTGTGTGATGAGCTCATTATGTAGCCCAGGCTGGCCCTGAACACATGTTATTCCTTGCTTAGTTTCCCAAGTTCTTAGGTCACAAGGTATGCCACTACTCCTGGCTCTCATTTCTGTTTGCTTAGTGCTATTCTCTTTCCCTCTCTCCTTCCACTTCTTGTCCCTCTTTTAGTTAGATATGTGAGTCTATTGTCCTACCAAAAACATAAATAAACTTTGAGGACATTATGCAAGCAAAACCACACAGTCACAAATGGTGGAGGCTGCATGATTTTATTTTGTTCCTTGGAAGAGTCAAGTTCACATAAACAGGAAGAGTGCTGGCTCCTAGCAACTATATAAAACAAACAAAAAGTAGAGTTATTCATGTAACATAGACCTTCAGTCCCATAGAATGTAGAGTCTCAGAGACGGATATGGTAATGTCTCTACCATACTGTGAATGTATTTAATATCACTGGATGGTATGCTAAAAAATGATCTAAGGTGGGGGTCTGCAAAGATGGCTTAGCAGTTATGAGCTAAGCTGGGGGCTGTGAAGATATAAGCACTTTCCACTCTTACAAAGGACCCCGGTTAGTTCTCAGTACCTTCACAGTGGCTCACCACAGTTTGATTCTCAACTCCAGAGACTCTGACACATGGTTTCGATCACCACAGACACCAGACATGCATTTGATACACATACATTTATGCAGGCAAATGTGATATGCATAGAATTGATTAAAGTAGTGCATTTCATAGTGTGTATTTGCCACACTAAAAAATAATTGCATATATGCTTAAATGTCTGATTAACTCCCCAACCTCTCCCTCCCTCCCTCCTAACTTTCTAACCTTACATTGTCTCTCTGGTCCAACTCTAACTTCAGGCCACATCTTCCTGCCCCTACATGTCCAGACTTTTTTATACTGATCACAGCAGGGAGTCCTGAATGACAGCCACTCCACTACAATTGTATATTAGCTACTTCCTTTCTCTTTATAGTATCTGACATGTCCTGTAGTATTTTAGCTTCCCAGGAAGCTACAAGGTATATTTACTATCACTGTTGTAGTCCTATGCACACTCACATCCCCAAAAGAGTACTCAATAAATCTGTGCTACTTTGTTTACTGCCCTCCTCTTCAGATGAGATGGACAGGAACTGAACATGAAGCTGTGAATTTTCTTACTCCTTAAACTCGCATCTATTATCCTACCTGTATTTCTTCCCCAAGTAAGATTTCTTTCCTTAATACTTCAAAACCCATGGTTTCAATTTCACCAAGTCTAAACACTGAACTTGACTGTCACTGGATCAGACCTTAGGGAAATCTGAGGATGCTTTCTCCTGTCGAGTGTCCCTGATTCAGACATCCTTCCTTCTTTCTACATGGATTTGTCTTCACCCAACTCATGGAAACTTCCAGCCATGTCAGTAATAGCTTTGTTACTGTGTGATCCCTAGCTGAAAGATCAAAACAGCACATTTGAAGACATCACTGTAAAGTTATTTTTAATTATTTTAGTAGGCCAACCTGCATATGATTCTATTTTAATTAGAGTCTAGTATCTTTATCTTATGAAGAAGGAAATGACAATCACAAACAATCATACTGGGATCCCTCTCTCCAAACAAAAGTGGTCAGACAAACCACTTTTGTCCATCTGGATCATAAGTGACACAAAAAGAGAAGTTGTAGCTGTCGATGAAAGGGAACAATGACATAAACCATGACCACATCATCGTCACGTTCTAAGTTCCTTAAGTGAACATAGGATGTGGGCTGGACAGTAAGTTTTACACATTGGTACTATAAATAGTGGCGCTCTGGGTGCTCTGTAGCCATGCTGGACAGTGTGGCAACTACCAGCGCTCACAGCTACAGAGCATTGGGCAAGGAGAGGGTGTCGCATAGTGAAAGAGTAGTTGCTTGGATTTGGTTATTTAAGTTATCTTCCACATCTATTTACATATTACTACAGAATTCTTTGTAGAGCAGGGATGACATCCTCCTGGTCTGCACTATGAGCATCAGAAGGAGGAAGAGATGCCCTCCCTACCTTAGTGCACCCTTGCTCTGCGCCACAGACACGGCGCTCAAGCTATCACAACTGAGATGGAACTCACAGGGACCAATCAGTAGTGTATTTGTAAGAAGCAACTGTCTCTTGCCATCTATCACTGCATTAATTCAGATTGGGAATTTCCTGGATCTGCTAGCACTTGGAAGTTACTGGAGGCCCTGGCGAGTAGCATTTATTCATGATGTGAGGAAGCAATGTGCATCTTTGCTAAAATAGTTTCTCTCCACTTAACACAAGCAATCTAAAGTGATGAATGCTAATTTCTTTAAACTATCCCCATGAAAACAAGGACCTGACGAAAACCAAGTGCCTTATAGAAAGGTCAAGTTCTGTTAACAAATTTGATTTGCTTGCTCTCTGCACATTACCATTGGTTTCTTTTGACTAAAGACTTGCTGGGGAACCTTTGAAGCTCAGTGGATAGGTACAATGGGAATGGATTGTGACATTTTTTTTAACCTGCTAACTTAGCATTGAAATGCTCACAATGTCAAGTGGGAAATTAATAATTACATCACTTTTTACTGCTGAATGTCTGTCAAAGAGAACAAAACCCTGCCAAGTAGAAGCAAAGTACGGGGATGGGAAGCATTTGTGACACCAACTCCTGTCCCCGCGTGAAACAGCAAATTAAAGACAAGTTCAATATGTTCCCCCCAAAGCTAATAGACACATAGCACTAGTATAATGGCACAAATTAAATTAATTTGATATTCTGCCTGCCTCAAACTATGTATCATGAAATAAATCCATCATATTAAATCGTGCAGATTTTAGCTGGTGACAGAGCTCAGCAGGAAAGAGTACATGACACTGAATCTAACAACCTGACTTCAATCCCCAGGGCCCATGTGGTAGTAAGAGAGAACCAGCTCCAATAAGCTGACCTGAGATCTCCACACATGCACTGTGCTACATGCAACCCCCCCCTCCCCACCCCCGCTCAAATTAATGTCAATTTAAGTCAAATAAGGGCAGAAAGAATCTCAATCGGGCAATAATCAAACTTCAATAATATGTAGATTCATCCTTTATCCATAGAATTTCCACTTCCACGTTATTGAAAATAAGTCAAATCAGATTTCTACTAGTGACATTAATAAGAGAATTCAGAGTATAGATTCTGCTAGATTACCCACTCCCATCTGATTAATGTGTATGGCCTGGCTACAAGATGGACCAAGCAAGTTGTCTATTTAATATGTTTAATTGTGAAAGGTTATATTCTCTGGGGTTTTTTTTTTCTAAAAATGCAGGGGATATTCTCTTAAACCAAATATATTAACCTTTTGTCACTTAGAGAAAATGTGTAGTATAATCAACTAAAAGACAGTGTGTTGGGCTGGGGGGTAGGGAGGTGGCTCAGCAGTAAAGGTCATGTGCTGTTCTAGTTAAGGACTCCAATTCAATGCCAGGCAACTCACAGACACCTGTAAGCCCAACGCCAGCTGTGGCACTTCATACTTTCTTCAGGAGTCCAAGAATACCTGCACTCGAATGTGCTCCTGCACATACACACACATAAGTAATTAAACACTAAAAATAAGGGACTGGAGAGTTGCTTCTGCGGGTTAGAGTGCTGTCTGCTCTTCCCAAAGGGCAGAGTTCAGTTCCCAGTACACACATGGCAGCACATACAGTCTCTGGGATCTGATGCCCTCTTCTGGCCTCAGTGGACACGAGGCACACATGTGGTATGTAGCCATACATGCAAGCAAAACACCCACACATATAAAATAACAATAAAACCTAAACACAATTTAAAATAAAGAAGAGATGATATTTTTTTAAAAAAAAGAAAGACTTGTTTTAAAGAAGGACTCCCTGTTTCATAGAGCGTTTGGAGCCAGTGTCTGGCTGACCAACAATGTGGGAAGCGAGACGTGGAAAAAAGGGGATCAACCTTATATGAACAGGAAGCAGTGAAAGGCAGAGAAGGGGGCCTGATGAAAGCTGCATCTCCTCTAAGCATGCCTCCAGTTAACACTTCCTCCAAACATCCCCCACCTCCCCCAGAATCCTTTGAACAGCTTCACACCAAACCAGCACCTGAGCTCCTTGTGGGGGGACCCAACATCTAAACCTTCATAGTAACGATCCATTGTGTGGTCTAACTTGTGAGTTTCTAGAACAGTTCCTTCAACACAAAATATTTTCCAGGAGGAATTAACTTAAAGACATAAGAATGGAAAAGCTGGCCAGGTGGTGATGACGCACACCTTTAATCCCAGCACTCGGGAGGCAGAGGCAGGCAGATCTCTGTGAGTTGGAAGCCAGCCTGCCCTACAGAGCTAGTTCCAGGACAGGCTCCAGAGCAATGCAGGAAAAACCCTGTCTTGAAAAACAAACAAACAAACAAACAAAATAGGAAAACTGACATCAACAACACCTCCCAACTTGCTTCCCAGGTCAGTTAATAGGTCTCCAGTATCATATTCTGCTACTTAATTGTTGCAGCATATTTGGTCACATTGTGAACCCAGAGATTACATTACTCACTGGGAAACCCTGTTTCTAGTTATGATGTGGCTCAGCCTTAGCACTCACCTTTCATCCAAGAGCTTTCTGCTTGAATACTGTAAAAAGGATTAAATAAAGTCAACCGTAGCTCAAAAGGCAGAGCAAGCAACGAGTTGACAGGAAATGAACATAGGATTATTAAGAAAAAACCACAGAGAGTGAAAGGAAATAAGGGGGATGGAGAGAGACACACATAGGAAGCAGGGGGAGAGGACATTCAGTTTGAGGAGTCTGGCTTGAGATGGTGTAGGGAAAAAAACTAAAACCGAGGTTGTGGGGACATCAGCTGAGGAGGAAGCGGAGCTGGATGCTTTCCTTAGCCTCTCGGAGCTTGCAGATCATCTCCCCAGCATTTGGCTCCCAAGTCAAAAACAACACTTCATTATCTTCAATGGCTGCTCATTTTGTACAGCCCACGTCTCCAAGCCTTTGTACCATGCTTTGTATATTTGGGGATTCAAACTTAGAACTAAACTATTCACACACAAAAGGCATCTTGGGGGCTGGAGAGATTGATTTTAGCAAAGCCTTACACACAGAACAATACCCTACTGTGTGCTCTGTCCAGAATTACTTCACTTACACGTAAGCACTGAGGAACCAGCCGGCCTCCCTCTTAGGCTTGAAAGCCGCCATGTAGTTAAGACAAAGTGGGTTCATTCTTGTTTGTGATTCACTCTCTGTTTCCCACAGATTGGGCTATGCCCCACTTGCAACCTTAAGTACAAATGCTCTCTCTGTACTGCCTGTCCCAGGAGACTGCAGTCATGTCTTTGTTTCAAAAATTTTGTAATGACCGTCTTGCAACCCCACCTTTGTCTCAGAAGGCCATGACCACCTTGTTACGTCCTGCTTCTGTAACCCTGACTACTTACCTGCTGAATCCTCCAGTTGGAAACCCCCACCCTAAGCTATACAAACCAGGTTTTCTTCATTCCAAGGCTGACCTCTCGAACCTCGCATTAGGGGGAGGCAGCCCATGTATATGAATAAAAAGCTTGCTTTAATAAATGTGGTCATGATGGGAAAAAAATGTATTTTCCAACATCTTTGGAAACCTTATCAATGTTGAGGGTCATGGATGTTACTGGAGGTATTTTGAGTTCCAAATTCTACCTCTTAATTAGTTTATTGAATTATATCAGCTCATCTAGTCTGTCAGGAAAGCAAAAGAGGTAGATATGAAAAATCTAAAGGGGGGTATATTTATTAGTCAAGGTTCTCCTCAGGAAAGGAATGGATGGGGTTGATATGTATTGTGAAGGTGATTTATTGGATCAGCTTACACAAGTAGCTCCAACAGTGGCCATCCAAGTGCTGGAGAAGCTACACACCCTGTATGCAGATCCTCAGTTTACAAGGCTGGATATCTCAAGCTGGCAATGAAGTTTTAGAGGGTTCTTAAGAAAGCCAAGGCTCTTTTCTTGGCTCTTGTATATCCGTCCCCCAACTCAATCTTCCACATGTCCTCCTCTCCTCCCCTTAGATACCATAATAGAGGGAGCCATTATAGGCTTGAAGAGAAATCTGACTCTAGAGAAACATCCAGAGACCTACAAGGATGACCCCCAACTAACAATCTGAGCAATAGTAGAAAGGCTACTTTAAATGCCCTTCCCTGATAATGAGATTGATAACTAACTTATACGCCATCATAGAACCTTCATGTAGTACCTGATGGAAACAGTAGCAGACACCCACAGCTAAACACTGAGCCGAACTCCTAGAATCCAGTTGCAGAGAGGGAGGAGTGATAAGCAAAGGGGGGTAAGACTAGGACAGAGAAACCCACAGAGACAGCTGACCTGAACAAGTGGGAGCTCATGGCCGCCTAGTCTGATAGCTGGGAAACGGGCATTGGACCAACTTAGACCCCCTGAATGTGGATCACAGTTAGTAGGCCTGGGCAGTCTAAGGGGCCTCTGACAGTGGAACTAGGATGTATCCCTAGTGCATTAAAGGATTTTGGGAGCACATTCCCCATGGAGGGATACTCCCTTAGCCTAGAGGCAGGAGGGAGGGCCTAGTTCCTACTCCAAATGACTTACAGATTTTGATGATTTCTCCTGGAAGGCATCACCCTTCCTGTGGAATGGGGGGGAGGGGTTTAGAGGGCATGGGAGGAAGGGGGAGGGAACTGGGATTGATATGTAAAATAAGAAAAAATAATATATATAAATAAAATAGCACTAAAGAAATGAGAGAGAGAGAGAGAGAGAGAGAGAGAGAGAGAGAGAGAGAGAGAGCCAAGGCTCTTCAGTCCATGTGGAAAGGCCAAAGAAGCTTTCTCTAACGTCATTGAAGGATGTATCAGCATAGAAGGTGTACTCCCCAGAAGGAAGAGAAGGTAGGCAGAAAAAAGGCATCAGCTTCTCCCTTGGACCTGCTTATTATGGGCTACTCCCACGGGTGCTGCAAATCCTTCCAGACCAAGCTAGAAGCATGTCACCTAGTTCACACCAATCTAATCAAGTTTAAAACCAAGATTAACTATCACAGAGTGGTTGTGGAGACAGCTCAATTCGGGCAAGTATTTGATGCACAGGCAAGAAGACCTGACTGAGTTCAATCTCCCAGAGTCTACATAAAAGGCTAGGTACTGTAGTGCATGCTCCAAAGCCCAGCACAGACAGAGAGACATGGGGATCTCTGAAGCATACTGGCTACATTTGCAATCACTTGCTGTGAGTTATAGATACATCTATAATCTCTAGGTTCAATGATAGACTTCATCTCAAAAAAAATCCGGTCACTGATGGAGGATGTCCTTTCTGTATATATGTTTTGCTTATTGGTTGATGAATTAAACACTGATTGTTCATTAGCCAAGCAGGAAGAATAGGCAGAGCTATGAGATGAGGAGGACATTGGGAAGAGGATGCAGAGAGAAGCTGCAAAGAGATGCCATGTAGATACAGGACAGGACATGTTGGGCATTCTCTGGTAAGATAAGGCCATGTAGAAATACAGATTAGTAGTTATGTGTTAATAATTAAAGAAGAGAGCTAGCCAATAAGAAGCCTGAACCATGGGACAAACAGTTTACATTAATATCAGTGTCAGTGTGTTTATTTGGGGCTAAATGGCTGTGGGACCAGGCTAGAAAGAGACTCCAGTGTACAGAGCACAATTAGAAATACACCAGCATTGACCACTGGCCTCCACAAGTCCACACACAAACATGCACGCACACACAATGTACAGATGCACATAAATCTAAGGGGAGTAGGACTGCGGTTCAAAAGAGCTAACAAACAGGAAAGAGGGAGTCCTCAAGTTCATCCCCTGTCCCACTGTTTCCCCATCCCCTGCGCCACTGTTTCCCCATCCCCCGTGCCACTGTTTCCCCATCCCCCGTGCCACTGTTTTCCCATCCCCAGAGCCACTGTTTCCCCATCCCCTGTGCCACTGTTTCCCCATCCCCTGCGCCACTGTTTCCCCATCCCCCGTGCCACTGTTTCCCCATCCCCTGCGCCACTGTTTCCCCATCCCCCGTGCCACTGTTTCCCCATCCCCTGCGCCACTGTTTCCCCATCCCCCGTGCCACTGTTTCCCCATCCCCGATGTTTATCCCCTGCGCCACTGTTTCCCATCCCCCGTGCCACTGTTTCCCCATCCCCCGTGCCACTGTTTCCCCATCCCCTGCGCCATTGTTTCCCCATCCCCTGTGCCACTGTTTCCCCATCCCCTGTGCCATTGTTTCCCCATCCCCTGCGCCACTGTTTCCTGGGCACAAGCAATGAGCAATGGTTTCGGGGAAGACTATACAGGTCTCAGATACAATCCTTGTGAATCATGTTAAACACCAATACACACTTTGCCTTCATCAGGAGCCTAAACTCCAATGGATCATCCCTTAAGTCCTGTGGCTAAATAATTTAAACACTCATATGTGCTCACACAACACACATTAGCCTGATACTGGATACTCATCTTAGTAACAGTTCCAAGACTCTACATACCTCCAAGTCCTACTTTTATCACCTGCTGAAAGCCAATAAGTCTTAATTGTCTCTAAACCATCTCCAGCTGTGTAACCTTCTTTCCAGACAAGTTCTTTATAAAAGAAAGGCTCATAAAATAGTTTTCTCAGCACTATATTTATGCCGGGATTTAAATTTCAATTACAAAGAGAAATTATGTCTACCATTAGATGCAAATGTGCTTGAACACGTTATGGCTATAAAAGTAAAACCTGCTTAATCCTCTCATAAACTTTGTAATTTTATAAAACTCATATTGTTTCATAGACATAAAATGTGAAGACAATCAGTATTCTGAACAATACCCTAAGTCGGGAGCACAAGCCTCCATCAGATTGCCCGCCATTCCTCTCTCCATTTGCTCTGCGTAACAAGCAGAGTGAAATGTGCCTCCCATATGCTGAAAAGAAGTATGGTGTTTATTGTTTGGTGGCTTGTGGACTTGGCAGATCTGCTGTTCTAGACTAAAGGCTTTTAGAACCATTTATTACTCCCTCTTTCAGTTAACACACTGGCATCTTCCTGTGTCTACACAAATTAGCAACACAAACTGAACATCTTAAAAACTGATAAGCTTCTCTTTGCTATTAAAAACACTAATTTGTTACTGCAATCCAATAACCTCTCAGGTGTCACTCTGATATCAAAGTGGGGACCTCCAGCTTCTTGATTGGAAAGAATTTGTGTGGTTCCCAGGCCCTTCTGATTGATATAAAAATCTCTGAATGGCTGGGGCTAAAATACTTCAATTCTGGAGAGGACAGCAGGAATTCATACTATGACATCGAGCTGAGATGGCCAAAGGAAGGATCTGACATCTTACTTGACTTTTAAGTCACATAGTTAAGTATACTTTAAGAACAAATCTCTGTTCCAAGCTTTGTAACCCTAATCAATTCTATGGTAATTGCAAAGTTCCTCTCCTGGGCATTCATTCCCTATGCCTATCCAAGAAGCCTTGGAGACCTCCAAAAGTATATGACTGTCTGTCACAATCATCTCTCCATCATCCCATGCAACCAGAGAACAGGATTTAAGTGAAGTTTTAGATTTGTGGCAATTGGGAGTGGGGAGCCAAGAAACTGGAGGATGAACACAGACGTGCTATCTGCCAGCCTTTTTCTTTTTCCTGCTTACCATAATTCTCTTAGAAATGCTAGATTGACACTGAAGAATTATGTTGTTTATTTGTGGTTGTATTTCAGGGAAGTTTTTTGGAATAATGTGTTATAACATATAATGAAACAGGCAATTAACCAGCAAGTGAAAACAGTTCCTGTTTGACTGCTCTGTTCACTGTTTCTAAGGAGAACACCAGCATTCACTCTCTGAAGTCAGGAAGGTATCTTTGATTAAGTCAGAACGCATGGGAGGAAAGTTACCACTGATTAGATAACAAAGAAAACCCTGCACTTCGTGCTCATGCACTATGGAATGGGCCAGGTTAACCCAAGAAGCTTTTATCACGAGTCTGTAGGAACTCCATGGCCTCCCCAGTTAATAGCTACCCCCTTTACTGTGAAGTTCTATTTTAGTAGAGTTTTGTGTATGCTTAAAGAATCAGCAGAGATCATTTGTCTCCCTTTCTAGGAACTGGACCACACAGTGAGTTGCCGATGTCTTTTTATCCTTTCTTTTTTGAAATTTTATTTCCTTCAGACGAAAAGGCAATAAAAGTCTTCTAGGGTTGACTCCACATGAATAGGATAAATGCACAAGAATGAAACTTTCTCATGAGGAAAAGAACCTTCCAGCACCATAGGCAGAGATTAATATCTGGGAGTAAATAGACCACAGATCATTTGCTAAATTTTGTTTCAAACACTGTCTCTCAAGAATGGTTTCAACAAGCCAGGACAAAATCCATCTTGTTAATTTGCAGTCACACCATGTAAATCAGGCTTTTTTACAGAAAGGCATTGGTCTCTCAGGAATGGTTAGAGAATTGATGATATACAATGGTCTGTAAACCTGCTGCTAAGCACCAGGCAGGAATGTGATATGCCCTCTCAAGCTATCCCACCTACCTGTGCCAGTGACAAAGAGGAAGTGACCCCTGCCAGCAGACTTCGAAGACATACCATGAGCACCTAGACACATGGAGTTCTCTGGATTATCCCATAATGCAACTCAAGGGAGAGAAAGGAAGGAAGGGAGAGAGGGAGCGAGGGAGAGTGGGAGGGAGGGAGGTGGAGGAAAGAAAAAGAAAGGAAGGAAACAGACTCGAATAAGCATTGCAGCTCAAATAAGCATTGCATGACCAGCATAGCCTAGGCAACTCTCAAGCCTTATTGATATGACTGAGTCACCCCGATGTCACCTTAACTTGCTTTACTGGACAGAACATAGAACAGTCTAGAATCTCCTCCATAATTTGACCCCAAAGGTAAGACAGATTAATAGCCAGGATGTTGAGAGCCATTGAAAGGGCCTACTCATTTAATTCCATGCTGAAGCACTCAGCGGTAGCAACAGTGAGATACTTCTACTCCAAAACTCCTTAAGAGCATGAACAGAATGAAAGGGACTTTTCTCCTTACAGTACAGCAAACCAAAAACAGTATTGCAATGATAAAGCAAATTACAGTAGCACCTAGACTAGTTATCCTTTGACTGCTAGCTACCAAGCATCTTTCAAGAGTTACTGATGAAAATCCTAGCCACGCAAGGATGGATAAAGTTTCTGTCCTAGTTATAGACAAAATCTTCCCACCTTTTCATTCTGCTTTTTTTTTCCTTGCTGAAATTAATTCTAACCTATCCTAAGCAGCAAAAAGTACAGTTATACATATGTATGTATTATGTATGTATGTATGTATGTATGTATGTATTTTCAGCTAAGGTAAAATGGAAAGGCCCATCTGCCCACTTTTGCTATCTCAAGTTAAAATGTGCTGACAATGTAAGGGAATGGGAACAAGCACAAGAGAGAGTAAGAATGGGGGGTTGGATAGAGGGAGAGAGGCGGGATGCAGGGGATGAATGAGTGTATTTCACCCTTTCTGTATGTTACACCTCAATAGCCCTAACGTTGCTGTCTCTTTAATGTCTTCCTCCCACACTCTGCTACTGTTCTCTACCTGCCTAGTCTTTGGTAGGCTCAACTGTGATTTGAACATGTGGCACAGAGTTACTGTGGCTGGAAAGTAATCTCCAGTTTGACAGTACTGAGCAGCAGGGCCTAATGAGAAGTGACTGGAGTGTGCAGCCTTCGCCCCCATGGATGAAGGAATGCTGTTCGGGATGCTGTGATAAAACACCACAACCAAAAGTTGCTTGTAGATTCCTGGGAATTTCCCTAGTGTCAGGTTTCTCCCTGATCCCAATGGCTCCCTCTATCAAGGTATCTCTTTTTCTTGCTTTCCCTTTCTTTCCTTCCCCTAACTTGACCCTAGCTAAGACTCTAAGCAGTAGTGGAGAGGGTACCTTTACTGCCCTTCCCCTGTAATCAGATTGATGTCACCATCAATTGTCATCATAGAATCTTCATCCAGTAACTGATGGGGGAAGATGCAGAGATGCACAGCTAAGCACTGGCCGGAACTCATGGGGTACAGTTGAAGAGAGGGAGGAGCAATAATCAAGACCCAAAGAAGCAGCTGACCCAAGCTAGTGGGAGCTCACTGACTCCGGATTGTCAGCTGTGGAACCTGCAGAAGACTGAACTGGGCCCCCTGAATGTGGGTGAGAGCTGTGGGGTGTACGAGATATTCACCTTGTCTGCACCTGTGGCTTAGGCCATGCCCATTGGGGGTGGAGACAGGGCCGGATGTGACCTGGGGGAAAAAGTCTGGGAAGGGTCTGGGCCGCTCTCTTTGGTGGTGGACGCTGGAAGGCTTAGGATCTGGTGGAACCCGCCGCATTCATCTGCCTATGTTGTGAGTTATTTCTCCTTTAATAAACATCTATTCAGCCTAATTGTTTATCCTGATCCTTATTAAAGCACAATAGTGGGGCTTGGGCAGTCTAAGAACCTCTAGCCATGGAACCAGCATCCCTAGATATGAACTGGCTTTTGAAGCCCATTCCCTTTGGAGGGAAACCCTGTTCAACCTAGATACAGCAGGGGGGGGAACGACAAGAACAGCCTGGTCCTGCCTCAAATGATGTCACACACTTTGTTGATTCCCCATAGAAGGTCTTACTCTCTCTGAGGAGTGGATGAGGGGTGGGGTGAGGAGAAGGTGGGGGTGTCAGGAGGATGGAAGGGAGAGAGAACTGGGATTGGTATGTAAAATAAGATTGTTTTAAAAATGATGCAATAATCAAAACAGAAAAAAAAGATGACACAAAAATGTTTTACAAAAAAAAAGCTGATTTGTGGAAGCAAGAGTTTATTTGGTTTATTAACCCAGAGGTAAAGTCCATCCTGTCAGGGAAAATGTGGCTGCTGGTGATCCTAGCATGAAGCTGTAAGATCACTTCCGCGGCAGCATACACGGGGTGACTAAAAGTGGGGTGAAGCTACCAACACTCCAAGCCCTGCTATGGTTATGCAATTCTTCCAAGATGTCACCTCCTAATGTTTTCAGTACCTCCCCTAACAGTGCCAAAACCAGGGAACAAGAATGTATGTGCGCCTATAGAGGACGCTTCTCACTTAAACCACCACAAATGCCGTTATCAGGAAAGTGGCTTCGTTAGTTGAGAATGAACTGAGTATAAAAGTGAGTTAGTAGCATCTCCTTCTCCTTTTTTTCTGCCCTCCACCATGAATAACACCACATAAAGCCCCTTGCTAGACACTGACACTTTAACATTGAACTTACTGACCTCAGGAACTAAGAGATAAACTTCTGACAATTATCCTGACTGGGTGCTTGATTATAACATTAGGAAACAGAGAAAGACAAGCCTTGACTTTGGATTCCATTTATGCTTAAACTTCAACAACACTTACTCAAGGACCTCTTGTTATCCCTTCTCATGTGACCACAGATTTGAGGCATCCATGACCTCATACTCAGTCCATGTAAGAGTAACTAAAGAAGATTCCATTCCCAAATCTCACAAGAGGAGAGGGTTGGTCAGGGTTCCTGTATGAGTAGTTTTTCCTGCTGGTCTGGTCCCACCACCTTACCAGCCCCAAATAATACGTAGAGACTCTGTATTTGATATAATGCTATTGGCCAGTTACTAATTTCTTATCAGCTAGGTCTGTCTTAAGTATTAACCCATTTCTATTAATCTAAGTACTTCCACATGGTCTTATCTTACTGAAGAGAGGGGCTGGTGTTCTTCTCTCTCCAGCCTCCATCTTGAATCTCCTCCCTACTACTTCCTCTCTGCCCCTAGACTCCTTGTCCTGCCTAGACTCCTTGTTCTGCTTTCCTATTGGCCAACAGTGCTTTAGTCATTAACCAATAAGAGAAACATATTTACAGAATGACATCTCCCATCAGGTTCCCAGACTGGAAAAGTCTGATGAGACAGAATTTGGTCTTGCCAATGATAACCACTTGCAGCTGTGATAATTTAAAGTGCACCTGGATTGATACACTCTCTACAACCTTCTGACAAGCTTGGAAGAGGTTTAGAAGCATTGTCTCACTAGCTCAGGGCATCTAAAATAACAAGATCATATCAAAACCTCCACTTTTAACCTAACCACAACCCTCCCCAAACACCCACAGGACTGCCCAATTCTACTAACCAATTCTACTTTGACGGGTTCCAAAATGAGATTAGAGAATTTCCTTAAATCCAACTGACTGGCCACAATGCTAAGAGCATAAAGTAAGCCGTGACAGGCATCTCCCACCCAGGTACTATGCTGTCTGTCACCTGCTGGCTAACACTCAGAACTCTCAGACCTAGTCACCAAGCCTTGGACCCTTGAGCACTGTGGATGGCCACTACTTCTCTGCTGAGGATGCCCATTCATCCTCTGGCAGACCACACCCTTCTTTCCATCTCTGCCCATTTCTAGCTTTCTGTTGTTCCTTGACACTGGTCTTATGGTAAAGTCAAAGTACCTTATAGCCAAAGACTTAGTAAAAATTTGTTGTTTAAACATAAAAACAGTATTCAGATAAACAGTCAGGCCTTTTTAAAATCAATTTTTATATTCATCTGTTTATTTGGGGTGGACCTAAGGCTAGAGGTGGGGTGCACATGTGTCAAACAGTTCATGTAGAGACCAGAGGACGACACGCAGAAATTAGTTTTCTCCTTCTCCTATGTGGGTTCCAGGGATCAAACTCAGGTCCTCAGACTAGGTAGCAAATGTCTTTATCTTCTAAGCCATTTTACCAGGCTATTAAAGCTGACAAAAATGTCTGGAAAAAAATATCATCTGAACAAAGTCAAGGAACTTGGACATTGAATTTTCTTCATCTGTAATAAGACAGCACACCCAAGGCAATTTACACAAAGAATTTATTTGGAGCTTACAATTTCAGAATTTTAGATTCCATGGTAATCATGTCAGGGAACATAGCAGAAGGCAGACAAGCATGGTGTTGGAGGAGTAGCTGAGAGTCCCCATCTTTAGACACAAGCATGAGGCAAAGAGAGCTGAAACCTCAAAGCCCACCCTCAGAGACACCACTCCTCCAACAAGGCCCAACATCTCATAATCCTTTCCAACAGTTCCCTCAACTGGGGGCCAAGTATTCAAATATGTGAGGCTATGGGAGCCATTCTCACTCAAACCATGATGGATGCTCATGTGCACAAATGCCTGTGTTCCCACAGACTATCTGGGGCTCTGACCCAGTGAAAGATCATGAATCTGATGTTAAAGTCATCCACAACTCAAAGACATGACCTGGAGGATGGTATGGTGTAGCATGTATGTTTTCCGCCAGCCTGCCCGCCACCGGTCTGGCGTACCGGCCCCAAATAACACTCTGAGACTCTGTATATGATACAATCCTGTGGGCCAGTTACCATTATTGTTTATAGGCTAGCTCTGTCTTAATTATTAACCCATTTCTACTATTCTAAGTATTTCCACGTGGTCATCTTATCAGGGAGCCGCAGCCAGCATCTTCCTTCCTCCCTTGGGTTTTAATTACTTTCCTCATTGTTTGCATAAATAACAGCACCAGACAAGAAACAACTTAAGGGAGAAAGGGATTATTCTAGTTTACAGTTTGAGGAGATATATGCTGTAATGTCAGGGAGTCACTGGGGACAGGAATGAGGAATGGGAGACCAGCTGGTTATACTGCGTTGGAGGTCAGGAAGTAGATAGTGAGCAGAAAGTGGGACAAGGCTACCATACTTGATGGCTCACCTCATTGACATACTTCCTCCCACAAGGCTCCGCCCCTAAAGATTCCACAACCTTCCCAGAGGGTACTACCAACTGGCAATCAAGTGTTCAAACACATGAGCCAACACAGGACACTTCATATGAAAACCAGAGCATCTATATCTGGCCCAAATCGACCCATGGCATCTCATAATGCAAATGGCACTCATTCCAACTTCAAAAAGCACCCCACCCATAGTCTTTAACAGGCCAGACACTGCTTAAAAACATAGCCCCAATTTTAAATTCTCTGAAAATCAAAGCAACACCTTAGCTGCAAGCCCCTCTTAATATGAGAAGACCAATTATGTATTTCCAATGTACAATGACAGCACGTATAATGTGGGGCAGATGGGAATATAGTAAGGAAAGAATGAACCAAAACAGGACTGAAATCCAGCAGGACAAATAACAAACCCCAGAGCTCCACATCTACCCTTTGTGGTTCAACGTGGGATCATCAGGGTTTAAAAGATCATATCGGTGCTTGGTAGACATTACATGGCCCTGACATCTCCAACCATGCTTGCTAAATATATGAACACACTTTGCTGTGTCATTTTTTTAAAGCCAGGAACCACTTAAACCGCATTCTCAGATCAGGCTCTCTCTTCTTAAATAAATTCCCATTTCAAGAATCAAAGCCTCTAATGGATGGGGTCTTACCCTTGGAGCAGTTTTCCCAGTGCAATCAGGACTTTTCCCTTTAACAGTTAGAGCCTTTTCTAAACACACACTTTGGCTGCTACTTTATACTCACCCAACTCTTTGCTGAACAAACTGAAGATATTTATAGTTTTCTGTCCTACCTACTGCTTTTTTCACTGTAGATCTGGGTAAGAGTGGTAAGTAATAAGCATGATACAGCCTGAACATTATCCTGCCCTGCAATTGCCTCTACTGAACATAAATTTCAAATACAACCTAACTAAAGTTCTCAAAGCACACTCAGACTCTTTGACTCTTTGTCATAATTTGATATGAGTGGATCCAGTTCCTATAGAGTCCTGGGCCCCCTCTGAAACTCTCTGGGCTGGGCTCCAGAGACAACACTTTTCTTCCTATTTTTGTTTTTGAAACTTCCACTAGACCATTCGATACCATTAAGTTTTTCTTGCAGTATTGAAGGGCTTTTCTAGCCCTAATTCACACTCATCCAAATCTTTTCCATGGACCAGTTCCAAAGGCTTAAGAGCCACAAGATCAGGCTTATCACAGCAACAGTTCCATTTCTTAGTACCAGTTTCCGGATTAGTCACTTTCCACACTGTTGAGATAAAATACCTAACAAGTAGCAATTTAAAGGAGGAAGGGTGTATTCTGCCCTGCAGTTTCAGAAGGCACATTCCATCCTATAAGGGGAATCACTGTGTCATGAGTAGGACAAGACCTGATCACCTTACCTTGGCAGTTTAGAGACAGAAAAACAGATAGTGAGGACATTATATACATCTTCAAGGCTCGTCCTCTGTACTCCACTTTCTCCAGTAAAGCTCTGACTCTTAAAGATTCCAACCACAGCCTTCCTAAACCAGCTGGGAACCAAGTATCTAGACACATTGGTCTATCTGAGACTTTTTACATTAAAACCACAACAGTGCATGAAGGAGACAGGGATTCTAAAATGGTCTCATGATCTCTACCCCATTCCTACATATATGATAAAATTACATTGCATATATTGCATTCTATAAGGTCTCTCTCTCTCTCTCTCTCTCTCTCTCTCTCTCTCTCTCTCTCTCTCTCTCTCTCTCTCTCTTGTATGTGTGTGTGTGTGATGTATATGTGCCTGTGTGTGTTTGTTTATTAATCAGTTGCCCTTAAAATAGAGATATTATCTCCATAGCAAAAAAAAAGAAAGAAAGAAAAGATGATCATCAATGCATTAAAACTAGAGAAACAAAAGGGGCCACCTGGAAATTGAGATGTTCAGAAGCATCACAAATGAGAATTGTATGATGTCACTGATGGAAACCTTTGTCACAGAGGTTCCAAATACATTACACAACCTACACACCCTATACTTTCAGAAAGCAAAGTAATTTAAAACTGAATTATTAGGTTGTGGAGTACATTCCCTCTTGTCACAGATTTTTCATTGTTGTCCATTAGTTTCAAGAAATGAAATTAATTAGATTAAAAATAAGGTTTTGTACTTTTACTTTCACTATAAACTGTGTCAGATAAATAGGTGGAAAGATTCACACACACACACACACACACACACACACACACAAAAAAAAAAAAAAAGAGAGAGAGCTTTCAACACTTCCTCAGGATTTTTCTTCTCATCAAAGTGATTTCTGTTTGTTCCATGAACCACATATTGATAAAACAATTTCACTTGACCACTTGATGGCCTTGCTTCTATAAAAATCTGCATCAATTTAGAGAAAATATTGCCTTGTGAATGGATTGATTAATTAGATCAATTACAAATTTTAAGGTAAAATTATGCTGACAAGTTGAATGAAATGATCAGCTTTATAATTTTAACTTGTAATTGACAAATCTCCTTTACAAAAATTTCCATAATAGGAGGGAGCATCTGTTGCAGTGAATAAAATTTCCTATCAGTTTATCGTTTCCAATGAACCAAACAAACCATTACGCCAATAATTTGTAATTTATAGGACTTTAAAATCTCCACAATTAGGCAATGTCAAGGTGCCCTTAGAAACACCTTGGCATTTCTGAATAATAAGTGGTCATTTCTTGATTTATTCATAACTCTCTTATTCAAGTAATTTTGTACCAAATTCCATGCTTTAGAATCTGCTACCCACTTAGAATTTTGTTATTTCCTGGCTGTGAGGTGTTGCCTTCCCCCAATGTGTATTTTAATTTTGTCCTATTAGTCATAACCGAAAGGGCACTTCACTGAACATCATCAACATGAACTCTTGAAAGTGCTAATTGATTATAAATGAGAATATGACTAACCTGAGGAGAAATGAGAATGTGAACACTTTAAGAATAAATAGTGTTCTGGAGCTTGAGTAAGAACATGGGGAAGGTGGTGCGGATACTGTTGAAAGGAAAGGAAAGTAAGGACTGAGTGGAAGAAATAGAAAAAGGAAGCAACGAGTTCCCAAATTTCCATTTATGAAACAAAACAAGTGGAATAAACAAATGACATAAATACTTTAAAAGATTTTGTCTAATGGCCTTTAATTTCAAATGAAATGTTTATTTTGTGGAACTCCTAAAAAAATCTACAATGCTACTAAATTCGCAGAGAACATGAAATATAAAAATAAACTATATTTCTATATATTTGCAGTAAACAACTGGATGGAGAGATCTAAATATTCTTGTTTGTAATAGAATGGGGACAATCTTTATAACTATGATGACTAAAATTGATGAAATACTTATTTGCTCTAAATACATGAAAATATATGCCTTGATAGTGGATGGGGGAAAACATTATCATCCAGGTGTTAGTTGTTCTTAATAGTTTTATAGTATAAACATGATCATAACCATAATGTAAGTAGATTTTCTTACAGTTCTTCCAAATTCAATTAGATGCACATTAATCCTCTATAGCCAAGACAATCTAAAACACAAGTAGTTACTTAGTCCTAACCTAATCAAAAGTTGCAAAAGCCAGGAAAAAGTGGTATACTGTTGGGATACGGAACAGGCAGGGGGAGGCTAGAATAATGAATAGGAAACCAGAAATAGAACACACTTAAACAGTAGAATAACTTTCAATGAAAACACCAAAGCAACTTACTGGTGACAGAAAATCTCAATAAATGGTTCTGGGATCACTAAGCATCCCGACAAAAGGAGATAAAAAGATCCCTGGATTGTGGTTAGTTTAATAAGCACAATTCAAGATGACTCATACACCTAAAAGTAAAGGCTAAAACTTTACATTGTTTTTTTTTTTAAAAAAATTGTTTTACAAATCAATAAAGACAAAAATAAAAATCTCAAGTTAAAGGATTAGAAAAATTGAAATGCACTTGCCTAACAGGAAGAGATTTTCATCCAGAATATAAAGAACGAACACAGCTTCGTAAGAAAAGGTTGAACCAAAAACAGCAATAAAGGGGAACAAAAGATTTAAATAGTCACTTTGAAAAGAGACAGATACAAGTGTACCGTGAGCACATGAAAACGTACTTGACATCCTTAGTCATAAGAAAAACACAAATTAAAGTTATAGCCAGAGTGTATAATTGGAGAGACACTGACAATACCAAATGTTGAGGGGGAAGAGAACAACTTGAACTCCCACACCGTGCTTGTAAGCTTGAGAAATACTATAGCCACTTTGGAAAGTAGCTGGCATTCTCTGGTAAAAATAAACATACATCTACCCTCTGACCCCGACACAGCCCCCACCACACAAACAAAACTCATTTCCACCAAGAAACCTGCACGAGAGTCTGCAGACTAGTTTTTATCTAAAAAAAAAATCCAAATAGCACATATCAACAGGGAGGATGAGCCTACAACATGGGAGTCTGTTCAGCAATAGGAGAGAAGCAGGCTATACTGTGCAGCTACATGGTAAGTTCAGAACACAGTCTGCATGAAAGGAGTAAGTCCTCGAAGACTACACACTAGACATGCCAACTTGTAGGAGTCCAAAACCAAGCAGAACGCTAACTGTAGATGGAAACTCAGAAGGCCTCATTTCTTGGTAGGAAGATGACCAGAAAGGGACACATGAGGACATGTTGGACTCCTGGGACAGTTGTCACCTTTCGTTAATGTTGATTGGCAAATGAGTGATAAAGAATTAGTGTCTGTACTTCCTTATATCAACATACCTGGAAATTAACATTTTTAAAGCCTGTACCTAAGTCAAATGAATTGGTTTGAGTCTCAAGAAGCTTCCAGATGACATAGAGCCCGCATGAGTAATTGGAGTTGCGATGCAGAAAGAAATGCAATTCACAGATAACCTACATATTCCTGTGCACAAGGTACAAGAAGCTGCATCTTTAGTGACATTCCTCAATCTGGAAACACTTCTCTAAGGAGGTTGTTCCAAGGTGCTGGCATTTTTCAACGCTTGCCTCAAACCACTAAAATTTAGAACTTAGAAGCAAATGACAATGTATTTTTAAAACGTTTCCTTTAAAAATATATGACATTTACTTGTTTACAGAATACGCTCCCTTTCAGCAGCACAGAAACCAAGGAGCTCAGCACCTCGCTGCAAAAATAACTAGTAAAAATAGGCAGCGACCAGATGGCACATACTGGTAATAGCGCTGTCTGGAAGCTGCAGCATCAGTCACACAGGTGATGAGTGTGTTGTTTTCTGCCTGTCCTGGGTTCTGAAACAGCTCTGCTTCGAACTCGAAGGTCATAAGGTTGTGTTTTTCCACACAAACTGTGTCAGCAACGGGACTTCAGTTAATGGTAGCAGATCTCTACACAGCAGTGCTGTGCCTTGGAGTACCCTTAATGCATATTCACCTCTAACCTTAATTCATTCACATTGAAGAGTTCCAAGCGATTGAATGCTGACTACCTTTCTCGATCCCTCTGTTTCCTGTACTATCTCCACTCCACACCAGGGAACTCAGGGCCTGAATGGCAGAGCAAGCTGTAGCCTCTTTTAAACTTATTTTCATAGATTATAGTAGGTCTTATTTAGGAGGGAGTTAGAGTTAGGAGAGATTGCTCATAAAGACACAAGGTCTTACACATTACCATCTACCAGAGACCTCCTCTAAGGACACGATGTGGGACAAATTGTGCTACCTCAGAACAGTGTAACATTAAAGTATAAATCTTCCCACAAACTGTAATCTCCTCTGGGTTAGCCACTAAAAAACTCCAAATTCAATTTGCAACCCAGTTTAAGCAATATTCTATAAACTTATTACATGATTTATTTTTATCTATTTCTCTTATATATTACTGTTCTGTCTCTGGTCCTTCATGAAATCTTGCCTGGAAGAAATAAGGTTATAAAAATTAAATTTAAAAATTCATCAAGAAGCTGATTTTTTTGTTTATTTATATCTATGTCTACTTCCAATGGTTGTGTCAGATATATCTAAAAGTAAACTGGAATTCATACTGAATTTACCCATTTTGTTTTTGTTTCATGGACATATATGAATACTAGACATCTGGATAACTGATTGATAACTAAAAGAATGAACTTCAGGGAAACCAAAAATTAATATACTGGAACATTTTAAGATGTTAATTGGCTCCTTATAATACCTTGAAACAGGAATAAATAAGATATTTTTAATGTATTTATGAATGGAAAGATAACATTTAGAACCAGGCAAGCTATATTACAATATCTTAGTATAGTAGAGTCCCTAGTCATGATAGCTTTGAAAGGAATACAAGAAAGCCCAGACTGAAAGGATGAAACTTACATCACTGTAGCAAGCCAGATACTTGAAATGAAAATCAGAATTGAGAAACATAAAACCATTGTTGATATATGGCTTGATCAGTTCACTAGGCTTCATACTGAAGCTAAGAACATGAAGCAAGATGACACTTCTTTTTTTCTACATAAATGTATATAGGAGTTCCAGGGGTATTAGAATTAATACCAATAATTCTGTACATGTATGAATTTTTCTGAGCTTTGAGCAAGTATTGAAAGAAAAATGCAAAGAATCTGTTATCTGATTTTGTTGCAAATCTGTTATCTATATCTTTGTTATGTTGCAAAGAAAATCTTTTTGTCTTTTTCTGAAAAAAAAAAAATTGTCATTTTTTTGTTTGTGGTTTGTTTTGGTAATGTAACATTATAAAGTAAGCATTAGGAATATCAGTTGGAATACTTTAAGTAATTCATATAGTACCTTTCCAAATTGAAAAGGTCTTTTTCATAGCTTTGAAACATTTTGAAGAGAATTTTTTCCCTCCTAATCATTCTTGGGCACATATAGGTCAAGGGCAGAAATTTTCATTTTCAGGTGAAAGAATTACAGCCTAAATATTTAAATGACAAATAAGTCTTGCAGTTGGCACAGTGAGTCTCTGATAATGGGATGAGCAAAATGGTCTTTATGGTATTTGACCTTGGAGATTTACATATATTGATTAATAGAAGTCATAATTTTATCACAATGAGCCATTTTTCTTTATGCTTCCTATGCTGTCAACCTTTCTTCTATAAATCTGACTCATTCTGGATCTCATGTATAGAACAGATAAATTCCTTATTGTAGTGCTTGTAGGGAACCCTGAAAGGCTGTTAAAAATGCAAAGTGATTGGCAGGAACTGATGGTCACTTGTGGTTTTCAAGACCCAGAATCCCAGGAACCAAAACAACAACTGTGATCTAAACCATCTTCACAACCTTCCCATGGTCAAGTTCCTGGTTTTGTGTGCTACCTGAGGGTTGGCTAGGACACTGTTCCATCTAAACTTACTAAGCTTACTGTTTACATGATCACCCTTCTTGGATGATAAGCTCATTGATGGAAGTAACTGAGTCACATGTGTCATCTTCGTATGCTTCACAAGACCCAGCATGGAATTTTGTATAACTTGCCTTTAAAAAATTGTGTGACTTTTAAAAACAATACACACCCTGATCCAAAGGATGATTCCATTTGCACAATGTCTCATGTATAGTCATTGGTTTAGGAGGATAATGAGGAGTCCAGCCAAGAAATGAGTCCAACTTTAGACATGTAGAAAGCATCATCAGCCTATTCATGTTTTTTCGCTGCTGCCTGCCATGTGTCTGATGTGACTGCAGTGCCAAGGGTTGATGGAGTGTCCTTGCCATTAGCCTATGGCCATCTGTCGTACTAGGCTGTGAGTGGCAGCAGGTCAGGGGAACCAGGCAAGGAGCCAGACCCAAGAAACTGGGATACAGATCAAATAGGGTCACAACAGCAAGAGGGCTGGCTAGTCAGATGTCATTAACCAAAGAAAGTCTAAAGGACACTAACAGCAAAGGTCAGAGAATAATTAAAGTATACAACAATAAGCAATAAGAAATCAGGAGGTCAGTGAGCCCAAAATAAAGGGTTATTGCACCCAAATAAGGCTGCATATACATACATGAGGCAGGACTACAAGAGGACACGCTCCACACACCTCTGAATAGTCCTGTGTTTGAACCTACTATTGAAACCACATCTGACACTACCTTTAACTACTCTAAGACATCTCATGAAAAGCAACATTGTGTTATTGTTCAATAAGAGCATGAATTTATTTAGTGCAAAAGTCTTAAAAAGCAGTATTTGCTAGCTTGTTTTTGGATTTTCTTCTGCTTCATCATACATCATGTACATCAGGTACATCACACATAACAACAGTTCTCAAGAAGAACCAAGTATATTCATCACCACATGAATTGTCTTTATTATTCTGATAAACAGACATGTGTCCATCTACCAGGAGTACTGGTGGATACCAACAATCCCAACACACAAAGGAGGAAAGCAGAATGATCAGGAATTCAGCTACATAGCAACCTCAAGGTCAGAATGGACTACAAAAGACTCTACCTAAAAACAGAAAAATAAGGGCGACAACACAATCAGAACACAAATCAAACACATCTAATCTCAATCTCATTATTAAGGTCGTTAACAGTATGGCTCTAAACCTATAGTTCTAGCCTATAGAACTCCTCCTATAGTTCATAAGAGTAAAGTCACTACCCCTCCTACATCAGTATGGGATGAGTCTGAGTCTTTCTCCCCCACAACTGCCAAGAGGAGAAGGGAACTTGGTCACTGTGTGTTTCTGCCAATGTCCCCTTCTCGCCCTTTCCTGCTACAAAACAAGCCACTGCAAACCCCGAAGTTGATCTTCTCTGCTTGAAGCCATAGCACCTCACCATTCTGTCTCACCCATTTCATGAGGTCCCTCTACTATTTTAGACATGACGTATAGTTTTCTCACTTGCATGCTTACCTGCCTTCCTTTACTAGAGCACACTTACTGCAACGGGAATCCATTACTGTCAAATCCTTCTGTGCTTAGAACACTATCTGAGCTATAATGGGTAAACAGAAACTACTCATCTAACAATGGGTGGGAATAAAAACCTTTCTGAACAGTGAGTGAGCACTAGATCCTGGATACAAGCAGATGTCACACTGCTTCCCACAGGGTGGTCACAGACTGTCCCAGTCACTTCTGGCCACTGTGACGCAAGCCATCCCTCACTCTTGTCTGCCTGTGCAGAGCCCCCCATCAAACCCACGTATGATCTCTCTTCGGGAAAGCTTTCTCAGCCTATTGCTGCTGCCACGTCTCGGCCCTCCTCCGAACCACCTCGGGGCTGCTGTCAGTCTGCCATTATCATCCTGCTGAGAGTTCTGCACTGTGGTGTAGAGTTACTGCTCATGCTGTCAGTGGTTCTTTCCCTTATAACTCTCTTTTGTGTCCTAACAATTCAAACAAGAAGGTTACTTTTATCCTTACTTATTCCCAAGGCAAGGCTTCCCGCAGAATTGAAAATATTAGCAGATTATTGTTGAAGGCAACACTGTGGTAATTTAGAACCCTGTCTTAAAAGAGGAACAAGTTCAAGATGTATTTTTCCATTCTAAAGGATAGGAATTGGGGATTCTTTTGCTATTGCTGATCTTTGGGTGAAAGAGGGATGTAGACGGGAAAGTGTTTGGATAAGTGGCATCCACTAGGAGGAGCATTCAGGGGGAAAGCAGCACATCGTGGGTTCTCCACTCCTGGCAACCCTCCACTGCGCTCAGGTGCCCACCTTTCTCTGCACTATCGTGGGCCTCAGGGAAAATTGCACGAGGCTCACCTCAAAATGGAGGGTTCTGAATGCTCTAGCCAGGTTTGCAGCTATCTTTAAATATCAGTCGCTTCAGTCAATTGCCAAAGTCTAGGTTTTGGATTGAATTCAAAGCAATGTGTAGTGAGATAACAAAATCCACTGGGGAAATTTCATAAAAGAGTCCTTGACCTCAGGAAGGAGAAAAAAATAAGTTCTATATCAGCCAAGTTCCTTACTATAACAAAATACTGGAGGCAAACAACCTAGAAAATGAAACCCTAGTTACCAGCTTGGCTCAAAGCATGGTCAGTGGAACTCATAACAGGAAATGTTAGAAAGACAGCACCTTGTGGTAGGAGCATGTGGAGGAACAACTGCCCACCTAACAGACAGCCAGAAAGGGAAAGAGAGAAAGAGACTGCAGCCCAACAACACTTTCTAGGGCTGCCAGCAGAGAACCTGCTGAAGATTCCACCATGTCCAGATCATCCCTCACACCGGGACCCGAGCCTCCAACACATGGACTTCTGGAATTATCCCAGTCCCAAGCTACACACAGCCTCATTTTCTCCCTCTGATGTGACATCTGTATGGCATGTGACTCTCACAGCTGCTTTGTGATCAGAAATGAAACTAGCCTTGAGGAGCATACAACACACTGAATATTGAAGTCCTAGAGAGAGAGAGTCTAGGTCTCTATTTGTTTTTCATTTGAATAATCAGCCCAAGATCCATACCTGAAATAATATATTTCTGTCTGCTAAAGTTGTTTTTCTGTTAGTTGAAGCCATAAGGATGTTATATAATACAATGGTTCTACTATCTCCTCAAGACAAATTAATACTATAGCCCCTAAACACATCTGCTTTTAAACATGTTATATGTGAGTCCTGACTTGAGGTGTACTACAAGTTTCAAATTAAAGATGTATGGAACAATGTAAAATATTTCAACAATTTAATTTGATTACATTATTTCTATATATTTGGTTATATAATATATATTACAAAATAAACTTTGTCTACTTGTTTTTATTTTTCATGTAGCTCCTAAAATTTAAAAAGTCCATTATATTATATTTCTACTGAATCATAAAGTTCTACATCTTGATTTTTATTATTTTTTATTTTATTGTTGAGACTAAAATAAGATTACATTGTTTCTCCTTTGCTTTCCTCCAAAGAATTCCATATGCCCCACCTTGCTCCCTTTCAAATTCATGGCCTCTTTTTCATAAATGGTTGTTGTATGACTTCATAACAACAAATTTCTTCAAGTCTCACCCTAAAAGACTGAATTTCATTTCATGTAAATTAGATCTCAATAAAATTAATTTGAAAACAATGGACTAGGAGATGTAGCCAAGTAGTGAAGTCTTGCCCAGCTCGTGAAAGCTCCTGAATCTGATCCCCAGAACCAACAAAATTGAAAGAACTGGAAGAATTAGACATAAACCTGTTATACAAAAGGTATCATTACACACTTATCCCACTCCGCTTCCCCATTGCATCTTTGCTCGTGATGTCCCAGTGTCTACACATGAACCTTTTCATCTGGAAAGGGCTGCTTCAGTCACTCTCACCATCAGCCCCCCCTCTAGCTCCTCTGTCTTATGCCCTACCCTGTCCTCTCTAAATCCTCCTTGCAAAGGCATCACCGTCTTTGTGACTTGAAATGTCAGTTTTCTGTCTCAGCGTCAGGCAGAGACTATGAAAAGCTTAGGAATAGCAGTCGTGTTCAAGGATGACAACTCTGAAAGCTGAGAGCTGGGCTGGATCTAACAAAAGTTAAAAATTGGTTGCTACAGCTTAGGACCTAAATATTGGGTTGTTTTATATACTCTGGACATGGACTCCTCACTGGCATAACTTACCTAAAGCCAGTAACTTATTATTATCCCAATTTAATGAAGACAGATGTATGTGGCTCCACAGTTTTAAGAGTCTCTTCATAGTCAGTTGACCTCTGTGCCTGGAAGATAGCAATGCGGACATATCAAGGGGCATCTTCATTTCACTGTGTACAGGGAACAGAGCAAGAGGAATGCAGAGGAACCATGAATAACCTTCAGTGCTCCATCATGAGCCTCCTGAAATAGCATCAACCACTGAAGAACAAACGTCCAACTATGAGACTCTGCAAAAAAATCATATTTAAACTGCACTAGCCAGGAACTATGCTTTACCATTTTGGAAGCTTTTCCTGTAGGAATAACTTACCCTATGAGTAACCTGTGAAGCTCTGCAGTACCTGGGATACTGATGTCAACTTATCCTAGTGATGCATCAATACTGTGATGTGATGACAACAACATTCACCCTTAAGTGAAACCCAACTTCACCTAGGACTCACAGACTCCTGGCCCTCATAGGATACCTTTTGTTCTCTGCATTTGTGCATTGTTGAATCCACAGATTGGTAGTTGGTATCTGTCTTGCTCCTCGTTGCTGTCTTGAGAAACATGCTCTTCATTCTCTTGAACACAGCATTCTACAGAGCACAGGAGTCTGCTGTTCCATTCTCTGTCCCTCTACTCCCTTTTTACCTAAGAGCTGCATCATGCAAGCTCACTTGTCAACATCTTTGGAGCTTGGTTCCAAGCCTCTTCTCCTCAGTGAGCTGTTTTATCCCAGAAAACATCTTCTCCTACCCAAACACAGATTTCTAGTGTTTAAATTGAGCAGCTAAGACTGAGCCTTTGGTGGAGTTAAGTCTCCTAGACCTCCATCTCTTCATAGTACTGTAAGATTCTCCAGACTGCTGAAGCTAGGCTTGGGAAAGAAAATCTGGGAATGCTGAAAAGCCACACTGAACCAGGGTCTGATTTCATTCTTCTGCATGAGGCAAGTGAATTGAACAAACAGTTCTCAAAAGAAGTACAAATGACCAATAAATATGTGAAAAAATATTCAGCATCCTTGGCCATCAGGGAAATGCAAATGAGAAATACATTGTGACTCCATCTCACCCCAGTCAGAACGCTATTACCAAGAAAAACAACAAGCAGCAAACACTGCTGAGGACACAAAAGAAAGGGATTCTTTATACACTCTTAGTAGAAATGTAAATTAGTATAGCCACTGCAGAAATCAATCTAGATGTTTTTCAAAAAGCTGGAAATGAGATTACCATGTAATCCAGCACTAGGTATACCATCCCTAGGTGTATACCCCCCAAATTTAAATCGCCATAAACCAAAGATGTCTGTACATCCATGTTTCTTGTGACACAATTCACAATTTACAAAAAAACCAAGACCATCAACAGATTAACAGATGAAGAAATGGTAGTATATATACATAGTTTTGTTCGTCCATACTTTTCAGCAGCCATAAGAGCAAAATTCTCATTCAAAAGACAGTGGGTAGACGTTGAATATAATATACTAAACAATGTAAGTCAAATTCCTGAATAAATACATCACATGCATTTTTTCACATGTGGAATTTAGATTTAAATCTAGACATGGAAATCAGAGAAGGGTTGTGTGAAGGAAGAAACAGAACCGTGAGTGTAGTGTGGAGAACATGGTTGTGAGTGAGGTAAGTATGAGCAAAGTATATGATGCACATATGTGAAAGTATGATAAAAACCATACTGTTACATATGAATTTATGCTAATGGCATTGAAGTACATGTATACCCACATGCACACTATGGAGCTTTATAAAGTTTTAAAAGGAATGTTTTATTCTTAAGACATGTATTGTTCCTGTTTGAGTTTTAAAAGTGGATTACATAGTTCAGCATGAAAATACTAAACAAAATTGCCCAACATTAAGCAAAGATATCAGATATTCAAATAGCGCACAATTTCACCAAGTGGAAGAAACTCTCTAATTATCTTAGTATGCATCTCTTCAAAGACCTTCCCTTGTCGGTATCTTATTGTTATTTATCTTTCTTTTTTGTCAAATGACAGCTTGGTAAATATTGTACATCCTGTACAAAGTAACAAGGTAGCAAGTAACCTGCTTTTTACATTTAACATCACACATCTTTCTACATTACCAAACACACTTTACATTACAGTTCTACCACAATTTAAGTAATCCACAACTGTTAACCACTTTGCTCATTTACAAATATTTCTATTGTAAACTTAATAAAATGATTATTTTTGTCCATTCTTAATATCCTTAGATCTACTCTTTAAAGAGATTGCTGTGGTTCAACCATCAGCAATGATAAATCCACATTACTATGTAAACATATTTTACTTAGAACCCTACTGCCTTTGAATAGCTCTCCTTCATGTTCTTACAAGATGATCTAGCAAGATTCTCTTTGGGAAAGACACAGAAGGTAATTAAGCTTCTGTTGGTTTTTTTTTTCTGTAAAAGTCTCATTTCCTTATTCATTCTTAAAATTGCTGACCTTTCTCATATCCATCTCATCACTTATTGAGGACCTAGTAAGTGTCTGGCAGAGTGCCATTGCCTGGGATAAGAAGTGAATAAGCCACAACCTAGAGCCCCGGCTCTCGCAGTATCAGATGGGAGCTAAGCACATAAAGTGATGAGGATGGTGAAACACTTTTCTTGGCTACATGAAGCTTTAAAGAGAAGGTGACTCAATTGGTTGAATTGGTTACTAATGGCATTGTACTATCTGACCCATGAAATATGATTTCTTTCAGGCAACCATTAGATAAGTTGAATGACCTTAGTGGGTTGGAAAAGGAATGACATTCTGAGAAAATACATGCAATATGACCAAGGCATAAGTATATGTGTCATTTTCTGTGACTGGGCTGTGGGCCATCAGCCTCATCTAGAACCTAAAAGTGAGGGAAACACTTGTTAGTAGTGAGGAAAAAAGCATGGAGACTATATCACTAGACAGCAATAATCACTAATTAATTAATGTTCTGTGTTTATTTGTCATTAATCTTCAATGGTTCTGTTCCCCCTGAATAAAACTGACTTCTATTTTTCTGATTGTAGCAGAGAATCAATGCCTGTCCTAGCAAGGGGACATTCTGGGACTGAACTATTTAATGAACACATTTCCAGAACACAGATGATTGAAGTCTAGAGTCTACCCCTGGATGATGCATTTTCCAAGACCTTCCCTCAGGGGCCTTGTTTAACCAACACAGTAGAATTATTTTTTAGATGATAAACTCTTCTACAATAAGAAGAGGGCAAAATTCTTTCGATCTCATGTTTAATCAAAAGACAGAGGCCATGTAACCTCACCTTTTCTTGTTAAAAAAATATTTTAAATGCATCATTATACCAAGGAACACATTTCCCTACATTCTGCAGTTTTAGAAGTAAAATCTTCCATTCTTGTATAGCTTTGAACATTCAGGGCACTTTTACATACATTTAAGGCTCAAAGCAACCTTGGCAGGTCTTTAGGTATGAAACAACCTTGGAATGTTATGCCTGTTTTTACAGACAAAGCTGAATGCAAGTAGCTTGACTTAACCTCACAGAATTGTGCGTGTACATCTCACTGAACAGAAATCAGCTTAGCTCTCGTGTCACCTCAGCAGCCTCTTGGATCTGGACTGAGTGTGTTTCCTTTGAAGGAACGTGTGGCTCCGTGCATGTTCCACCATAGAGCTCACTTCACCCATGCTTTCCAAACTTCACCGGGCATACCAGCTCAGCTTCGCCACAACAGTTACAATTCCACTGACTTGAGAATGGGGCCTGAGGTACTACAGCTCTAGCACGCTCCCAAGTGTAGTTCATTCTGCTGATCTGAAGCCCATACTTTGAAAAATAAGGCATTCCAATCTGTTAGCATAGCCTGGTGTTGTTTCATCCGCCTCCCTTTGGCTCTAAGCTCCGTAGGGCCATGATCAATGCATTATTAGTCACAGGATTTCCAGCATTTAGATCAAGTTATGAAAGGGTGTAAAACTCTCAATAAATATGAAATGAGTGAATGAGCAAATGAGCAAAAAGATAAATAAAAGGAATAAATGAGGCCCATGACTGCCAGTCCAGAGACCTTCTCCTACATCATGCTGTCATTTGCACACACGAGCCACATCCACCTTCTGCTTTTAATTGTCAGGTTCATTAAGGTAAACACCATCTGTCCTAAGAAAGCCAAATCTCTGTGGCTTGACACACTAAAAGGGCTTCTTGACTATCCACTTAGGGGCAGGTAAAAAGTGTTCTGAGTCCCTTAACACCCTAACTCCAACCTGTGTCCTCTTCCATATGAGACTTTAAAGGTATTTCCAAGGTCACCTCAGCAATCAATATGGAACTCAAGTAAGATCTGGAAATGACCACTGCCCGCTCATTTCCACCTATATTCCCAGGGAGAAGTCTTTGGTTGAGGCTCACTTCCCAGTAGCAGCAGAATGCTGGCAAAAGAGAGGAACTATGGATATAAGTGGCTGACTATCCGTCTACTCCTCCACAAACTCTCCTTACCGACCATGACTTCCTGCCACACTGTCTCAACTGGATTTGTGGTTTCCCCTCTTCCTCCCTGGAACTCCTGGAATTTGGGCTAAGATTTTTTAGCCTATTAAAATCCTGTTCACCTTTTAATTCACATTTTAAAAGATATTTGTCTTCTAGATTTCTTTCAAGTCTCCCCCAAACATGTATTTCTCTTTGTTTGGACCTTCCTTGCACGTGTATTTTTTCAGAACACCTCTAACACATTCTTCCAGGGATTTCATGGGTGGTGCATGGAATATCCCAGCAACCAGGGATCATGAGCCCTCTGGACAGTTTCCAGAAACTCTCCTGTACAATAACTCTGTCAACCGTGGGCTAATTCAGATGAATTTAAAATGCATAAATGAATCTAGAGATCCTATCTGAAAAGCCTTGCTCGATTTTTTTTAAACAGAAAGAGCAGCTTTAACTCCAAAAGTGAAAGCCAATGGAAGGGCTGCCAGTACTCAGGAGCTACAAACGTAACGAGAATCGTGCCATAAAATGAAATACTTCTGGTCCATATACTTCCACCGAGCAGCCCCGCATTTTATACACTTCTTCTTTAGTGGTTTAGACATATAGTCTCTAACTACACATGGAGTCTCATAACCTGCAGAATACAGCATGAATCAGCTGGCTGCCCTGCACAGGGGATATAAAACGCCATCAAGAATGTCCTAACTGGAACAGCAAACTTTTAAAGTACAAACAACTCACCTGTTAGCAGCCTGGCATTTTGCTGTCTGGAAAGTAAATACATTAGAGAGAGATCTTTAAGGTGATTCTCTTACCTGTCTGTAGGCAACAATTTTCAATCACAAGACTGAAGCAGATGCTGATAAGCTGTACAATGACCTGTCCTTTCAGCAGTAGCAGTAAGTATATACAAACCCTTGGCCCTGCTATAAAAAGTTCCTGCGAACTGGTCCTTCAATTCAAAGTAACTGCCTTATGTTGGTATAGACTTGTCCTCACTTACCCAGGTGCTGAGGTACCGGTTCTTGACTAGACTGTCTATAGAAAGCCATCAGCAAAAGTATAACTCAAAAACAAATCTACCCTCATGAGCTAACCTTTCTGGTTTTCCAAAATATTGCCTGTGGTGACATAGCCTACTTGGGGGAGGGAGAGTTCTGAAGACCCCAGGGCCTGAAGTGAACAATGCTGTCTCTATTTGTGTTGAAGAAGTATGTTGCTGTTTGTTTGAAGCCTGAAATCAGCAACTCTCTACAAGCTGTCATGCTTGCAGAGTAGAGGGCAGGGTGAGGATGCTACTGGAGAAGGGAGCAGCCAAGAATCAGAAAATGTAGGCTCCAGAGACTTGCCATGAGGAGATCCTCCACATTCTTTAAACTTCACACCATCACCCCCACAAAGAGGTCGAAAATATGTGGGTGCAGACTAGGAAGAAAATAAAAGCAAACTTGAGAAAAGTTCCCTGTTGCTGAAAAGGACAAGATTAGGAACCTCCCAGCAAATCCTGCTGAAGAGAAGCAGGAAGGATTGTAGGAGCCAGAGGAGTCATGCACATCACAAGAAAGCACACAGAATCATCTAACCTGGGCTCACAGAAGCTCACAGAGACTGAAGTGACAAACAGGGAGCCTGCACAGAACTGACCTAGGTCCTCTACATATATGTGACAAATGTGTAGCTTGGTCTTCCTATGGGACTCTTAACAGATACTCCTAAAAAGTGTCTCCAACTCTTTGGCAAGCTTTTGTGGTCCTATTCCTCATATTGGGTTGCCTTGCCCAGCCTTAATGCAAGGGAGGTGCTTAGTCTTACTGCAACTTGACATGTGTAGCTTTGTTGAGATTCATGGGAAAACTGCCCTTTTCTTAATAGAAGGAGAGGATAGAGTGGGGGCAAAGGGGAGGTAGGACAGAGACTGGGAAGAGGGGGAGGAGGGAAAACTGTAGTTGGGATATATAATTAATTAATTAGTTTAAAAATGACCTGCCAACTCTCAACACTGAAAACATTGCTGTGTGGCAGTCTGCACGCCTCTTGCATGTGTGAACAAGTAGAAACAGTTGCTTTGGCCTCAAAGTCAAGCAACAGTAACATGTCAAATATGAACTTTTTCCTAAAATTTGTAGCTACATGGTTGTGCAGTTGTCCTAAAGTCAAACATTCCTATAAAGCAGTCCTTTCTAGAAAGTTGTGGACAATAGGAAGTAGCTAACATCTAGTTCTGTGGTAGTACTCCCAGAATTCCTGAGATGGATCAGTTAAACTCACAGAAATGGACTTCTCATTTAAACTCAGTGATTAATCCATCCATTATATTTATATTATCAATTAAAGAGGCATTAAGGGATTCCCTTAAGGCCTCACAGCAGATATTACAATATGGGGGAAGTGCCAGTCCACCCTTTCAAGGGTTGTCTATTTAAGAATTTTTGGACCTAGAAGAATTATTCAACAGGCCTGATCACAAGAGTTCAATCTACACCATTAACATGGTGAGGAGAAGACTAACTCCCATAAGCTGTCCTCTGACTTCGACATAAATGCCGCTGTTTGTTCATGCACATGCATACACACACACACACACACACACACACACACACACACACACACACACACTAAATGCCTACATGGTTTTTAGAGATTTTACCAGGTTTATAAACAAAGATAGCTGCAGGAAAAATGTTTTTGCTGTAGGCATAATGTGGTGTCATTCACAAATGCAAGGGTGGCACATGAGGGCTCATGGGAGAAAGAGAAGACATCAGGTCTGATAGAATAAGAAAAGACTGTTGATGGGCAAGACTTGACTAAATTTCTCACTTGAAGAATGGCTAGCTCTTGTCAAATGGAAAGATACAGAGAGATATCATTTAAGAGCACTATAAGCAATTGCACACACCATAACTGGCATTACTAAGATCTTATTTATGTTAAGCACTAAATTCTCCACACATATCAACTCTTGTTATCAACACCACTCTACAAGGAGAGCCTGTATGTCTACATTTTGCAAAAGACCAACCTGAAACTGTTGATGGACAGAACCACATAGCTAAAAGTAGAGCAATCTGAAGCTGGCAAGCTTCCAGTGGCTGTGAGATGCAGAATTTGAGAATTCAGTGCATATCAATAAATAAAAAGGGCTAAGTCTAGAAATGCAGGTCAGGATTTCCCAAGGCTCCTGGAGCTGGCTTCCAGGCCCTGTGCTGGTTGGCAGGCAATAGGCAGCCAGTAACGTGTTTGCACAGGTTTGCACATTACCCAAGATGACAGCACTGTGGAGTCCTCAGTAAGTGGGGAGCTAGAGGGTCCCCAGGAACAAGACATCCTTGCCAGTTTCAGATAAGAAGCAAGCTCACAATGAAGATTTTGAAAATCAAACAGGAATAAGAGGTGTTAGACACCCAAGAAGCCCAGTCCACAAACCCTGTTAACTGATCAGTCGGAGGCCAGAAATCCTAAAGGACATGGGAGACTGACAATGGCTCAGAGAGTTGGGGATCTGAAGCTAAAACATTGGTTCCAGAAATGGGAATTGATAAAGGACATTACAGAGGACACAGTGACCATGAAGTCCTCCTCCTTCTGGAACCTCCCTCTGCTCATCACCACAGTGGCATTAGCAGCTTGTAAAGAGAGAGCATGTAGCCCATGCTGGACATCATCCTAGGTCCTTTGTACATAGAACTAACTTAACACATTGAAAGCCCAAAAGGAACATGGCAGCAATAGCACCATTTCACGAGTCAGAGGAGAATGACACAGTGGGTATGTGGTCTGCCAGAAGACAGAAGAAAATGGTGGAGATTGCATTGCAAACCTAGGGCATCTGAGGTTGAGAGACCATCTTTAAATAGTTTAAATTGTGATAGCAACAGCTGGACTTGATACAGACAGCAAGACTGTAAGTTCTAGGCATACCTGAGGTACATGGTGACTATCTATCTATCTGTCTGTCTGTCTGTCTGTCTGTCTGTCTGTCTGTCTGCCCTTGGTCCGCTACGGAAGACCATTTTGACCACAGGAATCTGGACCAAGAAGGACTCAGCATGTCTTCCCTCTTTCCTTTAACAAGGCAATCTGAAAATATTTGCACACCGAGCTGTTGGCATGTGTTAGAAAGACAGGTTCCTGCTGTGGTGCTGGCTGTAGAGAAATTGTTTTCATTTTGTTCAATTAGATCCTCCTCTAGTGAATTGAGATGATGTATTTGTTTGATTTCCTTGTTTCTCTTCATCTTCCTTCAACAGAAGGGAGTTGAACTGCTTGGTGCTGTAAGGGGAGAAAGAAGACAATGACTAAGAAGAGAAGGAAAATAGAGAGGGTACCAAAGCAGAAGTCCTCTGAGGGCAGCCAGCAGTGTTAACGGCTGAGTAAGGCAGCTATGGACCCGGGCCTGGCTCCCAACTCCAAAACTGTGAATGAGCTAAGGAGGTGTTACAGGACACAGGCAAAGCAATGCTCTAGTCATCCTGGATGGCCCATCTTGTGAAGAGCTTAAGGAAACAGGTTCAGGGAACTTAACCCACTGCAGTTCTTCAGAAGCTCCCCCAATCCTCCACACTGCAGATTTTTAACCACACCCTAACACTGAATGGTCAGCACACTGCATTCTCTCTCTCCAAGTCTGACTGTAATTTGAAGCACAGTAGTTACAACTGTCTCGTATTTGCTGCATCTGGGTTTAGACTAAGTAAACACATATTTCTATGTGCACATCTTTGTTTCACTGAGTCATTGAGACTATGGTGCCAGCATCATGACAGTTTGCTCATAATCATTCCAGTCACCCTCTGCTAAAAATAAAAGCACTGTCCTTAATGTCAATAAACAACTGTATCTCAAAACATGAATATATATGTCAATGTCTCCCAATGTCAAAATAATATTCAAATTCCCCAATTGTCCTCCAATTTTCAGGATCCAATCGAGGCTCAACTGTGTGTTGGATTTGAAAATTTCACTTTTTTAAGAAAAGTCCACACATGTAGAGAAAGAATATTACCAATTATGTTTCCAACACGAATGCCACAGCTGAATGTGTATACATGTGTGCAACTAGTGCATCTGAGAAATGAGTTTTGCAGGCACCTCAGAGACCTGCCCTGCGTTTGCTCCTCATCTGGACAGCTGCACAAAGGCTCTTTGTTCTGGTGTCACTTGGCAATTTCTGCATCAGTTTTGAATGTTTCTGAATGATCACCTGAGTAACCCCTATGTTGTCGGGCTTCTTCAGGGCCACATTATGTTTATGAAAGACATCAGTGTTATTGCATGTTGCAGTAACTCCTGCATTCTTATGGCTACTGACTGCATTTCATAGCTGCTCTGTTGACAGTGGGCTGTTTGGATAGAACCCCGTTCCGTTTAAGTGCATGTTTGAGTCTACGCACATTTCTAAGTGTGTTGTCCATAATTTTCTTATTAATTTGGGAATTGGTTCTCACTGAGGCTGTGAGTCTGTAAAACACAATCGCATGCTCCCACGGTGGCTTGTCTCTTCCCACTCCTCACTGCATGCTGTTCTCATTTTAATGAATTCCAATTTATCAATCTCTCCACTCACACGTGAATGCCTTTGTGTCCTCCTTAAAATTTCTGCCTCATCCAAAGTCACGATGCCCAATGTCTCTCCTGTTGCTTTATTGCTTTATTGTTTACACAGATATTGCAATCCACCCGGACTTGATACTTTTGTGTCTCATAACAGAAAGGTCAAATCTGCTCTTTCCCATAGAGATGTCCGTTGAAATACCCTACACCTACACAGGGTCCACTCTTCCTCTTCCCTGCTCTGTTTGTCTTTTATCAGGTGACATGCATTGGTCAGTCCATATCTTATCCATGTTACAACTTACTTATTTTTTTCTCCAGCCACTACAACACACTTCAGATTATACTAAGTTTTTAGAGTACATGTTAAAGTTGGGTGGTATATCCACTGGGGTTTTGTTTCTTCAATTAGAAAACTAATATTTTAACTAGTCTTGGCTCTTTGCTTTAAGGTTTAACTTTGTTGATTCTGAGAAAAAGGGGATCTTAAATTTATAGATGGAGTGTATTATACTAACATCTTTCAACACAAAGTTGAAATGGCTCGTTATGTAAGTCTGCTTTTGATTTCCTCAGCAATAGTTTTGCATACTTCTGGATAAAATCTTCAAGCATTTTTTGGATTTAATTCTAGGTATTTGATACTTTCTGGTATCAATGTAAATTACATTTTGTTTGAAGTTATGGGTTACTAGTATAAAGAAGTTTAATATATACTCATTTTGAATCTAAATACTCATTTAAAGTTTTCCTATTTATTTAAATAGTTTGATTTTGTATTCTTTTATATTTTCTATAGGTTTTATACTTCTATGCCATCTTTCCAATATTAATGCCTGTTTTTTTTTTTTTTTTTTTTTTTTGCTTCTTTAATGTTCTTGCTGTGTTCTCTTTTACAGTGTGGAATGGCATGGCATGGAAGCATTTGCATCTTTCCAACCTCACAGAAATGTTTAGTATTCTCACAGAAAGTGGGACAGTCCCGCAGTGTCTGGTCATACAATTTTTGGCAAGTTGGAGATGTTCTTCTTCATATTCCTCTGCTGAGGGTCAGTTTTGTTGCTATGCTTGAAGCAAGAGTTGAATTTGATCCAATATATTTCTGCATCTACTAAGCTAAAATGTTTTACCATTATTTGTATTTTTTTAAAATGTCTCATTCCTTGTTTGACAAGGAATAAGAATTTTCTTGGGGAGATGCATATTAACAAATAACTGTGTGTCTACCTGTCTCTTCTCATTTCTTTATGTAACTTTGGAGATCATGGATTTCATCTGTATCTATATTTTTTAATATATTGACAAGATGGCTCATTTTATGTATTCTTACATTTTAATGTTTATGATAAAAGTAGTTGTATCTTCTCATGCTGAATTTTAGTGATTTTTTTCACCTCTTTTCCTGTATCAATCTACTTGATAATATTTTATTTGTTTTGTGGAATTTTCCTATATTTATACAATTTTTGATCACATCCATTCACTACGCCCTCTCTCCAACTCCGCTGACTCATTCCCATCTCCCTCTGCCCTGCTGTCCTGCTGCCCCTGTTCCTTTCCTGTAGCCCATCCCACCAAGGTCCTTTTTTCTTCCATGCCCTATGTGTTCTCTTGTGCACTCCCAGCCCTTCTTCACCTCATCAACCAATACTACTCTCTTTGTTCTCCTTTCTGTAGTTTTATACTTCACGCATATACATACGTGTGTGTGTGTGTGAAATATTAAGGAGAATATGTTACATTTGTATTTTTGAGTTTAGCTCACAATGCTTAACACCGTATTTTTCACAGCCACCCATTTTCTTGCAGCAAAATTTATATCGTACTATTCTTTAGAGTTGAGTAATTCTCTCTCTCTCTCTCTCTCTCTCTCTCTCTCTCTCTCTCTCTCTCTCTGTGTGTGTGTGTGTGTGTGTGTGTGTGTGTGTGTGTGTGTGTGCATGTGTGTGAATTTTCCCTAATCTGTAATGGACAACTAGGCTGGTTTTGTTTTCTTGTTATCATAACTAGGTCAGCAATAAGCATATATGTACAAGTTTTCTCTGGAAGAAGATACATTTTTTGAGTGTTTGCCCAGGAGTGGTAAAGCTGCATAACTGATAGTTCAGGTTGTAATTTTTTGAGTAGCCTCTGTAATTACTTCCATTATGGCTGAACTAATGTATACTCCCATCTGCAGTCAGCAAGGTCACATTTTATTAAGAGAATATCAATTCTATTAATATTTTAAAGATAGAATTCTGCCTGATGATTTTTCTCTATTTTTTAAAAATCTGTAGACTTGCCTTTAATTTGCTATTTTTCCTTTGTACTTATTGCTTGTTATTTTTACAATGAATGCTTACAACTGACTTCCAGCTTTTCTTCTCCTGTAATAAAGCACTTAAGATATAAACTTGCCCTCAACATACATTTTTACATCCCATAATTTCAATGTGCCATATTTCAATGTCATTCCATTTGAAGTTGTTTTCTCCTTGACTCTGGGTTATTTCTAATATTAAAATAAAAATCTTAACCATGGCTTCAGTATTGGCTTCACACCTAGTTACAGTGTGTCAGCCCACATGCTCTCAGTGAGTACAAGCCTTGAAAACATGTAGAGATTTCCTTTATGGGGCATTATATGCTCTGTATCTATAAATGTTTCATATGCATTTGAAAATAGCCATGTATGGCATCATGGTTGTAAGCATCGTCCCATCTATGGTGAGTAGGAGATTTAGAAAATGAAACACAAGAGCAGCAGAGATGGAAAGAATAGGATTGCTAATTATGTCATTATGTCATCAACCAAGGAACACTAGAATCCTCCAAAAGTGCAAAGGCAAGGAAAAAAAAAATCTAAGAACGCCCACAAGAAATTTTACGGACACTTCTATTTAAGTCCACAAAATTACATTCTCTCTCTCTCTCTCTCTCTCTCTCTCTCTCTCTCTCTCTCTCTCTCTCTCTCTCTCTCTCTCTCTCTCTCTCACACACACACACACACACACACACACACACACATGCGTGCACTTGCTCACAGTAATAAACAAGTCAATCCTGAATGAAAAGAATGATGTAGAAGGCATCATCATACTTGATTTCAAATTACTTTACATAGTAATAAAAACAGCATGGTATTAACAACAACAAGAAGATAAAAACAGACACACAGATCAATGGACTAGAATAAAGAATCCAGAAATTAGAGAGAAAGCTCAGCACTTGAGAGCACTGCATGTTTTGCAAAGGACCCTAGTTCAAGGTTCAGTACCCACATGGTGTCTCAAATTTGTCTGTAAATCCAGTTTCAGGGGATCCAATGAAATTTTCTGGTACAATGGCACTGTACATATATAATGCATAGACATACATGCAGCCAAAATACCTATATACTTAAATATTAATAATTAAATGCAAAATTTAAAATAAAATAATTATTCAGATATAATTCCATGTAACTCTAAGTACCTCTTTTTTTTTTACAAAGATATCAAAACTAAACATTGTAAGAAAGAGAGAATCTTCAAACAGTGCTAGGAAACTTGATTTCAATATGCGAAAAAATGAGCTAGATATTTACCCCTCACCTTTCACAAAACTTAACTCTAAATAGAGCAAGAACCTCAACATAAGCCCTGATACCCTGAAGCTGCTAGAGTGAAATACTACAGTGTAGTCTGCAAGGTGAATACTACCACTTATAGGCATAAGTAAGGACTTTCTAAATAGGGCTTAGGTGCTCCAGAAAATATGAGCAACAATCATAAGAGGTATCCACAACACTAAAAGATGTCTTCCAGCAAAGCAGTTAATTGAGTGAAGACTAAAACTACAGAACGGAAGAAAATGTTTACTGCGTATACATCTGACAAAGAATTCATGTCTAGAATATATAAAGCTCTGAACCAAGTAAATAAAGAACCCAATTTGAAAATGGGCAAAATTGCTGAACAGAAAGCTCTCAAAAGAAGAAATATACATTGCTGGTACTTTTTAAAGTGTTGAATATCTTTAGTCATCGGAAAGACATAGATTAAAATTATGTTAATATTCCAACGTATCCCAGTCAGAATTGCCATCATCAAAAACAAATGACAACAAATGCTGGCAAGGATGTGAGGAAAGTGAGACCTTATACATTATTGGTGAGAGTGTAAACTAGGGAGGGTAGCCACTCTGAAAATCAGTCTGGAGGTCACTCAAAAAACTAGAATAACTCTACTATATGACCTAGCTAGATCACTCCTGCACATACAGCTTACTATCCCACAACAGAGCTACTTACACAGTCATGCTAATTGCTGCTGTATTTGCAATAGTTAGGGAATGGACACAGCCTAAATGTTCATCACTTGACAAGCACATGATAACACTGTGGCACATGTACACGATGGATATTACACAGCTGAATAGAAAATTAGGATCATAAAATTCTCAGATAAATGGATAAAACTAGGCAGCAAAAACTGGTTGACATCACTCAGACTCCAAAAGACAAATGCCACATGTTCTCTCTCATACGTGAGCCCTAGCTTCATTTTTGCTTTGTTTTGTGTGTTCAATGTTAACCACACATGGAAGCTAAAATGCTAGAGACAGGTCATTGGTGAGAGGAGTAAATTCATGGAGTGGGTAGTGGAATGAATATAGGCGAGATTACATAGAAAAAGGGGATAATAGGGGAAGAAGAATTCAAGCAGCGAGTCAAATGATGTTTTCACAGGGGTCACCTGAAACCTTAGAAAAAAACACAGATATTTGCTACAGCAGTAGCAAAATTAGAGATATGAAGCAAAGTAAATAATTTTAAGGTTGAGGGTCACCACAACATACAGAACTGTATTAAAAGATTACAGCATTAGGAAGATTGAGAACCTCTTCTCTCTAGGGCCAGCGTTCACCAAAATGAAGTGCACATGAATAGGCTACCTGAGAACCTATGATTAGCAGTCAGTAAAAAAATAAGAAGAATCAAGTAGAACCTAAATGATAGGAAAGAACGGGGTGCGGGGATTACTTGGAGTTAAGAGTAAAATGAGGGTGGAGATAGAAGAGGAACCAGGGGTAGATGGTAAATTATCCAAAACTGAAGATATATAGAGAAGACTTGTGAATCTTCACAAAGTTTTAAACTCATTAGAAATACAATTATTAAAGATTTGAACAGAATCTCACTCTAGTGAACAATGAGGCTCTCAGAAGACATGGTTTTTATTAAAAACCCCTGTGCCAGACACAGATTGATGAGGGAGGCCCCAGAGATACCCAAAACAATGTTAGCGATTTCTATTGCTTTTGGTCACACACAATAACTATGTGGGAAAACCCTGTCTTACTTACGGTTTTCTATTGCTGTGAAGAGACCCTCTGACTATCCAGCTCTTACAAGGAAGACATTTATTTGGGGTAGCTTGCTTACACTTTCAGAGGTTAAGGTCATTATCATCATGGCAGGGAGCATGGCTACAGGCAGGCAGACATGGTGCTGAAGGAGTAGTTGAGAAACTTACATCTTGAAGGCATCAGGAAGTCAAAGGAGACACTGGGTGGTATCCCAAGCACAGGAAACCTCAAAGCCCACCCCCACAGCGATACACTTCCCCCAACAAAGCCATACCCCCTAATAGTGTTATTCCCTGGAGATTATGAGGACCAATTACAGTCAAACTATCATAGACCCTGTTGATGAAGACACTATTCACTTGGAATTCAGGACCTATAGAAATAATCTCTTGTATTGACCAGACAAGATAAGAAAAAAACTTTCTGATAACTAGCCTTTATAGCGTTGGAAGGTGCTACTAAGGATATTGGGGGAAGTTGGGGTTAGATATCTGGACTTTTCCATCACTGGACCCTGCATACCAAACTACTGATCTTCCAAGCAAGATGAAAAGCTGAACTAGGTTTTATCTTGTTATCCTGCTGGCTGTAACCCCTCCACATAACCTTACTCCCAATCTAGAGATGAATCAGAGAACTTCAATGAAAAGGAGGCAGAAAAACATGGGAGCTGGAGGATGGGGATTATGAAATACTGTCCTCTGAACATCATTTTTTTTTCACCCTTCACCTAGTGGCAAGGTTGTTTATGGTGATAGACAAATACTGTCTTCATTGAATTTGAAGCCTGCTTCACAAAGAAACTCCATGTCTCCTACTGTCAACATGGTCAAAACTCACTTTAGAGAAGCCATAGACCCTGGAAGAGAACCTGTTGGTTTATTTTCTAACAGTCATGTTGTCAAATTGCCTTCTAAATGTTCATGCTTATTTATATCCATAAATATGTGCTGCTACTAACCTTGGTCAGAGAAGCTTCTTGCACTGGTAGATTGTGTTTAATGCATAGACACATACCTGTTCAGAGTACTGAGAAACACGTCTGTGAGTGCTCAGTTACAGGGGAGACATCCGAATCAACCCTTTAGAGGGCAAAGGGTGCTTGTGCACATAGATAAGCATCACAGAAGCCAGGAATATTAAACTCCCAGGCATCATTCAATGAAAAGTAATGTCTGACCTGTCCTCCTCCTGGAATGCTGGGAATACAGTTCAAACCTGGTGTCCCTTTGCTATCTGATAGCCAGGCTCTGCCTTATTTCCAGAATTTATGTTTTACTTATGCCAGACTCATTTACCTTAAAACCTTGAACGTTGCTTCTAGGCCATAAAACCTATCCTTGTGAGAGATGTCATCTGTAATTTACAACAACCTAGGCGACTTCTATGTTATCTTAGGGCCAGGCCAAACCCTGACTCCCATAGACATTATGCTTATCTCTGTCATTCTCCTTAGACCCTTATGTTGAACATTCTTCTAAGTCAACAAGAACCTGTCTTATAGATGAAGACATTTGTACTTTTCAAAGATCTTCCATGTAAACAAGTCTTAAGCTTAGCTGCACCCATGAGACTGAGTTAATTATTGCCTGAGAATATATGAGCTGATGTCAGACTCTAGAAGTCCTGGGCCAATAATACTAGTACCAAAAACAGACTGGACCAAGTTTCATCGTAAATATTCAGGAATTGTTTCCCTGATAACTGTAAAGCCTGCAAGATCTCTCCACAGAACCACACTTTTGGATGTTCTGGAAATTTCTATGTAGACCAGGTTGACCTTGAACTTATAGAGATCCACCTGCCTCTGTCTGGGATAAAAAGCATGTATGACACTACACCTGGCCTCATTTTAATATTCTTCTATTCAATTCTTTGATGCTTATTCAAAAGCATGGAATTGATACTTACAAATGAGAATAAAATAACAACATAAATTTTCATTTCCTGTTACTCAATTTTACTTAGATAAAAACAGGCAAATACAAAAGAATCTGTGTTCCCATTAACTAAACACATGATGCACACATGAATTTTGTTCAAAAACTTACCAGCTAGCTCAGTGGACCATGTGTAACCCAGGCCACACCCACATACACCTAGTGCTGCAGTGTAGCATGTATGTTTCCGCCAGCCCACCAACCCGCCAGTCTGGCGTGACGGCCCCAAATAACAGGCAGAGACTCTGTATTTGATACAATCCTGTTGGCCAGTTACCATTATTGTTTATGGGCTAGCTCTGCCTTAATTATTAACCCATTTCTACTTATCTAAGTATTTCCATGTGGTCGTCTTATCGGGGAGCCGCGGCAGGCGTCCTGCTTCTTCCCTGAGCTACATCTTGACTCCTCCCCCCTACTTCCTCTTTCCTCCTCCTGGTCTCCTAGCCCTGCCTATCTTGATATCTCATTGGCCACAGAGCTTTATTAACCAGTTTGAGAAACATATATACAGAATAACATCTCCCATCACTGCAGCTTTCTGTCCAATTTCAGATAAACTCCTGCCTTTATTTATAATAACATATAGACTGCAACTTGATGGGCTTCCGTATATACTTCTCCCTTAGTGGTTGATGAATAAAACACTAATTGGCCAATAGGCAGGCAGGAAGCATAGGCTGGGCTGCCACATGGGGAGAATGCTGGGCAGAGGGAGGCAGAGAAAGGCCTTTAAGAGACGTCATGCTGCCCAAGGGGTAACATGCCAGATTATGGGTAAGCCACAGCCTCATGCAAATAGATTAATAGAGATGGGTTAATAATTAAGGCACAGCTAGCCAGTAAAGAAACCTAAGTCATCAGCCATACAGTACATAAGTTAATATAAGTCTTTGTGTGTTTCTTTGAGGCTGGAAAGAAACTCCAGCTATAGCAACTCTCCTCAAGCTGATGTACATTTTTAAAAGATTAGACTTTCTGCAAGGTAAAACGCCACATTTACTGTTGATTCTGTGGGGTTTTAACCACTTCATGTACAAAACTGTGATTAATGCAGTTTTGACCAGATTTATGTCTACTTATTTTGTGTCAGCAATGACATTTGGGGTCCTATGCACTCACATACATTTTTGCTCCAAGGCTTGTTTTCCCTTTGCAAATTTTCAAGCTTTGTTCTTAGGAATATATACTCAGCAAGCTGTGCTCTGTTGCTCCTTTCCTGGTTTTGTGTTTATTGTGTTCCCTCTGAGATACCTTTTGCCCGAAACATTCTCTGTAGTTATGAAGTACTTACTTCAGTTTGTTTTACTTTTCTGTTGTGCTTCTCTGTTATCGGCTAGCTCTGCCTTAATTATTAACCCATTTCTACTAATCTAAGTATTGCCACATGGTCTCATCTTACAGGACAGAGTGGCTAGCGTTCTACCTCTCCGGTCTCTCCACGTTGACTCCTCCTTACTACTTCCTCCTTCCTCTTAGTCTCCGAGCCCCGCCTATCTTGCTTTCTTATTGGCCAACAGTGCTTTATTCATTAACCAGTGTGAGAAACATATTTACAGAATAACATTTCCCATCACTTCTCTTTGCATAGAATACCTTTATTTCATCTGCACTTATGAAGGGTATCTCTGTTAAACACAGAATTCTAAATCAGCAGATATTTTCTGTTCCTATCATTTCTGCCAAGAAGCCAGGTAATTGTCCCAATTTTATGCTTTTGATATCATATACCAGTTTTCTCTCTGTATACCAATATTTTGGAAGTTGTCCCCCAATAATGTGTCTGTTTTTTCTTTGCATATACCTTTCTTTTGGTTGAAAATACTTTTTGACTGTGTGAGTTGATGCTTTGTATTAGTCTCTTGACAATGGTCTTCTATGAAGTCAACATTGGCCATCTATTAAAGTTGTTATCATATCTACTCTATCCTTCCAGGTCTCTCATTATGTATATTCTACATCCCAATCCACTGATCTCTAACATTTGCCATCATTTTTACTTTTAAACTTCCAATCTAAATATTTTCTTTTTTTAATCATCTTCCAGCACATAGGGCCTCTCTTTTGCTTCACCCAATACTCTATTGCATTCAAGCTATTAACTATAGTATTTTGTTATTATATGTCCTTACCTGGATTTTCCAATTGGTCTTTTATAATTTCAGTCCTCGGGTAAATTTTTCCATTTGCTCATGTGTTTCATTGAGTATATTTACCTCAGTTATTTGAAACTGCACCAACAAGCCTGAATCCTAGCATTGTTTCTCTGAACCTCCATTGCTAATCCCAGAACCCCAATCATTTATCTCTCAGGCACATAAAGTTGCATAAAACTTCTTTTAGCATTTTTGGGGGCTTTTATTCTTGGCCTCTTACCTTGCATGTCATAATCAGCAAATGTCTGTAAAATATGGCTTCCTTCTTTGCCCCTCACTGACTTCTGAAGCCCTGGATTTCCAAGCTCTGGCCACCATAGTAACATGAAATCCCAGGTTATTACTCATATTCCTATGCAGCTGTCTAAAGTTCTGATAGCTTCATTAGCTGTTAGCTGCCACCTTTCCAGTTCCTAATGTATAGCTCAAGCCCCATATCATCTCTTCCCTCTGTGATCTATTCTCCAAATCTTGAGTACTTAACAACACCCCAGTGACTTACAACTGCTCACCTAAGTATTTTAGGGGACTACACTCCTGGCTGAGTTCATCATGAGCATTTGTTTGCTCCAAGTTTGTATGGATACTTAACCTTAGTGCAGGTTCTATTTCCTGCAACTTCTGACCAGGTGGTATTGCCACTGGCCCCGTTGCTGTCCAATTAATAAAGCCTAGCCAACTCCTATGCCTTCCTTTGCTCCAAAGAGTATACCTACTCTTCTTGCACAGAGAACAGAAGAAGGTGCTGAGATGCTGTACTCAAGGAATTTTAAGGCTTAGATTTACATTTTCACTTGCTGTGAATAATATTCTCCTGAATTTCAGATAATCTGTCTTCTAACCTATGATGAGCATATCATAATCACACACACACACAAAATAAATAAAAGCATTAAGCACAAAATTCACCCCCCCAGATCCTTGTGCATCTTATTTTATTTTTTCACTTGCAAAAGTATTTAGTCACACCCTGTGAAATGGGGATCGTGATCCCAAGTCTATTTATTCACTGCCACTCCTGAGAATCCAATAATGTACAACCAGTCTCAAACACCAAACACTAAACCCCAAACACCAGGGATAAATGAGGCAAAACCTCTACTACTTATAATAATAATAATAACAATTATTATTATTATTATCATTGTTATTGTTATTATTATTTTCCTTTTTGAGTGTGTGAATTACCACCCTTGTGGTGACATCCAATAAAGAATAATACATAGTTTAATGACAAGAGCATAAGAGACCATCTGGGACCAGTGTTTGATTTTATGATCTTGAGTAAGTCAAACTTGAAAGCTAGCAGCAGCCAAAATGTTAGTGACTGCCTCCTTTGTTTGCTGTGGATGTTAAATAAGGCAAAACAGATAACACACTTAATACAGTGTCTGACACATTATGTACACTCAATAAACGTTAGCTGTTTTCATGCCAGTCCCAGACCAATGACACGCTAGTAGTGGCAGGTACAGCCACAGGTACAGATGGGGTGGTGCCCAAACACACTTGATTTCCTTCTCTCGTTAGCCCTCAGAGCAGAAGGGAGGACACAAAATTCACTTACCAAGTTTTTCTGCTTCTGCCCCTAAAACACCCAGGGTCTAAAAAGAACAAACTAGCAAACAAACAAGAGACAAAAAGGATGATGGGAAAGGAAGAAAGCAGGTCTGTTGCATGCATAATAATGCAACATTTATATTAACTTTATGTAAGTCATCTTCTGTGGCATCTCCGTAGGTGCCTGTTTCTACAGCTATCACTGTCAGGAATCATTTACAAATGTTATTAAATTCTCTTATACTCTGGTGTGGAAAGGCAGCAGGCATGTGAGTTAAGGCCCTTAGAAGGACTGTTAGCGCATTTCCACCTCTGTGTGCTCCCAACAGATGCTCTTCACCAGTGCCTCTGGAGTCTGTGCTTTTGTCATCACAATTTTACAGATTAGGAAAGCGAGATACAAAGAAATTAAATGACTTACGGAAGTCAAGCAGATAAAAACTAATGACTTATCCTCTGGGTGCGCACAGTCTGTGAAATAGACAGGTTCTCTAACAGAGCATATAAAAATTCTATTAAATGTACCCTCACCCAAAAGCTAGCACGCATGTGGGCAACTGGAAATTGACTTGATACTCAATGTTCATTTAGGCATTTGGGGTTGTGTCTCATGGCCTGCTTCGGTGTCTGCGTGGTCCTCCAGGAGTCTAGTGACTTTTCTGCATAATAAACACAATGAGTGTTCCTGTCTGCACAATTGTAACTGCCCTTAATAAAGTAAAGTGGGACTCTCTTAAAATGCTGTTAGGGAAATTATTTCTATGACTTTTTAAAGAAACCTGTAAAGTGTGTTCATGGCAAGTGGAAGTGAGTTAACAGACATCCTCACTAGAAACAGTGCTGAGAAGAACCGAAATGTCTTCTCCGTTAGCAAAATCGCCAGCACAATCAAAGATCGTCTAAGGCAGGCCTGGCAAGATGGCTCAGAGGATACAGGCACTTGCTGCCAGGCCTGGCAACCAGAGCTCAATCCCAGGATACGTGGTAGAAAAAGAGAATCAATTCTCAAAAGTTGTTCTCTGATCTCCATGTGTGCAATCTGAGACCTGTGTTCCCCCAACACAAACACACACACACACACACACACACACACACACACACACACACACACATACACACACACAAATAAATAAAAAGAATGTCTATGATATAAAACATTTGAGAATATTTACTGCTATAAGGAAACTTAAAATTAAACAGAATTCCTAGGAACATACGATTCAAAACACTGATAATTGATTTTCAGTCTGGTGACAATTATTCAACAGACGTATATATGATACAATTGCCATGCTTGGATTTAGTCACTGTTGATATAATGGATGAGTCTCATAAGAAAAAAAAATCTGTCTTCAATATGCCAATGTTACAATTTTTTTAAATAGAATATAAATATTTGTTAAAGAGTTCGTTCCTAGGAAACCACAGTCCATTAAAGAAATGTTAGGAGCTGGACCTACAGGAGGCTGCTTCCTAGAACTGAACGATCTTGGCTTTTCCTTGAAACTCTCATTGCAGAAGGAAAGCATTTAAACAACAAATACTAACAAACATCTGAGATTTCCTCTAAAGAGCAGCTTTGCCTGAGGCTTAGATGACTTCATTACACTTTCAATAACAATTTTATGTGCTTTCTCCTACCCCTCATGCTTCTCCCATGCATAGACATAAAAATAACTATATATTTTTTTAAAAAAAAATTAATAACTTTAGTACTCAGAAGCTTATTCACAGTTTAAGGTCAATGCCTAATTGGTAGGAGAATAAATAATAAATAAAATAGCACTGTGTGAAGGCATTGCATGATGCTTGCTGGAAGGCAGGAGAGGTAGAAGGACCAATAGCCTGGGAGCCCAGGGTCTGACAGTCAGTGGGTGGCCAGGACTTGATCAGCTCCCAGTAGAAGACCTTAATCTCCATATGTGGAAACCAACAAAAATATCTCAACTATTTCCTCTTATTTCAAGATCCTCTCATTCTGCACCAGTCTTTAGAGGAGCAAAGAACAATCACTGTCCTGAGGGCAGAAGGAAGGAGACAAAGGACGAGGTAGGACCCAGGTATTCACTGAATGAACGCTGTTCTGAGAGACAGCTCTCTGGACAGACAGGTTTGCACTACATCAGGTTTCTGCCCTTCTGTAAGGAATACATATAGCTGTTCTCAGATCCCTTTGTTTTCCCGTAACTCTATTTTTATTTGAATTCCCCATTTTCCTAATCCGTGGCTTTCACATTTCAGTCAGCGCAATGTTTCTGCTCTTGGCATTGTGTTTTGCCATATGAATATCAGCTGAGTTCCCTGCTCACTTTTACACAGGTCGTCTATGTCCCTTTCACATGTGGAATAAAGGCACTGTAAGATTTCAATTGTTTGTGAAGAAGAATCTGGTTGTATGTATATATGTGTGTATATGGGAGGGTGAGCCTTTATACACATGTGGACTTTTGTGCAAACACTTGGATAGACCAACTTTAATAATAATAAGTTGATGCAGAAAGAATATTGTTTGTTTATTAAAATTATTACTTATTACTATTTATCCCTGCCCTTCCCCTCTCTCCGATTCTCTTCTTCTCTCCGTCTTGAGCCCTGAGGCTTGCTGATTCTGGCTTGGCAGGTTTACCATTGAGCCCCAAGGTCCATCTGTCTCTATCTTCCAAGCTCTGGGATTATAAGCACATGCCACTGTGCCTAGGGTTTACATGAATGCAAGAGATCAAACTCATCTGCATGCTTCTACAGCAAGAAATTTACCTACTGAGTTATGATGGGAGATGTTATTCTGTATATATGTTTCTCATACTGCTTAATGAGTAAAACGCTGCTGGCCAATAGGAATGCAAGATAGGCAGGGCCAGGAGACTAGAAGGAAAGAAGAAGAAGGAAGTAGGAAGGAGGAGTCAGCACGGAGAGCCCAGAGATAACGCCAACCCCTCTGGCCAGTATGATGAGCCACGTGGAAATACTTAGATTAATAGAAATGGGTTAATATTTAAGACAGAGCTAGCTGATAAGAAATGATAGTAACTGGCCAATAGTATTGTATCAAATACAGAGTCTCTGTGTGTTATTGAGGGCTGGCGTGGCAGTGCGACCAGACTGGCAGCGGGGGGGGGGGGAGGGAGAACCTGCTCATAAAAGAGTTATCACTCCACACCTAAGTTATATTTTAATAAATTTCAAACAATACCCTCTCTGTTTATTATTATTGAAGTTGTCTTAATCTCCCAGTCTGTGACTTTTCAAGGAATCTTCATCAGTTCAGGCTTAAGACATTGTTTTGGCAGGAATATGATTGTTTTAGTGGCTATTCCAGGGGTTCATGTGTTGGGAGTCTAGTCCCTCATGAGGCAATAAAAGGAAGTTTTGCGGACCTTGAAGATATGGTACTTGGCAGAAATTCCATAGATCATGAAGGGCCCTGTGTTTGACAGGAGTTGAGATGCTTCTTACAGAACAAATTGATGAATTATCGTGGTATGAGAGCAAGCCTGGCCCCACACTTCATTTCTAGCTTCCTATTTCTGGTGGCATCTCTTCCACCTTCTCCTTTCTGCCATTGCATGACATCTACCACAAGCAGAGGCCGAGCCACTGGGGCTTTCAGCCTCTAAAACTGTGAACAAATGAGCCTCTTCTCTATAAAATATCCAAACTGTGAACAAATGAGCCTCTTCTCTATAAAATATCCCACACAGTATTATTCTAGTGGTGAAAAGTAGACTCCTACAAGTGACAATCACTCTCCCTAGTTAAATCCACCAGTATAACACACCATGACTCACTCAAATATGCAAGTTTGAGCAGAGTGTGCTGCCTACAGCAGAAAATAAAATGTGTAAAGTTGATTCGGCCTGGAGAATTCAGGCAACTCCGAGTAAGCAGTATGGATAAAATAGAAGGAAAACACAGCTCTGTGCTAAGAAATTGCTTGGCCAGATAAGTATAGCCAATCTCTGAAGGGCACTGAGGCACAGACATGGTGTTTAAGCTTAATGCTGCAGGCAAGGAGAAGCCAATAAAAGTCTTTGATCCAAAGTATGGCAATAATAAAAGCAATATTGAGTCACTTCATACAGGGTGGAGTGAGAGCTGGAGACAAAATGAAGCAGGTGCAGGTGCATCAGCACACCAACCACTGATACAGAAACTCAAGCCTGGTCCAGGAAGAAAACACACAAAGATGGTAGAAGCAGGAATACTGATTCAGCACTGCAATGCACTCCATATCTGATATTTCCTTAAGATAATAACCTATTCAACCAGTGAAATATTTACTGACTATAATAATGGGAAACTGATGGAACCCACCTAACAAAATTCCTGTCTATACAGGGCTTGTACAGGGTTCTACCTGCAGCAAGACCTGTAGAAGATGGGGCTATCAACTTCCCACCACTGATGGAAGGTCTCATGCGTCCCCTTTTCTCCCAGGGAGATGTAGAGTTCAATGGTTGCTAGGGAGTGGAGAGACACTTTCTTTTACAATGTAGTCACAAGCATGTCAACATTCTCCCATATATAACCCCCCTTACCCACCCATGTTAAGATAAACTCCATGGATCACAATTTTAAATTTTAAAACATCAAAATCTGTGGAAGGAGACCTGTTGGGGAGAAGGGGTTAACAAAAGTGGTGGGGGATGAGGGATGGTAATGAGGGAGTGAAAATCACCAAGAAATACAACATACGTGTATGAGCCGGTTTAAAAGGAGGTAAAAATGTAAGGTGTGCAGCTGGTATCAGAAGGCCTGAAATTTCATCTCAGTTTCACCAATAACAGCTGTGTGGATTTAAGCCTATTATTTCACCACCCTGAACTTCATTTCCCCAGCTGTAAAACAGAAATGTCTAAGCCTAACTATAGCATCATGGTCAAATTTAAACAAAGAGAAAAGTCCATGAGGGTATTCACAGTTTCACAAGGCAGTGTGAGAGCAAGGTTTGAACTTTGTGAGCAAGTGCATAGAGGATGAAATTGGGGCTCTCATGTGTCCAGAGTGAGATGGCAGTGATGCGTTTCCTCCACGCTGTGTCTGTCAGATCCAACAATGGACAGCAATGCAGAGTGGCCGTCCATCTGATCGCTAGCTGCTTAGTTCTCAAGACCGGATGCATTCAGAGTGGTAACATAAAAGAAAGAACCGAAGGAGATAGAAATCAGAAGGGAAGAAATCAAGCTACTTTTTTTTTTTTTTTTTGCAGATGGCATATAATGGGTTTTCTGTACCACAATAATAGGCTTCTCTGCCAAGGCAGTGAGTCAGATCAAGCAGAACTTTAAAAAGTGAAAGAACAGGTTTATTTGAGCAAAGTAGCTCCTGGGTGAATCCTCCAATCCCAGAGAGAGAGAGAGAGAGGCTGAAGAAGACACATACCTAAACCAAAGCATGGAGCTTATATAGGAGCTTATATAGGCTGTAGGTGAGACATGTATGACATGTCTACTATAAGCTAGATTTGTACCCAAATATGGTCAAAAGCTGAGCACTTTACATGGGGACTTGGGATGTTGTCAACTTCAAGGGAGGAGCTGCCATGACCACCAAGAGAGCAGAACTGGGCTTTCTGGAACCTTTTCTTTCTTCAAGATTCTCTGAAAGGGTAAGGTTTGGAGAAAGAGGGATGGGGCTTCCAAGCAGAAGAGGGCTGGAGGTTCCAGGCAAACAGTGTGGCCCTTGAAAGACACCAATGACTCAAGAAAGTTCTTATATCTTACAAGTACATTCAGCTAAGCAGTATGATGCAAAACCAACATGCGAAAGAATAGATGTGTTTCTATATAACAAAGATGCTGCTGCTGAGAATGAAATAAAGAGGGAAACACCCACTCATGCTAACCTCCACATAAATAATAAAGTGCTCAGGAATAACCCCAACTGAGGCAGTGAGAGGGCTCTATAATGGAAACTTTAAAACACTGACAGAGAAATTGAAGACATCAGAAGTTGCTAAGACTGTCTCTCCCCCCCCCATGCCCCTGGATTGGCAGAATTAATATTGTTAAGATGACTGAATTACCAAGAGACAGATTTGCAAATTCAATGCAATATCATATATGTTACAATGACATTCTTCATAAGAAATATGAAAACAAAAAACTCAAGATTTATATGAAGCAGAAACGACCCAAAATAGCCGAAGCAAAAAGAGCGATGCTGAAAGTATCACAATGTCTGGTCTCAAGTCACACATCCGATCCATAGCAACGAAAACCATATGAGGTTAATACAAAATAGAGCATTTGGGTAAACCAAATAGAACAAAGGACCCAGAAGTAAACTCACATAGCCACAAATACCTCTTCCACACAACAGTGCCTGAAACACATTTTGGGGATGGGGGTGGGGATCTTCTTCAGTGAAGGTGTCACTGAAAGGTATTTCCTCCATGTATCAGAATGAAATGAGAAACACCACTTTCATCTGACACAGAAGTTAGTCCATAGCAGGTCAAGGACTTTAACGTAAGACCAGGAACTTCAAAACTACTTGTAGAAAACACTTTGAGATGCAGCCATATTAACGGACTTTGTGAAAAGACTCCTATAGCTTAGGAAATAGTCCCAGGAGTTGACAGATGAGATTCCCTTAAAGCATTTCTGTGCAGGAAAGGTAACAATCACCAGACTAAAAAGACAGCCTACAGACTGTGAATAAGGCTTTGCATGCTACGTCTCGGATAGAGGGCTAATATCTAAGATATATAAAGAACTACAAACTTAAGTACCAAACAACTCTAAGTCATCCAATTACTGACGACCTAATGAACTAAATAGACAGTCCTCAAAAGAATAAATGTAAGTGACCAAAAGTATCTAAAATTATGTTTAAATTAATGAAATCATGAAATTCCAAGTCAAAATGGCAATGGGAAGCATCACGAAAACAAGGGTCACAGGGGAAAGGTGAGCTCTTACAGAGTGTTGGTGGGAATGAAAACCAATGTAGCCACTATGGAAGTGAGTAAAACCGGAGCTCTATCTGAGCCAGCTATCCTACTGCTGGGAACATACCCTAAGGACTCTTAAATCAACATATCAGAAATATTGTTGCACTGTTCACAATAGCTAGAAAACAGAAGTAAGCTAGTTGTTCATAAGCAGAGGCATGAATAAAGGAAATGTTGCACAGCTACACAATGGAGCATTAATAAGCTGAAAGGGAAAATGGGAATCAACATGTACAGAAGAATTGGTGTGATGATTCATTATGCTAAGTGAAAGACAGATGTCTCATTCTTTCAACTGTATATGAAATCTAAATGTGTGTGTGTGAGTGTGTGTGTGTGTGTGTGAGTGTGTGTCTAAATTAGAAAGGAGATCATGAAAACAGACAAAGAGACCCTAAGTAAGAGAAGAATCATGGAAAAGAGAAGGCAATTGAATGCATGTGACATCAAAGCGGAAGGGGATTCTGTTTGGGGCAAGAAATGAGACCAGCAAAAGATTCTGGGCAAAAAGTAAGGGCAGCTGGTTTGAGATATAGATCATAGACTATTTATGCATGAGGATGGCATATGGGAGCATGAAGTCTGTGATCTATTTTGAATTAATTTTTGTGCAGGATGAAAGTGACAGTCACTGTGTATCCCAGACAGGTGAGACAGTATGTCCCACAGAGGTATGGTGGGGGCCCCTTTGACATCGGGTGCCATCAGGTGCTTCAGTGTTAGACTGACAGCACTCACATGCAAGCCAAGTGGACTTCCCTGATTATGACCTTGCCTCTAGATACACAGAGACAAAAACGTTAAGTCAAACACGTCAAGGTACAAGACAAGAGGCAACGGCCTGCAAGGCGAGGTCAGGTACAAGGAAGCAAGTACTATGATGAACAAGGAAGGACTTTTGACATTGAACAAAGATTGAAAGGTAAGTCAGGCAAGCATAAACAAATACAGCTCCGAGCTGCATGAGCTACTAGCTCGGAGCCCTGAACTCTCCTTCTACTAGGGTTGTTTTTCCTAATCTTAGGTGCCAGAGGTTGTTTTTATGTACTAAATGTCATCTTGTTTGGGGGAGGACAATCAATCCAGCCTGTCAGGATCTTTCTGAGTCCCGAGTCTCTCATCCAATTAATTAGTCATTGCTCCCAGCTCCATGTCACCCTCAGGTTTGATGAGTGTGCTTTTTAAGCTTTGCCACAGGTTGATTCAAAGTTCCACAGAACTCCCTAGCACATGCCTAAAAAAGTGCTTCTAGGAGACGCATTGCTTCAAAGCCACTTCATATGTCCTCAGGGTGTTCTTCTTCTATACGGGCATCAAGAAAAATACTGCCATCAAATCAGATGTCTTTGTCAAAAGTGGGACTATACTTAACAGCACTGTTCCTTTCACATTGCAATCTCCTTTCTTACATGCGTGCAAATATTTACCTCCTCCTACCCTCTCTAAGATGCAAATACAACTTTATGGGCTGTATTTAGTATCACTCATATGGATATGTTCTTAGGATTGCCCACTTGGCATTAAACAATCAATTTGGGGGGTTTATGTCTGGAGAAGACCAATTTCCCCCTTTCTTTACAATCATAAATTGACTATAGCTTTTGTCTAGAGGTGAAGCCCTGTGAGTCTTCCCCTACCCTTGTTGGCATGCCATTTTTTGTATTTTTAAATAATACTCTTCAGAGTTAACAGATGCAACTTCCCTGCCATGTATAGAAAGAACAGTCTCACAGAAGACATCTTGATCCTCTGGCTCTTACAGTCTTTATAACACTCCCCTGACAATGTTTCCTGAACCTTAAGTATAGGGGTTGTGTTCAGATGTATCAATCAGGGTTAGGCACCCCAAAGTCAGTTATCTTCTGTATTTTGGCCAGTTCCTATACTGGTTTATATCTATTGCAAAAGGAAACCTCTTTGATTTGGTATAAAAGATACAGTGGTTTGTGAGGATAATGATTATTAAGAATTGAGTTAGAGATTATACTGGTTTAGGAAAGTGGCAAAAGCGTGTTCTCCTCTAGGTCCCCATGACCTCACTAGCCATGGGTGGTTGTCTAGACTTAGAGCACCAGGCATGAATTCCTTCCTGTTGAGCCAGCCTTGAGTCTGATTAGATAGCTCTTGGTTGTGTAAACCCATAGTGGTACAGACATCAATTCCCTTTCTGAATCTTACCTTCAAATTTCCATTTCTGAAATCTACTCTCTCTCACTTCATAAATCTTCCAAAGCCCAAATTCCCTGGCCAATGATACTGCCAAGTGCTAAGATTCTTCTGGAATATAGTTCACCCATGTTTTGACCAACTCTAGGAACAGCGGGGTGATTTCTCACTATGTATTCTCTACTTGGGTTCCTGTGCCTTCTTAACTGTGTTTGTGGTGCACATTCTCATTTGAAGATCATTCTTCCTGATGGAATTGCCAAGGTGAAATCAAAGCTGGGTGGTTATCTTCTGTCTTAGATGATATATGTTGCTGCTCCTCTGAGCCTTATCCCTTCCTGATGCTACGGTTCACATTGAAGTCCCAAATGTTCTTTCCACTTATTGTAAGCCTTCTGAGGTTTAGAGTTTGTGCTACAGTCTCTCACTACTACAGTATACACAGCCCTGTTAATGGGCCTCTCTTCCGTCTTGTATCCTGGGCCACAGAGAAGCAGAGAAAGTAGAGAAAAATATAAAGAGCCAGGGCACCCTGCCCTTGTGCAGTCCAAACAGAAGAAGCAGCGTAGGCATCAGCAGGACCCAAGATCTGAGTATGGGGGGTCTCCGTTGCTGGAGAAGGAGTTGCCTTACCTTAATTCCCGTTGTTATTTAATCAACAATGGTTTGGACCAGTTCAGTTTCTAGTTGCTCAGTAAGTTAAATAGTTAATGAGCTATAAACAAAGACCTCAGAAGATACTACTTAAAAGAACTCATTCCTCTGTCCTTTAGAATGAGAAGGAACTCACCCTTGAATTTTTATTTTCAGCTAAGGGCTTTGCTAATGTAAAGACCCTGAAGTAAGGGAAGGAGGCATCACTACAGCATGCACTGGGGATTTAACAAGGACCTCCGCTGAAGACAGGCTCTCTGGCCTCTGTAACTGGGACCTGAGACACGGTTAGAGAGCAGCAAAAAGAAATCAGTGAGGTGAATGGGGAAAGTAGTGGACCATGTGCAAATGTGGATTGAAATAGGTTGGAATCCAGCCAGAGAAAGCACAGGGGCTGGGAAGGAGGAAGCTAGACACCTAAGTGAGTTTGTAAGCAGAAGATACAAATAGAGCGAACACTAAGGCAAGTGAGGTAAACAGAACAAGATGGAGTTAAGCACCTACACCCCCTACACATGTTCCAGATTGCATGGTTGCTTTCTGAGGGTTCCCATGTGAGAGTTCATCATTTTGCAACGTGGTTTCACTGGAGACCTCCCTGTTTCCTTGGATGACTATCTTTTCTCTCTTGTTAGAAAATTGCTCTCCAGCATGCCAGAATGCCCTTCTCTTTTGTTTGTTTGCTTGTTTGTTTTGTTTTTTGAGAGTCACCTATGCCTCTTACATTCTTTGTGAAATACTGGCTTCAGGAATTATGCTACTGAGAAATCTACCTCTTCCTAGAAGTTAGTGTTCTTTTCCCTGGCCTTGAATATATTGTCAAATGTAACTTCGACTTCATCAGTTCCTTGACCTAGATTTGTTGGAATTTGGTTCAAAGTGGCAGTTCCCACTGTCAGGAAAGCAAGTCAAATATTCCTGCAGTGTCCTTCCAATGTGTTGTTATCTTGGATTATTATCTTCATCATGCTTGAATACATCTTAAAATCAAATTTCGCATTCTCCCCTTTGTCATTTTTTCCAGATAATTCTTACCTTGAGATCAGGAAGGTAACAACAGCCATATGAAATCCAAGCAGACACTGTGGTCACAGAAACCATCCCCATATCTGCACAGACAACACCATGCATTTCCAGAAGTCTCTAAGACTCGGGTAACCAGAAGGTATAAACTGGTGGGTGAGGCTGGAGAGATGACTGAGCAGTTAGAGGACATGAATTCGGTTCCCAGATCACAATCACTTGCAACTCTAGACTCCAGGGGATCCAACATGGCTTTCTGTTCTCCAAGGACACTTGCACGCATGTACACATGTGCCCCTCCCATACACGTGTAAACATAATCTTAAAACATAATAAAATAAATCTTTTCTTAACGAAAGAAACATTCAGACCTCTTGTGATTGAGGTCACCAGGAAGAAGTCCAAATCTAAAGTGATGATGGAAGTAGAGACAAATGATGGAAGGTGGAGTAAAGCCAAGATCCAGACGCCTGCAGCAGAAACTGGAAAAGCATTAGGCAGGGTGTGGTTTCCAAATGGAGTGGGGAATCTTTAAACTGGAAGCCAGCAATTCATGGGAGTAGGGACTGCAAAAATATTTGGAGCAAGCCAATGGGGTCTGTTTTTAGACTCGGCTTTGATCCTCTTGGTCTGTGAGTTTTACATTCACGAGAGCAGGTCTGTCTCTTTGTTCAGTGATCTATCCTTGGGGTTTTGCACAGCCCCTGAGTGTAGGAAATTAATTACTAGAAATTAGTATGGAATCACTCATACATCAGTCTGTTCAGAATCTTTAACAAATCAGCACGGGTGTGGTACACCATGATAAGAAAGGATTTGGAAAGCTAACAGCAGAGCACACATTACAGTGCAGTACTGAGTCAGCCCTTTGAGGAGGAGGCAGCCCTTAATCAATTACATCAATTGATGACTTTCCTTCACGTTCAGTGTTGCTTGTAGACACAAGCAGAACTGTATAACTATGGGTTTAACAGTGGAAAGCTTCCTATTAGAATGGCCGTGCAGTTCAATGCCACAGTACCTGCCTAGCATGCATGTGGCCCTGTGTTAGGACCCCAACACTGCAAAGCAAGACAAAAAGCTGAAACTAACATTTACTGCAGTATGTGGGAACAGGAATACTAATCAGATGTGGTCTTAGTAAGGTAATACCTTTAAGTGGTAAAGTAAGTTTTGACTCAACCAGAAGCTTCCAAAGCGTACTTTTCTAAAAGGATTTTCCAACGCAAATCAATCTGAAAGCTTAGATGACACAATTAAGTACATTTTACCTCGGTTAAAACTGTTATTAGTGATAATGTTTAGGGAGGTGCTAATGGATTCTTTTTGGTTCCTGTGCTGCAAGAGTAGATTCTATCCCTATGTACACTATCTAATAAAAGGTGTTACTTTTGTTTCCCCATCCCCCAAACTATCAGGGCAATGGTTACATTGTCAGTGTTTATGTTGAAATTTTCCCAGTAAATACAAAAGATCACAGCTTATTGTAACATTTCCAAAGGCAACAAGTTTTTTTTCTTAATCTTGAAGAAATAGAATGCTAAAAGTCAAATCTTTGGTAACCAATGACACATGATGCCTGAATCCCCATTTTCCTAGTGGCTGGGAGCATTTTTGCTTCTTTGCTTGTCTCCTGGACTCTGGGAATATAGGACTCAAGAAAAGAAAGTGACAGTTCTGTGTAAATCTACAGACATGACAGCCTGTACCCATCAGCACATTTCCATCAGACGGCTTGCCTCAGCTCTCCTCCTAGTGTCAGAGAGTTTGGGGGATGACTATCAGCTGGCTAAGCCCAGGGGAGGTCAGTGAGGGTCAGAGGCATGACCTTAGTCCAGTCTTTCACGTATTGTCACAGGGATGCTGAAGCCACAGATGTGTGGAGGAGTGGGTGAAAGGTCAGTGTATGAATGTCATCATAGGGAGTTCTGCTTTCGTAGGGTGAGAGGAAACGCCTTGAAGTGGGTCTTCAGTCACTGTCTCCTCTAAATTTTTCTTTTTAGGGACACATAAGGTGCTGGGATTGCACATGGATCTCAGATGCTCGTGGCCATGATGAGAACAAAGGCGGAAAGGGTGCATTAATTTCCTCCCTTTCTAGATCTCTGACTGCCATGGTCCCCTGAAGACATGGCTGGTTATAGTAGCAGCAGTTAGCTAGCTATTGCAGAAGGAGAGGGTGGAGTGAGTTTGGAAGCCTTGCAAAGTTTGAGACAGGGGAGCTAATCAAAGGGGCAGTCACCTTCAAGCTGAGCAGGCAGGGAAGTAGAAGAACGTGGAATGTTTCAAAGCCAACACTGAGATGAAACAAGAGATCTGAAGCTTAGTTCCTAAAGATCGTGAACAGGAAAATCCCCAATAGAAAGCTAAGGACATTCAGGCCAATTGTCCCTTTACACAAGAATACAGGGAATGAATGTGATAACCCATGCCTCCATTTCCTTAGGAAGGAGATTAAGTGGGGGCACTATTAAGTGGAAGCACTTAAGGATATTACGATTTTGAGGGAGAGTCAATGATTGCATGTTTGTGCTCTTCATAAACAGAACCATCATCAACCATCTGTTTGTCTGTCTGTCTGTCTATATGTCTATCTGCCCCCCCAGTGTGTGTGTGTGTGTGTGTGTGTGTGTGTGTGTGTGTGTGTGTGTGTGTGGTAAATGTTTGTACTGGGACCTTTAGGCCTCAGAAAGACAATCAATACATTGTCTAAATGGGAAATCGCCCATCCTACTACTTTGTACATCTGGAGGGTCTAGAGTTTGAGTGGAATAAATGCAATTCCTTAGTATCTCAAACCTCTGCTCAAAGTTTCCTTCTACACAAGAACAGAAAAGTGAGCTAAATGAAGAATTTTTATTTCTCTATGGAGTTTATGACATTTGAAGAATTATGTAGGTTACTGCTAATGCTGTGTAAGTACTCTGAGAAAAATGCCCCCGAACAGAGCTGGATTTCATATGCATGAAAACTCTTGACTTCTGATTCACAGATCTGAGTCATGGGGAAGGATGTGTGGAAACAGAGCACAAAACAGGGGAAAGCACTTAGAACACGGGACAGTGTCAGGGCCAGGAGTCTTCTGGGCATGAGGAGTAGCCAAACAACGGTAGATTCGTGTCTAAAGCTTCCAGTGAATTATTCAAAACCCACTTCAGCCTTGGAGATGTTCTGTCAAGGTTCCTACCTCCCGGATTATGTGCCAAGTGACTGCTCACTTGCAAGTTAACAGTGCTAAAAGGCTATTGAGAAGATGAGTAAGAATATAAAATATATTCTGTCCTATTCTCCACTTTGAATATGTCTCTGGAGCAAAACTTGTACATGAAACGAAATGGAGAAATATGATTTTTATATGTTATAGAGTTTGGGGTTTTTTTCCTCTTTCACATCACTCAAAATGAAAGCATTTAGAGAAAGACAGCTCAATGCCATGCACATACTTACATTTGTTTTCCCTACTCTACATAAGAGACATAACTAACCCCCTCCCTGACTAAAAGTGGGACATTATTTAAGCTCTGCCAACACACTCCAACGCTTTTGAATGGCTCAAAAAATTTTGTATTTCTTCACACAGGACCTGTAAACTCAATGGGAATTGTCCTGCAACATGTTCTATCCATAAATTGCGTCCACTTTGCGTCTGAAATGGTACCCTTTAAAATATGTACACTTAGAAAAAGTGAAAGGGAAGGAGGGCCTCCATTTGTAAACGGTGCTCTCTTTATTCATAGGATTCCTGAGGCCAGGTAAATTATCACAATCTTCCTAACAGAGATTCACAATTCCACCTCAGAACTGCCATTTCCCCAGACAAGTGGAAAGCAAAGTGTCTGTTAGATGCTGAGATGAACCGTTTGTATATGCTCATGTGTGCTCCTGGGTCATTTCTTGTTATAAATAACTCCCAAATTAGTGCCCGTATTCTAATATGCACTATTTGAATGCCTCGACTGGTGTCTGTCCTTTAATTTAATCATTACCCCATAGAGGCTGGCACCAGCCCATTCAGAACATTGAGGGGTCCAAGTCATCAAAAATGTCTTGAAAATGTTTTGAAAGCATACAATTTGACTGGTGTGCAAATCACTGTATGTGTCTTGCGGTGTTGTCATGTAGCCTCCCTTAGCTACTCCAAACAATGTCATGCCTTTTGCTGTCAGGTCTGTTGGTAACTGTTTAACCTTTTAAAGTCTTTTCTAGAAACATTAAAGAAGAAAAAAGAGGTTTGACTTCAAAAATACATTTCTATTAAAAACAAAACCAAACAAAACTCAGCTCCTCTGTGAAGATGAACTGAGGTAAAGCTTCAGTGTTTTTCTGAGGCCAATAAAAACTGTGCTATGTCAGAATCAGAAATAACTTCCCACCAGCTGAGCGTTGAGTTTCCCAATGTCTCCCTTTGCATAAGTCTGAAATGGTATTAGATCAGAACAGTGCAGCTTTCTTACCTCAGGCCTATTTGCAAGAGTGTACCCCAATAGAAGTTGGACGCATGCTCAGACCTTCACTTTCACTCACTCTGAACCCTGAAGGGCTCGCTCTGAATCTACATGGCTACCTATGCTGCCTGGTTTTTGGATGTGCACAGAGGCTTTCAACTATCCGTCACCAGTCCCCACCTCCGGGGACCAAGTAGCCTGCCTTTGTTATCCATTATGTTTAAGCCATTTGATCCTAAACCAAATCAATACAATTTACTAAGCCCTCTGAGTGCACCCATGAGACCACGTCTACACACAAAGAGAGATTCCTGTCATAGCCATAGTGATGCTGGGAATGGCCACTCTCCCTTCCATATGCCCAAATATCCTGTGACAAAGAGCAGTAAGAAAAGAATATTCACCCCTCTCCCCAGATCAATTCTAACCCCTCCCTCCAATCAAAATGACACGTTTCTGCCCTAGGGATGTCACATACAAACCCAGAGACCTGCTTTCCTCGCATACACTCCCATCTGCAAATAATGAGCAAACTGTCCAGTGGAGGAGACAGACAACCAATGTACAATAGAAGACAATGCTATGTGGACTCATCCCCCACAGGGTACCACGCTCTGCCAGGGTCGGTGGAGCTGAGGGCTGGCTCTCCTGGTGCTGGTCTGGCAAGATCAGTCCTGCCAATGAATACAGAAAATTCCTCATCATATGTAACCAAAAGTAGAAATTGATGCACTGTCAGAGAAGATTGAGAAAATGTTCATGCCTGGGAGCCCCACATGTGCACACAGTTTGTTCCTGTCCTCTTAGGATGGACTCTGAAACATTTTCTAACAGAGTGAGACATTGCCCCACATTTGAACTCTTCAAAGTAAACAAGTATCTATCTTTATAAACCTCCTCCAAAATTTTATAGGACTGTATTGCTCTTAAAATTAAGATAGAAATATTTATACTATTATATTTTTTATTTGGATATTTTATGTTTCCATGAAATGTAGTCTTTGAGAATTTTCTTAAATATTTTGACAGTGTTTCTCACATTTATAAACTTAAACATTGAACACTATTGTGTAGCCTGGAGACAAAGTTACGTATGGTGTGAATCTGGTCAAGTTCGTATGAATCTAGTCCCCAACTAGCTCCTGGGACACTCATTTTTCTCAGTTTTACAAACCATGCTCAGTGTGTGTTCTGTTTTGTTTTTCTCATTAATGATTTTTTAGTTCTTGAAAACTTATTAATTGGCCTTCATTAAGTCTAGGTGTGATTCTGGCAGGCTGGGTGTGAAGGATTGACCTCATTTGTAAAGAGAAACAGATCTTTTCTTTTTAAGAATTTCAGTCACATTTTTATATACCCCTTGTGAGCACTTATATCCATGAAAGGTAAGTTAAACGCACGAATAGAGCTTGCCTATTTCACTGTGAAACACTTATCATCTTATGAAAACATCCCTCATGACAAAAAAGAGCATCAACCAAAGCCATTTCGCTTTGACTCTGTGGGCCAGGAGTCATAAGTTAAGTGGCATGTCCCCAAGCTGGAAATCCCCATACAACACTGTGTCTTTAACATCACCGTGAGAACTGAGATCATTAGCTTTCTGAAAGACTGAGCCACACTTTAAACTTCTCTTATACATATGCATTAAGTAAAACCACACTAGGATATCTGAAAGCATATTCTCTTATAGGAAGAAAATTGTCCCTGTCATGTAGGGATAGCGGCTTTATTTCCATGAACTAATGGCAGAAATAAGCAAGGAATTAGTTCAGCCATCTAAGTATTGGAAAGAATGGGTTAAAACCAGTCATTCTGAAGATAAGAATCATTCTTCTTCTCAGTTTGTATCGAGTTCGATTGGTCTATGTTTAGTAATTGTATCTAATAAACCTTTTGTGTGGTTACTTAAGAACTTGGGAATTTTAGCCGAAAGCTCTGTTGGTCAGTTTCACAAGGCCAGTTTTTGTCTTGAACAAATTACAAAAATCTCACTGTGACTATGACAGGCAGGTACCATCTTTTTCCAGAGTTCACTGTGTGTGTGTGTGTGTGTGTGTGTGTGTGTGTGTGTGTGTGTGTGTGTGTGTGTGTGTGTGTGAGTGTGTGTGTGTGTATGTGTGTGTGTACATATGCACCATTCCATATTATAAAGTTCTGAGATATGGATAATTCTTCTGCTGTTGTTCATAGCCCAGATACATAGTGATCTATAGAAATATATCATATATCATCTCAGTATAAAGTTTTAATGGCCATCTATTGGGGCCTAAGTTTTAGATTCATAAATAAGGCTGGCTGATGATAAAGTTGAAGTATGAGTCAGGGAGACACCAGGAGAGAATGAATCTTCACATCCTGATGGTCACTCAAGTTGAGCTTGCTGAGACAACGAGACAAATGACATTCCAGGAAGAGGGGGTAGTGTGTGGAAATGGCACAGGGATTAATTAACGGATGAGCAAATTTTCGATATTGAGAGAAGGGATAATGAGAGAGTTGGAGTAAGGATAGCAGGGAAGGGACCTGAGACACAACAGGGGAATGAGTCCTAAAGACATCTAATTTGTGTTCTCAAGAATAGGTGAGCTTATCCAAGGATTGCAAAACAGGGTCCTGGCTCTGCATGACTCACCTACTTGAAAGGTTACACTGGCTACCATGTGCACCGTGGAGCTGGCTAAACAGGGAGCAGGGAGGAAAGAGCTGGAGCTCTTAAAGCAACACCAATGAGAACAGTCTTAAAGCAACACCAATGAGAACAGTCTTAAAGCAACACCAATGAGAACAGTCTTAAAGCGATACCAATGAGAATAGTCTTAAAGCGATACCAATGAATAAGTTGAGATAATGAAAAGGAAGATGAAATGAGAGTAGATGGGTAGGATTATCAGAACTGACTGGAGAAAGAGAAACAAGAACAGAATCAAATTTCTAGCTTAGAATAATGCCTGAATAGTGTCACCAGTACTTAAAATGGTATAAATAGGGTTAATAGAATCTTAAATCTATGTAGTAAGTCAAACTTGACTATGCTTAATTTGAGATACAAGCAGGATTTATAGAGGTTTCCTCTGGGCAAATAAATTATACTAATAAGGAGCCTGTAAGAAAGGTCTAGGGTATGGATGATACCTAAAAATTGTTCACAAACAAATGACAGATAAAGACATTTGTTGAAAGGAGGAAGGGAAATCATGATTGATTAAGATGTCCCCAGGAAGTATAAAGGCTGATGATACAGTGGAATACTAGGAGTTAGGAGCCCCATAGTGTGTAGGTTGAGAGGTACATGGCAGGTAAGAAGATTATTAAACCTTGGGGCTTTGGTACAACCAACCTGTTCAGCCTGTATAACGTTACCTTTATGTATATAATTTCAGAACTCACCAAGGAGCCTAGACAAAGAGCTATAGGCAACTGAGAAATTATGAAACATGAAAAACAGTCTTCTCTAAGAAAGAGACCCTCGATTGGTTGTCTATTGCCATTGCTTTTAATTCAAGCAGGCAGACTTGCAAGACAAGGATGGTCTGGTCTAGTCTTCATGAAGCATGCGAATTTGAAACTGGAAAGAATCAAGCATGGGACTGTCTTTAGAAGCAGGTCCTTCCAGAACCTAGGCTTCTTCCCGCCTGGGACATGCCTGCTGCCCTGAAGCAGGACAGAAGAAGAAAGCAACCAGGTCCTTTGTGTAGACCCATGAGGCAAAGCTGGTGATGAAAAGGACAGGACATAGCCTGTTCATCACCTTTGAAATAAATGGGCCCTGCCACTATGAACTTTGATCCAAAGGTTGTTGGACTCCCAACAATTTGGTCAGCTGTAACTTTCCTTTGCAGCAGAATGACAGAAAAAGAAATGTGGATTGGAAGCAAAGTGCTCAAATTTATCGTGTCCTCCATGAGAAGAAAATAGAAATATTCTAGCATTTGTAGAAATAGGTCTATAGCAATGGAAGCTCCTGCCCTAAACAGTCTTCACTTTCTCAGCAGATCATGCAAACAACAAGCATTCAAAGGCCGTGTCATGGAGCATGAGGAATGTGCCTTAAGTGTGTCAATATGGATGCAACTTGAAAGTGAAAAATAGCAGGTCTTTGTGTAACCCAAGATGGAAAGCAAGGCCAAAGAAGGAAAACTGCAATCAGTGATCATCTGTGCTGTTTGGGGCTCAGATTTGCCCCAGGATGCAGATTTTTCACAGGTAAAACAGGACAGTTCTGGGCAAATCAGAGTGGTTATCTGTTATGAAAGATTTCAGGCCAATTAAAGGCAGGAGTCAGAGAGCTGTCCAGAGACAGGCAGCAGTTTCACTAACAATGGAGATGTTCAAAAAAGAGGTGATCCATGGTAGAGGTGTCAGGAGAAAGGCAATGGATATCCTTACCATTCAGAGCCCATCTTGCCTATGGAATCTGGTCCTTCTTACATATATGAGCAGTTTTGAAATGATTAAGATACGTTTCCTGGTCCGACTCAGAGATGAGATTCTTCCAAGCATCCTCAAATTGTCAGTATGCATAGCTTTTTTTCTCACAGTTGACTGGTCACAACTTAAAGCCATTACAGAAAGTAGTACTGACATCCTTGCCCAGAGCCAGCCTCAGGATTGCACTTGAAGGACCATAACCAGGGTCAACTCACAAAATCTTCCCAGAAGAAGTGGGAGTCACTTGATGCCCTGGTTGATGTTTGTTTGCTAGTTTGTTTGTTTTAAATCTTATCAGAAGTAAGGGTACAAATATAATGTAAGTTATATGAACATATGAAAATGCCACAGTGAAATTCATTATTTTGCTCAATTGATAACATATTAACAATAGAAGTAAAAATCCTATAACTGAATAGAAAGATTATCAAATGGATTTATGGGTCTGCCTAACCTTCCTCTTATAAATGTATTAGTTCATGTGTTTCTTCCATTTGCATCATCCACAGGTCGTAGACAGATGTATAGATGATAGATACATAGATATAAGAATGTATGGTTAGAGAGCATGAGCACATACGTTTAGCCCTACTTCCAACCCAATTTCTTTTCCACTCTGCGCACTCCACTATTCTTCTGCTAGAAACTGCAAATACATTTCAAGTAAGACTTCCTCCAAGGGTGACTTGATTTTTACTTGCAAGAACAGGCTGTGGGTGGACTTGAACTGTGGTTAGACTGAGTAAAGACAAGTGTGTTCTCAGTTCCTGGTGAGAGTGACTTATTGAATGTCTGCTTCAACTTGTGGACACAGGGATGCAAAACACCAAAAATCATTCCATCCCGTAGTCACACGCGCTCGTGAGAAGATGGCTAAAATCAAGTGGATCTTATTTAGTGGCTAATAATTTCATCTGATCACTTCCTAAGCCTTTGGACCAGCAGTATGCTGGCTAGTTTTTATGTCAGCCTGACACGGCTAGAAGCATTTGAGGACAGGGAACCTCACTTGAGCAATTGTTTCCAACAAATTGTCCTGTAGGTAGGTCTGGTGCGCTGTCTTCATTGATGATTGATGTGGGTGCTATAGAAAGCCGCCTGAGCAAGCTGGAAGGAGCAAGCCAGTAAACAGCACTTAGCCATGGCCTCTGCATCAGCTCCTGTTTACGTTCCTGTCTTGATTTTGCTCTGTGGTGGACTGTAATGTGAAAGTGTAAGAGGAAAGATGTTACGGCAGGTTCCTCCCCGCCGCCTCCCGGACCTGCTGCCATGGTCCCACAACCACGTGTGCCCCAAATAACACTCAGAGACTCTGTATTTGATACAATCCTGTTGGCCAATTACCATTATTGTTAATGGGCTAGCTCTGCCATAATTATTAACCCATTTCTACTTATCTAAGTATTTCCACGTGGTCGTCTTATCGGGGAGCCGCGCAGCAGGCGTCCTGCTCCTTCCCCGGGCTACATCTTGACCCCTACTACTTCCTCTCTCCTCCTCCTGGTCTCCTAGCCCCGCCTATCTTGTTATCTCATTGGCCACAGTGCTTTATTAACCAGTATGAGAAACATATATACAGAATAACATCTCCCATCAGAAAGAAACACTTTCCTTCCCAAGTTGTTTCTTGTCATGCTATTTTATCACAGCAACAGAAACCCTGAGACAAAAGACAAATTTCTTATTCTTATTCTTCATATTCTTGTCCTAAAGAAGGTGATGTCTTCTCACTTATCATCCACATTCTGGTTAGAATGACCATATGCTTCCCTTTACTCGGAATGACCCAGCTTACTCATAGTATCCAGCATAATTACTGATAGTGCCCCAGTTGCGATGATAAATTACTCTATCACCCAGATATGAACATAGGCAGACTAGCGGCCAAAACTGGACATCCACCAATACTTAATTACTCCCAGGGCCTTTCCTCCCTATTAGAACTCTTGGGCATACACATGACTAATCCAAGCTTTAAAGAGGTGTGTATGCCTTTGTGTGTACTGAAATATTTTCACTATCACTAAATCAAAGTTAAAATAAAATTATGACTGCCTAAAAACATAACTCAGACTTCTTTCTTCCATCATGCCTTCCTCGACGTTTTTTGTTTTTATGTTTATTTACCAATAGTAAGAAAGAACAAAATGCTCTGTGCCTATAGCCAGTGACTTCTGAAATTGGATATTCCTTTTGGCTCTGCTGCTGCTTGGCCCTGCCAGACTAGCGAAACATACCTCAGAAAACCATACGGGCCTGGCTTCTTGTGGAGAAGCTCCTAATTTTCACTCTCAGTGTGGTTCACAGGGTAACGAGGATAGTTTAGTGGCTAGATAACAAAGTCAGGATCACAAGTAACTTTGACCCAGAAATTTAAGATCTCAGAAGACAAGAGACAAGCTCTGGAGCTTAGCCAGTTGGCTCCACAGCAAGGATGTTTTTGCAGACTGGAGAGCAACTATGAAGCTGCTACTTGACCTGCCAGTAGAAGTGTGTACCAATCACCAGCAAGCCAGCAGCCTACAATGACAATTTAGGAAGGTTTTCTAACTCAAGCTCTTGAAATGCACGGCCTTAATGTCTTGGGTATGGACGAGGGATAACAGGAGAGGAACCTCAAATCCAAACTGTGGTTGGTCTGACATGAGCTTTGGGCCTGGCTAATCATGAGCTTACTGGAAGTCTTCTTTATTTGAGGAGGAGGGAGATTTGCGAGACCAAGCTCACCCTGATGTTAAGAGAGAAGCAGGCAGATGAACATCATCCCATTAACAAAAGCCTAGTTGTAAAAGAAGAGATTGTTTTAAATATAGACTTGTCCCTGACACTCAACAGATCCTGTGTGTCATGCCAGGCACAGTTCAAGGCAGAAGCAGGAGATGTAGTATGTAAATGAGCAAATACATAAACAAGATAAACCCACATAATAGATGCTATGGACAAAATAGACCCATGTAATGCCACAGTGCCACTATCAGATGAGGGAGGGGCTGTGCAGACTGAGTCAGAGGGATGGTCTCTGCAAAGCAACACAATGCTGAATGAAAAGGCTTAGCCATCACACTGCAGACTGGATAGCGTCCTTTGGAAGTGGCAGAACAGCTTGCATGGGCTGCTTCAGCAGCAACAGCAGTTCAATGGAGTAGTGACAGAGGTGCCAGATAAGAATGGGTTGTTGGATGGGAACAAAAGTAATATGGGGGGAAGAAGCAGGGAACAAAGTCCAGATGGCCATTTCAGATCCAGGGACCCTGGAATTGGGAGGATGGAGTCAGAGAACAGGACTTGGGGCAGTGAAACTCTCATCTGGATCATGAACAAAGCCTGGGTTTAATATGAAAAGGACCACTTCCTCTACAGAGACAGACAGCAAGTGTAATCTTCAACAGAATAAACAGTTCCTCCACAAGAGCAGGAGCCCGGAGAGGCAGGAACCAATGCCGGGTAGCTCTGTCGGCCCAACTGAAGAGATGGAGTTCCCATGTAACCATTGTACCTCCATTTTCTTAATGACACAATAAACAAGGTCACCAGCAAGAGTATACAAGGCAAGAGGGGAGAGGGGGAACTTCTCTTGAAAATGACTAAGTCCATTAAGGAAAACACTATCAGGCAGTGCCAAGAATCTGTTTAAAGACACCAAGTAGGATGATAAATGTATTTAATGCAACAATTAAGCAGTCTGGGTAACAAATGTTTCTCCATCCATCCACCATTGTTCAGATGTAGATCCAGGGTTTAGGCTACCTCTAACAGAGCTGAAGTTCCAATTGGGGAGGGAAAAAAATTATTTGAGGGATGAATAAAGCAGCCAAGAGTCTTTACTAGCTGCCAGAAGAGGACAATAAAATAGCAATGGAACTGGCATCTGGGCAAAGATGTTGATCATGACAGGGAGTATTAGGCTGCACTTGGAGAGTAAAATGGTAGCCTGCAACTGTAGGGGTTGTATTGAACAACACAAGAGGAAGACATTTCACAGAATGGGACAGAGGGAGAAAGAACAAGAGGCAGCGTGGAGCAGAAGAGTTCAGGAGAACTTAGGCAGTATTTGTTCTGGGCTGTGAATCGGAGACCTCTTACCGATATCAGAGGAATGTCGTCTGGCCATGCTCCATGACGAAAGGTAAGCATTCCACAGCCAGACTTGCAGGGCTTAAACCCCACGTTCCCACTTCACCTGTAGTTCACAACAACTCAAGTAGTTACGCTCTCTTCTGTTCAGGTTACATAGACAAGGCTTTCTTGGCCTCCATAACCCTCCCAAGGGTGTGATAACAATAGTTCCCACCTACCAGGGTTATTGAGAGTTTTCAAAGAAACGGTCTGTTACAAATGATTAGCACATTGCCTGGCTCAGTAGAAGTGTTCAATAAATTCCAGCTGAGGTTATTAGATTAGAGTGCAAGGGTCAGCCTCAAAGGCACAGGGTTTTCATGGGTAGGAGTGATGGTGTGGAAGCCACATTTGAAGCTCAGGGACTCTCATTCCGCTTAGAAAGCATGGAATGAGAAACAAAGAAATAAGAGTTTAAAACAAGCTCGTTTTAAAAAGAAAACATTCTACCTGGAACACATGCTGGTTTCTAAGGTAGAAACTGGACAAGCAATGGGGTGTTTGCCACTCCAGAGCCAGGAGAGCGTAACAAGGAGAGGGGAAGGAGGCTGCCTTGAGAAAGAAATGCATAGAGGAGAGCAGGCTTGGCTGACTGTCCCCTGTGTCTCCTCACACCCACATGTACCTGACAGGCTGACTTGGCATGCTCACCCTCAAGGAAGCTGTGACTCACTGAACGGCCACGACGACGGAAGCAATTGCCTAGAGGGGAAGAGCAACTCAGAGAAACAGGAAACAGATGGCCCAGTTTGAGAAGCAGCGTAAGTGTTCATCTGACCAAGCAAGATCTGCCTCCACTAAAGAGGCTACATACAGTTGGAGCATGAAGCATGGTGATGCCTAAACTCCCCACACTTGTGGACAATTACCTCATTACTTCTTCTGAGCATAAATCAAACCATATAGGTACTAGGATTGCAAAAGCTTAATATTAAAACCAGGAAGTGACCAGCAGTCAAGCCGAAATACTTCAGAAGCCTCCAAGCTACTTTTTGCTATAAACATAATGGTTATGTTGGAGAGAGGTCACACACACACACACACACACACACACACACACACACACACACACACACACACCTTCCCATCTGCATTTGTTTCTTACATAAGTCCACATCAGGGCTTTCCAGAATTGCTGAATGGAGGCATATTTTCACAACCATACTCACTATGCTTTATAGATAGATAAATGAATGAATTTTCTTAAGTAAAGGGTAACCATGTTAACATTCATGTAAGATGTAATTTTTCTATTCAAGAGTCTGTGGGCTGTAGTGGTGACTCAGAAGTTAAGGGTACTTTATTGCTCTTGCAGAGGACTCAGGTTCAGGCCCCAGTATTCACATGATGGCTCGCTATTATCTTTAACTCGAGTTCCAATGGTTCTGATGCCCTCTCCTCTGTAGGTACCAGATACACATGTGTTGCACATAACCTATACAGGCAAAACACTCATACTCATGAAATAAAATAAATTTAAAAAGTAAATTATGAATGCATGGGGAAAACTTCTGATATTAATTGGGATCTAGAGGCCATCAGAAATGCCCTATATACCATCTGCTCTAAAATGACATTAAACAGTAATTCTATGAAACAGTGTACTTTGACAGGGTTCTAGCTGACGGCTATAACACAGGGTCTGGTTCCTCAGACTAGCTCAGACAGCACAAGTCTGGGGAGTAAGTTTGAGCTAGGAAGGACAATGGGGCAGGGGAGGGGATAGGAAATTGAGAAGGATCTGACTTAGCCATCGGTGAGACTGTGAGCATATCTGTGAGGGTTTCCAGAAATTCCTGTGCAGAGAGGCTGGAGAAATGGCTCAGCTATTGAGAATGCATACTGCTCTGATAGAGGGAGAGGGATTGGGTTTGTTCTAGCCTCATGTGGTGGCTCATGATTATCTGATACCCAGTTCAAAGAAATTGGATGACCTCTTCTGACCTCCACATTAAGTACTGACACACATGCATACTTGTAGGGTAAACACTCATACACATAAAATAAAATTAATAAATCTGAAAAAAGTCAAAAGATTCACTACAATGAGCCAACATGTAGATACATTACTCCTCTGAAAATATATTCATAAATAATATTGCTTCAAAAGTAATTATCAGCTCTTGCATCACATCTATTAATGATGTTGACAGACTTACAAGTTAGATATTATAAAATCTGAAATGCGTGTGGCTAATAAACATAGCCTTATTTTATAAAGTGTCTTCAGATCCTAAAATTCTGTACTTAGGAAATTCTCTTTTCCATACCTGCCAGCAGGGAAAATACAAATCATTCTCACAATTGATTCTGTCTACTGACTAACAAAATTGAATGCTTTACTAACTCACAATATGAGGAGAATGGGATGTCAGAGCTCTTTCTTTGACTCTTACACAACAGCTAATTTTCTAACCATCTTTATTTACTCATTTTCCATTTATTGAGCACCAACCCCCTATCAGCTATTGTGTTTCCAGTCACAGGAGTCGGAGATAAAGGTCTGTGTGCTCTAGGGGTTGAAGGAAGGAAATCGTTTCAACATAAATGGAAAAGGCACTGCACACTAAGCCCATGTTTTAAAATAAACTCATAAGAAATGCAAGGGACCAAACTGAATACTTCTCTGAGGGGCTGATGCTAAGGTTTGAAGGAGGCACAGATGCACCAACAGGCAGTGAACAGAATATGCAAAGACACCGAGGGAGGACAGGACTGACCCTTCCACAAGCTCAAATTTTATTAGTGTGGTTTGAGTGAACTCTTCAAGGAATAATGCCAGAATGGCGTAAGAGTGGAGGACAACTACATGACCTCTTTCTAAGTGTCAAACAACTAAGAGTTGGTTTGTTTTCCCCTTCTTAGATTTCTTTTTTTTGTATTATGCCTATGAACAGTTTGTCTGCATGTGTGTCTATGCACCATGTGCGTGTCTAGTGCCTAAAGAAGTAAATAGGTGTTGGAGTCTCTGGAATTGTAGTTATGGATAGTTCTGAGCTACCTTAGTGTGGGTGCTGGGTACCAAATGCAGGTCCTCCACAAGAGAAGCAAGCGATCTTAACTGCTAAGCTATCTCTCCAGCCCCATGTTAAGGTTTCCCTTAAAGAACAATGGAGGACTATTGACAGCATTACTGATAAGTATTTTAGAAAAAATGTGAATTTATACATGAGTATGTGTGTGTGTGTGTGTGTGTGTGTGTGTGTGTGTGTGTGTGATGAGTAGGTTTTCCCACCAGCCTAGCTGGTCTGTCCTTCTGCCATGCCAGCACAAAATAACACCGAGAAAGCTGTTGGCCAGTTACTTGTTTCTTATCGGCTAGCTCTGTCTTAATTATTAACCCATTTCTATTAATCTAAGTACTTCCACGTGGTCTCATCTTACCGGAAAGAGGGCCTCTATAGGTCCTCTATCTTGAATCTCCTCACTCCTACTTCCTCTCTCCTCCTAGTCTCCTAGTCCCACCTATCTTGCTTTCCTATTGACCAATAGTGCTTTATTCATTAACCAATAAGAGTAACATATTTACAGAATGACATCTCCCATCGTGTGTGTGTGTGTGTGTGTGTGTGTGTGTGTGTGTGTGTGTCTGTGTCTGTGTCTGTGTGTTCAGGGTGTGGGATTCATGTGTGATGGCTAGCGTTAATTGTCAATTTTGACATAATCTAGAATCATCTGGGAAGTGTCTCCATGGAAAATTGACTACATTGGTTTCACCTGTAGGGTTGTCTTGATTGCTTTAACTGAGGTGAGAAGATGAGCCCACTGTGGCCCTGGCAAGTGTTCCTGAACTTTACAAAGCTGGAGAAATGGAGTGAGCACCTACACCTTTATCACTCTCCACTTCTAATTGTAGGTGTGATGTGATTACCCACTGGAACCCTTGCGTGGCATCTCCATGATGGTGGACAACAACCTGGAATCCTCTGCTTATGTAAACTCCTTTGTCCACTATAGATTTTTATAAAGGTATTTTATCACAGAAACAGGAATGAAACTAAGACAGCATAGAGAAGGGGGAACATATATATTTCTCTGTGTGCTGGTACATGCAGAGGCCAGTGGTCCACCACAAGTGTCATTTCTCAGGCATCTTCTACACTGAGTCTTGAGGAAGGATCTCTCACTAGCTATAGTTTACTAAATAGGGAGACTGACCGGCCAGAAAGTTTTAAAGAACTAACTGTATCTGCCTTTCCAGTTCTAGGATACAAGAGTAGGTTACCACACCCAGCTTTTCTCCATGAGTTCTGGGAATCAAATTCAGGTCCTGGCAATTTGAAGACCAGGTCTTGACCTACTAAGCTATTTCTTCAGCCACAATTATGACCTTTTAAGGTACAGAATGTGTGTTAGGAGATCAGGTCTGAATAAAACAGTTATATAGTGACTGCTTGTGATTTGAGTCAATGACAAGAGAAGGGAATGAACTGAGAAGTTACTAAAGACATAAGGAGTCATGACCAGGCGTTGACTGAACCAAATGTGAAACGAGAAGAAGTTTAGGACTGACAGGTACATTGAGCTGGAGAGCACACAGAAGATGGTAGGGATCACTGGAAACTCCAATCTTGGGTAAGGTGGGCCTGACATGCCTGAGATAGATGTAGTCAAGGGCAAAATCAGGGAGGCACTGCTGAGATGTAAATGTACATTTGAATTTCACAGGCTTGCAGGGCTCACCTGAAGCCATCAAAATAAATTAGGCTCTTCACAGGGAGTTGAGCATTGCAAGGAGAGGGTTTAGTACAGACTGCCAATCATTCAGAAGTCAGGAGAAAGGAGGAAAGAGCCAAACAACACTCTAAAAACCTCAAATCTAGACGGTGAAATACAAGTGACAAGAATGTTTCCTAGACAGAATGGCCAATAATGCCACACATGGAGGAACATTTCCTAAGAACAAAGGCTGAAAACCATCTTACTTGGCCAAGATGACCTTAATGGTTTGGAGAAAGATTTTACTGTGTTAAAAAACAAAAGCATGATGACGTAGTTTATAGATCTCAGTCCATAGTGTGGAATGGTAACCTGGGCATGGCGACGCATGGCTGGATTCCCAGCACTGAAAAAGCTAAGGAGGCAGAGACGTCGTATGTTCTAGAACAGCCTGAGCTGCGTAGCCAGACCCTATCTCAAGGAGATCAGAAAGACAGATAGATGAGGTGACACAAGGGAGAGAGAAAGGGAAAGGGAGAGTTCCAATGACACTATACACAAGTAAAGGCCTCAAGAAAGTGGAAACAGAACCAAAATGAGATTGGTTACTTCAAAATGTGACACTCGGGTGGTGGTGCACATTTGCAGTCTCAGTCAGACAGGAAGCTGAGTGGGGAAGATCACTTGAGATTAAGATTTCTTAAAAAGCTAGGACAACAGTATATGCACTGTCACAAAGAAGAGAAAATTACTCTCTCAGGGAAATGGGGAAACAGACAGGGCAACAGAAATGTAACTTAGTAGCCAACACAGATTTCAGGTTATCTCTTCTGTGTGAGGATTAATGCTTAAGCATTACCCTTGTCATGTCAATTAAAACAAGTCTGCTGGTTGCCAGTGGATCTCAGCAGCTGATTCCTCAGGAGGTCAGGTCAACAGGATAGGGACTTCAGCAGATGGGGCTCTATCCTGATGCTTTGCCTGGTCATCTGGGGTCCAGTGGTGGATCTTAGCCCAAACCAATGATTTCTGTAATTTCAGCCTAACAAGTTACATGATGACAACAGATGGCAGTAAGTTCAGATGGGGAAGGAGTGTAGATAAATGTCTCCTTGGCAGGACTTCAAGTTTAAATGAGTTAGAAAAAGAAAGTAGTGTGCAGTCTGTAAGGTATGTGTCTTTCCTTGACGTATTTGCATGAGTGTAGAGGAGCAAGCAGGGAGGGCAGAGGTCCCAGACACTGAGATTGGCCAATAGCACGCAACACCCAGACACCATGTCACATATCTCCCTTGCATTTTCTTTCACTATATACTGCATTGCTTCCCAAGGCAATGTCATTATTTTAGAATACTAGATTGGAAGACATACCCAAGACTGTAAACAAGAAAACCATATATTTAGTGTGTCTATTGAAGGCAGTATAATATAATCACAATACCCAAGCCCTTAGCAAAGACCCGCATTAAAGCACATTTCCACTTCTCCTTTTTCTCGTAACCTTTTATTTTGTTTAATTCTTATTTAATTGAACTTTGGTTATATAAAAAGGAATAGTAACATAAAAGACACAATGATTTAGATACAGCGGTAATATAGCCTGGTTTAAAGATAGATGGTATACAGGTGACTGTAGTATGCTACTTGGTGATATCGTTTTAAGGAAAAAGAAACTACTATGTATTTTCTCCATCTCTGTTGTTGGGTTCCCAGGCAACCACATTTCTTAGTGAAAACAATGATCTAAATCGGAGAAAAAACTTTGGGTGAAACTCTCCAAATATTTTATTGAGAATATAATGCAATAAGCTGTGGATTAATTTTGCCTATGAAAAAAAATGAAACTGGACATCTCACCAAGAGATAAATTTACTCAATATATTTTTAATGTTTTGTTCCATAAATTACATATGGCTACTTCAACTGGCTAAAGCTTAGTCAATCAGAGTAATACTGGTACAAAATAAGAGAGACATGGCAATAAGACCTGCTGTTAAGTATATCAACTTGAGGTTGGTACTTTTGCTTCAAAGTACTCCTACAACTGGACTATTTCAAGCTTGGATCCAAACCATGCTCCTTTTAAAACAGTCAAGAATTAGTCACAGAGAAACATTTCTAAACATTTAACCTAATACCTCTGTCTAGTGTTGATAAGAACTGTTCCAGATTCATGAACAGAAAGCCTACACATATAATCTCCTAATTATAGTGTAGTCCCTGGTAATAGAAAAATAACCAGTAATTGTAAAATGGGCAGTTTACTGATGAACTTTACCCTCAAAAAAGTAATGCCCATTTTAAGCAAAATATTTAGTTGCACCTAAAATTCCCTTCCGATTCCATTGCATTAGTGTTTACAAATGCAATGCATTTTAAAAATGAAAAATAAGCTTGAAACCTTGAAAGCAAGATTGGAAGGAGAATGGGGATTTTGTTATCTGATATTTTCTTAAAATGATGGAATAGCTGTGCTTTTGTGACATGAAGCACTAATTGTTACGCTTTAGTAGAAATGTGCAGTCCTTTGGAAACACATGCTGGCTGTACTCTCAGTGCAGCAACAATGTCACAAAACACTGGACAAGCATTTAAGGAAGAACTGGCCACTCTAAGGGGTGAAGTAACAGACCATGTCACAGAGGAAAACAAAGGGTTCAAAGAAAGACAAGTGACAGTAAGCTCTTATTAAAACTGAAGTCTGCTCTCTCTCTCCCTCCCTCCCTCCCTCCCTCCCTCCCTCCCTCCCTCCCTCCCTCCCTCCCTCCCTCCTTTCCTCTCTCTCTCTCTCTCTCTCTCTCTCTCTCTCTCTTTCTGGCGTTCATACATACATGTGAGCTATGACACTCTTATCATGTCAGAAGACGATCTTGACTTCCATTTTGTTTAAAACAGAGCCTCTATGTAGCAGGCTAGCTTGCCTGCAAGCTTCAAGGATTCTCCTATCACCGTGTCCCATCTTGCCATGGGAGTACCAGATTACAGATGTGTTCTACAGCATCTGACTGTCCTTTGGTCCTCATGCTTATTCACCGAGCACTTTACCTCCTGAGTCACCCTATTGGCTGCCCTAAGTCACCAAACTAAGTGGGCTAAATAAACACAAATCATACCGTATTTACTTTTTGATTGTTGAATTATAGTAAAAAGTATAAGCATTAACCCTAGAAACTCAGCCATCTTTAGATGTACAGTTCAGAAGCTTTAACTGTACTTTCATTGTTCTACAAGAGCCCTGTAAAACGTTCTCATCTTACAAAATTACAGCTATGGACCTAGTGAACCAACACTCCCTCTTTTAAGCTCTCAGGTCCCTGGAAACAACTATTCTACCTCATATTTGATGAGTACATCTCACTTGAGTGGAACCCTATAGCATTGGGTTTTATGTCATGTAATATCATGTCCTAAAGACTACCCATATTGCACCATATAGCCTCCTTTAAAAAAAAATACTATTCCACTGCATGGAGCCTACTGCGGTGGCACAGGCCTGTCATCCCGAGCACAGGAGGTAGAGTCAAAGGGACCAAGGATTTAAGGTCAGCTTTGGCTACGTAATGAGTTTCGGGCTTGCCGATGCTTCATCAGACCATATTTCAAAAACCAACAAACAAAACGTGCCAGTTGGTGGTGAGGGTTGCCATCAAGTTTATTGATCTTTTCAACCCTAGATGGGTCTACCACTCCTCCTTCTCACTGCTCTGAAGAATGTTCCAGTGCCCATGGCTGTGCAGACACCTCTTCAGGCCCCATGAATAATTACCAACAACATTAAATCTGTTTACAGAGAATGTCTAATCATCAGACAGATGTTTCATGGAGAATAAGACATAAACTAAATTAGGAATGAGTTCACACACAAATCATTTTATGACTACTGTTCAATGGTACTGAAAGCAAATGAAAAGTGTGTCCTAGACACTGGCGAGGTTTTGTTTCTTTACGTCTTTTATGCCCCTTTCAGTGCTGCTTGACTCGCTTTAACAATTAGGGAAATTATTACAGTTTAGCTTATTATCCCAAGGCAGAAGGTTTGCCTGAAGCCCATGATCAGAGAGGCTGGGTGAAGTTCAGGCTCAGGCTGATTATGTGCACCAGCACTGAGCAGCTGAGTTAGCACCGGAAGCCTGGAAGGAAAGGGACCAAGAGGAGAACACAGCAAGCAGAAGCAACTTGCAGGAAATCAGTTACGATGCTTATCTCTCGGCGCTGACTTGGGTGTTTCTCATCACTCTCTGAAAACTTACTAATATAAATTTTATTTAGTTATCAAAGGCCATCAAGTGTTCAGATTAAAAAGAGCTTATTTAATAAAAACTAAAACTTCCTCTCATAACATTTTAATTTTAAACCTAGATTCATATAATGAGAGGAAATCAACAGAAGCAAATTTTCTGGGTCAAGGTATTGCTAATTAACTTCCAAAAACCTGTCTGTATGTTTGAATCCAATGAAGATAACTATTCACTGAGTCACAAAAAGGTATGTATTTGTCCAATCATACAGGCTTCCCTCCACCCTGAATCTTAGAAGGGGAAATGTATAAACATTTTTCTAGGTATAGAAAAAAAAAAAGCAGAAAACCATGTAAAACAGTGTATTGAGCAAAGAGAGCTGTAAACATTGCTTTTAAAATGTGTAGTGGTCACAGAATAACCTTGCTCAAAAAAGAAGGAAACTTCAAGCCTTGACATCAAAGAGAGTCCTATCCAGGCAGGTAGGTCAGGGGCCATCTGGCCCAGGTGTGCATTCCTGCTCCCGGGCGCTAGTGAGGAATGTGATACTCACTGTGTGAAAAGTGGCTCCGCCTGATGCTTTATTATGACACACTTAGATTAAACACACTGCTACAGTCTTAGAGTGGTTAATACTAGTTACTTTATTTTCACACACACACACACACACACACACACACACGCGCGCGCGCACGCACGCACGCACGCACGCACGCACACACGCCTGCCTCCAGTACAGCAAGAGCCTTCTAGAGCCACCTAGACATGGGTGTTCTTTCCTGTCTAGTTTGGAATAAAAGCAAGACACTATGCCTGCCTGCAGGACTGAAAGACTTCCAGGATTCACAAATCATCCTTTCTGATTTTCCAGGCTGTGGAACTCCCTGCAGAACAATTTTGTTTGCCGTTTAACAGGTCCCAAAGTAAACAGAGAAGGGACACTTGCTTGGCTTTGTGGCAAACAAAGGAAATATAAATAAAGATGTAGCAAGTAAAGCAAGCTAGAAACAAAAGGAGTGAGCTGAACAATTTAACCTTATTTCTAAGTATTTACCTGGGATATGAGAAAAGTCTTAATGTATTCCATGCAAATCATCCTAGTGACCCTCCTCCCCCTCCCCTACACATACATTTGAGATCAAAGCCAAGATTTTTGTTTTAAATCTTTCATCAAAGAAGATGTCAAAGCACTTGCCATTGTAGCTCTCCATCCCAGGGTTCTCAAGTTCTTCAAACGGTGTGAGAATGAATGGAATGGTCCTAAGAGTGTTCGTTACAGGCTAACCCTCAATTTCTAATGCAATAGAAGCCCCATGCACATTGACGCACCAAGTCATCCTGAGGGGAACGTCCAGGGAACAAGACTAGTGTCACAAGCTGAAAAGGACAAGAAGATAGTCCCATTCTTTAATAGCAGCAGGAATTCCACAGTGGAGACATCGGAGCAAAGATTGACACACTCCAAGTGTGAGGCCCTATGTGACAGCATAGGGCACAAGCCTGTAAAGCCTGCCATCCTGGGTGGTTTGGTGTAGTTGGGATTTTCTTTGGGCTGACAAGCAGCTCCCAAATAAGGACACAGAGACTTATTATTAATTGTGAATGCTCAGCCTCAGCTTAGGCTTGTTTTAACTAGCTGTTTTCTTTAACTTAAATTGATCCCCCCCCTTTTTTTAACCTCATCTGTGGGTTTTCCTGCTTATTCCATGTCTGGCTGGCTGGTTCCCCTTTTCTCTCTGACAGCCAACCCTGCCTATCCCTCTCTGCCTAACTATTGGCCATTCCGCTTTTTATTAGTCCAATCAGGTGCCTTAGGCAGGCAAGGTGAAACAGCAACACATTTTTACATAGTTAACAAATGCAGCATAAACAAAAGCAATGTATTTTTACATAGTTAAACAATTTTTATGCAGCACAAACAAATGTAACACATTTATACTTAGTCAAAAAAAGTATTCTATTCCACAACAGTTTAGAAATGCCACTGCAGGTAAGGTGTAAGCTAGGCTTTGAGAGTCGTTAGACATCCCAAAGCCCTAAGAGCCTTTATCTGCTCAGAGGAAGAAACCCAGCATGCTATTTCTTTCTGGTGAATCTTGAAGGATGGTGTCTTAGGACCCTTTCTTGGGTATGAATGGAAACTTCTCCCTTTATTAACTACTTACTTAATTAAAGTTTATGAGTTATGCAAAATAATGAGTTTCAGCATGGTACTGTCCATATATATATATATATATATATATATATATATATATACACATATATATGTATATAATTTATTATGGCTTTTATCCACGTCCTTTCTACTCCATAATGACCAAATGGTCCCTTTTAAGGATGCTTTTTAAAAAAGCATTAAAGGGCCTGAAGAGATGGCTCAATAGGTAAAGTTTTTTCTGCGTAAACATGAGGATCTATGTTTGGATCCCCAGCACCCATGAAAAAGCTGGGTGTCACACATGAGAGAGGATGTAGACTTTATAACGGTTAAGAGTTCTTCCAGCTCTTCCAGAGTGTTCCATATCAGACAATTCACTGCCTGGAACTCCAGCTCTAGGGGGATTTGGAGGGCCTCTGAGACCACCTATACATATACACAAATCTTATACTCAAGCAAACACAGAAACGTAAATAAAAATAAATCCTTTCGATGATATTGACCTTTTGCCTGCACACCCACACACCCTACACATACACATATGTATATAAACACGCATACATACACAAAAAATATTTAGAAAACTTTATTGAAGAGCAGTATGTCAGTAGCAAAAGGCTAGGCTGTGTCTGCGGATGCTCATTTTCCTATGTGCAAGTGATTCTGTAGTTCTGCCTCCTAAATGAGACATTATGAAATGCAAGGAGCATACAGAGGATTGAAGAATTATGTGCTGTGAAGTTTTCCTCTACCCACACACAGCCTTAGCTATAAACTCACACAGTTAAATCTTCCTTGCCATATGTGAAAGGGAGGACAGGCTGGAAATGGCTGACTGGGATGGCCGTGTTTCCTCAAGGACAGTCCATCTGGTGGCATTGCAAGACACATTAGGACAGAATGGGACAGTCCATGCTAAGATGGCAGTGTTTGTCAACTGAATCATGCAGTCAAAACTGCCGTGATGATGGGAACATCATATGACCAGACAAGTCACCAAAGCCTTAGACCAAGAGGCCTTAGGGAAGTGACTGAGCACACAGAGAATGTATGTATTTAGGTTACACAGCTCAACACAGAACAAGTATGAGTGAAATCCAACTCAGCACAAGCCCCCAGGACTTTGAACAGAGAGGCAAGAATGTGCCTCTGGCAAAGAAACAGATAATTGTACTAAACCAGCCATGAAGGCAAAAGCCATGAGATGAACTCAAAGTGTGAGGAATGGATGGGAATCAGAAAGAAAAAGAAGAAGAAGAAGAAGAAGAAGAAGAAGAAGAAGAAGAAGAAGAAGAAGAAGAAGAAGAAGAAGGCCACATCAGAACTGGCCTTTAGTTACAGAATGAGGAACTAGGAGGATGAAGCAAGGGAATGGGGTATAAAAAGGCTGTAGAGAGGCAGCAGGGCATTAGGAAGAGGGAAGGGGAGGAAAGAGAAAGGGGAAAACCAGGGAGGAAAAGGAAGGGAGGGAAGGAAGAAGGAAACTACCACATACATATATACATACACACATGCATATATACATACACACATGCATACATACATACATACTTATATTCATACATACAACCTGCTTTCTCTTGCAGTAATAATAAATGAGGCATTTTCTCATACTATTTCTCAAATAACTTCTTTCCTTTTATAATTTCTTTAATATAAAAGGGGAACACTTCCCAAGAATTACAATGGACTATATTGAACCCTAATTAACTAACACAAAATATTAAAGAATTCATTTTTTATGAACCTCAAGTACCCTACACCCCAAGCATACACCCAACCAACAGCAAGTATCACCCTGACTTAACACCATTTCTTTCGGAAAAGGTGTAAACATGGAACATCTCAACTGAGGTGTAGTAAGACAGGCTTTCTGATGTCTGTGAAGTCATCTGAACACAGTATCACTTAATCACAGAAAGGCAGGAAACTATTATAGTTATCTTGGAATATGAATGGAAAAACAATTATGATAGAAAAAATCTTGTGTAATTCTACCTGAATTATGGGTTTCAAAGCACTTGCTTATTTCTGGTCATTAGCAGAAACTATTGAAGGTTTTTGTGAGACCATGGTCAGGTCAGGTCATTTCTCTGAACTTTTGAATCATCTTTAATATAAGGGGAGTAACTTTGTGGCATTATTAAGATTATATTAGATACCATAACTTTTAGGACTTTTGGCTGTCAAGGAAAAGGGGATACACCTCATTACTTCTCTCTCAGCATCTACGGTGTAAGTCTCGTGAATGCAAGAGCAATCAAACCCTACGAAGACAGCAGCTCCTTGCTTAACAACGCTGATATTACTAGCATCAGCGGGTATCTCAGGCCTCCTTTTTCTCATCGCCTGCCTCCTCTCTTCACACCAGTTCCCTCCATTGACTCATGGCTTCTGCTTCCCCTTTGTACTCATGTGTTCCAAACCCCACTTTCCACCTCGGTGTCCTCCATTCAATCCAGGCATTGCGTGGGAATTGGTATCACCCACCCAAAAGGAGCATTTCTGTCAGGTGAAACCCCACCCAAGGCCACTGGCTGATGTATATATGGTGGCTTCAGATCGGACCCTTGTCCAATTGTTTATTGGATAAATCATGGACTACAATAATGTTCACTGGGAGAGAAAGTAGCTGGGCAGAGACTTGGGGCACCATGTCTCCCTAACCTACAGAATGGGTAAGCTCAGGAAGGAACAGCTAGTGAAAATCTGCATCCTGATCTTTGCAATAGTTCAAATTAAAGGGAAAGTGACATTCTCACATACCCACTTTTAAATAATGCACACATGATCCTGAGGAGTACCAGCCTTAGAGCATAATGTAAATCAAAATTAAAAAAAAATGATATAAATGGCCTTTGGGGGTATAAGAATGTAAACAACTGGGAAAAAATGTGAGCAAATAAATGCAGAACTAGACCAAGGTAAAAATGTTCGGGAAAGAAATATGAAACAGAACCCTAAAGTCAAGCAAAAATGCCTCTCACAGCACAAGGCCAGACTCCAAGACATCAGGGGCCTTGTTTTCACCTTTGTCCCAGCCAAGTTCAGAGAAGACTGGAGTAAAGAGCAGACAAGAGTCAGCCGAGTCCCATTCCCTAGCCCTCCTTCCTTCTTGCCTCTCAACCTGCTCGTCTCTGCTGAGTATTTCTATAAGGAAGAAAGACCTCACCTATCAATAGCTAATCAAGCAGGAACATATAAGCTTCTCGTTTTTGTACATATGTGAATCAAGGACATGATAAAGAGACAGCTTAAAGAGTAAGAAATGCGGGGGAGAAAGGCTGAGTCTTTCACCTAAGCTGAGTCTCTCAACTTTTCTTCCCGCTTCAGCCCACATACCCACCTCAGCCCATCGCACTTAAGGGACATGGGAATGGAGAGATGCATTGACCAAGCGGAGTCATCCAATAGCACCAGAACAGGACAGTGACTAATTGGAATATTGCTAGGTCATTTGTCATCTTGCTTTATTTAAGGAAAGTTTTATTTTATACAGTATCCCATTTGTACTAGTCAGGATTCCTCTACAGAAACAGAACTAATTGAGTGAGTGTGTGTGTGTGTGTGTGTGTGTGTGTGTGTGTGTGTGTGTGTGTGTATGTGTACATATAAGTGTATATATGATTTCTTAGAGAGGCCAACAGGTTGTGACCCAACTATTCCAACAATGTCTCCTAACTGAAAGTCCATTGTTGGTCGATTCACAAGGCTAGATGTCGCAGATGGCCTTTGATGTACAACAGAAACCCAAAGAAGTACGCTCTCACCCAGTGAAGGAAGGAACTCGCCAGCAAGAATGAGGGCAGACAAAAAGCAAGAGCTTTCTCCTCTACGATCTATGTCTTTTATACAAACCTCTACCAAAAGTTGTGGTCCAGATTTAACTGGGATCTTCTCTCATCACGTGGTTTGAATTTAAGGTGGATCTTCCCACATCCAATGATACACCAAGAAAATTCCCTAACAGATGTGCCCAGCAGCTTGGGTTTTAGTTAATCACAGGTGAAGTCAACTTGACAACCAAGAACAGCCATCACACCATTCAAAATATTCAACCTCTAAAAATAAGTGGAATCAAAGTGTTGAATGGTTTCCTAACGAGCCTGCATTGTTACATTTATAAAACATGGCACAGCTGGAAGCTGCCTATCACATGTTTCTCAATGGTCCTCCAACTTTACAAAGCTCACCTATTCAGCTGGCCCTGAAATTTCTATAAACACTTCCCCAGAAAATTGGCGTTTACTGAATATCTGCTTCTGCTTCTTTCCCTAGATTTAGCCCTTTTGTTCCTCCTGAAGAACCATTTTACTCTATCCAACTTAAATCAATCAGATCTACATAACCTCTGCCTTACTCGTTATCCTGGCTCCATACAAAGGCTCAGTGTTGACCTAGCCAAGGCTGCAAGGCAAGCTGTGGAGAATTAAAGGTCCCTTACACATCCATCATCTTATACAAGACATCAGGTCCATTCATTTCTAAGTTGTGACTTAGATGGCATTGCACATGGGAAAATAAAAACTATTGTCCCCAGTGATTCAGGCTCAATGGCCAAAAGTTCCCTTGAACCTTAGACATTGAACTTTTGGATCTTCTTCGGCCTCTTCATTAGTGACAAGGAAAATTTGTTTCCCTCCTGACCTCAAGAGCACACACCCAGCCAATCATAAGATTTAAACTTTTCTGTTTTCATAATTGAGAAACCTTACTGTATAAGGAGTTAGCTTGAAGTAACGCCTTCTACCTTCTTTGAGGAAACACACTCATGAACATGCACACTCACATGGATATCCTTTCTACTAGAGTAAAGTAGGAGGACTTGTCTGTCTGGTATATTTCATGAGAAGAAATAACAATAAGCAAAGAACGTGTAAGCATTCATTCATGTCTTTGGCAAGCTTATCAGCTGACCGGCTGCCTCAAACCAACATTCTCATGCAAACTGCAGGAAAAACAAACAAACAAACAAAAAGCAAGCAGACCAAGCAAGCTAAGCAGGCAAATGTACTGGGTACTGAAAAGCATGACATCTTTATGTAACTTTTTTATTTTACAGAGATGAATCTATGTCTAAACTTTGTCGGTTTAAATGTACAGAAACAACTGTTTCAGTTCTTGATTTTTTTTTCTAAAATGGAGAAAAGTCCCCCCCATTTTGTTTCTGTTTGAGACAAGGCTTCAATGTGTATTCTAATCTGCCTTTTACCTAACAGCAATCCCTCCTGCATCCACAGACAACGAGCTGTAGTTACACAAAGCCACCATGACAATCAAGACGTGTCCATTTTTTCCTTGTATTCCACAGTTGGTCAGATGGGTGACTCAGGAAAAGTGCAGTCATTTCTGTGAAAGGACATGGGGCACACAGTTTCATCAAGGCCCTGTGCTTCAAGCATGATTTGCATTCTCCAAAATAGCTGTCAGAACTTGATACCCTGTGGGAAGAATTAAAAGGCTGGAAATGTGATCGTATGGCTCTCAGAGGTGGTGATTAGCTGGGGTCATGGAGGTGGGGCCGAATAACTAAATCCTGTCTGACCAGGAAATGCCCTGCTCCAGCCTCCGGACTGCAGAAGGGGAAGCCCACCACCAGTCTTGGCTCCTTGACATGAGCCCTCCAGTACTGTGAGCCAAAACTGCCCTCTTTTCATTAAAACATACTCAATTTGTCATTCTGTGTAATGGGTAACAAAGCCTTAAAAGATCCTGCCCGGACCTTTCTCCCAGTGTTTATGCCTCAATCATTCCACACCTGTGCCACACAGGCATCTTGCTTTCCCTCTAGAGTTTTGATGACTTGCCTACTTTTGGGTCTGCTGTGCTCTGCCCTGTGTTCTATCGAAAACATACATGTGGAAACTTTAATCCCGGTATGACTGAAGGCAAAATTTATAAGATTAGAGTTAAAAGAGGTCCTAAGGATGGAGCCTTGTTTTAATATGATTAGTGTTCATAAAAAAAAAATTCTCTTGTTATTTACCTTCCTCTCTTCCAGGTAGCCATCTACAAGCCAGAAACTGAGCTGTCGCCAAGACCCAAACTCACCACAACCTTCACCCTGGACATTCCAGTCTACAGAATTATAAGAAGATGACTATGTTTAAAACTGCAGAGTCGCACACGAGTCTCTGGCAGTTTGCAGCCTCGGGTGACAGATTTGTATAACCTGAAGTGGAACGCTGTCATACAAACATGGAAATATGAAGGTGGGTAATGCTTAGCTGAGGTATTGAGGTCTGTGCTTAGAGGATAGAAGTTCTAAGGTTCATGGGTAGCGGCCAGGCACTGAGAAGTACATGGTTAAAAGCACAGAGTTCTGAGATGCAATATAAAAAGAAAGAAAAAAGGCTGAGGGTGCTGTTGATATATAGATATTAAATATAGTCTTGCTTAGAGTTTAGAAAAAGAAGATTATATGTACAGCCTTATGAGCAGAACATTGAGGGAATATGGATGTCTGAGAAAGTGTACTGAGTTCTCATCAGTACAACATGATAAGATTCCAATTTTTGAATTCATTCAGACGTGTCCAACTCACAGCCCAGGATCATAGGCAGGATATGATGAAATGAACTCAGCCTAACACCAAAACTATATGAAGTTTTCATGATTATTTTGTAGCTCAATTGCATTGCACAGCTCATGTCCATGCATTTTGTAGGTAAGAATGTTGTTTCTCAATGTCAAAAGATTGGACACACCTTGGAACTCAAAACTTTACATATTTATGAGGTACAGTGTGATACTGAAATACGTTTATACAGTGTATGATGTTCATAATATGGCAAATCTGTTCATCTCCTCAAATATGCATCCTTTCCCTATGGTAGAACAACCAAAATCTTTTCTTCTAGCTTCAAAAGTATACGTTGTCTACAGTCTGGTGTCCTACGGTACAACTGTATACCGTAGCACACCAGACTGTAGACAACTGTATACCGTAGCACACCAGAAAGTCTCTGTCCTAACACATTCTCTAGCCTTTCCCCAAAATTCTCCTTTCCCACTACTCTCCCAGCCTGGGGCTACTGCTCTTCTGTTTTCAATTTCCGTGAGACCAATGTTTTTTGAGTCCGCATCTTGAGTGCAATCATGTCTATATCTGATGTATTTCACTTATCATGATATTATATATTCACATTGTTATGTATGATGGGATTGAATCCTTTTAATGACTGGATTATAGTCTTTTGTGTACACGCACCATTTTTCATAATCAACCAATCTGTTGATAGAAACTTGGACTGTTCCCACTTGGGAGCTATTATGAACAGAGCTACAGGGAACATGTGATCACTATGTAACACCCTTACTTCACTTCTTTTTCGATTTATATCTGTAGGCAGAATTGCTGGATTACAGGTAGTTTTTCTAAAAAAAAAAATACATTAATATTATTTTACTTTCACAATTTAATACATGTATACAATGCATATTAATTACACTCATCTCCTATTCTCTCTTAATTCCTTTTTACCTCTGTCTACTTTGTCCTCCCTTCCCTACAATAGCTTTCTAACATTCCTATCTCTTTGTTTTGTTTTGTGATCTAGTGCATTTAACCAGAGCCATCTGTGCAACCTTGGGTTTGGAGCTATCCGCTGGAGCCTGATGTAAGCACACAACTGAAGAAAATCACTCACCCTTTCCCAGAACCTAATAGCCAGCACTTCCTTGTTATGAGGTAGGGGCCTGTGAGTTCCTCCCAACCTGTTCCTGCAGTAACCCCAGCTGCTGGGAGTTCATGACTGCAACGTGTCCTGCCTAAAGGGTGGCACTTCATAGCTGTTCTCCCCAGCTCCTGTTTTGTTGTTGTTTTCTTTTTTGGCTTTTTGTTTATTGGTTTTTTTCCTTTGTTTTTTTCGAGACAGGGTTTCTTTGTAGTTTTGGAGCCTGTCCTAGAACTAGCTCTGTAGACCAGGCTGGCCTCGAACTCACAGAGATCTGCCTCCCTCTGCTTCCCAAGTGTTGGGATTAAAGGCGTGCACCACCACTGCCTGGCTCAGCCCAGCTCCTATATGCTTCCTGATCCTTCTTCCACAATGTCTGCTACACCATAAACGGAGCAGTATTTTGAAGTGTGTGTGTGTGTGTGTGTGTGTGTGTGTGTGTGTGTGTGTGTGCATGCGTGCATGCATGCATGTGTACTCACATGCCACAAAACATGATTGGGAGTTAGAGGACAACTTGTGGAAGTGGTTCTCTCCTTTGACCTTTCACCCTAGGGATTGAGCTTGGACTGCACAGCTTTTGATCAAGGCTCCTCACCTACTGAGCCAATCACATCAGCCCATAGCTCATACTTCTGTATTTATTTATTTGCCATGAATTCAAACCCAGGTCCGAATATATGCTATGAAAGCATTCTACCATTGGCTGCATCCTCACCTTGTCTTAAATTTTTAAGGAACTTGTAAAGGTTTTCAAAATGGCTTCACTAATTTGCATCTTCGCCCCCAGTGTGGAGGAGTTCTCTTTTCTCTGCCTTTGCTATGGATTACTCTCTTGTCATTTTGATATTACCATTCTGAGTGGAGTGAAGTGATATACCACTGTGGTTTGGATTTGAAATTCCCTGATGATTAGTATGCTGGTTTTTATAATCTATAGGCCATTCATATATCTTTCTTGCAAGACCTATTAACTTAAGTATGGTGACCATTTCTTCATTGTGTGGAATTTTATGCTATTGAAAAGGGGCTTTTAAACAGTAAAGTTCTCTGCGTGCAAGCAGGAGGACCCAAGTTAAGACATTCAGCACCCAAGCCAACAGCTGGGTGTGGCAGCATAAGTCTGCAACCCTGGCACTGGGAATTGAGAGACAGAAAGATCCCTGAAGCTTGCTGGCCAGTCAGTGTAGCTGAATCAGTTAGCTCCCGGCTCAGTGAGTGACTCTGCCTCAAAAAAATACAGAGGCGGTTAATGAACAAGACACCCAAAAAGATCTTTGTGTTCGTTTTACATAGCTATCCTCGGCTGCCTGCACTTCGAGGCTGTGAGTTGGACATCCCGGAATCAATTCAAAACTAAAGTCTTAATCTCACTGCCCTGATCGGAACAGACTTGAGAGGCACTCCTGAGCAGTGCTTGCCTTTCACTGAAAGAGAAGATGTTTAGGAAGTGGTGGGTTCTACAGTGAGGTGAGCTCCCGCTACAGCCCACAACTTCAGGAATATGCTCTGCTGAATACATAATCTCATCTCTTGATGGACTTGCCTTCCATGTAACACTAGAACAAGAATGGAACTGCATCAGGTTTTTTGCTGCTGTGATGAGGACCTTCTCTCGTCTGAGAATTCAGCTAATGCCTGAGACATCACCTTTCCACCAACATCCTGAGAACTCAGCCAATGCCTGAACATCACTTCTCCACCAATGCTCTGAGAACTCAGCCAATGCCTGGGACATCACCTTTCCACCAATGTTCTGCTCATAAGGCCTTGTGTGCAATATTTCCTTTCTAAACTCTTAAAAGAATAAATAAATAAAGCACCCTTACCAAAACCCTAAATCCAGTCAGAATTTCACCTTGGATTTCTCAGCATATAGATCAGAAATACGTTTCTCTTGTTGTAGGTATCCAGTATATGGTATTTTATTACAGCAAACCCAATTGACAAAAACACTGAAGAATGCTTTTTTTATTTTTTCGTGATAAGATTGGTATAATTATTTACATGCAATGATATACATATTTACAATGTATATTTACCAATAATGTATTTATATTCTTGAAATATAAATACTACATGGTCATAACATGTTGTAATTTTTTTAAAGTTGAGTATCAGCTAATTTTTTGCTAAGAATATCTTCATTAATTTTCATAATAGATAATATTGGCCTATGATTTTCTTTTATGTCTAATTTTGGCACCAGATAAAAAAGTATCTCAGAGAATAGGAGAATAATTCCTTCCCCAGCCACTTTCTAGAAGAGCTAATAAAGAAATTATATGACTATTTTCCTAAGTGTATGGTAAAACGCATTAATGAATGCATCTTGGGATGGAATTTTCTTTGAGGAAAGTTGCAAACTACCAATTCTTCCCTAAAATGAATTTCTAAGAGGTCAAGCTATCTATAATTTCCTGGCTAATCTGTCATAATTGGGATCTTGGGATCACTTAAGGAATTTGAACATCTTAACTAAATGATTAACTGTATTAACATGAGGTTAGATCTGCAGACACAACTCATCTAACTAATGTTACTGCTGTGTGTTATTTTCCACCCCTTTTTTCTTAATGAATGTCATTCGAAGAGTTATCAGGTATTTTATTTTGTTTCTATTTCAGAGACCTGCTCTACATTCAGTGTTTTTTGCTGCTCATTTCTATAACTTTTTTCCATTTAAAAAAAAAACAAACTTATTTTGTCTTTTATTTATTCTTGAAGTAAATAATTTCAGGGTATTTTTTTCTTATTTACCATAACACAAACATTTGTGATAGACATGTCCCTGTACCTGCCATAATTTTTATACAGTTCAGAATACCTTTTCCTCCTCTTTTCCCCTCTTCTTCTCTCCATCCATCCTTCCCCTCCTCCCTCTCTTCCTCCTCCTTTTTTTCCTCCTCCTTCTCTTCCTACTACCTGTTTAGGAGAGTGTTGCTCAGTTTTCAAATATTTAAGAATTCCCCATGTGTCTTTTTATTATTAATTTAATTAATGCTATTACATCATAAACTAACTTTGAGACCAGTAATGTAACTCAGTTGGTAGACTGCTTGCCCAGCATGTACAAACACCTATATTCAATTTCCAGCACAGGTCAAAGTGAGCACAATGGCATGTGCCTATATCCCAGAACCCTAGCCCCACTGGCAAGGGATCAGAGGTTCATGATATTGATAACCCAAGGTCCTACAATTTCATTTCAGAAAAGAACTTGTAGTTTGTAACTTTTTGCAAGGAAAATTTTGTTCAAGATACCCTCACTGAAGAATTTTACCATATACATAAGAAAGCAACAATTAATTTAATTTATTGGCTCTTACAGAAAACAAAATGGTGAGGAAGAAATTATTCTTATTTTCCTAGGTCATTAGTATATGATACCAAAACCAGGCCATTAAGAGAAAAAAATATATACCAATATTATCCATCATGAACATAAGTGGAAATATTAATAGCAAAATATAGCTGAAGTACTCAACAATCTATAAAGTGATGATATATTTTTATATTTATGTGCATGAGTGTTTTGCCTGTGTGACGTGTGTGTGTGTGTGTGTGTGTGTGTGTGTGTGTGTGTGTGTGTGTGTGATGTGCATGCCTGCCAAAAGAGGGTGTTAAATTCATAGTCTCTGGAATTGGAGTAAAGAATGGTGTGAGCCACCATGTAGGTGCTAGGAACATAATTTGGATCTTCTTCAAGAGAAGCAAATGTTCTTACCAATGACCTGTGGTTCTAGTCCTCAATAGTACATTTTGTACAACAAACTCAGGTGTGTGGTGCATATCAGGCCATCCCAGGATTACAAAAGATTCTGTCTCAAAACCATATGCTGGCTATGCATCATTATCATCTCTGTATCTTTTAATACTCCTTGCCCTGAAATCTACTATATCTGAAGTCATGTAGCCAAACCAAACTTTTAAAATTAGTGCTACTATGTTCCATCTTTTCCCACAACTTTCTTTTCAATCTTTGCCTTTAGTGTTTTATAAGTCAATCATAATAGGGTCTTTCTATTTTCCATTTATTTTGTAGATTTCTACTTTTTATCTTGGATAGTCAAACCATTTACATTTAATGGATGTTGATGTGGCTTGTTTTAAATCTATCACATGTTACTTGTTTGTTTGTTTTTTCTTTTTTAATTTCCCTCCATTATTTGGCCCTTCTCTCTGTCTCTCTCTCTTTTCATTTGTACTTATTTACATTTATCTTGTTCCAATTTTCTCTCCTTTGTTGATTCATCAGCCATAATTTTTTTCTTCATTTTACTAGTTGTTTGGTTTATATCATATATCTACAAATCATCACCTCAAATATTTAATGCTATGACCACATATGTCATGACAATGTAATATACTTGCACTTCTTTTATCCCTGGCTGTATGCCATACTTGATATGCATTTTATTTCTGTATATATCATATGCCCCACAATGGTTAGCTAAATTTGTTTTGCCAATGTACAGAAGAATGAGAAAATAAAGGTGCTTTGCTTCAAGTAGATTATTTTATTTGGTTTTAAAAGAAGTGTTATTTAGTTTGATCTGACTTAATTTTTTGAGACAGAGTCTCCTCATCTAGCCCAGGCTGGCCTTGGACTCACAATCCTCTTGCCTCAACTTTTCCAGTGCTGGACTTACAGGAGTATGTCACCAAACCTCACTTAACCAAATGTTTTTTGTTTAACCACATAGCTAGAATTTCTAAAGTTGCCCCTTTATGATGTGATGAAAATTTTTATCCAGTTCATTTTTTTTTGCCAGTAAAGCTTCTTCTACAAATGTATATGTTGTTCTTCTACAACAGCTCTTCAGTGGATATCAATAACAATGTAAAATGCAAAATTCTTACTTATTACTTGCTAGACTGTGTATGTGCAGATTCCAGGATCCCTTTGTGACTCACTTCCTCCCTTTATGCACACCTCAGCTCTGCTTTAGCCACACAGGCTTCCTGTCATGACAGCCCCTGCTAAAGCTGTGCACTTGATCTATTACTTTTTATAGCCCTTTCTCCAAAGTAAAGCTCATCTTACTCTCCTAGTTCATAGAAGTCTCTCCTCTAATATCACCTGGTAAGAAAGGGTTCAAACACACACACATACTTACAGACACACATCATAAACACACACAAATGCGCATACACATAAACACACACATACACAGGTACGTATACTCACACATGAATTTTTATATTAAATTTTGTTTTCCTTCTGTTCAGATCATTTAAGGGTATTTGAAATCATATTATGTTTTTATTGATCATCTATCACAATTCTTATGCTTTATCTTGCTTTGTTTCCTGTCAGAGCACTTAAGGTTCCTTGAAATCATATTATGCTTTTATTATATTTATCATTAGAATTAGACTCCAGAATACATAAGAGCTTTTTGTTGTTTTCACTCAGGTATTACAAATGCCCTGAATCATGGCCTGTGTGTAGAACTAGTTTAAAATGAAATCTTCTAAATAAACATCTGAGTTTGTTGCGATGACCAACATTTTCTTGTATTAAATAAACTTTGAAATAAGAAAATGCAAATTATATCCTGGATATAATTCAAGAATGACTGCAGTTGTGCTTGTTCTAAAGCAGCGGCTTTTTTCCTCCAATCTAGATGAGTTTGCTTCCGATTTCAAAATTACAATTAAAGCTGTGCCTTTGAGACAATAGAGGACAAAGAACAAAGACCAGGACTGGGTTCCATTGGATTTTTCCTTCATCATTTAGTAAGTATTAGATATCATTATTAAATGGGACCTCCTGAAACTGAAAAGCTTCATTAAGGCAAAGGACACAGTCAACAAGACAGAACAGCAGCCCACAGAATGGGAAAAGATATTCACCAACCCCATATCTGACAGAGGGCTGATCTCCAAAATATACAAAAAACTTAAGAAGCTAGTCACCAAAACACTAAATAATCCAATTTAAAAAGTGGGGTACAGAACTAAATAGAGAATTCTCAATAGAGGAATCTAAAATGGCTGAAAGATACTTAAGAAAGTGCTCAACCTCCTTAGCCATCAGATAAATGCAAATCAAAACATCTCTGAGATACCATCTTACTCCTGTCAGAATGGCTAAAATAAAAACACCAAAGACAGTGGTATATTTACACAACAGAGTACTACTCAGCAGGGGAGGGAACAGGACAGAATCTTGAAATTCACAGGCAAATGGATGGACCTAGAAGAACCATCCTGAGTGAGGTAATCCAGTCACAAAAAGATAAACACGGTATGGGTATGTACTAACTCATATTTGGCTTTTATACATAGAACAAAGAATTACCAGATTGTAATCCACACCCCCAGAGAAGCTAGGGAACAAAGAAGACCCTAAAAGAGACATGCATGGTCCCCTGGAGAAGGGGAAAGGGACAAGCAATTGTGAGCATGGGGGAGGGGAGAGAGAGTTAGGAGGAAGAGGAGGGTAGAGGTGGGCATGAGGGAGCAGGAAGATTGAGTCAGGGGAAGAATAGAGGAGAGGAAGAAAAGAGATGCCATAATAGAGGTTTAAAGAGAAATCTGGCACTCAGAAAATGTCCAGAGATCTACAAGGATGACCCCAACTAACAATCTAAGCAAGAGAGGAGAGGCTATCTTAAATACCCTTCTTCTATAATGAGATTGATGATCACCTTATAAGTCATTCTAGAGCCTTCATCTAGTAGCTGATGGAAGCAGAAGCAGACACCCACAGCTAAGCACTGAGCCAAACTCCGGGAATCCAGTTGCAGAGAGGGAGGAGTGATAAGCAAAGGGGTCAAGACCAGGCTGGAGGAAACAACAAAAAACAGCTGCCCTGGACAAGGGGGAGCGCACAAACCCCAGACTGATAGCTGGGGAGCCAGTATAGGACCAACCCAGACCCCTTGAACATGGGTTTCAGTTAGGAGGACTATGAAGTCTATGGAGCCTTTGGTAGTGGATCAGTATTTATCCCTAGTGTATGAATGGACTTTGGGGGCTCATTCCACATAGAGGGATACTCTCTCAACTAAGACAAACGGGGGAGGGCCTAGGCCCTGCTCCAAATGCTACAATAGACTTTGAAGATCCCCCATGGAAAGCCTCACCATCCCTGGGGGGGGGCAGAAAAGGGATGGGATAGAGGGTGGGTGAGGGGCAGGGGAGCAGGGGAGGGAGAGGGAACTGAGTTTGACATGTAAAACAAGATTGTTTCAATGATTAAAAATCATTGAAAACTATTACATATTATTATTGATTAGTTGTAATATTCAACTTGCGGAGACTGAAGAATACTGTAATGTGAATTCTCAAGACACTCGCTACAGCATTTGCACACTCAAATTACAGGGAATGGCTTGACCGAAACAACCCCCAATGGAAGACTTGAAGTGATAGGCCTTTCTTTAGTAGCAACAATCGTTTCACTATTCAAATTTATCCAATCCACAATTATGAATTGAGCATCTGTAAAAAGGCAGGTGCAAAAACACAGACCAGCACCCTGGCACGTTCTCAATGCCTATTGAGTTTTCTTATCAGGCAAAGGTATAAGTGGTTGCCTTGGAACTGTGGTGACTATTGAGAAATGCAAACAACCAACAGGCCTCTGGACTTGGTAGCCATCTGTGTCCAGAAGGCCTCCAATGAGGAAAAAACAGCATGGCTGTGTAGTTTTTGAAGTCATATAAAACAGAATTATTTTAAAGAATGAAATGTTAACAAGGAATCTGTAAACATCATATGGAAATAGTAATTATAATACAGACATCTTGAACAAAACGTCCATTCTGAAGTTCTTGATTTTTACACACAGTGGAAATTGCTTGGAGAAAAATTCTTGATAGCAAAGCAGAACAGCCAACATAGTAATATTTATATAATATTGACAATGTTGAACTTTAGTTGGGACCTGTGCCCCAGGAGAACAGCAAATGTTAAGAAGTCACCCTCCCTTTTGTGCCCTAGGAAATGAATGTCCTTCCCTGTCTGACTTAGGTTAAGACTTTCAGTTCCCCTTATCCACCTTGTGTAGAGATGGATAGGGGCTTGCTGGATTCTCTTTCTTCACCTCATAAATGATCAGCAAAACTGCTCATGCCACTGATCGATGAGAACAAAGTGCGAGCTGACCAGAGTTTGGACACCAAAGACCCTAGGGTCTTTGAACTTTGGCTTAACTTCAACCAGGGCCAGCACACCGGACCTTCAAAAAGCCTCGAGAGAGGTCAGGTCTCGGGGTGAAAGCATCTCTGATGACACCCAGGTCTTTCTCATTTCCCCTCTGCAAGAAAATCGCTGCTGCTTGCCACATCTTTTCCTCAGATTGTTATAATTCATCCAGCAGATACCCTCTCCACCACACTATAATTGTTTTCATACAATATGCAAAAAACCCAATATCATTCAGTGACACAACACACAACTTGCATTTCTGTATGTTATTTTCCATTTGCCTTAGATTGAAGGAAAAGAGAAAAAAGAAATTCCTATAATTTGGTACTCGTTGGGAATTGTGCGTCTCCAGAGATCTTTTCTACATAGTTCATGCACTTTACTTTTGATCTTCTTGTTCCTTCCTTAAATGTTCAGGGATCTCTAATCATGAGACCTATAATGAAGGGGATATGTTCTGAGAAAAATATAGATAGGCAATGTTCTTGTGAAAATATTATAGAAAGCACTTACATAAATTTGAATGGTACAGGTCAGCCATTCAACAGGCATTCACAATATAATTTTGACATAAGAGGCATGGGGCTGGTGGACATGGAGGTACATATCTGTGATCCCAGCACTCAGGAGGCTGAAATAGGAATATAAAGAGTTCAAGGCCAGCAACAGCTACATGGTAAGAACTTATAACAGAATACAAAACACAACAAAAGATACACGAGGCGGCCACTAGTGCAATATACTATTTGTACTGACTCGATAGTACTTATTTTTATGTTAGAGCATATTTTAAAAACAATCTTAACACATTAATAAATATTAAACATGAAGACCAGCTGTATAGCTGTTGTTTATTACTCCCAAATATCGTTCATGGAACTTAAGCATAAGTATTGCTCTCTCCTGACTCTATAAGACCCAGAGGTCTGTGTGCACCATTCAGCATCCTCAGAAAGGCATGAATAATGCAATATGTGAAGACATTCGATGGCTGCTATGACGACAGAAGTTCTTTAGCTCCCTTACAGCCTTATAGGACAATGCCATTTGTGCTATCCTTTTTGACTTTAACTGTATGTCAAAATGGTCATCTTGGAAGAGGATGATTTAGTAGCAAGGATCTGCCTGACAAGCAATGTAGAAAGATTTGATTAAAAAGATCAGTTCTTTCACACAATACAATTTCCCGATTGCTCTATTTGCAACCAAGTGATGAGATCTGCAAGTGTTTCTTAATGAAAATGACACTGGAGTTTGAAACAAAGTACTTGACTCAAAAGACCTGGAATGTATTAGCTGTATGCTCTTGAATAGGTGATTAAATTATATATACTAAATTTTGATTTCTCACTATCAAGGGGAAGTAAGAAATTTTCCTCTGGTCACCTAACACTGTTGACATCAGAGAAAATAGTATGCCTGAGAAGAGGCATATAAACCTTACAAGTTAATAGTGAACAGACTACCTCGACACCATGCCTCTGTCATGTGCCAAGTATTTGCAAGTTTTTTTTTTTTACTTCTAAGTAAAAATTGTACATGTTTAAGCATAGAACATGATGTAGTGAGATGATACTGTGGTTAAGCAATTTAACCAGCCCATCTCACACAGTAGAAATTCATACTCTTTTACGAATTTTTAATATATTAAAATGTTTTAACTATAGTTATTATGCTACACATCAGGTCTCTATATGTATTTACCCCACATTACTATAACTGTGTACCCTTTGACTGACATGTGCCCATTTGTCCCAATTTCCAATTCTGTTCTCTGTTCCAGATTTTAAAGGGTTTTTTTCACATATAATTATAGCCACACATCCCTTTCCTTGTGTGTCTGTCTCATTTCATTTACAATAATGTTTTTCAGGCTCACCCATGATTTTACAAATGGCAAGATCTCCTTTTAAAAGACTGAGTGAGTGCTATTGCATTTTATCTACATTGTAATTCTCCCAGTATATCTGTTGACAGACATTTGTTTCTATATGTTAGTTATTATGAATGATGTAACAAACACAACAGGCCAAATGTGTCCATGAGATATGGGCTTAATCTCTTGGATACACATGGATGGATGGATGGATGGATGGATGGATGGATGGATGGATGGATGGGTGGGTGGGTGGATGGATAAGACCAGTGATTACTGAATCATATGGAAGCCCCACTCACATTTTTTGAGGAACCTCCATATTGATTACCATAAAGGCTGCCCCAATATGTATCCCCAACAATGGTGCACTGTTCACTTTGCCCCACACTCTCACCAACATGCATTGTGATCTTTTTTTTACAATCACCATCCTGCCATGTATAAAACACAGCTTCATTGTTCACTAATGTTCAGTGGCATTATAGGTTTTTTTTTTTTATCTGCTTTCTGGCCATTTTCTTTTTTTACCTAAATAAATGTCTTTTCAAAATTCTAAACAATTTTGCTCCAAGCCATTGGAAAACTTCAAAGTCAAAAAGCTGGAAAGACAAAGAGACAGGAAGAGCTGGAGAGCAAGGCGGGGAGGAGAGGAAACAAGAAGAGGGGGGGTTAAGTTTCCATCTCATTTTAAGATTTAACTAGTTGCTGTTTTTCTATTCGGTTATAGGACTATTCTCACATTTTGGCTAATAACTCTTTGTTACCATCTGAGTGTGAAATGCCCACAGAGGATGTGTTTGAATAGCAGTGCATACCTGCTGCTTAGAGAGGTTTTGTAACGTTCAAGTGCAGTCCAGCTGAAAGAAGTTGATGCTTTGGGGAGCTGGGCCTGGAAGGATTAGTCCTTAGTCCGGCCCTCCCTTAAATTGAGGTCCTCACTTCGGGATGAGCTCTGGGTCAGGGCTCTGCCTTCCCCACCATGATGGCCCTTAGTAACCTGAACTAAGAGCGAAAATGGGTCCCTCCCTGCTGAAGTTGCTTCTGTGGGGCATTTCGTCACAAGATGAGGACAGTAAGCAGCATACCCCTCATCAGACAAGCAGCAGCATCCATTTTCTCCCATTCTGCCATCGTCTTTTCATTTCATAGCCACACGTTTTCTGCAATTCCAGTCTATGGCACCATCCAGCATCTATAAATTTCAGGATTGCAAAACACCTGGGGATGGGACCTCTCAGACATTAATCAGCACAGAATGGTGTGGAAATGTTTTGTTAGCCATAAATTCTGACTCAGGAGGCTGAGGGCTATGAAGATGCTTCTGCACAGTGCAGCAACAGAGGGCAGCTTGCTGGAAATGCAAACCCGTGTCTCCATAAGTCCATTATCAGAGTGGACTTCTTCACTAGGAACCACCATGTATGTTATAGTTTATGACCACATGTATGTCATAGTTTAAGAAGCACTCTCATAGCCCGCAGCTATTGTAAGCCCCGCAAGAGCGTGGTCCCTCAGGTGCTCCCACTCAGGAAAGGCGGCCCCCCCAAATCACTCACGAGAAGCGGTCTTGATGCAAATGCATAAGGTCCTTTATATTCCAGTATACTGGGGTCATCAGCCATACACCATGCAGGGTAGAGGGCTTATCGACGACCCCTAGCACAGAATTGAGACAGCTTTTATAGGGTTACAGCAAAGCCCACACATCATGAACCAATCACCTTGAAGCATCCAGTGCAGACCAATTACTTTTAAAGTATCCAACCCCGCCCTTAGCCCAGGAAGTCTGCTTTCGCACAGGCTTCTGGGTGTTCATTCACTACCGTAAACATTAAAGTAGGTGACCATCAGCTTGGGATTTAAGACTCCCAGCTTCCTGGGTTTTCTGGGGAATTAGGCTAAATTTTTCCATCCTAACACTATGATTCTCCAGGTTAGTACGCAAACTCTGGAAGGCCACAGGGAGACTTGCTGAATTGAAACTGGAGGAGAGAGGCAAACAGCTTTTTACATCCTCCTCTCTGTCTTAGTGACCCCCCCACCCCCACCCCACCAGATGCTTATTGAGAATCGTTGGCCTAGAGTATTTACAAATGTACAGATTTCCAGATCATGGCTCTGGAAAGTCTGACTTCATAGATCTGGGCCCAGACTCTGGAATCTGACATTAATCATCCACTCCTTATAAATCTTAAGTACAAGCAAATTTAGGAAATACTATAATAGCCCTAAGGTCTCTACCTTCTGGGAACTTTCACATTGTTTTAGCCTTAGTTTGGGGACCCTGCTGTGAACTACCTGTTCCACTTGGCAATCCTCTAAGTATTCATCGAGCATTCGCCGAGCATCTCCCAGTAGGGCAAACACCCATCCGTGAGGCTTCAGTGCCAGTCCTAGACCCCAGCAGCCCTGCGGTTACCTGTTGAGAATCCTTCCCATGAGACTTTGCAATCTCTCAAGGTCTTTAGCAGTGCTTCATCAAGACATTTGATGCTATAAGGAGGCTCAAATTAATGCCCCAGGGACAGCCTATCGGTGATTAAAAAGGAAATTTTTCTCTCTTTCAGCTGATTACGGACTAACTTTCCCTATAATGGCAGAAGGTTGAAATCAATCTACTCTGTCTCAGAATATCCACTGAGTTGATGAGCATTCACTGATCTCTGTGTCCAGCCACCATCCTTCATAGCAACTGCTAATGGCCAAGGGCTGGGTACTTGGAAAATTCCAAAGGCTTTTAAGACTCAAGCATGAATCAGGTAGGGCTATAAATGTACAGGTTGTGCCCCATGTATATTTTGTCCTCCTAAGCAGGAAACTACCTCTTTCTGTTGCACAGAGGGTCAAACAACATACTCTCAGAAAGGCCACACTTAAGAACTAACTAGAACAAGAGATTACATCATGCTCATGACCATGCACACAGACTCATATATCTCAGACAGCAGCCTTTGAAAATTAGCATGATGATAGAGAAAATCATTTTCTCTGGCAAAATTAGTAGCTTTTCAATTAGCATAATGGATATTTAAAATGGACATACATTAGTGAAATTCACAGTATGTGACTGGACTGGGATGTTCTGCAACCCCCTCCCACATTCTACCCTCATGTTCGCATGAACAAAGCACACAGATCTAGCAAACAGCTCATCTGGACCCTTCCTCTGTCACTTTTAGAAAAGACACTGGAGGCTCCATGTCTAGTTGGGCTTGAAGCTACTCATTGGTTGACACTACGCCAGTATCTGACACCAAATAAAGCTAAACACAACTGGACTCTGAATCGATGCTGCTTCTTCTCTCAGAGAAAAAGTCTTTCTAGAGTGTAATTAGAGCACACAAGAAGCATGGAAACCAGGAGTTCTGTGGACTTTACCAGAATGGGTCACCTATACTGAGTTTTGCCACATTTGTTTCATTAACGACTGTTTGGGTGATAATTTTTGTTTAAGGCAAGCTGTCATCATCATCATAGAGAGAGAGAGATTAGGAGAGCCCATCCCATTCCAGCCATCCCTAGCTTTTCTTACAGTAAAACATGAGCTAACCACTTGGTCTTGCAGTTCTTAACAGGAATCACTGGTGAGCAAAGTTAACCAAAGCCCTGTCCACAGAGAGTAGGAATCTACTTTCTGAGAGACAAGGCATGAATGGTATCAGGCAAGAGAATGTTAAACGCGGACCTGACTATCACAGATTGGCCCCAGTTTATAATGGTTTCACTTGGGCTTTTTCTACTTTTGAAAAGCGTGGAGAGAGACATGTTTGGTAGGAACTAGAACTTGAGATTTAATTTTAGATCAAGTGAGAGAACATCTCTATGTGCTTGGACAATGCTGGGTACCCGTGAGCCACAGCTCACGTAGTCACCTGACTACGTGCATAGCCAACTGATATTTAACAACACACTGAGTGGCCAAGCTTGGCTATCTGGTCATTTAGTTATAGCAAGTATATTCTATTCCACACAATGTGACTATACTTGGAGAACACTAGGGTTCAATAAAGTCCTATGAATCAGGCTCTTTGGGAAAAAAGAAAAAGAAGGCCTCTCTTCCTTTCTTTCTTCTTTTCCTACATTCTGCTCTCCATAAGCATCACTAAAGAAAGACATAACTCCACAAGGGCACAATAAGAAGCTGGCCACACACAGCCAGAAGACAGGCATCGCCACTTATATTATGAAAAATAGATTTGTACTACTTTACTATTTTATTTCTAACTTTAAATTCCTTTTACTTTATTTTTTTTTCATTTTATGTGCAAGGGTGTTTTGTCTACATATATGTCTGTAAACCATGTGCATGTCTAGTGTCCACAGGGCCCAGAGAAGAGCACAGATCATCTGGAACTGAAGTTACAGACAGTTATGAGCTGAACATATGCTGAGAATAAAATCTGGGTCTTCTTGGAAAACAGTCAATCCTCTTAACTAATAAGCCCGTGTGATTTCATATATATATATATATATATATATATATATATATATATATATATATATATGTGTGTGTGTGTGTGTGTATATGTGTGTGTGTGTGTGTGTGTGTGTGCAATGTTGTGTGCAATGTGTGTTTGTAGATCTACATGCCACAGCACATGCTATCGCACTAGTCTCCCAAAGCCATTCCCTACAAGGGTGGGATGCAAACACATTTATGCAGAGCATCATGTATCAGCAGTCTATCTCCTTTACCTCTCATCCACTTTATCCACTTTGTCCTTATAGATATATCTACTACAAATCCATAAACCCAAGCAGGATTAGGGTGGGGCAAGGGTTAGGTTTAGTGTTAGGGTTAGGGTTAGGGCTAGGGCTAGGGTAGGGTTAGGCAAGCATAAAGAGAGAATATATGGACAGAAGGAAAAGAGGTACCTACGTGAAGGGAACAGGAGAAAGCAGTGCACGGAGATGTATGAGTACACAAAAGCCTGCAGGAAGGAAGCAGCAAGCACATTTCCAGGAAACTAGAAGAAAGTGGTCACATATCACAGAGCAGTAAGGAAGTCACATGGGTGCACAGATCTTCCATCAAGAAAAGAGCAGATGGGGGAAGGGGAAAGTGCAGGGCGACCAAACATGTTTCTCTAGTGCTGATGGGTTAGCGTAGTCGCTTAGATCGGGGGGCTGGTAATGATGCTGTAGAGGAGTAGATAGAGTTGAGCAACGCTTAGGAGGGAAGCCAAACAATTCAAACGCGGAATTAGATTTCAGCTTCAGACAGAATTGTCAAAGATGTAGCCTAGACTTTTGGCTAGATGAGTTATTTCACTGTTGACAGGGACAGAAGGCTTCCGGTGAAGACTAGAGTTAGGGGCTGGCTGTAAGTAATATAAATTGCCCCTAAATATCTACAAGTAAGGAAGTTCAAGTGAAAGACAGATAAGAGCAAATGAATCAGTTCTGGAAGGTAAGGGCTGGACCAGTAAAATGCCCAAATCCAGCAAGTAGAACGCATGTGAAATGGCCAGTCAGAACACACCCCTGGCCCTACATAAACCACACCTTTAAGACTAGGCACAATCCAAACTTCAACTTGATGTTCCTTAGTCAAGTTCACTATGCCTCACAATAGTCAGTGAAGAGATGGCATGCTTACTCCTTCACCCCAAGGGACAGGATAGAGATGCTCTAACATCTTTGGTGTCAGTAGTGAGATGTGGGGCATGTATCACCCACCTGACTATACTGACTATATTCACTGAAGAATGAATTAGTAAAAAACAAAACAAACAAACAAACAAAATACATGCCAAATATAGGCCATTCCTTTGGCATACCAGCATATGTACTCTCTCGCAGTGTCTTCTCAAAGTCACACTCCTCCAAAGATTATTTGCCCTAGCAGAATGCATGTGTTGGCCATATTAGAAAATACAATCCTTTTGTGAGTGAAATAAACTACTCTGGTCATAAGTTTGCCCCCTGGCCCCTCCCCCCAGTGGTGTGGTGTTCCAATCACACAGCTGTTAGTGTATAATCACTAAATTGTTTGAATTCTTCACTGGTAGTAAAATTATCTCCCAGACCATGAGTAGAAATCCATTCTTTTTCCGGTGTTAAAAATTACAAAGATTATTCAACTAATTAAAATTATAATTCATAATATTAACTAAAACACACAACCTTAAGGTACTTCCCTAACAGAAGTTTCTTTGAAAAATCAAGATTAGATTGTTAAACCCCACCCCCACCCCATAGTCCCATGGCTGGGAAAAGACACTGACACAGACAACGGAAGGGAAGGGAGAGGGCATTCATTGGCTCGCCATCTGGAAGCGCTGCTCACCACGACAGTTACAATGGCAGAAACTTGAGGCAGCTAGTCACATTGCATCCACAGCTGAGAAGCAGAGAGGAACCAAAGCCTATGTTCAGCTCAACTATCCCTGTATGCAAACCCTCATCCCGGTGCACAAAAATGAGAAATGGGGCAGGTCTTCCCACTCCAAATGCCTAACCAAGGCAATCTCCCATCGGCCTATCCAGGGGCCACCTACCAGAAGATTCTAGCTTCTGTGGAGTTAACATCAGGTGCCATAGTCACCTGTTTGTGGGTTGACACATTTCAATGTCAATTAAATAGCTTTCGAATAAAAATAAGTTGGTTGTGGAAGAGTTGTTGCCAGAGAATTTGGATGAGGGATGGGAAGAGGCCCCTTCCATGGAAGCATCCCCACCCCACGGAGAAGCCATAAAGCATCTCCTAGCCTTGGAGCAGCTAAGAACCACTGTTGCCATATAAACTTGGAACAAACACTCAACAGCTCCCTTGGATCAGTTGCTCGAGAATCAAAGAAACAACGAGAGGCCCCAGTCCTGTGCTGCGGCCTGGCTACAATGACCATGGGGAAAAAAACAAGACTCTTCTCCATTAAGTAGTAAATGAAAGAGAAGTCCCTCTTAGCAGAACTCTAGAATGTTCCCCCACTTGGAAAGAAAATGAAAAGAGGATGGTCAAGGATGAAGCAGGTGCCACGAGACACTCTGAGACTCTGATGTTTGCATGTACACAAAAGCACAAAGGTGACTAGATGTCTAGATCTGAAACCAGAACGCTAAACCAGAAAAACGCATGTGAAAATGAAAGCATTTTGCATATATGTGCTAAATGGAGCAATGGGTGTGAACAGTATTGGTTAGGAAGGGAGTGAAAAATGAGGAGCTGTGAAGCTTCAGAGTGGAGTGTTAAGGGAATGCACCCATTTAGAGGGTGCATCCAGAGGGAGAATCACACCACAGGAAACACACAAACTGTCCAGAGAGATCTGACCACCAACAGGCTCTTGGGTCACTGAAATTAAGGGAAGATTATTTCAGAAAGCAGCAGGGACCAATGTCACTGAAGGCAGAAGTCGAGTGAACCTGAAAAAGCGTTAGGTGTTTGCAACCTGCAGGGCAATGGTGACTTGATTAGAGTTGTTCCAGTGGGGTGACAAGCTGGGCTGCACTTAAGCTGAGTTTGAGCTAGAGGTGAGTGATTGTGGCCAGCTGCCACTAGAATCAACTGTTTGGAGAAAGATGTGGTAAAGAGAGAACAGGGCAGGACCTGGAGAAAGATATTTGCTTTGTTTTCAGTCGAAACCTTGCTATGTTTAAAATCAAAAGGCAAGACAGACTATAAACAGAAAATGAATAATACATAGTATAGCATTACAGAGAAGTGAGGCCGCTGAAAAAGCCTCAGCACAGGTGGCAGGCTTGGCCTTGTCTCCAAGTGCACAGCCCTGCGCTCGCAAGAGGAAGTGAGACTGAGTGCAGAAATATGGAAGTGTTTTGTATTTGAAACAGAAAAAGATGAGGCTGCTTTTGCTCTGTTTGCGAAGGCAGGCATATGGTAAGTATGAAGCGCCAAGGGGGCGTCAGAACCTTGACATGCTGACACTTTTCCCTGGACAGTTCTATATTGCATGGGGCTCTGCTGACCTTTCCCCAATAGCTATCAGGTCTCCAAACTGTCTTTTGACATCATCGAATGTCCCCGGGTGTACCCAGCTCCCTAGAACACAGAGCAGAGGACAATGGAGAAGCCTGGATGGTGCTTTGCTGAGGAGAAACATAACTGGACCGCATGACCACAGGAAGAGTGGTTGGGTCTGACTTCACTTCATGTTTAGTATGTTTAGTATGTATGTTTAGTATGTGTGAGGGGGAAGGGTTGATGGAGCCAAAGGGCAATCTTGATTATCATCCTCAGGAACACTACCCTCCTCCTTCCAAACAGGCCCTCTTGTTGACCTAGAGCTTACTACTTAGGCTAAACTGGCTGGCCAGCAGTTTACCTATCCCCAACTATCTGGGACTTACCTATCCCCAACTTTCCAATACTGGGATTTCAAACATGCCCAACCAAAGCCAGCATTTATGCAGCCTTCCCAGCCCCCACTGAGGCTGACTTGAGGTTATAGGGGAATCATCCCTTCCCACTAAGGCCTGGCCCCTGGTTGAAGATACTGGACACAAGTAGATGCTAGGGCTCCCAAAGAATGGAGATTCTGCCACATAAATGTAATGAAAAGGCAAAGGAACAATGCGTTGTGGCAGTGGGAATGTACGCACTGAAATTGGCAAGGCATGTATTGAAATTATGAACTACAGAACCTAAAAAGGTTGGAGGGCAGGGGTAAAGAAATCTCTTTTCAAAAAAGGATGCTGAGATAACTTTGAAAGCTTGAAATGAAGCTGCGGTGCAGGCATCTTCGAAACACTAAGGCATAAACAGACAAAACCATTTTTCCCCCAAGGTGGTTTATAACATTACTATTTTTCTTTTGCACCAAATGAAGATAAGACATGAAAAACAATGTGTTCTACTTATTTTGCAGACTAATTCAGACTTGTTGTCTTCTGTAGCATGTAGTTTCTCATTAAGTTTGAAAACCAAATGCAATGAATTTTATCCTTGCACTTCAGTTCTCCACTTTCCTTCTTGACTGCAGTTGATATATGCACAGTGGGGTACTTACTTCAGTTTTACTAAAAATATAAGTCACCTTAAATGTTCTAAAAGGCTCCTGGAAGGCCGTATCTCGAAGACATAAGTACTAAATCTTTTTTTGTCTTGAGACAAGGTCTCATATGGTCCAGGTTGTCTTTAAACTTGCCTCATAGTTAAAAATAAAGTAATGATCCTTCTTACCTCCACCTGCAAACTGGTGAGACTATAGGCATGCATCACCATGCTCAAATTATAGAGTGTTGGGAATCAAATCTCAGGATTCACGCTGGATAAACACTCTATTGAGTTACATCCCCAGTCCCAAATTGTTATATTTTAGGAAAAGTAGTGATAGGCAGGAGAAATTAACAACAAGAAATCTATTTTGAGAGATGGGAATAACTAATTATCCAGTGTTTTCTATATGGATATAATATGTGGAGGGTAAAAGAAAACAAAGTTAGAAAGTGACCAAGCATTCTTAATTGAATTGAAACTGCTAGGCAAAGGGGAGAACAACCCATAAAGAAGAAAGGAGGAGGAGGAGGAGGAGGAGGAGGAGGAGGAGGAGGAGGAGGAGGAGGAGGAGGAGGAGGAGAAGGAGGAGGAGGAGGAGGAGGAAGAGGAGGAGGAGAAGGAGAAGGAAGGAGAAGGAGGAGAAGGAGAAGGAGAAGGAGAAGGAGGAGGAGGAGGAGGAGGAGGAGGAGGAGGAGGAGGAGGAGGAGGAGGAGGAGGAGAAGGAGAAGGAAGGAGAAGGAGGAGAAGGAGAAGGAGAAGGAGGAGGAGGAGGAGAAGGAGGAGGAGGAGGAGGAGGAGGAGGAGGAGAAGGAGGAGGAGGAGGAGGAGGAGAAGGAGAAGGAAGGAGAAGGAGGAGAAGGAGAAGGAGAAGGAGGAGAAGGAGAAGGAGGAGGAGAAGGAGACAACATTTTGGTCACCCAAAGCTTGTAAAATTTAAATCTGCTGAAGAAAGCAGAATAGGCAAGGAGAAAAATAGCAGAGCCAAGTAGGGGAAGTACTCTTGACAAGCTTTTATGATTAGTGTGTCAGGTTCCTATGGTTTGAAAAAGAATTAAACCTGGATATTTAACAACTTTATACTTGCATGATTCAGGATCTTTTTAGTGCAGACTATTTTGAATGACAAGAAAAATATGAAAAGATAGTCTGTTTATTTCTAAGAGACAAGAACAAATAAATGGCTTCTTTTCCTATCCTTAATGTTTTTATGCATCCCATTTTGCTTTTTTTTTTTTTTTTTACAATGACTATACTAGGTAGAAAGGAGTTACTAGTTACTCCTTCCCTATGAGGGAGAGTAAAGAAAGAGACAGTTAAAATAAACAGGAGCATATTTGGTTAGAAAAGCAGAAGATCTGAGCTAGAAAGTCTCCTTTCCCTCTGCTGATCACTTTGTAAAAAACGAGAACATTACTTTTAGCAAAAGCATTACACATCCCATCTGCCTTCAAGGTCAGGGAGGGAAGAGAGCTATTACTCATTACAAATACTGTGGTTTTTTTCCTTTAAGAATCAGGGAACCAGGAGGAGGATTCCAGAAAAACAAAACAAAATAATGTTCCTTTGAACACACTGAAAGCATAACTACACTTACTTGGAAGGCATGTACAAACAATATTCTAAGAATTTTAAACAGTCTCCTTCTTAAAGGCTCATGTGTTTTGAGTTTCCTATGATAAATATAGATGGTACATTTATGATAAGAATATACAATAATTAAGAGGCAAAAGGTACACAAGTACAATATAAGGAAGAAGAAATCTCTTCATAATTTCTTTCATGAAATTATGAATGCTGTATACACGCAGAATCAAAATACAGGCTGCTCTGGTATTAATATTACTGGAGGATCACAAGATGGCATTTTATGACTTGATAGAACCAATTGAATAAAGATGTCTTAGATACAGAGCTTCTGCTACAAATGTGATATCAAGTCCTACTAAATATTCTCGTCTCTTAAAAATAGGCCAGTAAAAAATTTAAAATATTTTAACTTTTTGATTTAAAAAAGACACATACACACTTTATCCACTTGGTATATTATTATTATTATTGCCCTGGGATTCTGATGGTAGATTTCTCCAAATGCTTAATAAGAATAATAATATTATGTAATATTAAATGGGTTTTTTTATCGTGATAAAACAACCATTCATTGTGATGCCTCATTGCTGTAGTCCTCAACTATACATGGCTATTTACTTTGATTTTCATAATTGTCTGGGTTGAAAGAAATCCCAAGTAATTCCTGAAGAAACTGATGTCTTTCTGATTGCTACTCCAAGTCCTGTCTCTCCATCATTCTGCTTATGGACTGCATACCACGATCAAGTTCTCCTGGAAACATTTGGTTCACCGTAGTGTGGAGAGGTACAGTGAAGTTAACAGTAAGTCTCCGTGCATCAAAAACATGAGTGGCATTGCTTGTCTATGCTTTCTTTAATAAGAAAAAGTGTACATCATGGAAGTGACTCATCTTTTGAAGCAGACCCTTGGTTTCCCTATTCCAAAAGGATACCTATTTCTCAAGCTGAGAAACTGGTGATTTCTTTTTTGGGGGGAAATGTTTCTTTACTTATTAGTTCTTGGACTGTAATATATAGTGTTGATATTTATTATGTCAGCTTCATATCATTACTTGATATGTCATGATTCTAAAGGTTCTTATAAGTCAGTTCTGAAAGGAAAACATTTTGAGTACTCACTGAGCTATAATGCATATATTTCTTAGAATCCTAAAACTGAATAGATATTTTAATATAATTATGGTCTGGCAGCTATCACTGTCCACAAACCCTTCCTTACTTTAAAACTTACCCTCCACCTTTCTATCTCGTCTGCCCCAGACAACCAGTCATCCATTTCCCATTCCCACATATGCCCGTATTCTACACATCTCCCGTTGTCTTTGTGAAGAGCATCTGAGGGAGGTATGGTCATAGTACATCCTTGCAATGTGCGTCAATACTGCAGTACTGTCTTTTGCTGAATGCTTTTTCTTTGATGGATTTGCATGTGTTTACCCATTCATCAGTTAGTGGACATGTGTGCTGTCCCCTCATTTCCCCTATAATGAGTGGCTGCCACGAGCTTTCGTACACACACTTTTGTGTTCACATATATTTTCAGTTCTTTTTGTATACTTAGGAGTAGAATTGCCAGATCATATGGTAACTCTGTATTTATCCTTTTGAGGTGCTGCCAGACTATTTTCCACAGCAGCTGGGCCATTTCAGATTCCTAAGACATTTTTAAAAGAAATAGGAATGATAAAACCACATACAGTTAATAAAATCCACCTAATAGACACACTACATGTAACTTTGTAGTAACTGAAAACCTTTACAGACAAATTTTCATTGCTTTTATCATAATTTATTCTACTCTATAATACCTATGCAATAAATGAAGTTAATGCTAGGTTTAGTAAATTCTTTATGATGCCTACTTTATGTATATTAATTTCTTGCTAGACATATTCATGGATTTTAATATTAACAATGTAAAACAAATGGCATTTAGGGGCACTTGGTTATTTCATTTATTGTTGTTCACTATTGAGGGCATCACAATATTATAATAATATAATGTATTATATCCATTTAATATTTGCAATAAACTTGAGTACCCAATGAGATAATGAGTTGCATTTTTAATCCAGTGATTTTTATTAACTCTATGAGACTCTGCCACTTCCAGTCAATTAAGTCTGTGAGACATATTGGATATTGGTCCATGATTTAAACTTCTTTCCTTTGGTTTTCCTATACATATACATATACATATACATATACATATACATATACATATACATATACATACATATATACATACATACATACATACATATCTCAGTCATTGTTATAGTCCAGTACAGTCTTCATTCTGCTAAGTAGGTAGTCTACCAGTCACACATTCAGCGGGTACAATTTTCGGAGGCTCACCCTGCAATACAGATGCACTTTGACTTCATCGCTAAGTGAATCTATATGTTGCAGAAGACAGGAATGAACCAAATGAACTTGAAAAACTAAGTTCTACAAAGAACCAAAGTAAATTCATAGTCACAGAGACCTGGGGTAAAGTCAAGAGTCTGTCCTCAAGGACGATAAGAAGAACTCAATGTGCTGTACACACAGCATGTTTATTTTGCAATGAAAGGGGGAAGCCAAGAGCTCGCGGGTCATGCTTGTAGATCGTTTCTCCAAAATAGGAACGGATGACACATGTGGTTTCATTTCACTTTATTTCATGAAAAATATTTCAATTGGATAGAATAATATATCAAAATATTTCACTTCTGAGTTTGTTTTCTTTTTTCTGGAAGAACGTGTGATCTTTTCTGTAACAGAGAATGTAGTAAATGTTATTTTTAAAGGAAAAAATATTTTAAACTATATCTAATGTATTAAAATCTAAGAAAGAAATTTTTCTCTAGTCTTGGATGGTTGTGCTTTGTTTCATTCTGTTGAAATAGTATCTTCTCAAATCATAAAATGTAAACATTTTATATACAAGGGCCATAGTGGTTGTTGTTAACATCCCGGTATGAAGACTCCAGATTTCTTCAGCCCTGCCCTGAATGTCACTCTGCTCACTTTGGACTTTGCCATCACTCACATCTTCTCAAGGTTCTGGGAGCCTTAGAATTGGTCCCACAACGTGTGGGGGATATGGCACAATGTTTTCCCAGTCACATCTGAGTGGAAGGGCCATGTATCCTTCTCCTGTGGTGGAAGTTATTCAGAGGATACGAGTCGAGAAAAGACGTATCCATAATATCCTTTCTGCTCCCTTCTTAGGATCCTCTTTGCAAGAATCCTACAGACACCATTCTTTAACCACTCCTAACATTTAATTCCCTTATGAAGGAACGGGAGAATTTACTTGAACTCCTTGAATGCCTACTGTGCGGACATACTTCAAACATTTTCCTCATGTTCCACCATATTGCTATAGATAAAATAAGAGAGTCACAGAACATGGGTAATTCATGTGCTATTATTACACAACCAAGGGCATACAATGTCTTCAATAATAAATTCCTCATCAGCCTTTGCCCAGTTACTTCACAGGTTTATTCTTTGAGGCCTGTTTTTAGTCTCATGAAACTACATCAGAAAAATTTCATACATTATTCTCACCCTTAAGGTTGGTTTAGAACTTCTTTGAGACTATTATTCTATCTCTTCTTTCAAGCAAACTTTAGGTGCAAGCACTAACATTCAGAATGAGTGACAACTTCTAATTTAATGCTACATTGACTATTGATTGGTATTGCAACAGCATTTTGCCCCACTTTAGACTTCCGTAGGGGCCTACATCTTCACAGAGGTAAATGGCAAGATGAAGCACCATTTACAACTTTCTTTCCATGGAGAGTTCCATGGAAAGTTCCCAGAAGCCAAATTGGCAAATATTTGAAGCAAATATTGAGGCAAATATTTGTCTTAAAACTGGGGACTGCTGATACCTATAAATAAGTGTTCAAAACAAAAACAGATATCTCAACATGGCCTTGCAGTGTCAGGATGAGCATGGGGATCCAACTCCTTCCCTTCTTTTTTCCAATGGTAATAGGATTTCTATGAAAGTATTCTAATACAGTATCTAGCCATTTAAAAGCAAATTTAGGGGAGGCATCACAAATAGACTATGGTCTTCAACTTATATGCCAATATTGCTGATCATTCCTTTTAAACCTTTAATTAATTCCCTTGTTACAGTTAATGTAATTTTCAGAGTTGTCCATTGAAGTATTAAAATATCAAGATTAACATTCATAATAAAGCACTTTCTTCTTATTACAATTTACTTTTAAGATAAAAGCTAAGACCCATTCTGATCTGGATTTGAAGTGAATTAGAAACTTTGTTACTCCGGGAGGTAACTTGTTAGAAATATTCAGTAACTGTTATCTGGACTGAAATACTTAACTTCATTGAGTTGTATTTTATTTTTAACCCCCCCAATATTAATATCTTTTAAAAATTATTTCCTAGAACTCTAACTTGAAGATTTAGAAAATTCCCAAGAAAGATTTTTTGTGTGTGTGATTTAATTTGTAAGAACTTACTAAGTCTTACAAAGTTATTAACTTACCAGTTCTTAAAATATTGCCAGTTTGGCCTCTGTAGACATGCTCATAATTATCATTCTGTAAATGTTAAATCTACCTTTTGTTAATTTCTTTTTGAAAAGGAAAACCTGAAACTCAAGCAGCCAAATTAATCAGAGATTGCTTTGGGTTTGCCTTTGACTACAACCAAGATTTTTTAAAAATGATATTATTCTAAAGTATATTTAAAATCTCAAAACACAAGTATCTGCAAATTGTGAAAGAAAGACACAGAGACAAAGTTCTAAAGCATGGTGGGGGGGAACAAAGTGAGTATTACATTTGCAGGCAAGTGGCAAAGGATACATGGGAGCTTTACATCAGAAGGATTAGCTGATGAGAGAGAGAGAGAGAGAGAGAGAGAGAGAGAGAGAGAGAGAGAGAGAGAGAGAGAGAGAGAGAGGAGAAGGAAGAAGACAATCCCACGAAATGTTAAGGTTGTCAAGTTTACACTAGCCAGTTCACAATAGCAAACAACAATCCTGTCAGAAACCCTGCATTCACAAAGAGAAGGCATCCCTTCAGGTAGGTAAGCTGGAGTCCGTACTGAAGGCACAGAATCAAGATTCAAGGCTTGAGAAACCAGAAGTGGCCCCATCCATTTTCCATTTGCACATTTTTCTGAAAGAGACTATGACTAGTTTCGAGCACTGCAATCAAGCACAGTGCCAGGCTGCTCCTTCCCTTGCCCATTCCTACCTGCTGTCTGTCCCCTGCTTCCTCCCTGCTTACCATACATACATGGGGCCTCGGGTGGCTATTTAAAGAGGCTCACACAGCAGATTTGATTAGCATACATCTCAAAATAACGTCTCTGTGAGTCTATTTCAAATTTGCTCTAGCCCAAGCATGGGCATTCCCATCACATTCTCAACCTGCCTCATACAGATGGGCATCCTGGAATGTAGACTTATATTCCACCACACAAATTAACTTTTCATTTAGTAAATTACCAACCAAGCTTTGATTACAACCGACCTATGCCTAAAGACAAACCAGGAAAAAGAAACCCACAACCTTAAAGTAAGTTTTATACAAGTGAGCCAAAATAAAAGTAGCAGTAACCTTAAAAATTTAGAAATACATATACATATATATGTATGTAAACACATTTATATATACATATGCATATATATATAATATATAATTTAAAAGGGGGAAATCAACCTTAAATCTATGTGCTGAATTTTTCAATGCTTCCATTGCAGACATTATCCTAAATGCCCAAATTGGTTTGGCATCAAGATTAAGGAATTTAGAAACAGAAATAGGTATGAATTCTCTGTCATTAAAGGTAGGTTTTATTATGTTTTGTAATACATACTTATATCAATTTAAAATGAACATTCATAGGTATTTCTGTCTCTGTTAAAAAAAAATATCCCAGTTTTGGAATAATAATGCCCCCTCCCACCACAAATGACCAGGAAGCTAGCTAGCAATTGGCTTCCTCAGGAGTCTGTTCTAGTTTCTAGGGATCTGCCTTCTCTTCTGTGAAGTAGCTCAGTTTCCGGGGTCTTGCTGGGAATAAACACTATTATTTCACAGTGATTAAGTTTTCAGCCTACTCACAACCTGCAAATATAACCTGAAACAAATTTACCTTTCCATCATTAAAAGCAAACATCCATGCTTTCATTTTAAAAGCTAAATCTATTACCCTGCTTGGATATACTGCACTCTTCTGGGCATAGAATTTCATAGCAAGTATCAAAATAATCAAGCCATGAAGCCAGATTCATCAAGCCATATGTCTTATTAACCAGAACTTTTGAATGTGTGCCTGGCACATTTTGCACAAAACCAAAACACAACAACTAATGGCGGCTAATATTAATAATTGATACTTAAACGAAAACCGCTATAGGATGTCTGACTTGGCGTTCTATTTTTTCATACAGCCCAACACCTGGAAACCACTGTACCGTGGGCACTGTCCTGGAAAGTGCCAGGTGTTTTCCTCCGACCGAGCCAACAAGTAAAGGGCAAACCGAAATCACTTTTCCAGAGAAGGCTGATGGCGAACAATGCTGCTTCGAGAAAGCTGCCTTAAGGAGTGGGGACTCAGTCAAATTGCCCTCTCTGCTTACTGTTTCTTGTTGGAGCAACAGGGGATTCACAACACAGTTCGAAAAACGTTCTCTTGCCCCTTCCCCCGGGGGGGGGGGGTTCCCAACCAAGCCAAAATATAGATCTATGCAATATCAGCAGGGCATTCCAAGCGATGTCATGGGAGGTGGGGCCAGTCTCCATGACATTCCATGAGACTGAATACTGCAAGGCTGTCTTGAAAACAATCTCTATTGGATCAAGTCTTTGCTTCGCTGGGAGTTGTCGCATCCAAGTCTTAATTTCAACAGGGTTCAATTTATTGCTTGGAGCCCTGGCAGCGTGAAAACTGTCTTCTTTGAATGGAAAATTTGACCAACTGCGATGAGGTAAATGAATTTCGAAAGTGGGGGAGTGCGGGGGTGGCATACAACTTTTTTTGGAAGGGGAAGAGGGTGCATACTTAAAGCCCCAAGCAATCCCCAAACCCCAAGTCTCTAGATTTTTGTGTTAGTGAGGCTGAGCCGAGAGCTCAAAAGCTCTGCGGGGAGCCTGGGGACTTTGGGTTTGAGTTATTGGGCGCCGGGGAATCCCTGTCTTGGGTAATAAGAGGTGACTGGAGAAAAAAACCAGCTTCGAAACCACCCATGGCCCCGCAGTCCCCGGCGTTCTCGGGATCGCCAATTGGCGAGCGCAGGAGCATGCAGGCGCTGCCGCGTTAGTCGCGGTCCTCCGCGGATCCACCGCCTCTGGGGCTCGGGCCGAGAGGACTTGGGGCCGTGTAAGCTCGGACCAGCTCCGGCTCTGCTTCTTCCGACCGATCTGACCCCGCTGCGGGGCGCAGCTCCGACCCTTCCGCGCCCTGGGCAGCTTCGACCTCCCCGCCTCCGCCGGGTCCCCGCGAGGCTGCGCTTCCCGTAAACTCCCCGCCCTGCGCGGCCCCCTCCCCGCCTCGGCTCCACCCCCGCGGGACCCTGGGAGGCGTGAGATTGGCCCGGACGCGCTGTCACTCTCCGGACGCGTCACCGCCCTCGTTTCCGACCGCCCGGAGACCGGCAGTGCTACTAGTGCACGGCGGGGCCGAGGCGGAGGGCAGCGCGGTGCCTGGTTCGCTCGCAGTGGCCGGCAGGTCGGCGCGCTCGCTCACCTGAGCGCTGTCCCGGGGTCCGCAGGGTCGCCGGGCTGCACGCGCGCCCCCGCCACCCGGGACAAGCACGGAGATGGGCAGCGGGAGAAGTTGACGAGCCCCCCACGCACGCGGCGCCCTTGCTGCCCAGAGGTGCGCCAGCCCTGCCACCAAGGTGCCCGCCGCGGCCCTGCCCCAGATGTGCGCGGGACACCCTGCGTCCGCGGCTGGAAAACTTCACCCCAAGTCCAAAGCGGGCTCCGAGGGCCGTGTCCGCGGCTGGACCGCGGGGGCTGCCTGCCGGGGAAGCGTCCTGCGGCTGCCGGGGCGAGGGGAGGGCGGGGACCCGCTGGAAACTTTCTCACCATCTCCCTAACCACTGCCTTTCACTGTCTCCTCTGCCCTCACAGGGGCTGCAGCCAGCGGTCTGTCGCGCGTGCCTGTTTGCCAAAGGAGCCGCCCCGGCGAGGAGAGCCGGCGGGGAGCCGCTGCCAGCGGGGAGACCCGCAGCTCAGACACGCGCTCTGGGCGGCCTGGATGCGCAAGAGCCGGCCCCGCAGCCGCTGACGGCCGGCGGCAGCGAAGTTTGGCTGCTGAGCGCCTCGGCGCCCGGCCCCTGGACGCACTGCCAACCGGCGGCTGCAACACCCGGAGCGATGCCCGTGGGGGGCCTGCTGCCGCTCTTCAGCAGCCCCGGGGGCGGTGGCCTGGGCGGAGGCCTGGGTGGGGGGCTTAGTGGCAGCAGGAAGGGGTCTGGCCCCGCCGCCTTCCGCCTCACCGAGAAGTTCGTGCTGCTGCTGGTGTTCAGCGCCTTCATCACGCTCTGCTTCGGGGCAATCTTCTTCCTGCCTGACTCCTCCAAGCTGCTCAGCGGGGTCCTGTTCCACTCCAACCCCGCCTTGCAGCCGGCAGCAGAGCACAAGCCCGGGGCACGCGCCGAGGATGCCGAGGGGCGAGTCCGACACCGCGAGGAAGGCGTGCCCGGGAACCCTGGGGCTGTCCTGGAGGACAACTTAGCCAGGATCCGAGAAAACCACGAGCGGGCTCTCAGGGAAGCCAAGGAGACCCTGCAGAAGCTGCCCGAGGAGATCCAAAGAGACATTCTGCTGGAGAAGGAGAAGGTGGCCCAGGACCATCTGCGTGACAAGGAGCTGTTTGGGGGCCTGCCCAAGGTGGACTTCCTGCCTCCCATCGGGGTAGAGAACCGAGAGCCAGCTGATGCCACCATCAGCGAGAAGAGAGCAAAGATCAAAGAGGTGAGTAAACCCGCTAGAAATCCCACTCACGCTGCTCTGTTTTTCAGGGAGGTATGATAAACGATAAACGGTTGCAACTTAGGGCTTCAACATGATCACGCAGAGGCAAGGGAGGTCTGCGATTCCACCGTTTGCCAAAGGCTGTACGTTTTCCCTTTCCTGTCCTAGGAGATGTGGTCAGTTAGTATGCGAGGCTGAATCTGGTTAAAGTTATGTGCTGTGTAGAGCTTGAGCTATAAGAGGCAGGTGTGTGGGTACGCGGGCAGGTGATAACACTGCCTACTTGCTGCTGGCTGCAGTTAGTCCTCGCTGAGGATAGTCACTGTGCTGGTCTTGAGCAGCCCCTCCCTCCCTCCCTCCCACGAAGGCTTGCAGGTGGTTTTAAATTGAAGCTGACTATTAACGCAGGGCATCAATCACGCGTGATACAAAGGTTATATCAGTGAGCCAATTCGCCCAGTGTTCAGTCACGTGGCCTTCTCTTGGCCAGGTGGCATTCTGTGGGTAAGTAACAGGCTGTAAACATGAAACCTGAGACTTCCTATCATGGGCCACTTACTATCCATTACTGATTGAAAACATGAGGACATCACGCGCGCACGCGCGCGTGCACACACACACACACACACACACACACACACACACACACACACACACACACACAGGTCTACTGCTTCTTGTATTCTCTATGACGCAACAGGTCGGCCTCCACAGTAGCTAGCTCAGTAACAAATTCAATCTAGAGCAAGCATGGACTTTGGTAAGTCCTGTGTAATTTCTTTCTGGTTGTTTTCACTTGTAGCCTGTGATTGGTTTCTGACAAACGTCAAGGTGAAGGAACCCTAGGAAATCATTTCAAAGGCAAGAGCTGAGGACTTACAGTTCAAGAAGCAGTTACAAGTGCCCAAGTTGAGACCTGAGTGAGGAGGCAGAGGCTTCCCCCTCACCAGGCTCTGGGGAGGGCTCTCCTTCTAGGCTGCTTCCCCTGTGTTCTACTGGGGACCTGCAGAACTATGGGGAAACCATGGCATCCCAACTTTGACTAATCCTCTAGAATGTATCATAAAAGGATGGAATACATTTTGAGATTTTTGTTTTGTTTTGATAATGGTTCCGATGTCAGGAAAGGGTCTTGATAGCATTTTCGGGGAGGGGCCATTATTTGGAGGCTGGAAAGAAGACTGCAGAATGGAGGCAGGTTGGCTGTCATGAGCTGTGCCTAAGTCCAGATGGAACTGTGTAAGGTGTCAGTAAGCAAGTTCAAGTGGACTGGCCCCCTTTCCGACCTCTCTGAGCCCTCCAAGACTATGGCTTCCTTTGATCATTCTTCAAGATCCCTGCTTGGCAGAGAAGCCTCCTCGGGCATGGTGGGGGCATGGTTTCTGCTCTCCTGAGTAACTTTCCCCAACAGTTTTCCTTCTTGGTGAGGTCCTGACAGAACTGTCCTTCCTGGAGAATGAGACACACTTCTGCCTCTTCCTAAACATCTTCCCACCCTCACTTCTCAGGCTCCTTAACCAATACAGACCATTAGAAAATTTACCCTCTGATGATCGTGGCTGCTGCTGCTGATGTTTGAAGAGAATAATGTACACATGGCATGCTTCTGAATTCCTGTGAGCGGCCACTTGATGTGGTCTCTAGTTGTAGGAAGCATAGATTTTAAACACTAACGCATTAAGAAGTGGGCCACTAATGATTGAAAGGGGATTTAGAACAGACACAGAGCCTAGTGGGAGTCTGAGGGTAGAATTTTAGCAGTGTGGATACCCATCAAGCTATTAGACCCTCCTTATCTGTGTCTCTAAGTCAGAGAGATTTAATTTACCATGTCAAGGAAATTTGTGTAGCCTCTGTCATGTAGTGCCAACATCTTAGAACCTAGTTCAAACTGCCCAGTTTTACATAAAATGTTAGAATTAAACATGTTCTTTACAATCTCATGCTGTTATGCAAACCCCAAGTAGTCAGCATGATTTGCTTCAATATTTAGTCAAAGACCAACAGGATGAGGGGAGAAAAGAATTATGATTTTCCAATAGAATAGGGCAAGCGGGCATAGTCCTTTGCAAACTAGAACCAATACCTTATGCTATTCTCTTTATTATTATTAGTCTTGGACAGCTTCACCCACATATGTAGTTATTTTTAGTATCCCACCCCCACACCCTTACCTTCAACTCAGGTTATTCTAAAGGGCCTGATGTTTGGTCATGGAGAGGAAAACAGGTTGGCAGTTGAGTATGGCACATTAGACTTTAATTTTATACATTCAGGTTCTGTTTCCTGCACTTTAAGTTAGTTGCTGTGGCCTGGTAGTCCTTTGCCTTGATTCTGTTCTTGGCTCTGTATGTTTTAGCTGTCTTTAGACTTAAATTCCTTATTGTACTTGCATGCACTAAAACTTTCACTGTTAAAAAATTTAGAAGCTGTAGGATTGAATTTCTTAGTCAAGCTTTTATTTTGTTAAGTTTGGTTCAACAGCAATTCATACTGTTTTTATACTGATGGTGTAATTGTGTTGTTGGTGCCACATTGGATTTTTAATAAGTTTGTGTCTTAGGGGAGGTAGGCTATTAATTTGAAACAGGACATTACCTCTACAAAAAGGTATTGAATTCTATTAATTCCGATAATAATGGATTTGATGTAGACTTTCCTCTTCCCACCCATGGGAAAACCTTGTAAAAAAACATTTATCCTGAATTTCCCTGGTTTCTGATACATGCTGAATGTATATTTATTGACATGAATTTGATCTCCATAAAATTTTACTCGTTATCCTGTACTTAAAAAAGTGTTAAAAGTTAAATAGCTTCATGGAATTGTCAGGAATGTACTCTTATTTCCCTTTCTACTCTCCCCCTTTTTTTTTTTAAATTAGCAAGGTTTTTAAAGATTTTGTGGGGGTATAAAATAGTGAACCAACCCTGTGCCTTAGGGTGAAGCCCTAAGCTGCTTTGAACAATAAACATCTTATTATTCATGTTCTGGAGTTACGGTGCATTCTGAGTGGTAGAAGAAGACAAACTAACCCTTCTCAAACTGCACTCCTCCACGACCTAAGAGGAGCATGGAGTTCTGCTGGCTGTCACATGACACTCTTGTCAGCTATAGTCACAGCTGTCTTCTCCATTTCTCAAGAGAAGGCTTTTTCGTTCTAGACCTATTTGTATACTCAGACATATAAAGAAAGGTGCCTGTTGGTGGCCAGTGATTTAAAGACATCTTACACTAACACATACGGTGTGTGCACGTGCGTACGAGCGTGCATGTGTGTGCCTGCATGTACTTGAGCACTGTTTACAGCTTATGTTAAATATTAACTGTTTGCCCTTTGGCTGAAGATCAGATGCGAGAATAAGTTACCTTGACAAACTGAAGCAAAAAGACTTTTATGGTGAAACTTAACTTTCCAGGTGACTTTTACGAGTTTTAGTGTGGAAAAGCACATTTACAATGAGGCTGTCCTTTGAAGTCCTAGCTTAAGGGGTTAGGACACTTTTGAGTTGTTTGCCTGCCCATTGCCTGCCCTGCCTCCCCATGCTCCTTATTAAATAGATACTAGTGGATGCCTGTCCCACTCAGGGATCCCAAAGCAAGGGAGCTATTGAGATTTGTAAAGGGTCCTGTCTTCAGCAAGAAGATGAATAAGTCACAAATTCAACAGTGTAAATACTAGAGTAGGTGCTAACTGCTGAAGTTACATAAGCAAGAAAGATTGTGAGTAGAAGTGAATTCTCTTCAGTTTAATTGTCTGCAGGCCTTTCCTTTCGTTCTATAACGGGAACACCTTGACTTCATCCTGTCAGGCAGCTAAGATTCGTGCAATGCTTTGTGTAGGACTTAGAACCTGGTAAAAGTAGGGAAAGGCAGTTTAAAACAGTGCACGCCGTGTTGAAACCTTTGCAGCAGCTCTCGGGTGAGCTAATCAGCTAAGGCATCTTGAGAAATTGACCCTAATGCTTCATGCGTGTTAAATGCCTTTCTGAGAGATCTCACTTTCTTGGAATTTACTGCAGAACTTACATACTTGAATTGTAATGTTTATAAAGCCTCGATATGTGACTTTGGTACTAATGGGGGCTTGCAGTGTATGTGTCAGGCTCACAAGGGAAGACTGTGTACACATGCCTATGAAGGATGAGGGCTAAAATGTGGAGGAGATGGGAAGTGCCCAGGACCTGACTCACACCCCCCATCCCAGCCCAACAGGGTTCCAATTTCTCTTATACCGTGGAGGAAACCGCAAACATAATATGTTTTGTTAAAATAAGATCCCAGAAGTAAAGGAAATGATTGGCAAAATGACCTAAATAGATAAGAAGAGAGAAGAAGAAGAAGTTTAGTAATTTAAGGGAGATACTGTGTTATTTTAGGGAAAATAACTTTTCCCTCTGTTGACAGCCCTCTGCCTTGCCTGATGGTCACCTTCCTGCCTCGCGCTCCCTCAAAAGGCCCTTAAACAAACCCTAAAATTATTTTTCAGTAACAAACAATATGCTAGGAAAATGCTAACCTTAAGGTTTTTTTTTTTTTAACTTTAAAAACTAAATGCATGTATTAGATCATAACATTTTACAGCTGCATGAGACCCAAGTGACACCTTGGCTCGTGTACTCGATGGCTGCATATCCAAAAACACCAAGATTTTTCTGGGTACCGCCAGCTAGTGGCGAGTCAAATTGAAAATAAAAGTACTGATCCTTGGTGAGTGCAGTTCACTGCCCCCTCATACTTACCTTCCTAAACGGAGAGTGCTAGCAGGGTGGTCAAATTTGTCCTCTACAGACCCTAATATAAAGTGATCATAAAACACACAAGACCCAACACTGCCCTATTGTAATGTTTACTTGATGGGTCTTAGGTTTAAAAAAGTGTTACTATGGCTGTGACCGACAAGACTGTTTTTAAAACCACCCGGCTAAGTGTGATGTGATGAATTTTTCTCTGTCCAGAAAGTAGCTCTCTTGGAGAGTAGAAGCGTTTGAAACCATTACACTATATATACTTCTGTGTAGCAAAGTGGTGAAGGAGAAAGAGGGTTACAATATATAAAAAGATACAGAAGGATGCAATGATTCATGGGAGCTCTTCAGACGATAAATGTGTGTGCTCTCCACCCATTGCTTTATAGGTAGTAGAAGAATTCATACTTAACTCGAGAGGACTCTATAGACCTTCGGAGGTATATGTACATTAAAAACAACAACAACACAACAATCTGTGGGCCTTTCTGTCTCCTTGAGGGGGTCCTGGGAGTTCTTTGACTGTATAGTCCCCTCTTCTGATCTGTCCACTTACAGTGAACAATGGTGACTAGACCCATATTACCTGGAGCAGAGATGGTCCTCATCATGCACTAGCTCCATGACTTTTGTCAAGTTGCTTAACCTCTCAGAATGTCATTTTCCTCATTTGTAACATGACAACCATATTAGTACTCACATTGTGGGACCCCGAGGTTTAAAGGTGACCTTGTGCATGAAGCTTAACATGGTATGACATGAATGCTACTTGCTAATATTTCATTGCTGTTAATTCCAAGAGAACTTTATTTCCTATGCTGATTAATAGGCCGGGGATATAATGATGGAGTTTTAAGAGGAAGTTATAATCATTAAACTTAGGTTTTGAAGACTAGAGAGATACAGGTACAGTTCATCCAAATGATCTTTTCAGATAGGTGTGGTTTTGAATTGTGCTGTGGTCAGTTCTAAGTCTCTTAGGTTGCTAAATTCCAGCAAAGATGATTCAGTATCTTTAAACGTATGCACTGACCACTTAGACTTTTGTTTCTGCACATCACAGCTCATGTGAAAGATGAACTCGTTCCCATGCTCAGACAGGCTTGCTCTGAAGTGCTGTCCTCAGGGTTGTCACAGTCAAGCTGCCTCCTTAAGTACTGACATTAGTCCTCAAAATAGGCCGAGCAAAGTGAGTTCTAACTTGTTCTGCCCTTGGAGGGATGGCGTAAAGAAATGCGAAGAAAATGGTATTTTAGATTTGGCAAAAATTGTATAATTATGATAAACTGCGCAGGGAGAGCTAAAGCAGCTGATGCTCAGAGTTTGTGCAGACTGGTGATATTTTGTAACTCTTGGCTTTTTTTTTTTTTTCTTTTTTTCTTTTTGGTATTTCAAATTGAAGTTAGCTGTATCAGGTTTCAGATCAAAAAAGGCCCTCAGACATCTTGAGGTCTGCTACGCCCTGTGCCTATTAGTCATGGGGCTCCGTTGGGCTTCATGAAATGGCCTTAGCGTAGGAAGGATGGGGTGTAGCAGTTCAGTTCACCGCCTAAGCAGTGATACAGGACTCTGATGGGAGCCTGCCCCTGGGAGACTGACTGGTCCTGCCTTGGCTCTCTTCACTCCTTACTGGCAGCCCAGCAGTCCTGCTGAGAACATCTTCCAGGGAGATGGGGCAGCTTCCCATATTCCCTGAAAACACAATGCTGGCTGATATGTGCTCTTAAGATGACAGAGGCCACCCCACCCCACCACCACAGGGGCCTGATAAAGATTTCTGTGATCATTAGGAATCTGAAAGAAAAGCAAATGAGATTACGGCTTAAGAGAGTTTAGACAATGCGTATCTCTCATGAATCCTCCAGCAAGGAGCTAGGTAAATCAGAGCCCAGCAATCCTGCATGTAACCATGTAACTCAGATAGATAAAATAAAAAAAAAACAAAAAAAAACCAAAAAACAAAACAGGGTCGTTGTGCTTCCTTGGCATTGGCTAAGAGAATCTCTCTCTCTCTCTCTCTCTCTCTCTCTCTCTCTCTCTCTCTCTCTCTCTCTCTCTCTCTCTCTTTCTCTCTTCCTCCCTCCCTCCCCATTTTCTTGCACTCTTCTCTGATCTCGGGCAGTATAATACTAATGTATTTCTGTGTGGATTATTATTATTATCATTAGATTGTCTAGTCTTCAGGCCCTCCTGCGAATGTTTATCATGAGAAGTTGATGTGAAGGTAGGTTTGAAAATGAGATGGAGACCAAACAAATAACACCCAGGTACGAAAGAATTGAGGTTAATAATACAGCACAACATACTCTAAAACATTTTTGTTGCCACACTCCCAGGGAAGCCTGTTTGCATATGCCAAGAGTTTATGGGAAAGGGTGTGGTAGTAATTGATTCACAGGCCTCTGAAGGACTGTGGTTGAGACACGGACTCATTGCCTGTGAGCACCACAGCTCTTGCTGGAGCCTCTGTTTTTGTCAGACCCTTTCTAGTGAATGGTTCCTTCAGGTTTCTTTAGAGTCACTATGACTTAAGGGACATGACAACACCAGAGATAAACATCCAGTACTCCTGGCTCGTTCTGAACTTTAGGCCACGATGGTTTGAATTTAGTTTTCCTTTCATGGGAATATGTATGCTCAAGCTTCTTAAAACCTGTGCTTATTCATCTTTGCCAGGGCATAAGTGATGAAGACAGAATTCTGGATGCTTAAGGTAGCACCCGGTGTCTCAGACTCTCATTTCCAACTGTTAAAACTACCCCTTTTGGATGGGGAGCACATCAAAGGCTACACCACTGAATGTGCTCAATAGAAAATGTTCTTTGAGATCTGTTTTAGCAAGGGAGCAAGTGAGTTTTAGAAGCAATGAGTGCCTTTCCTGTGCTTTTTTCATTGTAAGCCAAGGCCTGCTTTTGCACAGACAGTTGAAGTATAGGTAAAGGTTGCAAGTAGATTCTGCACCCTATGTCTGTTTAATAAGGTAATTCATTCTCAGTTTCATCCTATAGATACATGCTGTTATTGCTTAAATTTTCTTCTGTTGTTTTTTGAAAGCATACTTGATCAGAAAAAGGCATCATGATTTACCATTTCTTTGGACCTGAACATTATTATTTTTTTTCTTTCTTTCGTAAGATAAAGGAAGACTTTATTCTTACTAAGCATGCCTCTGTCTGGTAACTTCACCTCATTTTTCCTGTAAGTAGGTTGGACTACATTTTAGTTGTAGTGCCCCTCAAACCATCTCTACATTCACCAATGGTATACTCAAGGTAGTCTTTTGAACCTTTATAGCTCTTTGTAGGCGATGAGACATTGTTTTGAGTTGGATTGTTCCATTTTTCATAAGCTTAGCCCCAGTTTACCAGCTGGTCTTCAGTTTTAAACTGAAGTTGGGATTTCCTGCATTAGTTTCCATGTGATGGTCTTTGCATCTCTGATGATTTGTGGGTGCTAGGAGAAAGCTTCTTTGGTTTACATTCATTTGGCATGTTACTGATATTTAAAATAATAGGTGAAGGTTAAAATTAGTCCAAACACCCTTCAGAATGACCTTTTTTGATGCCAAAAATGAAGTCTTACAGAGTTGAATTCTTAAGAAAACTTACCCAAAGTACACCATTTACATCTTATAACCACTTACTTACCTTCTTATGTTTGAAAGAGCAGGCTATTCTTTCATGGATTAAACAAGCACACTTTTTTATCTAAGTTATTTCTAAATAGAAGGAAAGCCTGGTGTTAATGGAGTTAGGAATCTCTTTGTTTTGATTTCTGGCTCATTCCTTCAAATCAAATATTGTAGTCTAGTATATAGGATGGTTTAGAGCTGCTTATTTGAAAATGTCTGTATTCATTGAGACATTGAATAGTTCATAAAATCTTGCTAGACACCAGAACTATTTAAATTTGGCTTTGAGACTGTGTTAACATGTCGAATAACGATCAACATGAATGTAGTATAGTATTTTTATAAACAGTGGTTTGAGATGATGGTAATTTTAGAATATTTAAGATGCTGATCCGGGAAGCATGTTACTTTTGTAGTCAACTGGCAGTGTTCGATGTTGTATCTTGTCAACTATTGATTTTCAGTTCATAATTAGAATGGCCAAGTAGTCCATATTCTGATTTAAGGAGTTATTAGCACAAGTCAGCAGTTTTATAAGGGATTCTTTTTTTTTTTTTTTTATTAAGAAATGTAAGGACACCCTTTATGTAGTATAAAGGATGATTTCTTTGATGGTTGGCTGAGAGTTAATAAACTGTTCACATTCCCTCATATTAAGCACTTTGGCCACTCTTCATTATAGAACCCTCCTGGGGTTACCCAACATAGAATGTGTTTAGAAGAACTCAGTAGCTTTAAATGGGAAGGTCAGTGGACTCAAGGAGCATAAGAGATGAAGATGATTTATTAACTGCTATTGAAGACTGCATTAGCAGATAGAGTGAATAAAATTATGATTTATTAGGTATTGTATGAATAGTCAATGCAGGTTAGAATTCCTTGTCTTTGTCTTACTTTAAGAATACAGACTTTCTGTGGCATAGGCTCTTTATGGTCATTAATATATTCTAGAACTCAGGCAGGGAGAAGGAGACAATGTCACTTATTCTACCAAATGACAGCCATGTCGCCAACTCTGGGCCTTGCCCTAAATAGGACCCATCAGATATTTGTTAAATGAACATACGTCTTAAAAACAGACATAAGAGCAGGCATAACTCTGGTTAATCGACCTCTTTTTAAGTAATCACACAAGTCCTCCTGGGCTGCCAGCCACTGTGCACTGCCAAGGACTTGAGTTTTGTTTTGTTTTGTTTTGTTTGTTTTCTCCCTCAGTCAAAAGCCATACGGATCATATCTAGTAGATGAAGAGAATAATGAATATCGAAAATGACCTTTTCCAGTTCTAAAGCTGTTTCTCAGAATGATTTAGACAATGAAAGCTGTATTTGTTTTATTATGTGACTTGTAAACAGGCTTTGAGAGTGGTTCATAAAAAAAATCTTTTGAGCAAATGTAACATCGCTCGAGTAAATGTAAATGACTGTGGGATCAATTCTGTTAAAGGTCAAGACGTTTTTAGAGTAAAAAAGTTATAGTCTCTTGAAGTCATTCTGCCTTCCGTTTTACGTCCAACATTCTGTTTTTCACATGTGTGGTTCGTAAAGAGGTCCTCAGCCATTCCCGTTCATTATTTTTCTTACTATATTTAGTAAGAGCTGTCATTTTCCTTGTATTTTGATTTTATACATCTAATTAAAATTTTCTTTTCCACTCCTAAGAAAGCACTTAAGACAACGGTATTTTAATAAGCAGGGCTTATAGTACCACAGTGGCACTCTCAGACTCTTGGCTTTTCCATTCTCACTTTAAGAAGATAAAAAGTTATAGGTGAGGGTTTTCTTTTTCCACCAGAAAAAGAAGACTTTCCTCAGTGTGCGCTTCCTGTAAGAAAAGTATGAAAGAGGAACTTAGTGTTTCCCTTCCTAGATTAAAAAACACTGTCCCCTTTTAACAACTGCATGGCAGCGCTCTGCGGAATGTGTGCATTTGCAACTGGTCTCTTTTCCAATCCATTCTGCGAGTTTGTCTTCTTAAAATACCATTTCTCTCCTGCTGCCCCACTAAGGGCTCTAATAGCTCTCCGTGTCTCTTGAGAAGTGGTTTAAATAGACACACACCAGAATTCCCTGGAGAGCTTGCGAAGGCAAGGATGGATGACTGACTGGGCTCTGTCTCCTGAGTTTCTCAATTGATGGGACTGGGCGGGTATTTTTTAGCATGATCCCAGGTCATGCTGGAGCTCCTCTTGGAATGACTGGAGTCCGATGAGCAGCGTTTTGCCTGGGTATCACGGTGACATTTGCTTCATTTCACCTCCTCCATCACTGGGAGGGACTCTCTACTTTCATTGAACTTGTACTGTTACTGTCTCCGAAACACACCAATTTAGGATTGTGCTTTATTGCATTGCTCTTGTAAAAAGAGCATCCCCTTGCTCGAACCCTGTATTCTTAGGAAGTTCTCAATCCATCGTCTTTAATATGCGCCCCTCCACCCCCATGTCTAAATTGCCACATCATTTATTATTTCTTTCCTCGAACCTGCAGGTGACAATGTCACTGCCATCCTGATCACCTTCCTGTGCATTTCAGAAGCCTTACAAGCCTTCTGTTCAGTAGGTTCCTGGCCCAAAAGTGGATGACAGAAAGTAGTTCATCATAAATGTAACTGGAATAAGGATCAATTCATGGCCCCAAATCTTGCCAACCTAGTGAGGCTGTATGCCAGAGCAGAAACCTTTCATAGCCTGCCTCCCCACACCTGTGAAATGAGGCCAGTAATTCTCTTTTACAGAATGGTTACAAGCCTTAAAATAGAAGAAGTATGTGGATCTCTCGGCATGATGCTTGACAGGTGATATAATTTAATAAACTGCATTTGTTTGTTAGCAAGTAGGAACTGGTGGGAGTAATAAGTGTTGACTTTCATTAAGAAAAAATTTTGAACCCAGAATCATGGCTCACTCCTGTAATCCCAGTGTGCCATGAGGCTAACTAAGGTAGGCAACTGGTGGGAGTTTGAGGGGACCCTGGGCTGCAAAGTGATACCTTTTCAACATACACATGTAAACACACACACACACATGCACACACATATAGACACAGGCAAACACACACACACACACACACACACACACACACACACACACACACATACACACACACACCCCACATATACACATACATAGACACTCAAATACACATACCACACAGAGGCACCACATACAGACTTACACACACACATACACACACACACACACACACACACACACACACACACACACAAACACACATACACACACACATACACATACATAGACACCCAAATACACATACCAGAGGCACCACATACAGACTTACACACACACACACACACATACACACACACACCTACATAGTAAGTTAATTGGTTATTTATAGGAAGTTATTTATGGTATATAAATGCAGATTTTTCTCTACAGTGTTACTGTATTGACCAAAATCTTGGATTTTCCATTCTCACTGTCATTTTAGTTGCCCTTGCCCAAACGCTTGCTTCCCATGGCAGGAATAAAAAAAGTTGCTGTCCTACAGAGATGATGCTCATCTTCAAGAAGACCACACATGGTGCTAGATGAGCAGTTTTCATCCATTCATCAGTGCCCAGTCTCCTGGCTCCTTAGCCTAATGCTCATGTCTGGAGACAGGAGAGGATGGATTGGGGTGACACTGTACCAGCATAGGAAGAGATATTTTGTGAACTGAAAAGCTGAGAGCGCTTTAGCTCTGTGCATAAATTTAGCTCAATAATTAGGTCTGTGTGCTTTCAGTTTAGAGTGTATCTACAGCCTTGGTGATAATACATGTTCATTATTAGTGTTGCTGCAGCTTCAACCGCATTGGCAGCCAACGGTTCCAGTGCATTTAAAATAGGAATTAAAGAGTGAGATGGAAAACAAAGTGCGTTAATAATTTGGTTAGCTTTTATCTGCTCATGATTAACCTTGTAGTTTGTGCCTAAAAGACTAAATTTGAAAACAGGGCATCAACAAATAACCTGGACTTTTTCTTACTGAACGCCACACTCTTGAACACTTCCCAAAGAGCGCTTGACTCTTCTTCTTTTGTTAGTTTTAACATATGAGTGATTCAGGTTTAACGTAAAATAATAGAGAGCTTTCAATCTATAGTATCGCTGCTTGTTTTTAAAGTTATTTGACATGAAATTCAAATAATAATAATAATTGTTGTTGTTGTTGTTATTGTTATTATTATTGTCATTGTTATTATTGGTTTTCCAAAACAAGGTTTCTCTATAGCTTTGGAGGCTGTCCTAGAACTTGCTCAGTAGACCAGGATGGCCTTGAATTCACAGAGATCCACCTGCCTCTGGCATGCGCCACCACCGCCGGCCAAAACAGGAATATTTAAAACAGAAAGTGACACAGAAAAGTAAAAGGTGGTCTTTGCTGGTGATGATTGTATTTGTCCTCCTTTTCCCTAACTATATTTGACCCTTCCACCCCGAATATATATTTTGCAGGCTTAGAATGTTGACTGTGTGTCCTTAGTAGTAGGGTGGAAGTCTCTCTCTACTTCCCTGTCCTTTAGTAGTGCTGAATTTCTTAAATTAAGGAAACAGTTTTGTTTCTAAGATTCAGCATAGTGATGTGAAGTCAGATAAGGTGACTTAGAGAGAGCTGTGGGAGAGGAAGCAGGCTGTCCTGTCTGTTCTCTAAAAGCAGCCCACAAGAGGACCCTGCCTACACGTCTGAAAATGTGTGAATTGACTTCTGTGGTTACAGTTCTCCACCCACCTGTGATCTGCACAATTACACTCCAGGTTTCCTAAGGAAAACAGTAGAGCCAGGGTTCACAAAGGGTTTCTTTGAGGACTAGCACAACTGGCCTGCCAGGTATTGGTTTGCGTTAACCAGTTGTAGAGTCTTCACTAGGACAGCCACTCTAGATGTGTGTGCGCCTTAGATATTTTCATCGAATCCCCTGCTTTTCACAGATGTAACAGATTAAGGGTTTTGTAGCCCAGTATGGCACAGAAGTGATCAGGTATTAATTTCCATTTCCATAATGCTGCTTGATTTCACACAGCTGCCTTGCTATGTCATACTTTACCTGTGCTGTTCATCACCTTCCATCCTGTGCATTTCTGTCTCAGAGAAAGGAGATGAATGGGTTGAACATGCATGGCAGGAGTCGCAGGCGTGCGATTGTGCACTTTACCCAGGTCAGACCACTAGCCATCTTAATAATACAGGGCTGGCCCCAGTTCTGAGCAGGGACTGAGCAGGGCTTCCCTTCCTGGAAGCCAGAGAGGGGAATTCCAGAGGAGCGATTTGTACAAAGACAGATCCCCACTCCCGTGACCTGTAGGTCTCTCACTGCTTTAGGATTCCAGAGGGAGAAAGCTGTCAAGGTGCATGATTGGTTAGCATATCTGCGGGCCTTTCCTTCTCCGTGGACTTGCTTGAAGGCCATTTCAGGAAGCAGTGCCTTTGATTGATCTGAGGTCTTATCCATCACCACGGTGTGCTCCGTGCTTCCCAGAACACTAGGGATTTGGCAGATGGAATGTTCAAGGGCTGCTGTGAAGGAGGCAAACAAGCTGGCAGGTGGGGAAGGGTTTTTCTCTGCCTCCAGGAAGCCTGTGTCCTATACTCGGGAGTATTTCACAAACCCCAGGGGACCCCAAGTACATTAGCGGCTGTGAAATAGAGTTCCTGCATTCTAAAATCTTCTCAATGTTATATGACAAGGAATCCAAGTTAGATTTGTTTAATCTTGAGGTGCGGTTTCATGTAGTCCAGGCTGGCCTCACAGCTGGTGTATCGCCAAGGATGGCCCTAAATTTATGGTCCTCCTGCCTCGATCTCCTCACCTGATATATTAGATGCTGGGGTTATAACCCATGGTTGCTCGTGTTAGGCACTCACTTCATCCCTAGCACCGTGTCTCTCTTTAAAAATGATGTTATGTTTAATTCAAACAAGATCGTATCACTTTCCTCCCTCTATCCCCTTTCATCTACCTTCCCTTACCCCTGCCATGTCCTCCCCAAGTGGATAGCCTCTTCTTAGTTATTACTGTTACATACGTAAAGATGTATGTGTATGTATGTATATGCACAAATATATATATGTGTATTTATATATATGTATATATATATAATTACACACACATACATACATATATATATATATATATATATATATATATATATAATTACAACTTGCTGAGTTCATTTTTGTTGTTTGTGTATATTTGCTTTCGAGGCTGCACTCTGTGCCGGGTAACCAAATGAGGCAGCTCATCCCTGGGAGATGGCTAACTCTGCCTCCTCCAACATTCATTGTTGTCTGCTATTCTTTGTCTAGGGGTGGGACCCTGAGACATTATACATTTTTCCTTAATGTTGTAAAAGTATTGTTTAATTGATTCCTAAGTGTCGGCTCTTATTTTTCAGGCATATTTGGTTTAAGATCACAACAGTGGCATTGCCTGGCAATGTTATCCCTGTGCCTAGGATTTAAAAGCCAGGTGGCTGTTAGTGCCATACACCAAATAAAAGTGGTTTGCCCATCCTGTTCCCCAGCAAGTTCCATTCTTCTAATAAAAAGGGTGGGCTGTCCTCATTTTCTTAACTGGTATCCTCTGTGGTATGATCTATAGGTAACTAAAGCAGACAGTGTATGATTTTAAATCTCATCTTTGCATAGATTTGTTTCCTTTGTCTCTGTCTAAGGAGGGAGAAGGGGAAGTCAGGAGGGATGGCACTGTCTCCATCCCATACTTTAATTATAAAAGGAAAACCTAAGATCAGTTTGCCTAGAAGAGCCTCTCTTGAGAATAATAGCTTGCTCAACATCAAGTGTTTTCATTAGTATGAATATATATGCATATTTTACCTCAATAATATGTATATGCATAGTAAATACATGGGGTATGTATATGTGTAGTAAATACATAGGAAGTATATATGCATATTAAATACATGGAATGTGTATACACATAGTAAATACATAGGAAGTATATTGCATAGTAAATACATAGGATGTGGATATGCATAGTAAATACTTAGGATGTGTACATGCATAGTAAATACATGGAATATGTATACACATAGTAAATACTTAGGATGTGTATATACATAGTAAATACATGGAATGTGTATATGCATAGTAAATACTTAGGATGTGTACATGCATAGTAAACACATGGAATGTGTATACACATAGTAAATACATAGGATTTATATATGCATAGTAAATACATGGAATGTGTATACACATAGTAAATACTTAGGATGTGGATATGCATAGTAAATACATGGAATGTGTATATGCATAGTAAATACATCCAGTTTTAACTCTGGTCTGGTAAGGAATGATAAGATAACAGCCGTGTCCCATTTCTTGAGTGTTTATGGTGGCGCTCTGCTAACCTTTATACACTTCTTACCTAATTCTTGGAAAGTCCTGTGAGTTTTATATTATATTCCCCCTTTTTACACTTAGGAAAGTAAAGCAGAAAAAAGCCATGCAAGTTGTACATGGTTACATAACTCGTGTGCCTGACTATATACTCGCCTGGCCCCAACAACCTTTCTTCTCTCCTAAGCCCTTATGTCTCCTGACTCCCCTCAGCACCCAGGCTTGGCTCTCTTCAGGGTCTTGTTCACCTTGAGCAAAGAATTAGGTCTTATGTCAAGGTCACTGCTCTGCCTGCGAAGAGGTGGGTGGGGGCAGTCAGGAGGGATGGCACTGTCTCCCTCCCATACTTTAGTTATAAAAGGAAAACCTATGTTCAGTTTGCCTACAAGAGCCTCTCTTGAGAATAATAGCTTGCTCAACATCAAGCATGCTTATTAGTGTGAATACTTATATATGTATGCATACTCACACCTTAATGACATGTATATGCATACCTTAATAATATATATGTTAATGATATGTATACATACAGCCCAAAAGCTTGAAGAACATCAAATTTTAAGGGATAGTATATGCATGCTTAAGGTATTACTTTAAATAATTACGTGTATGCATTATATTTAAGTAAAATTATTTAAAGCAATAATTAAAGTAAAATAAGGTATGTATGCATATAATTATTTAAATAATGCCTGAAACGTTAATGAAAGTAATTAGGTGCTCTCGAAAGTTGTCTATATCAAAACAAAGAGAAAGATGATAGCTACCAGAAGAAAAAAAATGGGACAATTATGATTCTTGAACTTTAAAATATATAATAATTATTAAAGTTTTAGTCAAGAGAATCAGTCTATAAAATGTGATCATACCAACACAAACAAAATTCAAACTTTAAATTCATGATGAGGTACATTACCCCAACCAAATAAAATCTACAAATACAAATGATAATGTTACTGGCTTGGTAATGGAGTTTGGATACAGACAGAGGGTTGTGGCTTAATGGTAGAGCACTTGTCTACTGTGTTTGCTGCTTTGGGTCCATCCCTGCCACTTGCTTAGTAACAACAGCAAAGATTGTGTTCAATGCCTCTTAAGAGACACATCCAGACATTATAGCATTTTTCATAATGTGTATAGTAAGCAATTTAGTAATCATCACACTCAATTCTTTTTGTTTAATAAGACAGATTAGAAATCACTGCCAGTATTCATATGAATGTTGAGAATTAACCACTCAAAGGCACTGGAGAGTCTGTAGTAAGCAAGAGAGATTCAGCCATTGCCGCCACGGGATGAAGAGGGTAGAGACCACAAAAGCAGTATAGGAAGTGCTGTGGTAGGGCAGATACAATGCCAGGGCCATTCCCAGGTGTTCAGACCTTACCCTGAGATCACTTGAAGCCCTGAGGTGGTTTTAAGATGAGAATATCGTGTCAAATTTTCATTTTCCCACAAGACCGAGAGTCACGGACTTGTTCAAAGACTTGGCGGTGATACAGATGAATGGCGTGATATGTAACTGGGAGGTGGAGATTGAGAAAATAATGTATCCTTCAGTATTATAAGACTAAATGCGTAGAACTTGGCGGGTGCTAAAGTGAGAAATGAGGGGAGGGGTTAGCATGATGGTCAGGATCACAGGTGAGGGAAGGGCGTGTGTGTTCTGTGTGTGGAGACATGGCCACTGTGGTTTGGAGAATGCTTCAAACAGGCAAGAATTATCAAAGGGAGACTATCGCTAAGGTGGAATATATAGTGCTGACAAGGTTTAGCCCAGAAGATGTTGAGGTCATTAAATCCTGACGGCCAATAAGAAATATCGGTACATTTTCCTATTAGAAGAGGTGAGGGTCCAGAAGCCTGAATAACACCAGATTTTATAGAATAGGCAAAGAAAGCAAAAAAGATGCAGAAAGAAAACTTGTAGAATGTGGCACTCTGAACCATTTTTTGACATTTAATATTTTAAAGGAGTTTCAGCTATGTCTAATGCTTCTGAGAGATAAGGACCTAGAATTGTCCTTTGGATTTGGTAATAGGAAAAATGAACATGAGACGCCAATGGGGCAGATTCAGTGGCGTGTTCAGGTAGAGACCATATTGTAGTAGAGCTAATGACATTCGGCGAACTCTCAAGGTCACTGTAGATGGTGCAGAGAGGCGGGGTGGTAGTTGCATTATGTTGCGTGGCTACCGGAAGGCTGAGTAGAGAAATAGGCAAGATGGGCATTGGCAAGCATAAAAGTTGAATTGGCAGGCAGAGGTCTCTTCTCTCGCTAGATGGCTTATTTTTCATTAGCATCACGGTAACTTTATCAGTTGCTTTTCTATTGCTGTGGTAAACACCATAACCAAAAGCAACTTGGAGGTGGCATTATTTCATTTCACAGCTTACAGACCATCACAAAGAGATGCCAATGGCAAGGGCAGGAACTTAGAGATGGGAACTGAAGCAGAGGGCATGGAAGAATGACATACTTCCAACATATAACAGTGGTGTAGCTTCTGTGCCATTACATGGTGGAAGTATGCAATTTTCTTTTTAATTTTACAAAGGGTTCCAATGAGATTGCCCTGAGTCTCAGAAGAGACTTTGGACTTTCAAATAGTGTGGAAGCTGTGAGAGACTGTGGGGACTTTTGAGGTTGGACTAAATGCATGGTGCATTGTTATATGAGCCTGTGGGTGTCAGGGAGTAGAATATGGTGGTTTGAATGAGAACGTCTTCTATTGTCTTGGGCATTAGGATACTTACTCCCCTTTTGGTGGCACTATTTGGGGAGATTCAGGAAGTACAGCCTTACTGAAGGAAGTATGTCACTGCAAGTGGGCTTCGAGAATAAAAAGCCTCACCTATGTCCAGTTTGCTCTCTCTGCTCTGTGCTGGTGATTGAGATGGAAAAGCCCAGCTCCCTGTTCCTCCAGCCATGCCAGCTGCTTGCTGCCATGCTTCCCGGTCATGAGGGACTCTTATTTCTCTAGAAGCGGAAGTGGAAATACACCTTTACACTCTTCCTTAAGTTACTTTTGACTGTGGTGTTCTATCATAGCAATAGCAAAGTAACTGATACAGCCACTCTTCCGGCCATGAAGAAGGCAGGTGAGCAGACCAAGGTAGCCTGGGGGCTCTCCTAGGTATCTGAAACAGAAGGAAGGCACATGATCCCCCAAGGACTTTTAGATAAGCTAATTTAAGGGACTGTTTGTGAGAACATGCATCCATTCAGCATAGATAAAGAAGAGGGCTGGTGATGTATGATGTAAGGACAAGAATGGCTGTCTCCTGGGTCCAGGTCACCAAGGACAGCAAGACCTCCTAGGGCCTGCCTAGATCTGCAGATGTGGACTGCATTCAGACCTAAGGTCACCTTTTTCTTATCTGGAATATTTGGTCTTCTGTGACTGAATACAACTGGGTTAGTCCTCCCTGTGCAGGCAAGCTCTAGATGATGACGTCTTGGAGTTGTAGGACCAATGAGTTCAAGCCCTCTGCTTCTCTACTACACATCTCTAAGACTCATTCAAAAACTCCTAGTATGGAGAGTTCAGGCCCAGGTTTCCAAGATGTCTAATCAGGTACAACTAGGGTTGGAGCAATGATTCATAGAACTGGGGGGGAGGTGGCCATGGTACAGCCTCCTGAGTGATGACGAACAGAGGGCTATGTGACTGCACAGAGGCTTTCAGACACCTCTGCTGTATCTAGATATACTGTCTTTGCTCCTAGGTTCATATTGAGCTGTCTTTCTTATGGAATCCGGGTCCACCTCCCTTGGGATAACGCAGCCCTCAGTGGCATGGAACTTCCTATATTAACAATCCAGAAAGTCCCTCCCACCTTCATAGCCACGGGCCATTCTGACAGAGGCAGTTGATCATTTGAAGTTCCCTCCGCATAGTGTGCGGAGATGCTAGACCTCACACATGCTCACCGACACTCCTCCCTCTTGCAGTTTCAAATGTAATGAAAAGTCTGAACTTTAACCGTGGTCAGTTAATGAGAACATGTGCAGTTACAACCACATTTATTGCAACTTTGCAAAGCAAGCATACCTTGTTACTCCTCTCTTGAAACCCTATCTGTCTGTCAGGATTAGATTTCAGTCCTATCAATCCCGTGCCTTTTCACCTGTGCATTTTTTCCCTGTGTATTTTTTTTTTTTTTAATTTAGTCTTACTGTTCCAGGCAGCAGTGAGATGATGCAAAGCTCATTCTTGGCTTTGTCACCTATTAGTGGCCCAACGCTGTGCCCCTCCTGATGCTTTTGAAGCTGAGTGTTTCATCTGTCACATCATACTCTTAACTGTTTCAGGAAATGTTTTAAGGGTTTGAAAGGCCAAATACCTAAGCCACAGTCTGTCGCATTGGCCACACACACGATGAGTCTATTACTCTCTTCTTGTCTTGAAATGTTGTGTGGTGTGAGTACTCTGTCACTGTGGTAGGAAATGATCAAAACTATACTGACTTTCAGCAGAGTCATTTACACTCAAGGCTCTGCGGAATAGGCGCGACTTGTTTCGTTTCTCTACACTGGTTGCCACAAGGCTCAAAGCAAGAGGTCAGCTGATCTGGCTTCTCAGCTGGAAGTTAGAGGGGGAGAATCTGCTTAAAAGCACTTTTGGACTTGTTCTACTTGTTTTTTGTGTTGGGAGCCATTAAACGTGTATTTTAGAAGTTTGTATGGACAGTATACTTGTTATCTGTACTATGAATTCCTGAAAAATATGGGATGCCTCACACATTTCTGTGTCTTCTGTGTGCGGGGGACTGTGTCACACCCCCATGCATTATTCCAAGTGCAGTGGTGGGTGTGGTCCTCTGTTTTCAAACATCAGCATGAAGTCCTTGCTCAGCTGAGTGTTGACTTTTCCTCCTGCAGCATCTCGTGGCTCCGACTGAAGCCTGCTCTCTGTTCTGAAGGGCTCACGTGATTAGTTTGGGCTTGTCAGCATATTCCAGGATAATCTTTATGTTCAGGTCAGCTTAACTACAAGGAAGTTTACTCTGCTTGCCAATTTCCTTTTGCCACGTAAAGTAACAGAGGCGTCTAAGGACTGCAGTGTCATCACGGGCCACTTATGGTTACTTTTGCTAAGTACTCATAGGTGCATAGTATACAAAGTCATGCATAGTCACTTGTATACAGAGAGCTACTCAACAGCCATTGCTGTAGCCTCTACTTGTGATTTGTGCTCACCCCAAATAAGCTATTACCCAAGAGCTATTTTGTACCCTTAGTTATATGTAGGAATGACCTGAATCAAAAGAAGGTGGCTTTGACCTAGGCCCTTTCTGTTGCCAACCATCACTACTGTGTGTGCAGATAACCAGGGAGGGAAACAAAGATGCTGTCTACACATAAAGAAGTGAAACAGAAGGAAAGATTACCCATGATTCTCTGGGCTTTCCATGAAGCCTTCCCAAGGGCCTTTGTTAAAGTATCTTGCTTTAATCATGTGCTTCCTATGACACAAATAGGTGTTCTGAATTCAGTAGGGCCACTGAAGGTGTCAAAATTGAACAGTGACTCTGATCCATGTGCGTGTCCCTACTGCCTAGCAGGTAATATAGAATTCGGGAACATAAATTCTGGAGCCAGACTCCCTGAATTTGGTTTTCACTTGTTTATCTGATAACCTGTGTTCTCATCTGTAAAGCAGAAGAATATATTCACCCTATTCACCCTATATGCAGCTGCCATTAAGAATGAATTAGGTCTGTGTACACACAGTAGTTAGGCATGCCGAGAGAAGAGTAGCTCGTGCTATATATTGGGGTTATTATTAGAGTTGAACAATTTGCTTTGTTTCTCAACAAGGGCTGTTTTGACCCTGAGATTACATCTGACAATGACTTTTACATAACAGTGATGTCCACATGACACCATGGGATACAGGCATCTGTCCTGTAGAGGTCAGGGGGGCTGCTAATCAAATCATCTAGCATTACCTAAGCCTCCTGCTCACCCCCACCACTGAAGACACATACAAACAAAACAAAGCAAAATAAAGAATACCCACTTCAAATCAAATGTCAGTAATGGCGAAGTTGAGAAAATCTGCTTTAAACTAGCAGGTTATTATACTTTGTTATTAAAAGTATTTCATTTGCAAACACAATGTTCAGGTGCCCCGAGTGATTCTGAATAGTGAAGATGTCAAAAGTCACAAGTTGCTGAGTCCCATGATTTAAAAAGAAGTGGAAAAACCTTTTTGTTGGTTAAAAAAAAATAATTTCCTCCAGGTAGCTAATTTTACATGTAATACAGAAAGCATAGGCCAAAGAGTATATTGCATCTCTTGAATACACACATAGGGTTTAGAATACTGTGCTCCTGACAGATGCTGAGTGGAGTATCCATGTTTCTTCATTTCTTAATCCGGTGAGCTTTCTTCTGAGGACCACAAGAGAAAAAATTCCTTGGATTCCCAAATCCTTGCTGTTACTCTGTGTTTGTGCTGTAGTCAAGGTAATGATTGTAGCTTGCACGATAGTGACTTAGAGCTCAGAGTGCAGGAGTTCCAAAGCCTGAAGCATTTTGCCAAATTCATTCTTTTTATAAACTATTGCAAAAGACTTGTGTTTACTGTCTTCATGCCGTCTCAAACCATAGGCTTATCTAATAAGGTAGCATCGTCTTTAGATATGCCTTTCTCCACTACCTCTGACCCCTGTCCTCCCTACCTGCTTTCTTTCATCACCTCTACCCCAGGTTTAGCTGTTTGTGTGTCTTTCCCATCTCCAGACTATTCACCCATTCCTGGGCTCATAGCTTTTTCCTCTAGATGGCTGACTTGTCAGTTAGTCATCAAAACCTGCATGCAGAGAACTGGTCCAGGCCTGTCCATCCTGCCACCAAGGATTACGTGACTTATTTTTTTTTTAATTTCATTGTGAAGTTCTGACGTGTTCACTTGTAAAGTGTAATCAGTTTGTTGTGTCACAGTGCTCAAAGACCAGTGTGGGAAAACAAAAACAGCACATATCATTATCTTCCATCTTGCTATCTACTCGAGGAAACTAAGAACCACAAGACACATACACAACAGTAATATGGATTCAAAGGCCCCAATGTGCCAGACATCAGATGGATGCCCAGACATATATGGCCAGTGACTGACTCTATGCTAGCTGTGAACTATCAATATAATCTATGTTTGTGGTTATAAATTAATGGAAGGACTTGTGTATGTTGTTGTTAAGAAAATTCTTGGCCTATATAACTATCCTCAGGAGTAAAGTGTTGTGACAGTCAAGATGAACATACAATGCTTGGTGGGATACTGTTCACAATTTTGACTTTAGAGGCATAAAGGGTACTAGACTACCCTCTTAACTTAAAAAGAATTAAAACTTTTTTTTTAAAATAATTTCTACTGTATTTTAATATAGTTAATGGAGGAAAACACTTATAGCTTCATTTTGGGACATGATCCTTGTTATATGGCTCTAGCTGGGTTTTGTGATGCTAAATGATAACTACTTCCTCATAGACTGTAATTAAGAAGGTTTAGGCCAAGGATTTGTGCCAAGTCTAGCTTATTTCTTTGACCTCAGACTATTAGGATGGAGAGTTTCTCCTGTCAGCTACCACCTTGCTACAGACTCAGCAGCATGCTTGAGCTGTCCATCAAAGATCTGGACACACAGAAGCTGAAAAGCTAGTCCAGGCCTCCCCACAATTTGAATAGAGCTAAGATCCATTCTTGCTTCAGTATGCCACCATTCTGCACTTTGTGAAAAGACATCAGCTTCAACAATGATCTTCAAGGAATATACTTAAGTACCAGCATCAAGAATGTGTTGACTTGGGCGGAGGAGGGCCTTAGATTGCAGAGCGTCAGCATTAAATTTGCTCTGCTAGAGCAGTAACTTTTATAAGCAGGAAGGGCCTGGTGGCCAGGATTCCAAGCCTGGGGAACTTATCTCCTCTAAGTATATGTAATGGCATTTTATAGGGACAGTCTGAGTCACTGGCCTACAAAATGGACTGTGGTCAAAAGGCAGCCCTATTATAAGAGGTCACTGAGTAGCAGCAGTCCTGAGGTGAGACTTTGAGATATGAATTTCAGTGATGACTCAGCATGTAATCTTGTGTTTACACCAAGCAAAGCCAAGACCAAATGCTTCAGTTGGGGAGCAGAATCGTATCTGGACCTGATGCACTTGACAGTGCTGAGAGATCTCAGACACACAGCTGTGCACCATGGGCCCTTAGGGCAGGAGTAAATGCCCAGTGCCTCTAGGGCCATGTTTGGAAGATGTGGCAGAATGAATGGTGCATTCTGGCATCCTGGTAGAGATGGGATTTGGCCTGGAAAGGTCCAGTGTTATGGCAGGTGTCACTCTGCCACAAGTCGATCTCTTCGAGAATTTACTTTTCACCTGGCTGATGAATGTGTGGTTGGTTTCTTTCTGTAAGAACATGTCCTGCCAGCCTGTGCATTGGAGAGCTGAGGGCCCTGGAACAAAACAGTATCATGACTCATCTTAATCGTCTGTGGGTCATGTGTTTAATCCCTTGGACTTGAAGACTTAGGTGACTTGTCAGTGAAGTTCATGTGGGAGGAGTTAGTTCCTGGGACAGTGACCTCAGAGAGACCAAGGAAGCAGGGAGGGTGGACAGGGCCCTCAGATTCTGACAGCCTCCTGGTAGAGTGAAAACTACTCAACTGCTTTAAAGGAACATTTTAAACAAAGATATTTTAAATCCAAGTTGGATTCTTAAACCAAGGACAATGTTTTATATTCAGTGCTAGGAAAGGAGATTCTGTGAATGGTAGGAGGTCACATTTCTCTGTTTGGAACAACAGTATTGCTTCCAGAAATGAAGGATATGGGATTCAAATATCATTCAAACAATGAAAGCACAAAGTCTAAGAGTGTCAGTTTATATGGAAATCACCAGCGCCGGACGGAAAGCCTACTGACCTGTTTTGAATAAGATGTGGTGTTTATTTAAAAAAAAACCAAAATTGGGGAAGAAGTTTTCAAGTTTTGTCCTTTGACATATACATGAGGGAGAGAAGTTATATCTATGAAAAAGAAAACTTGTTAACCCTGCATTGACAGTCCATAAAAGTAGATAAAGTTAAATATTTCAGTTAGTGCTGTCAGGCATAATAAGTCAGAAGCACAGTGTTTGTAAGAGCACTTGGTTTGCTTGTAAATATTTGTGTGATGTGCTTACGTGAACATATGTGTGTCTATGTGTGTGGGTACATGTGTACATACTGTGTATACACATAATAAGAGGTCTGAGGTTGCCTCCAGGTGTCTTCCTCAATTGCTCTTCCTCGTATATATTGAGATAGGGTCTCTCTGACCCTGTGGCTCCCAGATTAGACTGGTTGGCCTATCCAGTTTGCCCTGGAGATTCCCCATTTTACTTCCCTCACTGAGGCCACAAGTAGGTCCCTATGTCCACCCAGCTTTTTATGTGAGTTCTGGGGTTCTGGGCTTTTCCTCTTGACACGTCCACAGTGAGCACTTGATGCACCTAACCTTCTCCCCACATCTAGGGATGCTAATTCAAAAATTGACTTGTCTTCTTTCCATGAAGCTATAGCTGTTTGACAAAACAGGATGCAATTGAGGGACCCTTCAGTTGTTACTGTCAGTATGGGTAGATCATAGTACAGAAGATAGTCAACATGCGAGGTTTTCATCCCCAAAATGTAACAGAGTCTGTATCTTTAATAACAGGATTTTCTTTAGTACTAAATTCCATTTTGCATATGTATTTTCCTTTTCTCCAACAAGGTAGAGGGAAATTGCTAAAGTTATTCCATGATGTTTGCTGAGTGAATCCAATCTCATGACCCTTCAGTTAATCATATACCTTCCTCGAGCCCTTCACATAAGTCATTTAAAACTTGGTCAGCTACCACAATTTCTTTGGCCAATCAGATGTTTTATTGTTATACAAGTGAGCCCTTAAAAGTAGTTTCAGTCAACATACAACATTTCTGGGAAAATGGCAGAGAAAAATTTCTTGTCTTTCCGAATGGGTGTGTTGTATGAAGTCCACTTTTGACCTGGCCTCTCACATTTTGCAGAAATCCAAAGGCCCGCTAATTTAACTCGATAATAGCAAACAGTCTTCATTTGAACTTCTGATGTTGCCACTGCAATTCCTCTGGCTTTGTGCATTCCTTTACCGGAGCTGAGCAGTCAGTGCCTAGGCATGTCTAATCTGCATCAGTTTGGTTCAAGGCAGAAGGGAAATAAACACCTACAGACCTTGGCAAATGGCCCATGGCTAGAACCTCTACCTCTCGAGAGGCCAGGAATGGAAACTTAAGCTTTCGCAGCTTCTAATCCATCCAAGGGACAAGAAGGGAGAAGGAGCGCGACTCTATCCATCCTGTCTGCAGCAGGCAAATACATACTCCCCCACCTTATTGTTTTGCATATTTGCAGCGTCTACTTCAACGGTAAAATAATTTGGCCTCTCTTGACAAACTTGGCGTGTTTTCTTCTCGGTCGATTTATGGGATCTTTGTCTGGTTTTAAAGCGGAGCAAAATTGGAAGCCGCTGCACTCAGAGCTAATATGAAGCAATGTGGTCTATTTTAACAGGCCGCTGAATCCAGCATGTATTTAATGCTGGGTACATGCCATCCAGCAAAAGTGAAATGAAAGACGATTTTCTCTTAAATAGGCTTTATCAGATTTTACAGCTCTAACAGAATGTTTAGAGCGATGCATTTTCAGGCTCAGGCAATCTGTACACTCACTCAAAGAATATCTCCCATGAACTTTAATCCCAAGAAAATATCATTTATAAGGTAATAGCAATACAAGTGGGTTAGTTGTTACTGCTTACCTTAAAAAATGATGTCATCCAAAATAATTTGCCATTTTGAATAAGCTGAGTCTTAAAAACAGTGAGGCTTTTGAAAAGTAACCAATATATATGGTACTTTTTAAAACATGAATTTAACAAGAAATGTGATATTGCCAATTTAGAATTAATTTTTAGAGTGTTGTTAATACCTAGACTGGTATATCAGGCAATCACTCTCTCTGTCTCTCTCTTTGCTGGGGGTGGGGTGGGGTGGAGGGGAGGAACAACAAAATGAAAATACCATGCTATTATTTTGGTGATAAAATCACCAAGAAATGAAGAATAAAGAATAACCAGGCAGGGTGTCAAAGTACAGGTGAACAAATGCCTTTCAAGGAAGAAAAGTTTTCATCGTTAAAGTCTGCATAACATAGTTCTTCTTCAGTGTCTGTGAGAGGACTTGCCCTGGCTTTTCCTTCATCCACCTGGGATTTAATATTTCTCTATCCGCAATTTTAAAGATCAGAACTGGCTCTACATGCTGTGCCTCTGAAAGCATCACTCTCAAATGTTACATTTCCTCCAGGATAACTAGAATACAAAAACACATATCCATGTGTATCAACATCAAGCCATCGCTTTATTTGGGTGTTTCTTTGGAAGGCACAGGGGTAGTTTTGGTCAGGACAGTGAACAAATTGCAGGCTTAGGGGTCAGTCACAATTCACAGCCAACCTCCAACACGTGCTAGAGGCGTGGCCTTTATAAATTACTCAACTTCTTGATTTCCCTCCTTGATGTATTTTGAGAGACTGAAAGGCGATTGCTTTGTGTGCTTCCTGCCTTGTAATGTTCAATAAATGCTGCTCGTGTTTATTGCAATGTTGTAAGGGGTGAGCTAGTTTAGTGTATTAACTTTTATAGTGTCACTCATTGCTACTCCTAGATCATGCTCTGGAATCAGAATTTCTAGTTATGGTACATTAATACTGCATTTGGTAAGTGATCTTAGAATACTTGCTTTTAATGCATTTTACTTCATATCCAAGAAATTTCTAAAACTGTTTTCTGTAGAATTAGATTATTATCAGACCCTTACATGCTATAGATCCTTGGAAAAGAATATGTATTCTACTAATAACAAAGAGTTTGGAGAGTAGTTATTTCACAAACTAAAATAACCACATTTTCTAGAGCATTGATATTTGATAACCAATCCATTTTAATATATGTCATAATTCATACTCCTTTGTTTCAGAGAATACCGATTTCTGGTGTGATTTCAAAAATGAAATGCGTGTGCCCTATGGCTGTGCTCTTAATAAGAACTTACTTTTTGTCTAACAAAACCAGAAAGCGACTAGGATATTGGTCAGTGGGTATCTGGGGTTAAATATGGTTACACACAAGCAGAGATCCACAGCTAAGCCCTGAGCTGAACTCCTGGAATGCAGTTGTAGAGAGGGAGGAGCGATAACAAAGGGGTCATGACCATGCCAGGAAAACCACAGAAACAGCTGACCTGAGCAAGGGGGAACTCGTGGATCCCAGACTGACAGCGGGGAACCAGCATAGGCCCAAACCAGGCCCCTGAACTTGGGTGTCATTTGAGAGGACTGGAAAGTCTATGGGGCCTCTGGCAGAGGATCCAGTATTTATCCATAGTGCGAGAATAGACTTGGGGAGCCCACTCCCTATGGAGGGATACTCTCTCAGCCTAGATACAAGGGGGAGTGCTTAGGGCCTGTCCCAAATGATGTGACAGACTTGGATGATCCCTCATGGAAGACCGCACCCTCCCTGGGGAGTGGATGTGGTGGAATGAGGGGTTGATGGGGACATGGGAGGGTGGGAGGGTATTGGTATGTACAATAAGATTGTTTCTAATGTTCATGAAAATTTATAAAGTATTGAAAAATAGAGGAACATTAGTCAACCCTAAAAATGAGCCACCCAGGTATTCAAAGCAGCGGTGGAGGCAAACGTGCATTACAAGTAAAAGACCAGCCTTTAATGCTGAGCATGTCGTTCTGAACAGAGCAACAGTGACAGCAGTAAAAGCAGTGGTGATGTTGGGGCTTGGGAAGGTGAAGAGATAACAGGCACAGCACACAGGAGTCAGTGAAATGCTTTCATATAGTGACACACACACTCGACTGTGCATTTGTCAGAAGCCCGTGCTATTCACAGAGAACCCTAATGGGATGAATCCACAGACTTTGGGTGCTAATCGAGTCACTGTACACTCATCACTTGTAATCAATGTGTCTCTGCATGGGGTTGATCTCGCAACGGTTGTATGCTTGTCGCTAAGGGAGACGTATGGGAAACTCTGAACTTTTCTGCTTAGTATTGCTATGACCATAAAACTGCTTAAAAACACAAAGAACCTCCATTTAAATAAAACATTGGGAAAAAAAGAGAAATAAAGAAACACATATGCCCCTTCCTGGTAGCTAAAGAACACGGTTTGATTCTCTGGGGCTGGCTGGGTTGGTTCTTAAAAATCACATTAATCATTGTTTTTTTTAAAAAATTAATATTCACATGATTTTTCATTCATGACTATTTTTATAACTAGTAACTTTATTGTTAATGAGTGTTCTCAATACTACTATTGACTTCATAGTACTTCTAAAGTTTAGAAGGGAATCTGAACAAACAAAAGTTTAGTCTCTATGGGCTTGGCAAACTCACAAATTCCTTGAAAACTCACATTGAAATATGTGTTCATGTGCTCACAAAAATGTGAGTGTGTATGTCTTAGGAATCTCAGGTCAGAATCAAACCAGGGCTAGCCTTGTACATGCCAAGCAAGAGTCCTACCATTGAGCAACACCCTGGCCTAAATGTTTGGGTCTTGCAAATAATCATGTGCCATTACTGGAAAAAACAATTAATATCTTTTGGTTGCATAATGGCATGCATGTTAAAATGTCTGAGCTTATATTTATGTGCTTATGTTTCAGTGTGAGTGTATATGTGAGGGAAGGTATTTATGCACATTCACAGGGAGGACCGGGGTCCACATTGGGTGGGTATCTTCCTACATCACTCTGTACTTCATCTTTTCAAGCAGATTTTCTCACTTAAACCTGTTGCTTACGAATTGATTGGACCACCCGGCAAGCAATCTCCTGGGATGCTCCTGTCTCTTCGTCCCCTAGCCTCTAACCCCCTTGCTAGCATTATAAACACTCATGACCTGAACTCAGGCCTTCAGGCATGCTTGGCAGTCACCTTAGTGACTAAACCATCTCACCCATCCCTAGACTTAAGTTTGCATTACAAATTCAAGAAGTAAAAATCAAATTATCTTTTTCTATGAAAATAGTTCATATAAGTTTTTAGATTTTAAAACTGAAATGGAGAAGCACGGGATGCCAGCAGAGCATATTAATTTCTATGGGTGATTTAAAAAAAAAAAAGATCTCCAGTTGCTGATGCTTCCCACAAGGTATCCATAGTGTTGGTTTAAGAAACAGATAATGGAGACCAGTTGGTATCATGGCCCACAAAAGGCCCTCTTCCAGGCCCTACATTGACTACGAGGTTCTAGCTTGGCTAATCTAATGAGCACACTTTTAGTGTTAATTAAAAATCAGCTAGATAAAAAGGCCAAAAGCCCTGAGGGTGAACCCTTAAACTGAAGTGGCAACCTTGGCAGGAATTTTGATAGGAAATAAAGTGAGTGACAGCCCCTCCTCAGCTGATGCAAGATTATTTCAGATATAGAAACTATTTTTGGCAGCAGTGCTTTGCTCCAGAAAAAAAATTGACTAGACATTCATACACGAACAAGGGGGTTACTAATCTCTAACTTGAAGGAACTAAATTACTACCCTTGGGACATTTTTGAAAATTGTACTTGTATCTTACTCAGGTTCTTTGTTTTTGTTCTTGTATGTATATTGTTTTTTGCTGTTGTTTTTCTTTGCTTATTTATTTTGTTTTGCTTATGCCTTGAACCCTCTTAAACATTTTGTAAAATTGCATTAGAATTTTATCACAAAGAGAGCCTGTAAATATGCAATGTGCATGGCCCCCTATTTTTTCCTAGAACTATAAATTCTTTTTCATAGGAGATGGAAATATTGCTTAGAAACCAGCAGTCAATTCGTCCTTCATAGGTAGTGATTACTAGAATTTTTTCTCTCACTCTTTTTTTTTTTTTTAAATTTTTTTTTTTCCTGGCTTTGTCAGGCATTTGCTTCCTAAAGAAATTACTATTACCAACCACTCTCATTTCCTAAGGGAATTCATGGTAAGCCATTAAGATTCATGCAGTGGCATTAAATAATTACTTCTTTATATATCTCCCGCTGCCTTTTTTTTATCAAGTATATTAAAGATCAGGATATAGAAATCTGAAGAAAAATCACATGCATGCAAGTCAATTTGTGCAGAGGCAGACCCAGTATCCGTTATTAAACAAAGTGTGCCCACAGCAATGGAGAAAGGAAGTTGAGTTCTGTAGAAAAAAGTAAAGAAAAACTAGTAGACCAACATGATGGTGGTGATAAACCTCAGGAAATACCATAGCTGATAGGAACTGTACCCCAGTGGGCAGTCAGCAGTTTGGCATGGAAGAGACGGATTCCTGTTTTCCTTTAAATCCATTTCCAGGCATGCTAGCATAGGATGGAGCCATTTCATGTGCCTTAGTAACACAAGGCCAGGCCAAGAGGATTTCTTGTGTGGGCTGGAAGCAAGAGCTAAAATGGAGGGAAGGGAGCATCCTGAGAGTTGAAAGCTTTGAGACAGGAAGGGGAGGGAGGGCTGGGGTAAAGCTTGCAAGCTGAGGCTGGTATGCTATGCTGCCAGTCTTGACTCTACCCTGGCAAGGCCCCACTCCCATGTGGCGAGCAGCCGCACAGGTTCGGAAGTGGCTTTGGAAGAGCGAGAAGACTCACGGCTTCCCTCTTCCTGTGTGCCATGCTGGGCCTCAGCTTCCGTAGCCATAAGATGTAAGATCCCACAGGGTGTGGTGAGACTTCCATGTGCCAAATTCAGTCAAGAGCCTCTCACAGTTCAGTGTGGTAGGTGTGTGACAAAGCTTATTCACTTCCTCCTTTCCAGCTATCCATCTCTAAAGCCCACACTGATGACGGCTTTTATGGCTTTATTTGTAGAACAGACTGCTTAAAACCCTAAATGCTAGCTAAACTGTGAAAGTGCTACTCATCCAAAGAGAGTTGCCCAGAAGTCTGTGCATGGCACTGCACACATGCCGGATCTTAAGGACTTGACTAATTTATAGCAAAAGGAGCCTATAGCAGGACCAGAGCAGTCTGGGGTTCTGACACTGTGGACAAACAGGTTAGATTAGGAGCAGATGGAAGTTACTCTCAATGGAAATGTGTATACCCGGAGACTCATGAACAGACCCTATACCTATAAACCCAAGGATGCAGTGAGAACTGCTAGTGCCTGTGTGGGTACAGGCATGGATATGTGGAAAGGTACACGTATGTGCAGGTGCACACTGGTGCACATGTATTGCAGTGTTACATGTATGTGGTAATGTGTATGTCTAGGTAAGCACGAACTTGTGTGCATTTTTCTGTGGAGGCCAGATCTCATTCACCTGGGTTCCCCTCTAGGAACCCTAGCCTTGCTCTCTGTGTTGAGAAGGGATGTTCCATTGGTCCAGAGCCCGTTCATTTGGTCAGTGTGGCCAGTCAGTCAGCTCCAGGGTCCCCTCTATCTCCACCTCTCGAGATTGCATGTGTGCACCACACGCCTGACTTTTTATGTGGATGCTGGGAGTTAAACTTGCGCCCTCATGTTAATGTGATGTTTTACTGAGCCATCTATCCAGCTCCAGCATGGCATGTGTAAGTGGCTTAAGCCAGAGCGTTTGCTCGCATTTTACTGCACCCCACCATTTCTCGTTGCTCTGGACCAGACCATTGTATCTTGCCCAGTCCTTCAGTTTCAGCCTCTTTCTTGATCCAAAGCCAGACAACAGGAATGAGCTTGAGATCTTGTAGAAACCAAATGGGGTTTTATCTGTCCTCTCTCCCTGTCAGTGAAATACAGCACTTTCAGTTAAGTTGAATTCCGATTGTGTTTTTAAATTCTTTTTTAGTGTGATATGTGTAAATTTGCATTATGAAGTTACTCCATTCCTTCAGCCTGGCAAACCTCCTCCATCTCCATTTACAGTTCTTGTCCTGGCATCACTAGGTACTCAATAAGTTGAGTTGTCATTGTAATAGGGGGAAACAGAACCCTGGAAATAGAAGATTTTAGTAGCCTCGGGGAAAGGGAGTATTTCAGAAATTCAAAGAGGAATTGAACTCAGCATATGAATAAGTGTTTTAATTTAATGCAGGGTAAAATTGGAAACCATTCTGGCCAGGAGAGGATTTCCTCTGTACAGCGTGATGATTTCGAGAGGGTGATGAGGGTGGGGGGCCTCTCTCAAGACTCATAGGTGGCATCTTGGTACCTGTTAAATGAGGATGCTAAATGCTTCTGGGTGGAACCATGACAGGCTCCAGGTCTGCAGTCACAGAATGCAGAGTCATACCGTGGTCTGCACTCTGTCACCTCCAAGCGACATTGGCCTCTTTTCTTTTCTGTCCCATTAATTTACTTCTCCTTCAGTTGCCCTGGCAGTCCTGGCTCTAAGTTTCCTAAATGCGCGCTTGCCTTTCCCAGAGTGCTTTCTTACCTCTGCCCAGCTCCGGAAACTCTCCTGGGAGGCGAGAGAAGCGAGAGGGAAAGAATAAAGTTGAGCATTCCCAGGGAATGGGCTACCAGTCCACTGAGTTCTACATCTGACTCCCGACTGTGCTATTAAGGAGAATCATAGCTCCACCACCCACTTCTGGCCTCTAAATACCAGTTTTAGATTCACAGCAAAACTGACCAGAGCGCAAAAAGTGTTCGTTTTGACCTCTCTTACAGTCAACACCATATACCACAGCACAACACATCATTTGTTCTAATTGATTATTTTTGTTTGTTGTTTTGTTTTGTTTTTTTTTTTTTTTTTTCCTTTCCAGTTTCTCTGTGTAGCCAAGCTGGTCTCACTTGTGATCCTCCTGCCTCAACCTCCCAGGCCTTATCATTTCAAGCTTGCACCACCACACCAAACCAGGATCACACTTTTTGAAGAACGGCGAAGCTAACAGATTAGCCCCTTGGACAGCAGAGCGCTTCTTTGCTGCTCACAGCTCTGGGTTTATCTGTGAAGGCCCTGCCTCAGCACCTGGCCTCCTGCTTCCCAGGGCCCCTCCTGTGTGATAAGTGGTGGCTAGGAGATTAGGTGAAAGGCTAAACAGAAGGAGGGCCGGCTAGATTGCTGCCCCTGGCTTCCTTTATCTGGAAATTCCATTCTGTGGGATAAGGAAGTTGAGAGAAGCTATGCACTAATGCTCTCAAGTTACTTTATAGATTGTTCCCTTTCATTCTCTCCTCTCGTTTTCACCAAAGACCGAGAAGAGGTTGACACAATGACTTAAACTTATTTTCTGTTGAGGTTGTATCTGAACATTCTATAAGTTATTTTTATATAGCGGTCAAATCATTTCTGTCAAAGTTTGGGAGAAGCTACAGTCCTGATTTTATTTTATTCCCTTTTTTTCCTACTGGCAAGATGGTAAGTATTGTGTTTTTTCAGAGAATGGAGCCTAAGAATAATTTAAAATGGGACTTGGAAAATAGCTCAGTCCATAAAGGCTGAGAAGCCATGAGGACCTGAGTGAGTTCTGTCTTCAGAAGGCTCCTGCAAAAGGCCTGATGTGAGAGTGCCCATTTATAAGCCCCTGCCTAGGGGACATTGGGACATAAAGCATGCCTGGGGCTCCCTGGCCAGCCAGCTTAACCTGCTCAGTGAACTCCAGGCCCCAGAGAGGGACCCTGTCTCGAAAAGGCAGCACCCATGGGTTACCACTTAGTTTCCACATGCATTGGTATGCAATTACCCACGTGTGCTCAACCCACGCCATCCACTCTGGCACGTAGCTTTATCTGTAACAACTGGTATGTTAAATAGATCTCTCACTCCACACCTCACCTAAGCCACAGCCCTATGTAGCTCCTAGAACAACAGGAATATTACCAGACTATACAGCCTCTCTTTAGTGCCACACAGCCAGCTACCTAACATGTCAGCCAGGGTGGCTTTGTGTTCTGGCCCCCATGTTGCTCCAGTCACTCTATGCTGATGCTCATTAGCTCAAGAGGCCACTGGCACGAAAGTGAAAATCTTCCACATCTAATTATTTTCAAACGGACTAAGCAATTTTAGCCACTGGAGCCCGCTCGCTTTACATAGCCTGTGAAACTTTACCCAGCATCTGTTGGCTGTTGATAGATAGCAGCTACTGCCTTTCTAAGTTCTCTAGTTCAGAGATTCCTTCTAATGGGCTCCCTTCACCCCAATCTCCTGACCTAGCCTTTCCTCAGGCCCCCCTCTCCTCAAAGAGTTCCCTTACACTCACTCTTCTTCTATGTGATGGATGACCTTTTGCCCTGAGCCTCTGAATGGCCTCATGCTATGAGATTGTTCCCTCCCAGAAACTCTAAGTACCCATGGTCCCTTACCCATCTGGTGTTCATATCTTCTTCCTAGATCAGCAGCCAAAAGACCTCTTAGAACACATGCCCCCCCCCCCCCCCCCCCCCGTGGGCTTACCCATGGCAATACGTAGATGGGACTTCAAGCTAAAGACTGGCTCACTGCCCACTCTAGAAAGGATCAACTCTGCTCTTCACCATTCCTCCTGTCCCCTTTTGGGTAGCAAATTGTGTGTGGACTTTTCAATGTTTATTGAAAACTCAGGTATTGTGCCTGGTTTGTGTATATTTGTCCTTTCTGTTTGTGTACTAGGAGAAGTTATGATGAAACTTTGAGATTACAAAGATCAATGGCACGTTTCTCTTTTTAATACAAATGACTATAATGCTTAAAATGCATCGAGTGCTCACAGTGTGTTGGGCTTTACATGCATTTTTATTTAATCATCATAGCAAATGAAGCTATACTTTTGTTATTTCCCATCTGATGGACGCAGAAAGTGGGATCAGAGAGTTTAGTTGCCTCACTAGGAGTACATCGATGTTGTCAATGCTGGCATACGAATCTAGTCTGTGAGGCGCCTATGACCTGCCCTTGTGTGTCACTCCTAAAAAGGTGACTTTCTGTAAGAACACACAGGGAAGTAAGCAAACAACCTCATCAGACAAAAAGCCACACTGCAGAGAAGAGATGAAGATGTTTTTGTCAACATTCGGGACTCAGCAGCATCCTTTGTAACTCTGAATTCTCTGCTCACAGGTTTACCCCAGAGGACTGAGCTCTTACTTCTCCCTTTCAGACCCCTCTCCCTTTCCTCTCCTGACCCTCTATTTTCGCGTGCCTTTGACTGCTTTCGGACCCCATTTTATGACCTTTCTTTGTGGAGTCATACATCATTGCTTCTACAAACGTACCTGACCGCTAGATTCTCTCAGAATGTCTCCCAAAGTATCCCAGAGAGATGGTCAGGTCAGCCTGAGTAGTGACAGTGCCTCACAAAGAGTACCTTACTCAGAGGCTTATGACTTCCCCCAGTTTTCTCTCTGGATCACTTGGTGAGCCAGGATCAACCACTATTTACAAAGGGTTGCCAGGTGTGATGGCATGTAACACAGGTAGGTGGATCTCTGGAGTTAGAGGCCAACCTGGTCTACAGAGCGAGTGCCAAAACAGCCAAAGCAACATTAGATGATGTCTCAAAACAAATAACAAAAACCAGTGCACATGATATCTCAAAACAAATAACAAAAACCAGAGTACAAGATGGAAGGGGTTTTAAATGGGACTGAAATCACAAGTGTTTTAAAGGAAGAAGTGACAACCCGAAGTCTGTATAAGGCTGATTGGTGAAACGGTGAGATCTTTAAAAAGATGCTTTTAATATGTCTATCATGAAAATCTTAAGAGTATATAAATAGCAGAATTATTTGCTAACGTAGTTCCACTAACAAAAATGCAGCTATGAAATCAACCTATAGCTCAGGGGAAATATAAGCATATTTATTGTCTTTCCACTGTCCTTGGAAACACATGGCCTTTAAAACAAATTACTAAGCACAACTATAGAGCTGTACATGGTATTTTATTAGTCTTATTGTTCTGTATTTATAAGCTCTTATTGAGGATGTATATGGGACTGTTAAACTTCCATACATTATCTGCTAGATTGTAGGAGAGATAGGCTTGTCTGCTTCCCTTTGAACCCTTTAGCATCTTATTATTCACGGAGTAACAGACACTCAACAAATGGCATTGCCTAATTACTCAGCCCTGATGTCAACTGTAAAGAATAGGACAAATTGAGAAATCCTTCCTATGAGCACAGAGTCAAGGAGAAGTAAATGCTTTTTTGCATATCTTATGCTTCAATTCGTTCCTTTCTGGGTCAGGACAATGGATAGCTATTGCGAATTTTTGTGTCCTTCCTTTGTTTCCTCCTCACTATTGGCTCTGCTCTACACCAATGCAAATTCGAGTCTGGATGCTTCCCATTCCTCTTAATGAGGGTCTGCCTTTGAAGACCTAATCAGTCTCTGGTTTATCCCCATTTTAATCCTTTCTCTTCGAATGGCAAGCTATAGAACCTTAATTAAGTATATAAAAGGCTACAAAGCAAACTAAGAGGCCCATGAAGAGGGGGGATCAATCCTATTCATGGGCTTTTCTGGTGACAGTAAATTTCAGGAGTGACCTTCTTGTCTCCTCAGTGCGCTGCGACGCTGAGTTGGAGAGACTAAATGTCTTTGTCCCCACGGTACTGCAGCTAGCTGGCTGTGACGATACTGTAAACAGACAAGTATTTCTGTGTTTTCAAATATCTGTGTAAGTCATACATCTGAAATAACAAGTTGATTTTACTATGACTTGTGGATCCAGTAGCATGATTATGCAATGCATTCATATACCCCACACCATGTAAATACGTTGACAGCTTGATGTACTGTGGCAGAGTATTTCAGCCTAAGGTGATAGGCACTGGATCCCATCCACAATGTGGTTGTCTCCCTTCACTTTATGGGACGGGGTGTTTAATCACATTATTACCTTCTTCTTTAATAACTTTTTAACTCAGAGATGATAGGAGAACTCATCAAGATATGAGAAAACCATGTTGGTAAACATGCAGCAATTATGAAGTAGCAGCAGCTAAGCAAATAACATCTGATCTGCCCTTGGGGGAAAAGGATAAGCTAATAGGTTGGTGGATGGAAAGACAGACAAACAGACGGATGGATGGACAGGCAGACGGACAGATAGATAACACCTTTGGGGATTATGTGATATTGTACACTGTATAAATGATAATCCTCAGGGCAGCGTCTTATCTAGCCAACAGGCCTCAAACTTATTATATAACCAGGCATGGCTTTGAACTTCTCACCCTCCTACGTGCACGTCTTGAGGGCTGAGTTTACAGGTATGAATCACCACAGCTGGGGCTGGCTTTGACCATTTTCGACAGGGCAGCACCTTCTTTGTGGGGAAGCTATATAATGTTGTAAGCCATTCATAGTATAGCACTAGTTTCTATTCAGATTCAAAGTCGAAACAATAACTATACTGTATTTTTGTTTTATATGAGCTCTTGAAATTTTAAAGCATGTTTGGAAATTCATAGGAATGAAGAGTTTAGCAAAATGCAATGCAGTTGATGGAGGTGAGCGCCAAAACAATACACTCTCAAGGCGTTTTGTGGATTTCATATACCTCTCCTCTCCAAAGCTCAGGGGTTTCTGTTTTATGTGATATTAACACAACTGGCTTTCAATTTAGGCTTAACATTTATAAACACATAACCACATGTCATCTTGTCAGGCACTAGGCTACATGCAAAGACATAGGCTATGCCTCCAGGATTCTACCCTGAACCTTGTGAGAAATTGTGATCCCGATTATTTTGGACAAGTAAAGGTGGTTTCAACAGAAGGCAACTCATTCATACATGTTGGCTCCATAGGTCAGAGGAGTCCAGTTACCTGACCTCAAGTCTATTGCACTTTCCAATAAAGTTAATCTACACAAGAAAAAATGTTGAAAACATTTCTCTGTACACATTTTCGGCTTACCGTAAGATCCAGTCTGGTACTTCAAAGGGAGATATTCTGTTACAGACTTATCAGAGTGAGGCGACGCAGTGTGCAGGTTCCTGTCCTCAGGCTATGGAACCAGGCCAGTGTGGATGTGCAAGATAAACCCTTGGCAGTAATGACATGACTCAGAGTCAAGCTTTATTTTGGTTTTCAGTTCTGAGCTTCAGTCTCCTCATCTACCCAACCAATATGGCTTGAAGATACATTTTAAAGAATTCTGGAAAAATTGGAGCGCCATACAGAAGAGAAACAGCCAGAATTCCCAGAAAATAGTCTAGATCTTGGTAGCTGTGAGTAGTAACATGAGTGAGAGTGGAAAGTAAAATTAAAGATAGGTAAACAAAGCTACTCGTTATTGTGTTCGGGGACGTGTAGGCTCTGTTTTCAGTCAGATTGATCTTACTGAAGATCTTTTGTGATAACTAGCCCTTGAATAGTGTCGACAATTTTATGTGATACATCACAAAAGCATGCTTAGATTTATTTTACTTTATGTGTGTAATTTCCATGAATGTGTATGTTGTGCATCATGCTCGTGCCTAGTGCCCAAGAAGGTTGGAAGAAGGCATCAGGTCCCCTGGAAGTGGAATTGTGGATAGTTGTGTTGTTGCCGGGAGCTGAGCCTGGGTTCTCTGCAAAAGCCTAAGTGTTCTTAACTGATAAGCTGCCTCCTTGGCCCCATATGTGATGTTTTAATGACCCTATAAAATGGGAGTATTTTAATATCGTGTCTATATTTTTGACGACTGTTACTATAAGATAGTGGCATGAATAAGCATGAATCATGAATAAGCATGAATCGAGGAGTCCTTAACTCTTTTTAAACTTTGTATAAAAAATAATTATAATCCAGGCCTGGTGGCACAGGACTATAATCCTAACAATTTTGGAGACTGAGTCAAGAAGATTGTGACCTCCACTGGGGTACACGATGAGTTCAAGTTCAGTCCAGGCAACTTAGTGAGCTCCTGTCTCAAAATAAAATTCCAAAGGTCTAAGGAAATGGGTCAGTGGAGGAGCGCTTCTCTGTTGTGTGTGAGGCATGGTTTTCAGTCCTTAAAATAGTAATTATTACACATAGTCTTTGAGTCATAAAACTTTTTAATTCAATTAATTTATGGGACAGCTGGCTGTACTTAAAAATATCTCTAATTTGGGAATAAATAGGCTCTATCTCCGGTTATCATAGGAGTACACAAATACATATTTTATTCAAGACTGATTATTATACAGATTTTCAAACTCCAGGCATAACTGTAGGGTTTCTTTTTTCTTCTTGTACTTATTTCAGAATATTTTTTCATATTTCTTGGTCAAAAAGCACTGAGGTATTTAAAGTGATAACCTTGAACATTTGTCTATGTAAACAAAAATAGGAAGAACCTTGTACAAAAATATGAATTCAGAGTTTCCAGATCTGATATCATATGAGAATGAAATAGATAAATATAGGAATGATTCATCATTTTATGATAAACTAAATTTCTGTTGTCAGGGGCTGACTTTTGAAGATGATCAATATGTAGATATCAATAAATAGGATTAAGTAGGTTCCAAGAAGGCAACTTTGTATTTGTAGGCATAGAGAAGTAATGCATGTGTTCTGTTCATGTCTGTCCTAATTTACACAGCCATCACTCTCTTAATTAATCATGAGCCTTTTAGAATAAGCACTGATTTTTAATGCTGTAACCTTCAAATCCAAAGACTATGATCTATCTTGTAACAAAAACATCCCAGTTCACATTGTAATCTCATTTTTATCTCTGTTCAGATGATGAGCCATGCTTGGAATAATTATAAACGCTATGCCTGGGGCTTAAACGAACTGAAGCCTATATCCAAAGAAGGCCATTCGAGCAGTTTATTTGGTGAGTATGATGCACTTTGATTTGAGGGTATTCTGGTTTTGGTTTTTGAGACAAGTTCTCACTCTCTTAGCCTCGGCTGGCTTGAAATTGAGCACATAGCTCTGGTTGTCCTTGAAGTCACAGCACTGCTCCCGCGTTAGGCTTCTGTCACAGTTGCTTTTCTGTTGATGTGAAGAAATGCTATGACCAAGACAGTTTACAGAAGAAAGTATTTAATGGGGCTTGTAGCTTCAGAAGGTGGTCGGTGACCCTCATGCGGGGAACTTGGCAGCAGGAGGCAGGCAACTCACTGGAGTAGTAGCTGAGAGCATACATTCTTATACATAAGTAGGAGGTGGAGAAAGACTCACTAGTAATAGCATGGGTTTGGAAACCTCGAAGCCAGTGACAGACCCCAGTGACACACATCCAACTGGGTCCATGTATTCAAATATGAGTCGTGCTCATGGGGCATTGTCATCAAACTACCACACCTTCCCAGAGATTGTAGTTATGAACCACCACTCCTGGCTTTCTATGCTAGTGTCTCTTCTCTGAGTTCCCGGAATTGACCGATTGTCAAAAGGCTGTTGGAGTTCTGTGATTCTCCAGGCCCTCCATGTTGCTAGGAAACTTGAACCTCTGCTGGAACTGTGGAAAGATTGCACATAATGTATCTTTTAGAAAGAACACCACCTCTGTGTCAGAGGGACCCGTGTAACTCTAAAGCAGACTGATGCCCAGGACTGACTTCTAGTGATGGAGTACATAGCAGGGTTTTAAGGTCTGGGGTGATTCCTATAGAAGAGTATTTGGTTACCTGCATTAAGGGTTTCCTGCTACAAAAACATTCTGTCTCTACAGATAAGCTTGCTGAAGCAATGGGCCGTGGTGATCCCTTCTGTAACTCACTTTGGCCTGTAGTTTTCCACTGTTTGTTTTGTGAAAGGCAAGGCAAGCAGATTAGGCCAGCTGTTTGAACTTTCATCTGTCTGCTTTTTACTGTATTGCCCATGGTCCTCTTAGCAACACTCTGATTGGCACTGTTTGTATTAATAATGCCATTACTGTGGAAAGAAGGAAACCACCAGCAATGTTTGATGGGTTCCTCTGAACAAAGACCTTCTCAGGGCCACCTCCTGGGCTTGGTTTCTTTCCAGCGCTCAAACCTTTAATGGGGCAAAGGAAAAGAAGTAACTCTGTGACTGCCGAGGTCACCGGCATGACTTTCCATGCTTTCACTGAACATCTTAAAGTCAGAAATCAATTTCTGCTGACACTTATGGAGCAATCATTGCATAATGCCACTCTGCCACCTATCATTTCATCTCATTTTATGTACATTCTTGGAGAGAGAGAGAGAGAGACAGAGAGAGAGAGAGAGAGAGAGAGAGAGAGAGAGAGAGAGAGAGAGAGAGAGAGAGAGAGAGAGAGAGGTGCAGAAAACTTTCTCAGAGATAGTTACCTATGCACTGGCATAGCAGGGCAGGAACTCAGTGTGATGACACCATATTCCTAATCCTGGTACCCAGCTTTTCTTGTGGACTTCTCATCAATTTAGCCCCAGTTCTATCAGTGGTCTTGAAGGCGATAACCCAGATCATTGCAATATTTGGTGGTGCAGTGTTGCCAGCGTGCTTAGAAACAGTGACTTGTCAAAGCGTGAGGTTGTCTGGTAGATACATAAAGTTCCAGGAGCCACTGGGATCCCATGCAGGGAGAAAGGCCTTGCATTAAAGAGGGGAAGGGGCTGCTCTGTCACCATGATGGGAACTTGAGCCTGGAGTGAGTACCTGTAGGGGAAGTGACTTCAGATGTAGCTACAGTAGTCTCTCTCAGGACTCTGTGACCAGGTCCCATGAGAGAGCAGAGGAACAAATTTAAATGAGAAACTGGAATTTCATGGTAAGTCAGACGTCCTTCTCTGCTCAGTGTTTACTATTATAACTTAAAACAAAAAACCTGAATCTGAGCTGGCAGATGGCTCAGCGGTTGAGTGCCCTGGCTGCTCTTGGAAAGGGCCTAGGTTTGATTCCCAACACCCACAGGGCAGCTCACAATTGTCTATTAACTCTAGTTGTAGAAGATCTAATGTCCCCTTCTGATCTCCATAGCCACTGCACGTGTGGTTCACAAACACACACGAAGACATCCCATCTAAACACACAAAATAAATAAATAAATCTTTAAAAATAATGACTCTATTTTCCTTTCCTCTTAGTGACGGTTGATCAGATAACTCAGTTTTGTCTTAATTCGCCATAATCTTCATTGTTAATAGATTGATCAGAATAATAAACTTTAAAAACATTTATGAACCAGATAAGCACCTATTCTTTACAAAAGGTCTCAAATATTAATATGGCAAGATGAACTATTAATCAAGAGGTATCTATTTCCATTTTCAAATTAGAATAGGCTATGGAAGAATTTCTTGCATAATAAAATCAACACCAGGGACTTACTGCAAAAAATTAAAAGTCCTTATTTTTGAAGGTGAGGAAAACTTTAATTGCCTTCTTTAGAAGTATCTGAGCCAAATTCTTTGTCTGCAAGTACCTGTGCATTCTTTCAGCAAACCATAGAAGCAAGGAATATTTCTTTTCCTTTCCCCCAGTTTTTGGGGAGTGGCTTACTCAGAATTTGGTCCCCTAGAGCAACCTGTTTTTCAGGAGACAGTCTCCTCTGTGATCCTCGTTTTTGCCAGTCATTTGTATGCAAGGAGCCCTTCCACACCTTTTCTTCCTTCTGATGGCTATTTCACCTGTTTGCCAGAATAAGGAAAACTAGCTCCTTACTTACTTAAAATGATGCTAACGAACATGAGAAGTGGCCTTGAGTTGCCACCTCCCAGTTCCACTGTAAAAAAAGAAAGCAGAGCCAGTGTTTGGACAGAATTGTTTCTCAAAGAGAACCATTTGTGTTTGATCAGTTGAATTCAGTATGAAGTATAACCACAACAAAAAACAGCTCTTAACGACTGAGAAATAAGAAATCAATGATCGTATGAACCTGGTATCGTGTTTCAAAATGTGACCTGAAAACATTCCCCTTAGTTCCCTTAATTCCAGTTTTGTTTACAAAAAAAAAAAATAAATGAATAAAAAAATAAAAACCAAACAAACAAAAACAAAAGGAGCATATTTTTAAGAACATTGGATTACGATAAAGTGTGACACTAAAAGCTTTCTAACTTTCATGTCTTTATCATTATGTAAGATTTAAATTTAGTCTGTTTTGGAAACTTAAGCATTTTAATAGTCTATTACTTCTGGTTTCCTAATGGTAGCTTCTCAGCTTGTTACTCGAACAGTGTGTGCATTGAAGTGTGTTCCATTTTTATTTATGGGTTTGCACTGAATAAATGGAGTACTCAGACTTTCACCAACCATTCATTGAACATCATTACTACAGTCATAAAGGGTACCATGGAGAATGTGGCATGAGTAAAATGCAATCTCTCTCCTGTAAGGTTTGTAGACTAAAGATGACAGAACATCATGGGTACCTGAAAAGTGTAAGATCTACGTGTAGTTGGAACTCAGAGGGCATTTAAAGAACCTGGGTTTGGCTAGACAAGAGAAAGTCGTTGGGATAAGCCAGGGCATTATAGAAGGTGGAGGTTGCATGTCAGAGTACAGAACACCTCCTACTTATTCATGCTTTTGTTTTCTGAATTTTTATCACCTGTGGCCAACAGCGGTCTTAAATACTGAAGAGGATACTAAAAATAAGAATCCTTATGCTTTAAATGGTATGCAATCCTGCATAAAATACTGAAATTGTGACCACCCCTAGCTCTGGCCTGGCCTGGATGAGACGCATCCCAGTATCCACACTGTATTACCCGCCTGTCAGTCATTTGGTAACCATTTTCCGTCATCTCTCTTGGCATTTTATTCTTTGTGTCCAAGTCACCCTATTTTACTAACGGTCCACAAGTACAAGAGTACCATGCTGACAATTTGAGTGTGCCAAGGAGAAGCCAAAAAAGTATTCCCTTTAAAAATAAAATTACCTCTTATTCAGCTTAATGTGGAAGGGTAGCAGGAAACTCGTATGCTGAGGTCACTAAGACCTATAGTCAAGGCAAATCTTCTGCCCATGGAACTGGAAAGAAAGGAAAGAGAAATCTGTGTTAGTTCTGTTGTCCCAAATCAAACTGCAAAAGTTATGGCCAAAGCGTTAACATGGAAAAGGCATTAAATGTATTTATGCGTAGGAAAAAGGTAGTGTGTATGAGTACTATCTGCTATTGCACACATCCCCCAGGGTTCTTGAAACATATTGTCTGCAGATAAAGGTTGACTATTGCAATGATTTAAAAGAGCTGGGGTGGTGATAATTCTACACCTAGCAAATTTCACACAGGTACACTCCAGTGCAACTACACAAAAATTAATGACAACTGCTCCTTTGCTTCAGGCTTATTTTCCTTTCCTTTTCTTTCTTTCTTACTTTCTTTCTTTCTTTCTTTCTCTCTTTCTTCCTTCCTTCTTTCCTTTCTTTCTTTCTTTCTTTTTTTTTTTTTAAATACTAGAGAATGTATTCACAAATGATGTTTCCAAGAGGTTTAGTTTTTCCAACTTGGAACAAGTATTAAAGATTAGTTTTGTAGCCTATAAAAATACTATGAAAATCTTGGTTTGGTATGCTATATTTTTATATTTTATTTTTCTGAAGGAAATTAATAGCCTATTCAGTATTGCTGTTTGTTAATGAGTCGAGAATTACTCTGCCTTTCTAGGTGTGGTCAGTTTGTATATATCTCAAGAATATTGAAAGATGTTTTGGGTATCTTTCAGGCAGCATCAAAGGAGCGACAATCGTAGATGCCCTGGATACGCTTTTCATTATGGGAATGAAGACTGAATTTCAAGAAGCTAAATCGTGGATTAAAAAAAATTTAGATTTTAACGTGGTAAGTTAAATTGAAGATGCTCACTGAGACCTTAAGTTTTAGCCTACCCATGCCCTAAATGGGACACATTCATTATAATCTGTGCCAGTAGAAACAAATTCAACTTTTTTATGTATGCGTGTATATGGATAATGCCACTGGCTGTAAAATTCCTCTAGGGTTTTCCACCTTTTTCTTCCTTCAGTTTTTGAGACAGGGTTTTCTTACTACCTAGGGCTTGCCACTTAGCATAGGCTGGCTAGCCAGAAAACCCAGGGATGTCCTGATGCCAGCTCTCCAGCACTGGCTTTACCTGCACATGCCACCACAGCCAGCTTCCTTCCTTCCTTCCTTCCTTCCTTCCTTCCTTCCTTCCTTCCTTCCTTCCTCCTTCCTTCCTTCCTTCCTTCCTTCCTTCTTTCTTCCTTCCTTCTTCCTTCTTCCTTCGTTCTTCCTTCCTTCTTCCTTCTTCCTTCGTTCTTCCTTCCTTCTTCCTTCGTTCTTCCTTCCTTCTTCCTTCCTTCCTTCCTTCCTTCCTCCTTCCTTCCTTCCTTCCTTCCTTCCTTCCTGCCTCCCTCCATCCCTCCATCCCTCCATCACTCCCTCCTTCCCTCCCCTCTCTCTCTTTTTCTTTCTTTCCTTTCCTTTCCTTTCCTTTCCTTTCCTTTCCTTTCCTTTCCTTTCCTTTCCTTTCCTTTCCTTTTTTTATTTGCCCTGGGTTCTGGGGATGAAACTCAGGTCTCTGCTGCTTGAGAAGCATGCCCTTTCCTGAGTGACCCCTACAGCTCCAAGTGATGCAACTTTAAATAGTACGACATTCTCATGCTCTATCCTTCTCTGCGTTATCCAGTCTTCCTGTTCAGAATACCTCAACAATCCTATGAGAAGGATACTGAAGCCTCTAAGGCTTATGCCATAGCTGGTTTTATGTTGGAGCTGTGACACTGTCATGGAGCCATGTCCCAGGGTCATGTCCCAGGTATTTAATCTTGACATCGTACAAGGCACATAGCATCATCAGCCACTGTCGCTTAACTAGGCTTCCAACTTTGTTGCTTTTGTACTCCTATTAGGAAAAGAAACAACTCACCTACATCTAGATCTGTGTGCATAAATAACAGTCTTCAGCTTTCGTATATTTGCATTCTTGGCAAGTGACCTGAGACCCAGTGTGCTCTGAGGGAACAGTACAATAGGGGGACACCGCTCTAATGTTTGATGAACATGTAGGGAGAACTATGTCTCCTTGGATCTAACTAGACAGCCATTGTTTTGAGCCATAAGGGTGTTGGCAAGTAATTGATTCTTTAAAAAAAAACAAAAAGGAAGCATGTTGTCCCCAACTCTTTAAAACTCCTTAACTTACGACTACACTATTGGTATTATTTTAAATCTGAGAATTCTTTGCAGAAATCTTTGTAAGCCTCTTGTCAAGCTAGGAAGTGTTCAGTAATACCTGGGAATCCTCATGGCCGAGGTGGAAGACACATACGCATCTTGAAATGGGACGGAAGAAGAGGGTGCTTCTGCCCACCCTGATGCATTGTCACTCCTCTGCTCCTGTGGAGAGTGGACACTAGACTTAGCCGCAGTGTTAAAAAGTAAAGCAAGTCTTTGCCCATCACTTTGACTTTAAAACATACACAAAATAATAAGTTTTAATATTTTGTTCCTCCTTCTTAGATTAATTGCTATCTACACTACATTTAGAAGGTCTTATGGACAGACTAAAGTTTCTGATTAGTCTTCCTGACAACTGACTCTGAATAGGAGAGAGGTGATATTCTGACACTGGAGCTTTGGAGCTCATGTATTTTTAATTTTTTAGATTTATTTATTTTCATGTACATGAATGTCTTACTTACAGGTATACATGCTTATATACTATGCATGTGGCTGATGCTCAGGAATGGTCAAAGAGGGAGCTGGTCCCTTGGAACTCGAGTTGTAGGTGGTTGTGACTTCCCAATTGGGTGGGAGGAACTAATCCTGGAGCCTCTACTAAAACAAATGCTCTTAACTGCAGGCACACACTCCAGCCTCAAGCTCTTGCATTGTAAATGCAGAGAAAAATGGGTATAAAGAGCCGCTGGTTCAACTTTACAGAGCTGTTGGATGGAATCTTATGTGGCAGTTCTGATAATACTAATAAAACTAAACATGAAAACTTAAGAGTAGAAAATGTGTTCTTTTAGAAATTCTTAGTAAAAGTAAGTCTTGTTTATTTGCCTGCTGGCTTTCGCAGTGTCAGCAATCAAATCCAGGGCCTTGCATGTGCTCAGCAATCATACTAAGCTGTGGTTCAGTTGGTTTAACAATGCTTATTAGTAGGAATGAGTCTGGCTCCCTCCCACACATGCTCATCTCTGAATGATAGATGATGTCTCTTCCACACCTAGGAACTCTAATGACATTAGACCTATGAGCAGTCCCAGGCCCCTCTTCTGATTCTTGGGTTTGTCGGCCTGATACATAACTGGTTGTCCAAAACCTCCCTAAATCCCACAGCAATGCTTTGTTCTCATGATGAGTGGTATCCCAGCTCTCAACTTGAGGGATGAAGAGACTTGGAGGGTAGCACTGTTTTATTTTTCCAAACTCGGTACAGAGGCCTCCCAAGGTAATAGACAAAATGTCACTGTAGTAGAAGTTTGATTGGCTGGCCTCAGGCCACTAATTAGGTGAAAAAGAGTATTTCTGTGGGCCACCAGAACCCCTGAGAAAGCAAAGCAAATCTAAATAGGGACTGGAAACCAAAATAGAAGCCAAGAAAAATATGTCACCAGGCCTCCTTGCTCACAGGGTAAAGGAGTTAAGCTATCATTAAATATTTATTAAGGTGTTGACTTTTAAATTTTTAAGTTTTATTTAAACATATATTTTACTACTATTGATAATCAGACTGCTTTAAAAAACATAGTTCTAAAAATTGTAGCCATGTGTCTCAAATTTCTATTTGTTATGGTGTGTGTGTATGTGTGTGTGTGTGTGTGAATGTGTATAGTGTTGTGGTAGGTATTGGTGTGTGTGTGTGTCTGTGTGTGTGCATGTGTGAGCATGAGTGTGTGTAATGTTGCGGTAGGTATTGTGCGTGTGTGTGTGTGTGTGTGTGTGTGTGTGCGCCTGCGTGCGTGCATGAGTGTATGTATGTGTGGTTTGTGTGTATGTGTGTTTGTGTGTGTGTGTGTGTGTGTGTGATGTTGTGGTAGGTATTGTGCGTGTGTGTGTGTGTGTGTGTGTGTGTGCGCCTGCGTGCGTGCATGAGTGTATGTATGTGTGGTTTGTGTGTATGTGTGTGTGTGTGTGTGTGTGTGTGTAATGTTGTGGTAGGTATTGTGCGTGTGTGTGTGTGTGTGTGTGTGTGTGCGCTGCGTACGTGCATGAGTGTATGTATGTGTGGTTTGTGTGTATGTGTGTGTGTGTGTGTGTGTGTGTGTAATGTTGTGGTAGGTATTGTGCGTGTGTGTGTGTGTGTGTGTGTGTGCGCCTGCGTGCGTGCATGAGTGTATGTATGTGTGGTTTGTGTGTATGTGTGTGTGTGTGTGTGTGTGTGTGTGTAATGTTGCGGTAGGTATTGTGCGTGTGTGTGTGTGTGTGTGTGTGTGCGCCTGCGTGCGTGCATGAGTGTATGTATGTGTGGTTTGTGTGTATGTGTGTGTGTGTGTGTGTGTGTAATGTTGCGGTAGGTATTGTGCGTGTGTGTGTGTGTGTGTGTGCGCCTGCGTGCGTGCATGAGTGTATGTATGTGTGGTTTGTGTGTATGTGTGTGTGTGTGTGTGTGTGTGTGTGTGTGTGTGTGATGTTGTGGTAGGTATTGTGTGTGTGTGTGTGTGTGTGTGTGTGTGTGTGATGTTGTGGTAGGTATTGTGTGTGTGTGTGTGTGTGTGTGTGTGTGATGTTGTGGTAGGTATTTGTGTGTGTGTGTGTGTGTGTGTGTGTAATGTTGCGGTAGGTATTGTGTGTGTGTGTGTGTGTGTGTGTGTGTGTGTGTGTGTGTGATGTTGTGGTAGGTATTGTGTGTGTGTGTGTGTGTGTGTGTGTGTGTGTGATGTTGTGGTAGGTATTGTGTGTGTGTGTGTGTGTGTGTGTGATGTTGTGGTAGGTATTGTGTGTGTGTGTGTGTGTGTGTGTGTGTGATGTTGTGGTAGGTATTGTGTGTGTGTGTGTGTGTGTGTGTGTGTGTGGATGTTGTGGTAGGTATTGTGTGTGTGTGTGTGTGTGTGTGTGTGGATGTTGTGGTAGGTATTGTGTGTGTGTGTGTGTGTGTGTGTGTGTGTGATGTTGTGGTAGGTATTTGTGTGTGTGTGTGTGTGTGTGTGTGTGTGATGTTGTGTTAGGTATTGTGTGTGTGTGTGTGTGTGTGTGTGTGTGTGTGTGTGTGTGTGATGTTGTGGTAGGTATTGTGCGTGTGTGTGTGTGTGTGTGTGTGTGTGATGTTGTGGTAGGTATTGTGTGTGTGTGTGTGTGTGTGTGATGTTGTGGTAGGTATTGTGTGTGTGTGTGTGTGTGTGTGTGTGTGATGTTGTGGTAGGTATTGTGTGTGTGTGTGTGTGTGTGTGTGATGTTGTGTTAGGTATTGTGTGTGTGTGTGTGTGTGTGTGTGTGTGTGTGATGTTGTGGTAGGTATTGTGTGTGTGTGTGTGTGTGTGTGATGTTGTGGTAGGTATTGTGTGTGTGTGTGTGTGTGTGTGTGTGTGTGTGTGTGATGTTGTGGTAGGTATTGTGTGTGTGTGTGTGTGTGTGTGTGTGATGTTGTGGTAGGTATTGTGTGTGTGTGTGTGTGTGTGTGTGTGTGTGTGTGTGTGATGTTGTGGTAGGTATTGTGTGTGTGTAGAGAAACACATGACACACCTGTGAAGCTACAGCAGGGCATCGGGTGTCTTCCTCTATGGAATCCCACTTACTGCCTTGAGACAGGGTCTGTTGTTGAACTGAGAGCAGCCATTTTGGCTAGGCTGCCTGACAGCAAACTCCTGTGACTCTGACCTCACCCTAGCCCACCCACTCTACACATCAGAGTACTCTGGTAACAGATATGTGCATCCAATCTTAACTTTTTATACGGGTGCTTGGGACTTGAACTCAGGTCCTTGTGCTTGCAGAGCAAGTGCTCTTACCCATTGAGCCATCTCCTTAGCCTTACACTATTCATAGCATGAGAAGACTTGAAATATTTATCGTGCCTTTCTCTATTAACAAGTGTTACCGTATTTCCCCATAAAACGTGTATTATCAAGTTGAAAGTGTAGCTTAGTTGGTAGAGTGCTCGCCTAGTTTTCACAAAATCCTAGACTCAATCTGCAGCACCATTACAGACTGGGTATGGTGGCATATGCCTGCTGACCCTAGCACTCAAGAGGTGGGGAAGGGCAGTCAGAATTTCCAGGCCAGCCTCAGGTGTATACAAACTTCAGGCCAGCTTCAAGTTTTTGTTTGAGACCTTTTTGTTTTAACAAAATATAAAGTTAGAGTTCCTCATATTAAAAAGAGTAGTGCATAAGTTCAAGAAAGGTATATGGGTTTGGGTTTGTTTTTTGCTTTGTTTTTGGAGGCTTGGTGGGGGGTTGTTTTGTTTTGGTTTGGTTTGGTTTTTGGTTTTCAAGACAGCGTTTCTCTGTATAACAGCAAGCTCCTGGCTGTCCTGGAACTCGCTTTGTAGTTCAGGCTGGCCTTTGTAGATCCACCTGCCTGTGCCTCCCAAGTGCTGGGATTAAAGGTGTGCGCCACAACCACCCAGCTAGGTATGTTTGTGTTTGTGTTTTTGTTTTTCTTCTTTTCACTGCATGAAACAGTTCTTTAGCTCAGTGTTTTCTAGTTAGTTTTATAGAACACATGTGAGAATTTCTCTTACATTTTCACACTCAACACAGAGCTTCAAGTGATGTTTCAACGGCTGCTTGATTTTCCTTCTAAAAACACTGAGAATTTCTTTTTGCATTCATGTTAGAGGAGCACAATAAACCTTACCTAAAATAGAAAAAGAAATTTATTTCATTTTTAAGGCTAACATGTAGTATTGTAGCCTAGTGGGCGCATCCATCATCGCCTGCATTTAAATCAACACCTTTTCCTTATAAGGTATTTAGCTGAGAGGCCAAGGACTTATTGTTTGTTTTTAAAGGTAACGCATAGAAGTGTATCCAATGCTACTGGAAGAAAAGAAGAGATAGAATTGAGATAGAATCACTATCCTGGGAGTTTAATCCTGGAGTTCCTAAGTATAAATAAGTCCTATAGTTGAGATTGAATGTTTGTGTGTGCAGAATACTGTTTCTATCACTTAAAACTTACTTCTGCAAGTGCTTTTCAATGGGTTTATAATGCCATTCACACAAGCCTAACAACTTGATTCATTCACTAGCACAAAATCCAAGTGTCTTTTATGACTGGTTTTAAATAAGTCATCAGGCTAATGTGATTTGGGGAGTAAAGAGCTGGGGTCCCCTTGATAGAACTTGTGCTCAGCACAGGCACCCTCATGTATACAAATGAGATAGAAAATGTTTAGTAGCCTCTGACGATCTTCCCGATTTCAATTCAGTATAAGCCTAGGATTTAAAAAAAAAATCTAGATTCTTATTTATTCATTATCCATTCATTCATATGCCAACTATTTACCAAGCTCTTCCTAAGGATCAGTGACATCAGGGGCTTCTCTAGCAGGAAAAAGGGACACCTTAGCTGAAGCTGGGTTATCTGAGAAAGATGAGGAGAAAGGCAAAGGCAAGACGGGCAGGGGAGCTTTGACAGTTAGCACCTGGTGATGATTGATTTGATTGATTGATTGATTGATTGATTGATTGATTGATGCTAATGAGTTTTGCATAAGCATTGGTATTTCTTTTACAGATGAAAAGTAGTGGTATTTTCTTTTACAGATGAATGTAGTAAATTCATTTTCCCAAGGTTACGCAGCAAACAGGAGCTATGGTGAACAAGGTCTGCCTAATTCATTCACCCTGTTTTTCAGTGGTGGGGAAATAGAGAGTTGAGAAATACGTACACATCCTAAGAATCTGAGTCTGGGACTTAGGCATGTAATCTTCCTCTCACTGTGCTTATTAGACTCTGCCATTTAGTGAGAACTAAATCAGTGTCTGTGAAACAAAGCAGCTGCCTGTCTTGTCCTACTTCCCGACTCCATGGGGGAGACTGTGTTGGAAGGCCTGCTCATGGAATACAGCGGTAGCTGTGCTAAGTCATTTTTATATAGTTGGAATGTGAGTACAGGTGACTTACACAGCATTAAGCTACCCCTAAGCAGGTTTGTGGTGGCTCCTGTCACAGCGACATGCTAAAATAAGGAAAACAGCACCGTTCCTGTGTGAATGCTACTCAGTTCAATTTCGAGCATCTCCCATATCACCACTTTGAAAAACAAACAAAAACAAAAATCAACACTGTGTTAACTAGAGGTACTGAGAATTATCTCTAGTAACATGGTAGAAATTTCTCCGGATTGCAGTGCCTTACACGAAGTCTCTGAACACGAAAAGCTAGATAAAAAGCTGTCCTTGCAATGTCTTTCAGCATTGCAGTTAAGTACCACTTGGTGTGGGAGCTGGAACTTTCTTCGGTAGACAAGAATAGAGCAGATTAGCTGGTTCCAGACACTGACATGGATGCTGGCAAAGCAGTGCCAAGTGCCAGGGTTGTGCCTGTGACGTAATGATCCCTATACATTTGATGTGCTAGAGGTGTTGGTGGCAAGGTGACTTTTTGTTTTTTGAACTTGCAGATCTACACTCTAAACATGCTCCTAGGTTTCGCTTTAAATATTCACGCCAAAAAGCTGTGGAGAGTCCCCTGGGAAAGCTGTTCGTCCACATTTACCCCAATGCTGTGTGTGCTCACATGCTGAATGAATGCTTGGCTACCTGCCCCACAGTTCCATGCTATGGAGCATGAAAGAAGTGACATTTGCCTTAACTGTGCTCCTAGAAAAGGTTTGTTTTAAAGCAGAATTATATCCTGATTGGTGCAGGATGTAATTTTCCTGTTGAAAGGAATCATGGGATATTTACCATTTGATGCTTGGGGTGCCTGGCCAGGAGTAATTATCTAGGTCATGACCCTAATAGGAACTTGCCCCTCTCGTACTGATTACTGGTAGCTTTGAGTTGCTACTTGGATCCTTTCTGGGCCTTCATAGCAAAACCAGCCTGTTAACACAGACAGCACGGTTGCTTGCCTGTCTTAAGTGTCTAAACAATGTGAACAGTCTTAAGAAATGTATTCTGCTGCTTATGAAACTGAGAGCTTCAAGGACATAATGAGGGACAGTAGACACCACTGCACTTTACATATGCTCTTAATCCATGAAGTGTAAAGCAACAGACTTTCTGAAGTTGCATTCTTTAAGGAGGCATAAGTTCTATGAGCCCAGGTTTTCTATGATGCAAGGTTTTCTGTACAAAGCGGTGTTACCATATGTGTGGGTACTGTAGCATTGCTCCTGGACATAATTAATACAATGGACTGTAGTGGGGAAGTTGTTATTAATCACAGTTATTGCACTGGTATGCACTGTGGCAGCTATAACTGAATCTTCTGTGTTTGTTGTGTGTCACACTAGCACAGGAACCCGTTCTTACAGATGTCTGTGTAGGACGTTGATGGTGTTTGGTGCAGTCATTGGTAAAAGGAGAGTTTCTGAATTTAGGGATCAAATGTTCTCTTTGAAAAGATCTTTTCAACTCGATCAAAATATTGTGCTGCATAGAATCCTAATAGTTAAAGTCTGAACAAGCTTTATTATAAAATCTCTCTCTTATAGCCCAAAGACTCAAAGAAATAAATTCCCTTCTCAAAAGAAGCTTATGATTTTGTAGTTTCTCAGGCAAATGGGAGCTGGGACTGACTTTGCTCTAGAACCATCATATCTTTTTATTCTCCTGGCCAAGCTTGTGATTGATATTAAATATTATATATCATGCTATGGGTAATTTTGATGGTTAAGTTGCTTATAAAAATGAAACCTAACTGTAATTTCTTGTGCTCTTCAAAATGCTGTATTGCCTAGTGAGATTCTCTCAGACATTTTAAAATGGGTTCTGAGGGGGTCACTTAATTTGTCATCAAATTGGTGTTAGTCCACATTCATGCGTTCATGATCAGTTGACTAGAATGAAGCCTTTCCCAGCACAGCTATGGGGCAAGGTGTTAATGTAAGGATTAGAAGAGGAGAACATGAATCCCCCTCCTCATTTAGCAATCTTTGTCAATTTATCGCATAATTGTAAATGTCTTATAAATGAGAGAAGAAAAAATTAAGAGAATTCATGAACTTGAGGCTGAACTCGATGAACTAAGGGACCCAAGTTAGAGGTACTGTCCTAGTCAGAGTTACCATTGCTGTGACGAAAAATCTCGGTCAAAAGCAACTTGGGAGGTAGGGCTTATATAGCTTTAGTCACAGTCCTGAGGGAAGCCATGGCGGGAATGAAAACTGGGCAGGAACCTGGAGGGAGGAGCTGATGAAGAGGCCGTAGAGGAGGGCAGCTAACTGGCTTGCTCCTCCTGGCTTACTCTGTCTGCTTTCTTACAGAACCCAAAACCATGACTTCAGGCTGAGCGGCACCACCCACAGTGGGCTGACCCTCGCTAGTCAATCACTAACTAAGAAAATTCCTATAGGCTTGCCTACAGCTTGATCTTATGGAGACATTTTCTCAACTGGGGTCCCTCCTCCTGGACTACTCTAGCCTGTGTCAAGTTGACACAAAACTAGCCCTCGTCAACTTGACACACAAATATATCACTGTTAAGCCATAACCTTTCGATCTTGTTCACCCTCAAGATTACATATCAATATCAACATTACAGTGTAACATTCAAAATTTTAAAAGACCCACAGTCTAAAAGTTTAAACATTCAAAATTTTAGTCATTTTAAAAAACACACAGTATCTACTAAAACCCCAAATGTCTGTGAAACTCCAGATCTCTTTAAAAGTTCGAAGTCTCTCGAATGTGAGCTCTGGTAAAAATCAAAATTAAATTAAATACCTTGTTATTTCAAGAGTGGGGAAAAACCAGAGCACAGTCACAATCTAAATAAAACAAAATCAAACCAAACTCCACCAATGTGAATAATTCAATTTCCAATATCCAGGATACACTCACGACCTTCTGGTCTTCTCCATAGGGCTCTACTCCCTACAACCCACACAGATTGTCTGCTACGTTCAGGCTGCCTCCCCTCCCAGGCTGCTGCTTGCTGTTCTTGGTGGCATTCCATAGTACTGGCGTCTCCAAAATGCTGGGGCCTTTGCTGCAACTGGGCTGCGCTTTTACCAAATAGCCTTTCCCGGGCTCTCTTATTACCCCAGCCCTGCCACCCAGTGCCAAGCCTCAGCTGCTCTCCTTGACCCCCTTCATGCCATCAAAACCAGTACCACCTGGGTGACCTTTACACTATCGAGCATGGCTGCCAGCACAAGGTACAATCTTGGCTGCCTTTGGAACAAAGCGTCTTTGTGATAACTCTGAGGAAACACTTCCCAGAAGATCGCACCCCTAAAATGCCAGTCTCCTTTTAGTCAGGGCTAATTCCTCAGCTCCAACTGGCCAGAGTTGATTATCCTGGCAAAGCAAAGGTTTCACATTAGTGGTTCTGGTATCTTGTTAATCACAGACAGTTCTTCAACCCCAGTTAACAAGAACCATAGATTCTTAATTCAAAATAAGCAACAGCCCAATAGAGTCTTTAACTGGCTCTCAAAATTCCCTCTGGAGTTTAACAAACCGGAAGCCAGGCCTCCATCATCTGCATCTCTCTCAACACTCTTCTTCCATTCTCCCGGAACAGCTCACCAAGCTTTGACTACTCAATGGCTTCTCCAGCCCCCAAGTTCCAAAGTCCTTCCACAGTCCTCCCCAAAACAGTATGGTCATGTCTGTCACTGCAATGCCCCACTATCTTGGTACCAATCTCTTTCCTAGAGTTACTGTTGCTATGATGAAACACCATGACCAAACACAACTTGGTGAGGAAAGGATTTATTTGGCTTACGTATCCAGGGTCGCAGTCCACGAGGGAAGCCCGGGCAGGAACTGGCAGTGGAGTGCTGACTACTGGCTTGCTTCACATGGCTGGCTCAGTTTTTGTTCTTATAGACCCCAGGACTACCATTCCTGACTGGATGGACACTGCCCACTAAGCAGCCCCCACCTCCGCCAGTCAATCAAGTGATTAAGAAAATGTGCTACAGGCTTGCTTACAGCTTGATTTTATGGCGGCATTTTCTCAGCTGAGATTCCTTCCTTTCAAGTGACTCTAGTGTGTGTCAAGTTGACATAAAACTAGTCTGCAGGGGTACTAAGAGAGGCTCATAACCAAAGCATGCTTTCTCGATGACCTGCAGTACTCGCCTCCTGAAATTTTCCTGTAAATTTAATTATACGGCCTGTTTTATTAAACTCATGCATGAATCGGTGCTAGAAGAAAAACGGAAGAGCAATCTCTAATTAAGATGGACTTAAGAGTATATTACATTTTCAGATATTTTCAATCTGTAGTTGCTAATCAGTGTGACATTAGCATGTTGGTGAAACTTAAAGGGCTGAATATACTTCTCGAACTGGGAGTCCTATAAAACTACACACTAGACACTATGGAATATAAGGGATAGATTATTACAATGCAGTTTTAAATGAAGTACTTAAAAGGCCACTTAGATTAACTTATTTTTACATGAAAAGTAGTTGAAAGAATCAGACCCTTTGTGTGTCATTAGGGTGAGTGGAAAATTTGTTTAGAATATCTTGATGCATGAATGTTGAGAGGAGAAGTGGGAGCTCCCCCGTGAGGTTCAAGATGACACATAACAATAAAATGATTCACACACTAATATTGGAATAAGCCGATGGAAGGCAGGCCTTTGTTCAGGCTGAGCTGACAAGACCTGCTAATAGCAACTGCAGGCATCACTCTGCCCAGGTATTATGTACTGACTGCCTGACATTCAGGGGCTCAGAGTGTCTCCTTGGGAATTCATTCCCATCTTTTACCAGTGACAAAACTGATATTCAGATAGAGTGAACCAGTTCTCCAGGATCTCAGACTCAAAAAAGATCAGCCTTCAACATAATCTTCTAAATCACGCAAGAAATTTTAATTTATTGGTGTTTGTGTATACATGGTGTGGGGATCTCTTTCTCTCCTCTCTCTCTCTCTCTTTCGCTCTCTCTCTTTCTCTCCCCTTCCCTCCCTCTCCCTCTCCATTTCTCCCTCTCCCCCCCCCCTCTCTCTCTCTCTCTCTCTCTCTCTCTCTCTCTCTCTCTCTCTCTCTCTCTCTCTCTCATGGCAATGCCCACCCTTTTGCATAGGTTCTGGGATTCAAAGTCAGGCCCAGATACTTGTATAACAAGCCCTCTTACCCACCGGACCATCTCCCTATGTAGTGATATTTTGTTTGTATTTTAACAAATAAAGCTTGGTGGAAGGTCAGAGGAGCCAAGTAGCCAGCCACTAGAGAGTCCTCACATCCACCAATGCTCAGATGCAAGAGTGATCCTTTCCTCGGAGTGACTGCAGACTGCATCTGTCTCCACCAAACCTCAGACTGCATTTTCAGCTGCACTGCTCTTTGCAAACCTCAGACTGCGCTGAGCTCCTGTCTCCTCCTGCCCTGTGTTTCTCTCTAGTGCTGGGATTAAAGGTGTGGGATCCCAGGCGCTGAGATCACCTCTGTGTGAGCTCTGTCTTTCTTAAGACAGGTTCAATCTCATGTAGCTCAGGGTGGCCTTGAACTAACAGAGTCCCTCTGCCTCTGCCTCTGCCTCCCGAGTCCTGGGATTAAAGGTGAGTGCCACCACTGCATGGCCTCTAGTGGCTTAGCTCTGTACTCTGATCTTCAGTCAAGCTTTATTTGTTAAAACACAAAGAAATCACTATATCCCTAGCCCCCAGGCCAGCATTTTCATAGCTACTAAACATCTTGTTATAGGATGAAATTCCTCACCCCCTCCCTTTTTTTTTAACCTAAGATCCTAATGAATGACCCAACGTGCTTAAATGTCAATCTTGTGGCCTAAGCATAATATAGTCTAGAATATTATGAGAGCTCAGACTGAGGTTTGTAAAAATGGGGTTCGGGGGAAATGAGGCAGAAGGAATTGGAAAGAGGCTATGTGTTGAGATGTAGTTCTAGTTTCCAAACACAGGACAACAGAATTGTGGTGCTGTGATATTCTTGAGCAAGAGTTTCGAAGACAAGGACATCCTAATCGCTGGGAACCTGCATGGCTTCAATGGTCCAGACTTTGCCTTGGGCTCCCTAGGTGATTCAGTCCCTGCAACTCAAATGTCATAGCCGCTGACCTTGAGCACAGCACTTTGCAAGGTTATCTTTCAGTATCTTCTAGCAGAGCAAGATAAATAGAATGCAGGTCTGGAATACACACAGAGCTGGATCAATAGCTCCTTGAGTAACTGCATCCAATAAGTGATTGATGTCTAGATTGAGATATATTTCTGATTTCAATTGACATGGCTCAGGCCCCCACCTTGCAATAATTTTTATCAGATGTCTACAGAACGGTCTTGACTATTCAAAGTTTTCAGGTGAGGAATAGGGAAAGCATACGTAATGAGCCCAAAGCCGGAATAAGAAAAGAAAGCCATCGTAGTATGCTTCAGTAAGTGAAACCAGGAGGACCCAATTTCTGGTTTAAAAGCTAAAATATGCAAGTACAAATTTAGGTGAATATGATTTAAGGATTTAGAATCATTAGATTTCATTAGACATTATTTCTCTTAGATAGGAGAGATGAGTTGTGTGAGCCAAACTAAATTAATAAATTTTCCCTGTTCTTTGTCAGAGATTGTATGGGCCAATAGCAGTGTTTAAATGATCTCCCATTCAAAGTGATTCACAATACAGAGGTGTTTAATCAAAATAGATAAGTTGCATATCACGAATAATCAGTACAATTAAACAGACCCACAGCATGGTTTTATTCAATGTTATCCAATGGTTCTCTCTAACTTCTTTTCATAAGCTTTCTTTTGCAGGAACGTAACTTATGTTATTAGATCCCTATATCTTCTGAGGGAAAGCACGTAGGGATAAAATAATTTATCTTTTGTTTGTTTGTTTCTGAAAATGTTTTCTAAAATGTAGACTGAGCCAGTTTAAGGATCTTGTCATTTTTTTCATTGCTGTGTTCATACGACCTAGGACTGAGCCTGGCACATGGTAGTTGCTCAATAAACGATCCCTAAAGATGAGACTGTCTCAGATGATTTTCTGAGTTCAACTACCAGATGCTGGCTTTGTACACTCTAGTTTGCTCCTAGCCCTTGTCTTTATCTATGAGTGGCTTGGTGTTACAAGCATGTTTTCCCTGCCAGTCTGTTCCCGCCGACCCTCTACCACGCCAGCCCCCAATAACATTCAGAGACTCTGTATTTGATACAATCCTGTTGGCCAGTCACTATTATTGTTTATGGGCTAGCTCTGTCTTAATTATTAACCCATTTCTACTTTTCTAAGTATTTCCACGTGGTCATCTTATCTGAGCGAGGTGGGCCGGCATCTTGCTTCCTCTAGGCTCTACATGCTGACTCTCCTTACTACTTCCTCTTTCCTCCTTATCTCTTAGCCCCACCCATCTTGCTTTCCCATTGGCCCAACAGTGCTTTATTCATTAACCAGTATGAGAAACGTATTTACAGAATAACATCTCCCATCAGTTTGGTATCGAACAGAAGTGACAGTTACTTAGTAGGCCCAATAAAGTATACCTTATATCTATTGGAGGTCAGCTGTGCTAATAACACAATTACCAGCTACAAGACAGATGAACTTAGCAGTCAAATATTATAGAATCATAAAGCTATTGGCAGTAATTACTACTGATGCATCACAATTATCGGACCATTAATAATAAGACATGGTACATAATCTGTGAGGTATCTGAAGAGGTCAGACTAGCCAAGTTTTGAACCATGAATAAAAAACACACTGCCACTGAAATCCTAATTCTACTGTTGTTGCATGATCTTCAAAAGGTTACAGTAATCATGATAAGCCTGGCTTGTTTCTCCATCCGCAGACAGGGCATGGGTGTAATAATTAATCCCTAAGATCAGTATGAAGAATTAAAGACATCGAGAGTGGGCCAAAGCCTCTGCCACATTGTAAATAATGAAAGCAAGCTACTATTGATGTAAATAAGAACCGTGCCGGCAATGACAGCTCACATATTATCACCTTCACGCCAGTCATCTCAGAGCCGGGACTGTGGGAAGGCAAAGGCGGAGGGCAACACTGGAACTCAAGTCACTGGCTTTACATCCCACTAGCATTCTGTCTGCTGCTTTAACATAGTGGGAAAAGGTTGCTAGCCTCTTGCAGAGCTAGCAGCCACACCACAGTTTGATTGGCCTTTCAGGACGAAAAAGCCAGAAAATGAGTGAAGTAAGAACACAGAATGGGGAAAAAAAATAGTAATAAAAGCTCTGATCCCGTTGTATCTTTACAGATACAGAATATCAAGTATTGGGCCTGCTTCTCATACAGGCAAGAATTCCAGTTTATAGTCTTTTAATAGTTTTACTTTGAGTCAAAGCTGTTTTTTGTCTGCTTAACCGTATTTTGACACCATGTGCAAGGGACTTTCTGTCTTGTCTACAGGAGCACACAGGCTTAAACAGACTCTTGAAATTACTGCGCCTATCATACCGTGTGCTTTCATTATGTGTGATATCATTATGCTTACGCCTCCTTCATTTTGTCCCGTAGAATGCTGAAGTTTCTGTTTTTGAAGTAAATATACGCTTTGTCGGGGGACTGCTGTCAGCCTACTACTTGTCTGGGGAAGAGGTAAGTTGCAAAGTAGTATATTATGAAATGTCTCCAAAATACCCTTTTTTGTTAAATATACCATTTGTGGCATGGATCTAGGAAAAATCAACCCAATATTCATGTACTGGTGCTCAGTTTTATGTCACAAAATGTGAGCTAATTAAATGAACAAGCTGGGGGAAGTTTGACACTTCATATTGCCAGGTTAAGGTAAGACTTTCTAAAAAAGTATGGCTCCATTATGCTGTATAGCCTACAATTAGGAGAACAAATCCCACATGTCTGCAGACGTATTAAAGATGTTTAGTGTAATGGCAGGTTGGTGGGTGAATTTTTGTCATGAAATTTATTTTAATGTTAGCATGTAAACTTAGTAAAACCTTTCTTGAATGAAGAAAGCATGACAAATGAGATATGAAAATTACAGTACTTGTGAAATTGAGGGGCTGCAGCTCTGAGTTTGTCAGCACATAGTTCTGTAGGCTAGCGTCCCCGTGAGGAAGGAAGGCTTTGCTTGCTTCCTGAGTCAAGGCTTAATGAATTATCCTCTGCTTGGGGCAAAGCAGGGAGCTTTAATTTCCTTCTTTTCTTTTTCTTTTTTTTTTTTCTTTCTTTCTTTCTTTTTTTTTCTTTTTTCTTTTTTTTTGGTAGATTAATGACTTTTGTATCATGCTCATGATGCTGTTTGCTTGAAAGCATTTAGATAACTTTGTGAATTACAGGAAGCGTCCACCAAGAGTTTTGGGAATGGACTCACCTGTAACACTGACGATGTTAAAAGCGGATATCAAGGAAAAACAGTCACATCTTTCAACTGCTTGTCACTCAGATTTACGTTAGCCTCCGCATTCTGGCTGGGGGAAGAGCAGATCTTAGCCTGTGTAGTATTTCATGTATTTCTGTGCTTCAAACAGATTTAAGCAGGGTAATAAATGTTTAATGAGACAGGCTGCTTGACTTTGCTCCTGTCTCCAAGGTGCTTTGCTAGGCATAGTGGATGCACTCTTCTGTTTCCTCTCTCTTTTTCTCTTTGGATTTTATTCTTCCACATTTTTTTTAAGTATGTCGATGGCCCCTATGTGTCAGCCTGTCCTAAGCATCTTTCCAGCCTGGGAAGCTATGTTATTCTCCGTCTTCACTTTCCCCAGATTTCCCCACTCTCTTATCACCTGCACAGTCCAGTTTAGCATCCCCAAGCTGGAGCGACTCTAGTTTTAAGAAGCAGAGCTTAAATGGACCTTTCTCTAGTGAACAGGTCTGAGCATCCCAAGTCCGGATCTTCTCATGGTTTTTAACGTGGTGTGCTAGGATGACCTTGCTTTTATATTCCTTCATAATTTATATGTAGATGTCACAATTTGGAAAAAAAACAAGAACTGTGCCATTGAGTTTGAGGGAGTTACAGGGAATGCAGAAAGGAATGAATATATATTTCTTTCAAAGATACATCCTTTTTCATGAGTTTTATTCACTCTTGCAAGATTCTATACATATGATTATTTCTATTTCTATGAATATTTGATATATCTGTATATGCTTATCTAAATGAAATGCCCATAGATGATGTCATTTGTCTATAATTAGATTAGCTTGTAAGAATTTTTAGCTAATTTAATTTTTTGAGATTATAAAATAATTGTCATCTCCCCTTCCCTTTCTTCCTTCCCTCTGAATCCTCAATTATACCCCTGCTTGTCTCTTTAAAATTCATGACCTGTGTTTTCATTATTTGCCATTATAGACAGACAGACAGACACACACACACACGACACACACACACACACACACACACACACCTCTGTATATATACACGTATACATAAATACAACCTCTTCAGACTGTACAATGTTGCTTATATCTATATATTTTTAGGGCCACCATTTGATAACCATTGGATAACCAATTGGTGTATTCATTCCTATGGAAAGACCATGTCTTCCATTGTCAGCATTTCTGACAGTTGCCTGGGTAGGGTTGAGCTTTCCCTTATCCACATTACAGTGTGTACTAGTGTGGTCCTTGTTCAGCTCATGTTTACTCATGCTGTGGATTAGACATTGTAGGTGTAGCTTCTGTCATCTCTAAGAGACATAATATCCCAGCAAACCCTGTTCTTCTGCCTCTTACAATCTTCCTGACCCCACTTCTGGATAGTTCTTGAACCTTGGGTAGAGTAGCTGTTTTGTAGATGTATCATTTGGGACTGGCTCCATAACTCTCCATTTTGATTGGTTATGGATTTCTGGAATGGTTTCCCTCTGCTACAAATAGAAGTTCCTTTGATGAGGAGTGAGGATTATATTTATTTGTAGGTATAAGAGCACATATTTAGAATGTTGTTAGGGATTATTCTGGTTTGTTGTAGTGGCAATTGTATGTTCTCTTCCAATACCCACGACTTCACTAGCTCTGGGTAGTTGAGTAGGATTCCAGTATTAGGCATGTTGAGCGGATCTCAAAGTCTAATTAGAGAGCTGTGGTTACTGCTAAGGTGTGTAGACCACTATTGCACCCTTAGGCTTATTTAGCCATGCTGGTTATCGTTAATTGGTTCGTAAGTATAGTACCTGGGTAGGACTTTAGGTTGCTTCCCTCCTTTGAAAGCTTGCTTGGAGCTTCCTGGTGCCATGAAAACCTAATCCTCAGAAGCTTGAGGCTTTCAGGTCAATTCTAGCGCTGGGGCCTCTGGGCCCTATGTCTGATGTGTGTTATCCTCAGTAGAAACTTGCCTTCCACCTCTTGGGGAATATTTGTTGTTCATGTATAGAAAAGGCATAATGATTTGTGTAAGGTGATTCTATATCCTGCCACGCTGTTGAATTTGTTTATTGTTTCTAGAGACTTTCTGTTGAGTTTTCTGGGTGGGCATGGGGGGAGGGGCGGGAGGGGGAGATCCCTTTCTCATTCCTGTCTCTAGTATGAATGATTGTCTCATGTTTTCCTCCATTTACAATGATATTGTCTGTTGGTTTCTCATATACAGCTTTTTATTATGGTTGGGGTATGTTCTCTCTAACCTTAATTTCTATGACTTTTTTTCATGAAGGCACATTGAATATTATCTTCTTTCTACATATTAGCTTGTTTCTAAGTCTACTAAAATGGCCATGTATTTTTTTTAAATAAAGTCTTCTTATGTAGTTCATTACATTTATTAACTTGCTCATGTTAATACATTTCAGGGATAAAGCCAACATAGTAATGGTATAAAATCTTTTTGATGTGTGTCTGTATTCTGTTTGCAAGTATTTTATTAAGCAATTATTAATTTATGTTCATCTGGAATATTGACCTATAGCTTTCCTTTTTGTTTTCTGTATCTAGTTTTAGTATCAGAATAATACTGGTTCATGGAAGGAATTTGTAACTGTTTCTCTCTCTCTCTCTTTTTAATAGTTTAAGGATGATTGGCTATAGTGTTTTTGGTTTTGTTTGTTTGTTTTTTAAGTGTGATGTGAATCAATCTGGTCCTGGGTTTTTGTTTTAATTAATATGAATTTTGTTTCTGTTTCAAGCTCCTCATTTGTTATGGGTCTGCTTAGGTGCTTGACTTCTTGGTTTAATTTTTGTGTTTTAGTTTGATCTAGAAATCCATCCATTTCTTTTAAAGTTTTCCAATGTAACAGTAGCGTTTTTGTTGCCATATAAGAAGTACTTAGTACTAAGTTGGTTGAACATACCCCTCCCATTCCTTTTGTCCTAATTACCTTATTACCTGACACTTGCTTTTTGTTTCTGCAATGCACTCAGGAGAGTGTCCTACCAAGAATGTGACCAGGAAACATTATTCCACCCCAAGCCAGTTATCTGAGTTTGTTTCAAGATGATAATATAGTTGTTACATAGAAAGATCACCAACATGGCTAAGTTAATCATTACTTAGTGTCATATATGTATAAAGTTCTATACATGCCCATGCACATCAAAGAATTCTCTAGAAAAATTCATTCACATAAATTATGTCATTGAAGAGTTTCTGAGCAGCCATAATTTAGCATTCTGATTTCCTCACTGGGGATTAGGAATATTTTGAAATTTATAGACCATCAACAGATAGATATATGTAGCCCTACACTGACATCACCTAAAAAATAATTCTGAATTTATGTTGTGAAATTAGGAAATCAGCAGCTCTGGTTTGGTCTGCACTCCACGGAAGTGGTATCATTAGAAACATGAAACAGGAAGTGCGGGTGCAGGGGAACTCTAGGCTGCTGCTATGTGAGCAGGACGGAAGCACCTGCAATAAACTGGTCATAGATACATGCAGAAATGAAGAGAGCTTGTAGTGACATTAAGTCAATCCCCAACATTTTTTAGAGTCTGTATAAGGAATTCCAACAACCACAGTAATTATACAGATAGAGTCTGTATAAGGAATTCCAACAACCACAGTAATTATACAGATAAGCATGGCTAAGATAAATACTAAATAGGAGTATGATTTATTAAGAATAAAAGAGCTGTGCATTGCTCTCTACTACACTCCAGGGGAATAAAATCCACACTGGTGACAGTAAATATACAGGCGTTTAGAACATTCTCACCAGAATCTTTGAGGTGCTAGAATAAATCTGTAATTTGTGTGTACTGAAAGCTACATCCTATATAATTTGAAATTTCAATGTATAGAAATAACCTAATATTTTTCCTTTTATATTATGTATTTAACTAAATATAAGCTTCTATTTTATAGCTGTAACTTCTGTTAACACTAAAGTAAAATTATCACCAGGAACAATTTTTGGGAACTGATGCTATAGAATGCGAAAATGGTATTAAAAATTTACAAATGCAGATGAATAAAATGAACTTGAGGAAAGCTTATCAAAATGAGTGTCTACCTATGCATCTTACATGTTATGGCATGCGAGATGGCTCGGTGCATAGAGGAGCTTACCACACAAGCCTGATGACCTGAGTTCAATCTTTGGGTCCCACATAAAGGTAGAAGGAGAAACTGACTCCTCAAAGTTGTCCTCTGACCTTTACATACCTCATGGCCTTCTCATGTAAACAATTACACAAAAAATAATGTGTTTTTATATGTATGTTTACCTGCATGCATATTTGTGTACCATAGTCATTTCTGGTACCCACAGAGGCCAGGAGAGGACATCAGATTCTCTGGAACTGGACTTACAGAGTTGTGGACCATCATGTGGGTGATGAGAACTGAACCCAAGTCTCCTGCTAGAGCAGCAAGTGCTCTCCAGCCCCAGGCTTTTTAAATATACTATCTCATATTTGATAGAAAGTTCCAATATTGAACCAAAAGTGAATTTAATAAGCCGCACTGGTGCTCTCTCAGAGAGAAAGTCAGAGGATCTAGACAAAAAGTCTCTGATTGCCATAGAACAGTGATTCTCAGTCTGTGGGTTGTGACCCTTTCACAGAACTCACCTAAGGCCATTAGAAAACACAGATATTTACATTATGATTTATGGCCGTAGCAACGTTACAGCTATGAAGTAGCAATGAAAATAATTTTATCATTGGGGGTCAGCACAACATGAGGATCAGTGTTAAAAGGTGGTACATATACTGCCACAGAGGATTTCTATGGCTTGACTAGCCTCTGAGAGATCACGAATTAGGAAACAGACCATTTCTTCTACTCTTGACTTACTTGCTCAAAATATAAAGTCGCTGAAGGAATTTAAAAAAGAAAAAGAAGAGAAAGAAAGAAAAGAAAGAATTAACATGTTAAAGGGTTGTGATAGAAACCTGGGTTTGGTAGAACCCTACAATGACAAACTATAACAAAGTATAAATAACTGCTGAGCAGAAATTACATGATTGTTAGAAAAGAAACAGATATTTAAATAAGATTTAAATCCACAAAAGTGATTAAAACTGAGGAAGGACATAACCAGGCAAACTATTAGCTTAACAAAGCACCCACACGATTAAAAAAAAAAACAAAACAAACAAAAAAAAAAAAAACCTATATTACTCTTTAAGGAATCACATTTGGAGGCATTTCATCTTGAAGGAAACAGTCTGGTAGTGAGTCTAAACTAGAAAATCATAGCCAGTCTCCTGGATACAAAATTGATGGGAGAGAGGACTATCCTTCCATGATGGGAGAGAGGACTATCCTTCCATGATGGGAGAGAGGGCTAAACTTCCATGGGAAAAGATGGAGGGCATTTAGTCCAGAATTGAAGAAGCAGAGGGTGATCTTTTTTTTTTATGGCAATAGAGTTCCCTAAACCTTACTCACCAAGCTAAAACACCATTGCAAAGTGTTGAAGACTCACTGAGTAAGAGGTACAGCTTATGCCTCTTACATACCTTACATAAGGTACAGCCTTATGGCCACCAAGGAAGGGGGAAGCATTAATGAGGGGGAGATCGAGAAGCTGAGCAGAAAGACTGAGATTGTGCTTCGCTGTGGGACTTTCTGGCTTGATGAGATTGAAGACATTTGGAAATTGGAGGGTGGGAAACTGGTTTTGGAATGTATTTTAGTGGTGGATAATGACAAAATTATTTAGAAATCCCTTAGAAAATTAGGCTATATTGATGTCGCTTTATTTCACACCCAGCCTGTCACAATCTGCTCGCAAGAGATGTCTCCCAGACCATCCGTCTGTCTCCTGCATCGTTCTGCAAGAAATGAAAATGACTTACAGAGAATGTGCATGATCGAGCAGGGCTGGAGAGTCAGGGCATATGAAGCTACAGATAAGATTAGCACAGATTCTGCCAACTTGTTAATCATCTAAGTGTTGGAGAGAAATGTATCTACAGGTTTCCTAGCGACCAGAACAAAAAGGAGAAAGGAGATTTTACAGCAATTTGGTTGTTGTGTTTTTGAAACTAAGATTTGATAACATAACATAACGTGCGTATAATTTTAAGCATGTATATACTAAACTCTCCATAAAACAGAGAGTGGTCATGTAAGCAAACAAAATCGAACAATACAATTGGATCCACTGTGGTACACTCAGAAGTGCTGATCAAGAACTGAGCTCAAATTTATCCTTTTCTCTCAAATATTTTAATGATGATCTCTAAAAGAGTAATTTCAGTGCAGAAATACTGACAAAGGGACTGGCAAGATGGCTCAGTAGTTGAGAGCGCTTGTTTGGCAGAGGACACAAATTCAGTTCTTGGCACCCACATGGTAGATGCTAGCCATCTGTAACTTTAGTTCAGGGGGTTCAGTGCCCTCTGCTGACTTCCATGGATACCAGGCACATACTCAGTACACACACATGCATACATGCAGGCCAAACACTCCTCTGTGTGTGTGTGTGTGTGTGTGTGTGTGTGTGTGTGTGTGTGTGTGTGTGTGTGTGTGTGTGTGTGTAGCTAAAAAGTTTCAGTATCAACAAAGGCATAACTGTAAAAGAACTGATTATAACACCCTAAGATGTTATAATGAAATGCAATGAATAATCAGTTTTTATGTAATACAATCAAAAAAAGAATTGGCACGGTGGTGTGATTTATAAAAATACTAGTTCATCAAAATTTATAGTATTTATCATATAGTACAGTAAAAATATTTTAGTAATGCAAACGTTATGCCACCAATCCAAAATTAGTAACCTGCACATTTTTAAGATGAGAAAACCATTTGATTTTTTTTTAAATAACAGCCTAATGACAACTAGATCAGGATTTGAATCTATAATACAAAAATTAAGAGCCACATTAAATTTTATAGTCAGTTTTCTAGTGATATATAGCTTTAATGATTATACTAAGACAAAATATATATGTAGTTCTTTAAGTATTTCAGAATTAGAAAAAACTCCAGGAAAAAAAGGCAACATCATGAAAATTAAGAGCATAGATTGTAAAATGAAATGATGGAAGCTTCTTCTCCATCTCTTAATCACCACATTGTTACTGAGATAACCTGTAGCCTGGAAAGAGCTACAGAGCAGTAAGAACCAAATATTCCCCTAGTAGGAGACTGGAAGTTGGAGATGTTGGTTTGAGCATCCCTACCAGGCTCACTCACTGTGGTGATGCCATTTGGGCAGGACAGTGATTGGATGACGCAGTGACAAATGCCCTCAAGGAGCAGTCATGATGTGGGTGTTGTATGACAAAACTTTTCTTTGGGAAACACAGCACACACGTTTGTTCACCCTACATAGGGAAGGAACCCATAACAGACCAAAGTCCAGCTTGCTGAAGCAATGAGTTTTCCTGGAGTTACTTACCGGGTGAAGGACTATTTATAGCAGCAGAAATGAGTCAAAGACAGTTACATACCATAGCCCACCCCAGAACAGGTGATAGCTCCCACAGCTGGGAACCTGGGGCATAGTAAGTGCCCCGCCTGCAGGGAACTTTCCCAGGGGCCTCGGTGGGTCTAAACCTCCTCCTGGCAGCTCAGCTGGTTTTTGCTTCACCGAGGCAGCTGGTCTGGTCTCAGAGTCTTCTTTCTGCTGCTGGGCTTGTCTGAGAGACTTCTTTGCAACTTTCCTTTTCTTCCTTACCTGATTTTTGTTGTTGTTGTTGCTGTTGCTTTTCAAGACAGGGTTTCTCTGTGTAGCTTTGGAACCTCTCCTGGAACTCAGTCTGCCAGCCTCTGCCTCCAGAGTGCTGTGATTAAAGTCATTGGCCACTTATTCTGGGAGGGAGAGTCCTAGTGAATTTCCTCAGTTTTAGGGATTTCCTGAAGCTATTTTGAGGTGTTTACCTTCCAGTTTAAGGGGCTTCTCTGCAAGATGGAATGTTGCAAGGTCAGATGGAAGAAATCACATCTGTTTCCAGCAGACTGTGTCTTTGGGTGTGAAGCCATGTGTCAGACTCCGCTCTGAGTCCAAAACACCAGTGTGGACCTTCTGTTTTATTAAGAAATACAGCTTAAGAATCCCAAGCTGGAAAACTTGAACAGACTCGTAAAGAATCAGGTTTGCTTGACTTGGCTATCATGGGGCAATAAAGCCAAGATGTAACTGAAAGGGTCCATCATCTGAACTGAAAGATGATGGAACTGAAAGATGATGGAACTGAAAGATGATGGAACTGAAAGATGATGGAACTGAAAGATGATGGAACTGAAAGATGATGGAACTGAAAGATGATGGAACTGAAAGAGGTCCATCTGAACTGAGGGCCCTGAACATTTCCAGCATCTTTTCAGACAGGTTCTCTCGTCCACACTAAAGCAGTGGTGTGATTATGCCCATCTTACAATTAGCAACCAAGTGAATGTCCCCCAGATGTGCCATGGGCCCATCAGATGAAAGCAATTCTCCATAGGCGTGTCTAGGTTTGTGTCCAGCTGACAAACGCTAACCCACACACGACCGATTCCTAAGACCATGAATATAATTTGACAATGAAGATTAAGTTTCTGCCGTCTTTATAACACTTCATGTAGCACTCTGTGCCTGGTACTGAGAAACATTTTGTAAGTGGTCATTTAGTGAACTCCTCATTAGTTTTCCTACAACTTTTATTTCTTAAAATGTCAACAGAAATAGTTTTCAATGACTTTTATACTAAAATTCGTATATTGATAACATGAATAAGCAACTGGCCTAGAGGTCTGGGATAGCTGAGAAGGAAACAATAAAATAAGGTAATTGGGAATAAGCATGACTACTAGTTCCCTTATAGCGGTGGCTCTCAACTTTCCTAATGTTGAGATCCTTTAATACAGTTCCTTAAAATTGTTTTACATTACTTCATAACTATAGTTTTGCTGCTGTTATGAGTTGTAATGTAAATATATGTGTTTTCCAATGCTCTTAGGCAACCCCTGTGAAAGGGTTGTTCTATACCCCCCACAGGCTTCGACTCACTGTCTTATAGGCTGCTGTAGCTCCACCCACCTCCACCTTCAGTCAAGCTACCTCCCACATCCCTACAGACCCAGCCGCCATCTCCCTTTTTATTCGTCCTATGCATGATTCTGTGAAAGAGATGAGTTTTGAAAACCAGTGAGCTAGAGACTCTATCTAAATTAAATCACTATTAAATATACTAGGTCATTTATTGTGGACCTTTTAAATTGAATGACATTGTTGGGGCATTTTCTGAAATTACAAGCCTCAGAGAAAATGATAAAAAAAAAAAAATAAATATGAAAGGGATCCCACATATTTTCTTCAATTTAAGGGAACTACCCAATCCAGACAAAATTTTCTAAAGCATTTTAATACCACATTGATGTTAATTTCTTGGAAAGGAACAATTTTAATCTCATTTATCAAATGAAGCTCTTTCTTTGTTATTTTTACTAATATGTTAGGCCTTATGACTTGGTAGACATTTAGATTGGTCCCTGAATATACTTTATTAGGTTAGCATTTGACATCCATTACTGAAATTTTTATAAAAATAGCTAATATTTTCATATAGAAAGGTTTAGTTTAACAAAACATATTAGGGAGTAGTCACTTTGTTTATATTTATAATTAAATTTTCATGGCTGATGACTTACAGCTATCACACATAGAATATCCCATTATAATTGGTAAGTTTAATTTGTGCTTTAAAAGAGAGATGCTAGTGTATAGAATTGACTCTGAAATTACATGCATTTTGGTCAAAATGAAATTGCTACCGTTTCTTGCCCTAAATCATACCTACTTCTTCCTATTGTAGTTTTGCTGTATTGCACACTGTATAAACCTTGCTTCTATCTTTATGGTTATTTTTGAAAGCCTTAGAAGTTTATCAAGGTGACCATTTTGCCTCTGCAATCTGTGAAGCACTCTGTATCCAGTTCATTAGTAATCCCACCTGTAAAACTTACTATACTAATCTGGAAATAACAGAAGTTGGCCCAGCCTTTCATCTGGCTGCCAAGTGAGTACTTGACGAGTTAAGGAAAGGGAGTGAGTTTGTCTTGACGAACTGTTGTTGGCTCTCTAGTCAGCCCAGTTCCTTGCACATAGAGCTTCAGATTTAAACTGGTGAGAACACACCCTCATGAAAGTGCAGTTTCCACCTGAGTGTGTCAGTCTGCTAGCAAAATATCCCATTGGCTTTTAACCCTTTTGTATGAAAGACAGTGCCTTGGGGTTTTTACTGCTGTGAAGAGCCATCATGACAACAGCAACTTTTAAAAAGAAAACATTTAATTCATGTGGCTCTCTCTCATGGTTTGAGAGATTCAGTCCATTATCATCATGATGGAGAGCATGGCGGCATGCAGACAGTCATGTTGCTGGGGCTGAGACTGCTATATCGTGCAGGCAACAGAAAGTCATCTGGCTGTCACTTGAAGGAAGCTTGAGCAAAAGAGATCTCACAGCCCGCCCCCATAGTGACACACTTCTTCAAACAAGGCCACACCTTCTAATAGTGCCACCCCCTTTAGAGGCCATTTTTCTTTCAAACCACCACACAGACCATAAGCTCATTGGCCAGAGCAAATAAGCCCCATGGTCAGGATGATTTAAAGGGTTGAATAATTCAGTCATGCCTAGCCAATCCTAGGCAAAGTATTGAGCAGCATTCACAAGATGACTTAGGTAAAAGCAGGGAATCCCTTCTGCCAAAGAGGAGGGAAGATTGCAGTCATTTCAGAGAAACAATAGAAACGATTCCCAAACAGGAGTCGGTGAGCTAGAGGAGGCTTTCATATAGGAACACGAGACGAGTAAGAGTGGAAAGTCATGGTTTGGCATGAGACTGGCATGCTCATAAACTGTCAAGTGAAAGGCTACCCCTCTAGCCTATGTTTACAAAATTCTGCTTCTCCAAGTAGGACCTTCATCTCTGGGTTCTCCGTCAGCCTTTTAGATTTTAAATAGTGAAGGTGACAATGCATTTCTCTGATGTATCAGTATGGCTGTGGTCAAACTTTACATTTCCGATTTGTTTGAATGACTTTCTAGTTCATAATGACTGTTGAAACCAATATTTCTACTACTCATTTTCATTTATTTTTTTTAACCTAAATCATATTGATATGAGCTCCTAGAAGTGCATTATTGTTCTTACAGTTTTACAGAATTTTTTTTCCAGAAATAATCTCATATATTCATCTTTGACATTGTATCCATTAGATGGATACCATGACATGGCAATATAGAAGCATTTGAAATTCAACAGGGCCAGGAGAAAAGACAGAGGACTGTGGTAATTGCCCACCCATCCACAGTAGCCCCTGTGCCTTGGGAGGAGAGGATATAATATAGGTAACTAGAGGAGAACCTACTACTATATTCTAAGGTCTTTTTGAGGGAGCAATGGAATAGAATCCAATCTGATTCAAATGAAGAGAAGGCGCCGGGACATGGTGTTTAGTTCAGGATCTCTAAGCAGATGGGGAAATGTGGGCTCCAAAAGACAGGTGGCCTAGGTGAAGAGACCTTCTTCTCCTGCAGTATAAGGGGGGAAAGTAGAGAAGAGCACAGGCTTTAATGACAGTGTAGATTATTATGGAATTGTCACTGTGAGGGCCGTCTCAACTGTTCACAGGATCGCATGGCAAAGCTATCCTCTGAGACTTGTGGGAGAGAAGGTGGACATTGCAGATGAGCAAATGCGAGATGACGTTGCTGTACTAGAGAAGGGTGACTGAGGCTTAGGTGTTTCTGGGTGCTAGCTAGAGTAGTAGCCATGAATTCTCTCTCGGGCACTGTTAGGCACTTCAGACACAAGCGTGGAGAAGGCAATTTCAGTTGAGTTTTGGATGGATTTTATGGCACTGAAAAGTTGATCACAATTACAGACTATGAAGGAGACCAGTGGAGAGCAGTGGGATAAGGCAAGCTGAGTAGCTGTGGAAAATGGACTTCTTACCTTACCGGATGCAGTAGAGGAGGATTGGAGTCATTTCAGGTGACTGGAGGTGTAGATGTCTAGCTTATCAGGTAGGGTGTGTGGATTAGAAGAAATTTAAAAATCACGACAGTTTGAGTAGTTCAAAATCCATGACAGAATCATGAGATCATTGATTAAAGGAAGATTTCTACTAGACTCTGTCTGAATGGTTGATTATGAAATATATTGAATTGAAAAATATTTCATATTGTCTATTACAAAATATGTATAACTACTATATAATATATATCTACCAAACACCTATAAATTGAAATTTTCTCAGACACAAATTTACATAAAATTCATGAATATGTTTGTCAGAGTTGCCACTGAAACAAACGCAGAAAAAAATATTCATGCAGAATGAAACTTAACATAAATGGTTGTTGGTGAAGCATTCGTGACTCTGGGGCCTTAAAAAGTTAGCACAATGATTACAGTTGGCAAAAACGGGTAGAAAATGCTTGTCTGCTAATGAGCTGGATTCAATACAAGCATGCTGATCTAGGGGTCTTTGTTTCAAATTGTTACTCCTGGAATTTTGTATACATGAATGATTCTATAAATTGTGGTAGCGATGCCAGTTTGTTTTGGTTATTTTCTACAAATTAAGGTTTACCTAATTTATAAAAGTATCTACAATATTTTGTTTTGGTTAAAAATTTCCATATTTGAGAATTAGGTTCCTTCTAAAGTATGCCTTCTAAATTTTTTGTTTGCAAAATGTCTTAAAATGTCATGTCACAGACCTAGTTTGTATGTTTTTAATTAGTTCTAAAACATTTCAGAATATGGATCATCTGCAGACCTTAGGGTTAATCATCTTATTAACTGAATCCGTGTCTGCTACATTGTGATACGTTTCTCTGAGAGGTTCACTGCTATATCAGAGTAAGCCAAACAGTTGTGGTCTTAGAATTTAGCTGAAAATTAATTTGCATTGATACTGAAGTAAACATAAGTGTGGAGAGGAATGTTTAGTTTGAAGCATACGAAGTTATGTTTATCTTAACTTGAAGTACGCCATTCTTCTGAAATAGCATAGCTAGTGACTAAGTCTGGGGTTGCGCCAAGAACTCTAATGGACAGGCAAGAGTAGGAGAACATTCGGATTTTCTACAGTTCCTCGCTCTCAATGCACTTGTTTTTCCTTCTTGTGAGTCACTAGAGAGGACAAGCAGAAGCGACTGTCTCATTGGCTGTCTAAGCACTGTTTAGGTTGATGGATTTGCTTGCTTAACCTTATTTTGCCAGACTGGTGAATGCCCTTGTTAGAGCCATGACTCCAGTTTTCTTCCCATTTATAATCTGCTGCCAGCTTCCAGGTTTTAATATTTGGTTGCTACTCGGCATGACAGTTATTAAATAGTGATCTCGTTAGGGCCTGAAAGTGTAGCCCAGGAGAACAGTGTGTGCTCAGGTATGTGAGGCCCTGGATTCAATCCATGGAAGCAAAAATAAAAAATAAACAACGTCAACTCTATAGCTTCCTCTCATGCACATAAGCCAGTAAGGCAGACAGCACACTGTGTAAGTTAGTTCAGGGTTACCAATCAACTCACACAGCCATTCCAATGCTTGTATTGGGTTGTTTCTATTTCAGATTCTGACCAGACTTAACAAAAACTCAAAGTAGAAGCTTAAGAATTGATTGTGATTAGCTTTTCCCTGTTATCTGGTCAGACCCTGTGATTAGCCTGAATATGACTTTTTGACTCATTATTTAGCAAACATGTGTTGAACATTTATTGTATGTCACCAGGCTATGTCCTAGTTTCTGAGATTCAGCAATGAACAAATTAGACAGGGTCTTTGCTTTCCTGACATTTTTTTATTACAGAATATATAACATTAAAAATATTCACATGGTAACTTCAAACACTATAGTGTGCCTGAAAGACTGTAGAATTATGTGGTGAACAGTGATGACCACTGAATCAGGGACCTGAAGAATCTACAACCTTAAGTGAAATTGGAGTCACAGTCTGGATGACATGGAGCTGGCCTCGGGAGATTTGGAGGAAATCACTTTCGAAACAGAGGCCCACGAGGAGTTCTGAATTTAGAGCTGGCTTTCTCAAATGTGGAATGAAAAACAGGAGAAAGGAAGGAAGTATTGTGTGTTAGCTGTAACTGAGTGTGTTTGTGAGATTGTGAGAGACCGTGTCTGTGTGTGTGTGTGTGTGTGTGTGTGTGTCTGTCTGTCTGTCTGTCTGTCTGTCTGTATCTCTGTGTGCACATACACTTGGTTTACAGTGTCGGTACTGGAGAATCATATAACCTCTGTGTTGCAGATACTCTGATATTCTTTTCATATCCATATTAACAAGTCAGTAACCTGGGATTAGATCTTGATCTAAAGCCCATGGCCCCAAGCACATATTATGACCAAAATCAATGTGATTGGTGCCAGTTTTTTGGGTGTTTTATTTTTGTTTTTTGTTTTTTGCTTTGGTTTTGTCGAGACAGGAGGGGTAGGGAGGAGGTTCTCTGTGGCTTTGGAAGCTATCCCGGAACTAGCTCTTATAGACCAACCAGGCTGGTCTCGAACTCACAGAGATTCGCCCCACTGGCTTCTGCCTCCCAACACAGCTTTCTTTACTTACCCATGTTCATTGCTTAACATTTAAGCCTTACAAAATAAGACAGCAGAAATCTAAAGCCAATAAAATCCACTTTCTCATCAACAAAGAATAAGATGTAAAAACTAATCATCATATAGTCAAAGCACTTAAGAGGTAGTAACATACTTTAAATTTAAGTTGTGTGTGAAATTATTTGTTCATCATACCTTCTCCTGTTTCAAAGCAGGGAGACAGAGGGCTCCTTGAATTTTCAGCGGTCTGTGACCATTCTCATTTTCTTTCCCAGGGATTTCATCCTCCACCCTCACCCCCCCTTCATCAATAGGGTAAAGTGCTTTCATTGTCCAATAGTACAAGTAGCAAAAGCTTACACTATGTAATTGTGATTTCAATATGTAAATGTGGTTTCCATATGTAAATGTGATTTCAGTTTTACAGCTGCCTTTCTATTGTAAATTAAGATCAAGTACAATTCAAAATGTCAATAAAATTTATATCTGCACTGTGCAAATGAATGGAAACATTCAACCTCTTTATAAGTCAGGCATATTGGGAATGGAAGTAATTGTGAGCACTAAAGAGATGGGCATATACTCAGTAGAATTACCTCAATGTTTGGGTTGTATTTTCTGAGAAAAGACTATGAGGGGAAAAAAGCTTTGCATTTCAAATGAAAATAAAACAGTTTGCCTTTATCAGTAGACATAAATACAATACAGGTGCTATGCTTTTATGTAATTAGAGAATTCCAGAAAGCATTTAGTAATAGCTTGTAAATCTACCACTTATTGACAGTACTTTAAGAACTATCTCCAGAGTGTGAATAGAAATTTGGAGTCCTGTAACCTATTTGCTTTTGATATTATTTTCACTTACAAAAAGTGAGAAAGGAAGATTCATATTTATTATCATTTTATAAAAGTAACTGCCAAAAAAAAGTCTGCTCACTTTAGAGATGAACAATAAACATTTAATGCAGTGGATTCTTTGATGCTGTTATTGCCCTCAAAAGAGAAGTTTCAAGCCATTGTCCCTGGTGTTAAACTAATTACACGCTGGGGTTTGGAACTGCTTAAGTTTTCCACAAAGGTACATCCCAGGCTAGCCTTCCTGTTGGTTTGCACAGAGATGAGTGGGGAGTCCCACAGTTTCAGGCTCTGTCCACTTCTCTTGTTACACTTCCCACTGTTTAATTTATCTGCTCACTGCTGCCTTCCAGACAGATTGAACATCCACAATTGCCTACGCACTTTACAGATGTTTAAAGGAAAACCTCAACACCTAAGACTGCCATCCCTCCTACCCTTCATTCTTACCAAATTAACAGAAAATAAAACTGTGCGCTTTCAAAGCATAAAACATATTGTTTAAAATAATAAATTTTAAAAAATAAACTATGCTGATCGCCAAGTTTGGCAAAAGCAACACCTACTCTCAGGCATGTCTGGTAGGAATAGAATTTGTTACAGTATTCTAAACCAGTGTTTCTCAACCTGGAGGTGACGCCCCTTGGGATCAAATGATCCTTTCGCAGAAGAAGTCACCTTCGACAATGGGAAAACACAGATATTTACATTATGATTCATAACAGTAGCAACATTAAAGTTATGAAGTATCATCGAACATAATTTTATGGATGGGGGTCACCACAACATGTATTAAACGATTGCAGCATTAGGAAGGTTGGGAACCACTGCTCTAAACTATAGAGTACGTAAAAACATCCTTGGTAAAAGTATTTACTTGGGTTTGGTTATTCAACATTGAGGGATATATCCACAGCAGCTAACGAGTGTGTGCTCTCGCAAATAAAAAAGCATGCAAAAAAAAAAATTCAGGAGAAAAGGAATGGAGAAGCAAGCAGGTCATGGACTACTGAGCATCCCTTAAAATGTATGCTGTCAATTTACTTAATGGCGTGGGCAAGTATCAGTGTAGTAAAGCAAACTACAAAACTTCACGTATAGTATGAGATCAGATATGGAAGACAGAGAAATGCACAGGAAACAATGCTAAACTATAACAATATTATCCCCTGCATTTCAATCATCTTCCATCTATGTCTTTATTTTCTATATCTGAATTTCAAAGTGAAGTTATAATGGACATAAAAGTAGTAGAAATCACAACAGACTTAGAGGGGGGAAACTCAATGGTAAACTTGGATTCCAATTGTCCTCCCCTCTTCTAAGATCTCAGTTTTTATAACTTTTCCTATTAGGTATAAACCACAAAGTCTTGAAAGCCACCCCCCCCCCTTTTCTGACAAAATGACTTTACTTAATGATAACTGACTTTCCTTCTTTATGGACAGTTTACAGGTTCTGTTTCAGAAGGTTGTTATATGAATGCCGAGTGACTGTTGATAGTATCCTCAGTTCACATGAAAATGGATAAGAAGCTTAAGTAAACAGATTGGCCATAAGTCCTTGACCAATCTCAGACCCAATTACTTAGGCTTTGAATTTAACAAAGGCAACTTGAAAAGACAAAGGAGGCTTATTAGTCAGGCGGCTCTCTTTACACACGCATACACATATGCACACATTTGATATTCTTACTGTGGCATTGAAGTCTCTTTGCATTTTGCTTTGTCTACTTAAAAGTTGAAATGGTACAATTATTCTTGAAAGGTGTTTAGATTCCAATAACGGCAAAGTTGATACTCACTGCTATTGTAGAGGGTTTGGGGGATGCTGAGGTATCTGGTACCATCTGCAGAATATTATAGTTGCAAGGGGAGTGTTAGGAGAGACATGATGGTGAGCCTTTTTCCTTTGCTACAAGCAGGAAATGTTCCTTTAAGAAACTTTAAAAGTAATGCATGCTTGCTTGAGGAGGAAGGCAATGGGAGAAAGACTGTTCAGTAATAAGCCAGCCAGAAAAGGGAGCCTGGCCTGAGAGATAAAGGAGGTGCCTGGAGAAGGGGAGGACACGGGCTACCAAAAACCAGTGAGCTTCACACATCAAAACCTGGTTTCACATCACGATGGAGACCCGGAGTAATTACAAAGTGTATTTTTTTGTCAAGCCTGTAAGATTTTATTCTGTAAACGCAAAGCAAATGTATAATTATAAGACTGTAGCATGAATCGGTAGAGCCTGACTATAGGTAAAAAAGACTTAGGAGGTTTTTGTTGTTTTTGGAATATTTCAATGTGTTTTAGGGACCCTATCAATGTGACTTTTTAACAGTCAGCAGCCTTCTTTCGCCGTGGGTCCCCTACCCTGACTACTATGGGATATTAACCACTGGAGAATTTGTTAAGTGAAATAGACTTTTAAGTAATGATCTAAAGCTCTTTCAACTTCTAATTGTATTTCTAAAGGAAACTGCCTAAGTTTTGCCTATAGATAAGCCATTTGTAATTAGAGGGCTTCTTAAAGAAGTCATTATATGGGGAAAGGTGCCCAATGAGGGGAAGAATATCTCTTATGAGTGGGATGCGCATTGCCTCTAGGTCCAGACGCCTGGTTTCTCGGGTCCTGCATGATCACTGACTCACTGTGTTACGTAAAGTAAGCCCTTCATTCGTAGGAAGATCTTTTTCACTGACTTAAATTAATAGAACCTGAACTCATTTATTTTGTACATATCATCATAAATCTGGCTTTCTAGAACTGTGATACACTGATTTTTCAAGTTGTTACGTTGTAGTAGAGGATATGGTGAAGAATTATTATTCCTATACTTAAGCTTCATAACCTATTTTGTTGCTGTAAACATATTGACTCTTTCTGATTAAACTGTGCTTCTCACTAGGGAATGCCTAGGCGATATAAATATAATTATACGTGGAAATGAAAAAAGACACGGGGAAGTTTGACCATTCAGCAATACAGCTGTGTTCTCTGGACTAGAACCTGGCTAGTTAACAGAATAAGGAAGCTAAAGAAAATAAGCACCCAAAGTGAATTGCTGTTGATTCAACAGTAGTCAGAGACATGTGTTGCCTGTGTACTGATGAAATTGCCTAAACCTTGACTCCTTTCTGGCCAGAATTTTCAGTGCAGATTGCATTCCATTACAGATGCATCTCCCATGTAATGGCCAACTAAAGAGAATTCTTGCGGCTGTGAAGAGAATGTCATACCAGGAATTTTATACCCAGTGACACTGACTTTTTGGTATAGAGGGCACAGACAAACTATTACAAACACATGGAGAGTCTTCTTTATAGGAGCCTTTCAGCTGTTTCTACCTGAGAATAAGCTTCAAACAGCCTCTCTCTGTGTGTCTCTGTCTGTCTCTCTCTCTCTGTGTCTCTCTGTCTCTCTGTCTCTCTGTCTCTCTCTCTCTCTGTCTCTCTCTCTCTCTCTCTCTCTCTTGTGTGTGTGTGTGTGTGTGTGTGTGTGTGTGTGTGTGTGTGTGTGTGTGTGTGTGTGTGTGTAACTGAATTTCTTTATGAGTCAACTGGGTCTGGTGATAGTGACAGTATGTATATTAGTGATTGTATAGGTTGGGGGACTGATTGTCATTAAGGAGTAAGTGCTCATAAATGTGAAGATTTTTCTCTTAAATTGATCTTGGTGAATTACTCTAGTGTGAATATCCTAAATCCACCAAGATACATACTCTTAATGACTGAATTAGATGATAATGGGTATTGATAACTTTTAACATAATTCCGAATTTTAGCAAAATTTTTGTTAGGAATGTAAGAGGTATTCTATGTAAAGTTGTACAAATATGTATACATATGCATGTGTGCTTGTGTTTCAAAAAAAAAATCTAGGAATGAATAAAGAAGAACTGAGGATATAAGAATTCTCTAACATGAAGGTCCTAGCTTGTATTTGCCTGTAAAACTAACAAGCAAGAACTTCATAGAGTAATGACTGAACATGGAAATATATACGATTTGTGTCAAAGAGCTCAACAAGCCAGACAACTGAGCAGTCACCAAAGATGAACTAGAGTACGGTTTTTGACTTTCCTTAAAATCTAGACATATAGCAGATAAAACTCATTAAGTCTATTTAAGTTGAATGGATATAATATTGAAAAGTCAAGGCAATTGAGAAGTAGCTTGTTATCTTGAAAACAGGTCAATAAGAGTAATGAGTCATTTTTTTTTCTTTCCTCTACCAACTAGGCCCTTGGTAACCAAACAGTAAATAGCAAACCATCTCTCAATTATCCCTATTCATTAGTGAAAGTGAATTATGGAAGTAATTTACTTATTTTTATAACTGGTGATGAATAGCTACTGATGTCTCAAGAGAATGAACCACCAAGATGTCCCTAAATCAGCCTTTGATCTGTCACATTCTACTATGTATGTGCAGCCAGGAAAACATAGGTTGTGTGTCCTGTAATTCACATGACCATTGTCCAAACTGTAAGGAAAAGAAAATGATAAACAAAGAGGCTTAAAACAAGTTTTTGGGGTGTGTGACAATGTCTGATAATCTGCCTGCTAAAGTAGAATTAGCTGGTCAAACTCTAAAGAAATAAAGACAGTAAATGTCAGAACATGAATTCTTTGAGACATGTCATCAGCAGCTCCTGAGACTGACTTTGGATTTATCTATCTATGTATCTATCTATCTATCTATCTATCTATCTATCTATCTATCTACCTACCTACCTACCTACCTATCTGTCTGATAATGTTTAACCAATATTATATATATATATAAAGAGGATTTATATATGTTTAGCTAATTTGATATATACAAATCAGATTGTATTTCAGATCTAAATCTTCAAACATAGTGTGTAAATACTCTGTATGTCATAAAAATAATCTATAAACATTTGTGTGTGAGGATTTTGGCAGATATATATTTTCAGCTCCTGTAGGTAAATGCCAAAGAGGGTGGCAGCCAAGATTGTATGCTAAAACTGTGATCAGTTTTATAAGACATTACCAAACCACCTCCCAAAGTAGCTGTACCATTCAGAGACCCAACATCAAATTTGGTAGCAAGATAGTCAGTGTGATCAGTGCTGTGGAGTCAGGTATCTCTAATCAGTGTGCTTCAGTATCATACGTGTTGTTTCCAGCTTTCTGGAAAGCATCTTTTCATTCAGTTAGTTACTGTTCCTCTCTCTCCTCTACAAGCATTGTCTACTAGAGTCTTTGTCCCACTTGTGAAGTTAGGATGTTTGTTCTGTTATTATAGAGTAAATTGATTACAAAGAAACATTAACATGAGAGTCACCAGAGGTGACTAAGGGGAGATAGATGTGCTATTGAGTGAGGAGTAGTAAGTACCAGAATACAGTTCAATGGAAGAGAATTTTCTTTCTAGAACTGTGTAGCACTGAAGAGCAATGAGAGATGAGTGGACTGTACATCTCAGCATGGCTAAAGGGAGGACTTGAAGGTCCCTAGGATGGCACATAATATTTAAGGAGATGCTCAGGGCCTTGATTTTGTTATTATACATTGTATACTTGTATCTAAATATCAATTAAAGTGATGTCTCTTTTTATAAATGTTTCCTAATTACATTGTTCTGAATCTACAGTATTATCTTGGCTCTTGTGGAAATAGTTGTATTTAAAAAAAATATTTTAAGCTTGTATGACTAGTACTAAGCTAAAATAGAAATCTTTTTACCTGTGAACTGTCACAAATAGATAAAATAGCTACTTTACATGCAAATGGCCTCTTAAAACTGGAGACTATTAGATGCTGATTTTCAGTATAGTCTGCCTGAATTGAGGGGGGGAAAAACTGTGTTGTGAACCAATAATTAGATTCTCATTGTGAGATGAAGTGCTCACTGGCTTTTCCTTCTTGGCCTCATAAATCTGACCATATTTTTTTTTTCATTCGAATGCCATTAAGTGATTTAGAGACATAACTTAACAGTAAAATAAATGTCTGAACTTCAGTGACCAGCACATAAAACCCTAGATTTCGGGGTAATGGTGTCCTATTCATTTAGGAACTGGCTGTGCCATTTGCTTTTAAATATAACAGCTTGTGGTTTTGCTACAACTTTGAGCATCACTTGGCTCCATACGCCTGTGCTGTTTGCTAAACTTAAAGATTGTTAACGCCATTGCTCTGCCACTGTAGAAGCAGTGTGGTAGGATGTGCCAGACAAACCATATTGAAGTATGGTTTCTAGCTGGTGTGTTTCCTGTGCTTGGGTAGAAAACCTAAATCTCCTTAGTTGTGTGGCTCTATCTGCAGCTGTGTTCTATGTTACAATCCAAAGGGAGAGGTGTAGGAGATGTTGAGAGAGGAGTAGTGGGTAACAAAATACAATTCAGGGCAGAAATGTTTTCTCTCATTATACCGCACCATAGGACAATGAGAGATATAAGTGAATTGTACATCTCAGAATGAAAGGGAAAATGTGAAAGGTTCAGCATCACGTGGCTTGTTAAAACAAAGACTGTAGTCTTCCTCCTCACAACTTCTAGACACGCTGATCTGAGCGGGACCTTAAAGTGTTCATATCTTCCAGGGTCCCAGGTAATGCAATGCTGTCTTTCTCAGGACCACACATTGGAAACCACTGACTTGGGACATTAAAATTCCCATGGGCTTCTTCCAAAAAGAGATAAGAAAATAGATATCAGAATTTAGCTGTTGCCCTTGTGGAGGAAGCCAATAATTAAGAATATCATTTCTTGTTTAAGATATTATAATAAAGATCTTACACTAAAATCTGGGGAACAGTATATCTATGAATAGAATGTTAAACTATCAGGTTTTATTTATATTTGAGAAATGACAGTTAAGCAAATAAGTCAGGAAACAGACATCAAAAGCCTTAAATAGTTTATGACTCGGGTTTCTATCGTCATTAATGTGTAATGAATAGCTTATTTTTCTCAAGATTTTTAGTATTGGCTTAGAGTAGGTAAATTTAACGCTCCAATGGCAGTGCCGTGATTTTACTGTTTTACAGCAGATGGAACTTCTAGCATCCATACTGAGTCTTTCACTCGTATATTTACAGCTGTTTGATAAGGAAATCTCTGACCCTTATGAATGTGTTTGCACCTTATCCAACGGGGTTGATCTGAAGTTTCTGTATTGTCCATCTATAAAAACTGCTTTTCTTCCTTCTCCCTCTGCCCCTCCCATCCTCCATCCCTCTCCCTCCTTGTCTTTCCAAATGACATCACACCCAGGGCCTTCCTGGTTTTCAAGCGCTTTAAACCATGACAGGGTGATTGTTGGATGAAGGCTAGCTTTCAAGATGCTGACCAGATCAGCAAAGATGAATGTATTATGTGTATTAGTCATATCGGGAGGAATCTGCTTGGTCTAAAAACTGAATTTAAGGTCCTCAGATACACCTAGGTGATAACTTCCTCATAGTTTTTAATAGAGTTGCTATTCTGTAAGTTTGTGATCCATTTGGCAGCTTTCTGAGCTAAATCCCAGGATGGGGAATTGCCTGATACCGTAGGATGTACGCAATGTTAGTATCCTTTTGCTTTTGAAGAAGAAATGTAAGCTGGCTTAGTCCTTTTCTGTGTATCACTTCCCTATTCCACACGTCTTTTGCAGTCTGCATGGCAGCGCATAGGCACTCGATAAATATTTGTTGAGTAAATGAATTGACATTTTTAAAAGGTCACAGTTGTAAAAGAGGCTCCTCTTTGAAAGTTTACAATTTAGAAAATATAAATTATGTTGAAATGGTGTATGTGATGGGTTTAAAGAGCATTCCAGAAAAAAAAAAATGAAACAAAAGTCTCCATGGGTGCTTGAGTGGCTGGGGTAGACAAGGAATTATGTTTTCTTTGGCTGTTACTTTCATTTGAAGAGGAAAGGACCTCCTAAATTCTTTAATTTGATATTTTTGAAATCTTCCCAACAAGAAATCCATTGAGTTAGAGATTATTTGATTCCGGGAATAGTTACTGTTAACTCAGGGCCTTGTGTCACTGAACCTCATAGGAAATTCTTAGAACATAGTGCCAGTCTATTAAACACATATGCATGGTTGTCATGAGGTAAGATATGGGGAGATATCATAAGACCTTTTAATCTACGTGAGAAAATGCAAGATGCTTTCACATAAGCCAACTTCATTCAGGGACTCGCAGTGTTCAGGCACACTCATTTATTTTACATTTTGCCTATGCACTTTGACCTTGCAAATACAGTGAGTGAATGAATGAGTGGCTGAAGATCCTCCAACCAAAAACTACACATCAGACAGTCATAAGGAAACAGTTATGCTGAAAGGTGCATGCACGTAAGTTTATGTAGAGACTTTCATTCCACTGCCATTTTTATAACCAAAACCTAATTGTGAATGAATGCTGTATAAGCTACCGAATTTCTGTTGTAGTTCCTTTATTGTCCTGCCATAGGAACTGATAACAGCTATTACATACTTGGAGGTATAGCTCAATGGTACAGCTCTTGCCTAGCATACAGAAGACCTGAACTTGATCCTCAGCACTTGCCCTAAAGGGTGGGGTATTACAGAAATGTATCCGTGAATTTAAAGCAGGCACAACAAAGTCAGCCTCAGACTCAATTTTGAAAACAGAACTAAGAATGGCTTTTACATTTTAAATAATTACAAAAGAAAGCAAACATGAGAGGGCGAGACCCTGTGATTGCCAAAGCCCAGAAAACTTACCCTGAAAGTCTTTACAGAAAATGCCTGGAGACCTATTTAAATTGTGTAGGGTTGAAGAGTGTGGGAAATCATACAGTATAGTGTATGTGGAATGATGCCACTTAAAATTGTATTCAGCACTAGTCAAGGTAGACACTTAAGGTATTAAAATGCTTATGTCAGGAAGATAAGATTAATAGCATCCTATGTTTGAGGGCCTCCTCGATTTTATGGTTTTTCAATAGTGAAAATGTATTCATTGTGTAATGGAAAAATTAAAGTTCTAATGTGATGTGGAGGAAAAAAGAACTTATCTAAGTTGTATTTGTCTAAGATGCATTTCTCCATTTCTGAAATGAGAGAGTAAGACTTCAAGAGATAAGTAAATTTGCATGAAAGAACACAAGCATAAGACAAAAATGGCATCACTGCCAAATTTTCTTTGTAGTAGCACCACCACTTAATAAATTAAAATATTCACCCTTCTTCTGCATGAAACTATAAACTCTGCTCAAAAGCAATCTACAGGCATTAGGTATGTGTATGATGAATGAAGTCAAACCTCTAGACTGTTGTGATGAACTGCAGACAGACAGGTGTGTATTTGCTTAGGGAGAATGAAAAGTGAGTAGCTGACCGAAGCAGAAGCATCCAACCACAGCTAAGCACTGAGCTCAACTCCTGGAATCCAGTTGCAGAGAGGGAGAAGTGATGAGCAAAGGAGTCAAGACCAGGTTGCAGAAACCCACAGAAACTACTGACCTGAACAAGGGAGAGCTAATGGACCCCAGACTGACAGCTGGGAAACCAGCATAGGACCAACCCAGACCCCCTGAACATGGGTGTTAGATAGGAGGATTGGGCAGTCTATGGGGCCTCTGGTAGTGGATCAGTATTTATCCCTAGTATATGAATGGACTTTGGGAGCCCATTCCACATAGAGGGATACTCGCTCAGCCTAGGCCCTCCCCCAAGTGATGTGATAGACTTTGACAATCCCCCAGGGCAGAAGAGGGATGGGATGGGATGGGGGTCAGTGTGGGGCATAGAAGAATGGGAAGGATAGGGAACTGGGATTGATATGTCAAGGTCGTGCCTTTTAAAGAAGTAATTGTGGCCAGGGATGATTCTTTTGGTAAAAGCTCAGGACACTCGCATGACGAGAGCCCATGTCAAAAGTTGGGCATAACAGCTCACACCATTTGTCTCAGTGCTGGTGAGGAAGCTTGCTGTCTAACCAGATCAGTGAACTCCAGATTCAGTGTGACTCTACCACAAAAAAATAAGAGAGCAACTGAAGAAGACACCAGCCGTGACCCACATACACACATCCATATGTAACCTCCATTCGCATGGCACATACAAACATACCTTTACACACAAACACAAACCAAGCAAAATCTATGTGCATATAGATACTCAGCTTATACATTTTCAAACTTACTACTAATAAGTATACTACTTTGCTGTGTTTCATACCTGAAGAGTTAATAGCTCTTAACTGTGGCACAAGCTCAGAAGGCCATACATGTTCTGAAGGCCATGCCCTACAGTATAAAGGAGACACAAAAGAGACACGTGACTTATCCCCAGGCCCTCACACAGACAACTCATCACCGAAGAAATCTGCAACTCAGAGGAGAGCAAATAAATACGCTCTCACATGAGAAGTCTTGATTGTAATGAGCCAATAGCTAATAGCAGAAAGACTGAGTAGGGCCATAGAAAACAGACATAAAAGCTCAGCAGTTTTTGGACCATTTAGTGCGTGTACGGAAAGCCTAATACCTTCTATTATTCCTGAGGGAACCACTATCGTACAGCAAAGAAAGATGATGGTAACTATTATTGCTCTTTAAAAAGCTCTCGTGCATTTAATCACAGCCACCTTCTGATTTGGGAAGATGATTCACCATCCAGGTACTTAGAAACTGAGCGGTTTAGATGGACGTTAAGGATCATACAGGCCATCCAGGTGAGGAAACTACATCACCTGGTCCCTACTTATTGTCTTAAGAGGATGGGGATGCTGAGTCACCAAGCCAAGATAGCTATGTGTCTCATTAACTCAAGACGAGCAGATAGACTGGCTTCTAAAATGGATATAAATTAAAAAAAAAAAAGTTGAGGTTCGGTTAACTGGAAAAATTCACTGGCGTGGAATGCTTCATAACTCAAAAGTGTCAGGGACTGCAGGGATCAGGTTGTTGGTAACCGGAAAAATTCACTGGCGTGGAATGCTTCATAACTCAAAAGTGTCAGGGACTGCAGGGATCAGGTTGTTGGTTTTCACTCTCATTTTATCAAGTATGTATTTACAAGCCCAGGTCAATATATATGTATGTATGCATGCATATATGCATATATCTACATATATATTTATATGTGTGTGTACATTATATAATATATATATACATATATATACATATATATATAAAATTTCAAATAGTTTGTGATGCCTACTGTAAAAAGCATTGGAAAATAGACCAGTTGGAATTTTCACACTAATGCATTGGGCAATAATCTCTATTGGAGGGTGGATTCCACAGAAATCTATTAGAAGTCATCACTAAATAAAATATGAAGTTTCATAGTTCTCTGTTGCTGTAGCAGTCATTATATATACATTATTATACTAAGGTGTTTTCTTTTTATTGTAAAATGTAGGTCAGATACTATTTGGCATACTTTAAAGTTCTAAGTGCAATTCCTTGTACACTGTGTATTTTTCCAAACACCATGTTGATGATTTGCCCATCTTTGAAACATCAGCGGAGATGGAATGATCAACTTGACAGCCCATCTTTAGATGTGCCAATGACTTTGATTCTCATGCCAGTATTTGTTTTTCTTTTGATTATTTATTATTTATTACTCTCAGAATTTTTTTTGGAAGATGTAACTCTAAAATAATGTCCACACAGTAATGCTGAAACCTGCATCATTCCTTTGCATTTTCTGTGCATTTGTAACTTTCATATTGAATACAGATTTGAAAGACAGATAATATTCATCATATGGCTTCCTTCCAGGCCCCATTGTGAGTAAATGCTTTAAAGGACCCTAACTGGGACCAATGAAATGACTCAGGAGGTAAAGGCATTTGCCACACATCCTTCGAACCTGTGTTCAGTTTTTATAATGCATACACACACACACACACACACACACACACACACCCCACATGCGCACTCACTAAATTAAAGAAAGGACCAGAATTCCTTATCAAGATTTCACTCTATCAGATAGCCAAGAATTTTCTTGGTATTTCATCCATGTGTATTTAACTTTTACAACTCAGAAAAGTTTCCTCTTCATGTCTCCTGGTGTCTCCCAAGTACCTAGATTCCTCCTCCTCTTCCTTGCTCTCTGCCTATACCTCCTGCCATTCAGCTTTTTATTACACCAATCACAGCAACATACCTTCATACAGTGTACAAATATTCCACAAGGGGTATGTGCTAACTGCATCTCACAAGCATGTTCTGTGCAACAGAAAAAGAACTCTCGAGTTCTTCTCTACTATCCTCAATTGACAAAGGGGGAAAAGTTGCAAACTAAACCCTCTTTTTTCGTGTTGAATTGGTGACTAGCAAATTCTTAACCATAGCCCTGAGTGCCTAATTCGAAGTTTACTGTGTCTGTTACCAGGCAACCTTGAGTTGGTCACTCAGGGCACCCACAGGACTTGTTTCAGGGTGGGGGGCATCAGGGCACTGTCCCTGTGATGTAGTGGTAGCTTGCCTGCCCTTGAACAAAAGACAGAACTCTCACCAGTATCTCTCCCTTTTTCACCTTGCCCCTCTGACTTTAAATCCTCTCCACTTAAGTGTTAGGCAATGAAATCATTCTCTCTCAGGGAAAAAAAAATCAATATCAAATGAAATTTTATTCATTTATCAACATTTATTCATTTTCACCATAGGAAAGCATAAAAGCAACTTCTCTTTAAAACTTCGCAAGCTCTTAAATTTTTTATGAAGAAAAGAATCTCTTTTCTACATCATGTTAAGGAAATAGCTCACTGGTAGAGAGCTTGCCTAACATGCACAGAGCCTTAGATTAGCTCCCCAGCACTGAAGAAATCTAAAATGTCTACTTACTAGTATCTCCATTTGTATTTTTAAATTACATTTGTATTTTTAAATTAAACTTTGTACTTTCATATTGAGAAATAACACGTCTACAAGATCCTAATGGATTCTCTTTGGAGGTCACTCATGGTTATGGACCAAAAACCATACATATCATTTCTATAGAAAGCTGAAGAGCTATTAATGCTATAAAATTTCAGGAACGTGAACAACACTCTATTTACCTAATTACATGAAGGCTAAAAGTTGAATTGTTGCATAGAAAATCACAGTGAAGCATACCATAGCAATTGACAAAAGCAGTTATATGATTATTAAATGAAATCATAATTAGTTTAATAAACACAGTAAAGCTTTTAGTTTTTTAAAAAAAAAAAAAAACAGTCTCCCGGCTTTAGGTTTTGATCAACTAAATGAAAGATACAGAATGAGGAACACATATGTGGGACACACAAGGGGTAGTCCCTCTGGATCAATAGAATTAACCAGAGGGCTGGTGAGGTAGCTCAGTGGATAAGACATTCACAGGCAAGTGTACCACACAAGTATAAAGATAAGTTCAGCTCCCAGGCATGCACATAAAAGCCAGAAACGTGTGGTGGCCTGCCTGTTATCTCAGAGCCCAGGAGGCACATAAAGGGATTCCCAAGGCAAGATGACAAGCTAGACTAGCTGTATTGGTCAGACTTAGCTGTGTAAATGGAGAGCCATGTCAGCTAGATCATCTGCTAAGGGCATTTGCCCTAAGGCTTGATCTCTGAAACGGATCTGCAGAGCAGAAGAAGAGCACTCACTCCCACAAGTTGTCCCTCTGTTCTGCACACTCACACATGCCATGGTACATGTGTCTAGGCACCTACACACACATTTAAAAAGTGTTGAAGACAACGTTAAATGGAGAATAATAAAGATACCAACATCATCCTGTGGCCTGGATGTGCCCACCCACATACAACCATGTGTGCACACACATGCATGTGAACATGCAAATACACATGCACACCACATTAAAAACAGAAGAATGACAGAAACCAGAGATGGCTGTGCACTGATAAGAGTTGTGAGCAAACCATATGAGTATAGTCAGTAACTTCTGATGACACCGAGTTTTACCTTCTGCTAACTTATCTCTCCTGTGTATCTTCATTGTAATATTTAAACCTTGCAAAGTTTAATCGTAGATTTAAAAAAAATCCAGACTATCTTCTTAGTTCATATTGACTGAGAGACTAGATTTGGCTCGTTTTATGTACGAGTTAATCACCTCACTTAATGATGTACCTGTTCACTTATTTTCTGAAAGATAGTGGTCATAGATATGATGACACCTTTCATGGAGGGTTGTATGTAGTAAAAATGAATAATAGGTAAACTCTGTTTATGTTAATGGAGAATGGTGTTTGATCTTTGACAGTTAAGTTTTCAGCATAAGCATTTTAAGAAAGGCTTTGATACCCAGCATACATTTCAAACGGGAGCATGTCGGGGTGAAAGTGTCGCCTCCTGCAGCCATCTGTTCTTATGCATTCCTTCTCCCTTACTCTTTACTCTGGTGTGTGTGCTGCTCTCACACACTTCTTCAGGGAACTGCAAAGTACAAACACAAGGAAAGCAATACATCTCATTTATCGCCTTGTCCGATCCTATCTGTAAGGGTAAAGAGATTATTTTACTTGACAGAGTTTAACTTTTCAAGTTTTTAAAACATTGAACCAAAACTCAGTGAGACTATGGTGATGTTACTTAAACGTGATGAAAAGATGCAGTTTTGATGTGTTTGTTCTGAAATTCTTAGCTTTGAGCCAGTAAAGTTCTTATTTAAAGATGTTTGTTAGTTACATGCATGAAAGGTTACTTGAGAAGCTATTTCATCATGTTGCTGTCCTTCTTTCAGCAAATTATATTGGTTTTGACTTTTGCTATGAATGCAATCAGAATCTCTGTAACACAAAATGTTTTTGAAAACTCGTTGGATCATAAAATATCTTCCCATCTCAAACTGATGGGTAGTTATTAAAAACTATTCTCTTTTAGTGGTCTTTAGGAAAGGGTGAGGGAATAGAAAGTCTTTCATTATAAGCAGGGTTATATTTTACGAGCTGTCATCTTGCCCTCTCAATTTAAATCTTCCCTGACAACTTTAGTGCCGACAAAACTTGGAAACTAAGATTGACTCAGAATTTGATGGTACAGTAGCAGAACCTTTTAAAAAGTTGTCACTAATTTTGTTTCTTTTTCACACATACATACACACACACACACACACACACACACACACACACACACACACACGGTCAGGTATACATTAGTTCTAGTTTTGTGACTTCTGTGCAATAGTTTTTCCTAATAATAAAGCAAACACAAAACTTGCCAGCCACCTCTCTTCTTACATTGGGTAAATCAAGTCAGACATTGAAGCAGAACCCAGCCCTCTTCCTGCCATCATGCTGTGCCCCTTGGAGGAACCCCAGAGTTTCTTCTAGTGTGCTTTTGTAATAATTTGATGTTCAGCACATCATCCAAGATTGGCCACTTAAAGCTTAATTGCCCTTTAGAATGATTTGTGATGTGTCTCCTTCACTCTTTTAACAGTGTTAATTTTATAAGCTCATTTTATTATGAGCACATTGATAGGGAGAAAGATGTTCTCTTTCAGAGTCTGAATTCTTCTTTGAAGTACCTTTTCTTTAAATAATAGGAGGGGGACTAGAGAGATGAATCAGCAGTTAAGCAGTTAAGCTGTTCTTCCTGGGGACCTGTGTTTGGTTCTCAGTTCCCACATGGCAGCCCACAATTGTTTGTAACTGTAATTCCACAGGGGTTGTCACCTTCTTCTAGCTTCCAACAGTACTGCACACATGTGATACACATACAAAATGCAAGCAAAACACCCATACATATGCAAATAAATTTCAAATTAAAAATTTAAATAGTAAGAAATAACAGTAATTGGCATTGACTATTGTTTATTACCTAAGCATCAATGGGACCATTAATTTTTTTCTTCAAAACTGTTTTGCAATTTTCCCCTAATTATGTCCAGGGTCAAGACTCCAGAATCCCTGAGATAATGATTATGGTGACAATAGAAAACAGGTGAAGTGTGTTGACCTGCATTGCAAACAATATAAAATCAGTGTGTCTTACTCTGTGCCTCAGATTTGTAAATTAACCTTTGATTCATTCATTCATTCATTTATTAAATGGGCCTTTTGAATTCCAGCCCCTTTGTTATTTGTGTTGCTAGTGTTGTGTTGTGTTTCAGCTCATGCTCTTCTTATTCTGATATCTAGCTGGATTGTCAACACAACATACAAGAAAGCAAATAAGTAATGTTGATGTAGTAAGTAGGTACAGAAACATACATGGTAATGTGATAAACACAGAAGGAATATGGGCAACTTTGGAAGCGGCTGTTTGGAAGAACTCCTGAGAGGGATATTTAAATAGATCCCACCCCATGAAGACTTTCTGAGATGGAAAGTCACCTCTTCCCTGTCCATTATCTGAGAACAAAACTATCTTTCTACATACGAATACTGTGCTGATATTAACAAAATTAAATGTAAGATGATTAACAGGGACTGACCATGAAACAAGGAGATAAGGAAAAGGAAATCTCTCTAGTTTCAGAAAGAAGAGAATTATTAGGTGACAGGAAAGTGCAAGTACACATTTAGAGATCTGTATCATGCCTTTGCGAACACCTCATAGTGTGATACAAGCTATCAGCGTTGGTATTCATGGAGGGCAAAAATCTTGGAGATGAGAATTGACATGGACCCTGGAGAATGAATGGAATTGATGGGCTCAAGGGAGGCAATAAAATGAGAGGACTGACTAAATAAAGACTGCCAGACCCTGAACAAAAATTTGTCACTGTGAAGTCTCACCTGCTACAGCCAGAGCAACCTTTGAGGGAACAAAGATGATAGACAGGCCTAATTCATATGCGTTGGTACAAAGATAGTAGAACAGCCAAAGTCATTATGGTTTATTAAACAAAAATGTTAAAATTATACACCTTAATGGAAATGAGAAAAGCTGATGATAGGTTAGGAAAACTTTCTTTTAATCATCCTTTCTATTTTACCTGGTGGTGAGAACATGACCTATACTAACCTTTAAGTGAGCTGTGCACGGGACACTTCAGAGTTAAGCCTGGTACACCTAGTGGTGCCTGAAAGTTAACAAATCAGTCACCCAGTCCAAGAGCCTCCCTAAAACATCGTCAGTGATACAACTAGGCAAGTTTACTTGAGATATTCAATTACTATCTCAGTGTGGGACAGATTAAGTTCCAGAAAACAGCAAGATACCCAAATTGTGATGTGTTCTAAGGAAGGGAAGAGCTAAAGAAAAGAAGGGAAAGAGGATGGGATATGATTAGGTGGGAGAACTGGGGGCTTAGCTCTTGAGCTCATAATTAAGCCTTGAGGTAGGAAAGTATAACTCTGACCCAAACAGAATTACTTAAAAAATAACCTCAGACAGTAACTATGCCAAGTCCTTAAAGCTGTATGTTATTATGATCATCAAAACTACACCCAACCTATAGATTGAGCACTATTTATTCTAAGATCTATAAATACAAAAACTTGTGTATTTCTCTCTACAACTTTCCAGAAGCAAATGCTGCTGTTATCTGCATTTTCTAGGCAAGAAATCTTGGGCACAGAGAGATTAAGCAACTGGGCCAAGATGAATCAACTTGAAACAGTACAGCAGAGACTCAAACACAGGCATTGTGCCTTCAAAGCCCGAGCCTTTAGCTCACATGCCATATGCTTATATCCAAGATAATGTTTTAATTGCATAGTTTGACTTCCATCTTATGTAACGCTCTTGAAAAGGAGTTAATTAACAGTTTTAAAAGTTGGGTGGAAACCAGAAAGTCCACAGATGGCCAAGCAGTGATAGCATAAATCCTTACCACAGAAGACAGCCTGGAATTCTCAGGGTAAAGCAGAGAATGGGAAAGAAAAATGAAGTTGTGGACCTATGATTACATTATTATTATTATTTATATTTATAATATATTATTATTAATTATTATTGTTATCTTCTTTCCATACACTATTGATGCAAGAGATTGTCTCTTTGACAATTGGTAATTTATCGGACAAATGGCCCCTATTTGTTCTTTCTATATACTACAAATACATATGCTTTTATTTGAATACAATGTATATTAGTTTACCTCTGCTGATTGCCAGGGTTTTCATTTGAAACTCATTTCTTTCTAATTATCATTTTTAAGTGAGACTTAGACCCTGGAAGAGTGGAGTTTGTGTGTGGGGGTCTCCATGTTAGAACGAGTAGGTCACCACCCCTTGGGCCTCTCTTTAGAGAGACTCGGGTCTCAGGATAGAAATTGTGAAGAACCATTCTCCTTGGGGGAGACACACAGGACTTCCTTGACAAGCCCTGATCCCAGTGCTCTCACACTGGTGGACAGAAGACCTTGCCATCTACTCCATGACATTTGTTCAGGCTTTTCCATGTTGAGGAGAAAGTAGGAGTAAACAGTGACCAGACGAAGTGTAAAGGTGAGGGGACAAGGTACCAGTGTGGTGCCACAGCAGCTACAGGGAAGGTGGTAGCTGGCCTGCCTTCAGTGAACCTGCCAGTACTTTAACTTGAACAACTATCTGAACAAATGTCATCTTGATCGATCTTCCTGAAGCACAGTTCAGTCGAATTTGCTCCCAAACATTTCATTATTTTGATCTTATTAACAAAAATAACCTTGCTCTTGAATGTATGATTCTCCACGATTTTGTATGTATGGATACCACCCCATGTGCCAGTTACTCATTTGGTCAGACACACTACACCATTTACCCTGCAGGGCCATGCATCCATCTGTGATAGGCTGATCCCTCAGGGGAGGACCATTCCTAATACCTGTCCTCGTCCTCCCATTAGTCCCAGCTGAGTGTTGTAGACACTCATCTACAGGTCATCTCCATAATAGAGCCTTGCTGATTAACCTGAAGACCTGTAAGATTTGGCCAACCCCAATTCTTTTTCTATGTGCTCCAAGTATTTATGAGAATCATCTGTATTCTAAGAATTTATGACAATCATCTACACTCTGGGCAGAATCTGTACCTAATTTACCTTTTACCTACTTCATTTAATATCAGAGACCTCAAGGGCTTAGATAATATATAGATTATGTCTTTATAAAATGTTTCTTTCCCTATGCCTCAGTGAGAAACCCTGTGTAGGGCAGATCACCTAGTTCTCAATCTAAGAAATGTTGTCCAAATTTCAAGTGAGTTTGCCTTCTGCATATAGGAATTACTTGGAATGTCCCTGCTTCCAAATGCCTGAAACAGCAGACGCAGACTAGAAGCTAGGGATGGGAAAGTGAGACCCACTTTCTGAACTGTACTCCATTCACTCCCTCGTGATTCTAAGGTATAACTAGGGCTGGGCATGAGACCCACAGTGCGTTGGCCCCGGATAAGTTCATACCCTACTGGTTATTGTCTCAGATGAGTTACAAAGTGCTAAATATGGATAAGAGTGGAGACCATTATGTCTTACTTGCAATAATTGTTTAACTTTTCAGATATTCCGAAAGAAAGCAGTGGAACTCGGGGTAAAATTGCTACCTGCATTCCATACTCCCTCTGGAATACCTTGGGCATTGCTGAATATGAAAAGGTAAAAGTCTTCATTTTCAACAGCATGCTTTTCTGTGGAGTATCTGATACTGTGGCCTCATGAGATGAACTTTGCTAACAGTGGGCCTCAACTGAGTGTCTTCAAACTGTGTTGGAAGCTGTTAGCCCTTCCGGGGCCTAGGCCGAGCTAATATAGAATGATGCCAAGCACACCTGAGCTGTAGTTGTCTCTATTTTACGATACTCTTATATTAGTAATGCTGTCCTACTCCATGAATACCAAGTCAGGAAAGCATGCCATGTAAGCAAATCCCTAGGGTTGTTTGCTTTGTTTATTGGAGATGTTGCAGAGGATTATCAGTGACTAATCAGACCATTAAAAAAGCTGGTCTAGCTAAATCTATGAGGCGGGGAGCAGCTGAGCCTGCCAGGCTCACGGTTGCAGAGGAGAATGGGATGGGACTGGTTCATTGACAGATCAACCAGTCCCTTTGCATAGAGAAAAGTGGCATGCTGTCTCGATTAATTAAAAACAAACGAACAATCCAGCCAAATACTTTCTTTGTTCTCCCAGGAAGAGTGTTGAGTTTTCATTGTAGTTCTTGTATGTTACTGCAGGTTTTCCCTGCCAGCTGCCAGCGCCTGCCTGCCGCAGGTCTGGGCCCACAGCCGCACCAGCCCCAAATAACACTCAGAGACTCTGTATTTGATACAATCCTGATGGCCAATGACTATCATTGTTAATGGGCTAGCTCTGTCTTAATTATTAACCCATTTCTACTTATCTAATTATTTCCACGTGGCTCATCTTATCTGGGAGCCACGGCTGGCGTCCTGCTTCCTCCATGCTCTACATCTTGACTCCTCCCTCCTACTTCCTCTTTCCTCCTTGTCTCCTAGCCCCACCTATCTTGCTATCTCATTGGCCCAACGGTGCTTTATTAATTAACAAGTATGAGAAACATATTTACAGAATAACATCTCCCATCAGTATGTTATCAATTAAATAATTGCATTTTCAGCTGTAATGATCAAAATAAAATGTGATAGGTTCTTACATATAATAACCCTCAGAACAGCACAGTATAGTCACTCCAATTGTTGCCCCACATGGGGGAACTAGAGTCACAGAGAGATTACTAATCTACCTGACAGGCAGACAGTAAGTAAGTGGCAGAGCTGGAGAGCGTACTGAGACATTTATGTGCACACACATTTGTGTCCGCAGAAATGCTTTATTTACCTTAGAAACACTCCAAGGATCAACAGAGTGCTTTGACAGAATTAGAACACATCATTTCTTATTTTAGTGATACTCTATCCCCAAGTTAGTTATGAAAAATCATGGAAATTAATCATCATTCGATAGTTTTTTCTTTTAGTTAAAAAAGAAATCCTCAAGATTCTGTGCTTTGTTTTATTTATAAATTACTAACTAAATTTTGAAATTGTGTCTCACTTGTTAAGTGAACCTGTGTGTCTGTGTGCGAAGCAGGTCGGGCATGTTGAAGCAGATAGATGAGGAAGTCACATTATAGGGCTATTGAACTACTGAGTATTATTAAGAATTATTAAATATTATTAAGTACCAAATTGATCTGGTTTCTCTGCCAGATAAATATGACAACTCAGGGCCTGCTTTCCCCACCAGGGCCCCTGAGGCTGTATCTGTGAGTTTCCATTATCTTTACATGTTCTGCAAGATCTTAAGGCGGGGCTGCATCTGAACTTGGCTTTCCGTAGCTTGGTATTTGGATGCCTGTTGTGTTTGGCTCATATAAATCATCTCTATTATCTCCAATAACTTCAGATTTGATATTTGTAGGTAACATTCTGACAAAGATACTGTTTCCTTCATTTCAATAAGATCTGATCACAATAACACTGTACATTTAGCTCGTGATCCCTCCCCTGCCCTCTGAGGGAGCTGATAGTGGTGTACGTATTGTCACCAGGAGACCTTCTTCTAGGTTATCTGCAGCTCCTTCCAGGTTTTGTTTTGAGCCATCTCTAAATTCTGCAGGCTCCTTTATAAACTGGAAAGTAGTCTAGTTTAATAGTCCTTTGGTGACCCTTTCCGGGTTCACAAACTAAGATTTGATGAACTGATGGGGACCTCTTCTGATAAAATCTGTACTCCTTAGAAAATTCAAATGATTCCAATTTCCAAAACCCTAACGTACTTTGGGGGCTTACCTAGGACCTAAGGCTTCTGTTTAAGAACTGAGAGTAGATGATGGCTCTAAATTTACTAAGATTCATTGGAACTAATGCTGTGGCTTTTTGTAGTGGAACAAAGATTTCCTAAAAGCTAGCAGGAGGGACATGGGACTACTCGCATATGTTGAACTGGGTATTATAACATTTAATTGGTGTGATATCTCTTGAAATAATTGAAAACATTAATAACTTTATTTCATGTTTATTTCTAATAATGAAGTGGATTTTTCTTAATTTAATCAATTTTTAGTGTACTATAAAAGTATTTTTCAGTTCACAATGGAATACTTATTAAATAGTGAATTTGTGTGTGGGGGGGTGAGTAGGTGGGTGTGTTTATGGTGATCAAGAATTCATTAACTCTGAGAGATTCACATTTTTCTTAAGATCATCCCTATTTTGAACAGTATTTTGCATTGGGGCATTGCTTCAAAGATTATAAAACAATTGTGTATGCTTTTTCTAAAAAGTGATCATTTTCATTTATATATTCCCAAAAGTTTTCATTTAAACTAAAGGAAATTATACAATCATGTGGCAGCCGATAGGAATATTTTTTGTGTGTTTTTGTTTTTGGTTTGTTTGTTTTGTCAACTTAGGTGAGTTTTGTTGTTCTTTTCACTACTAAATGTTTTAGCTACACTCATTCCTATGTACCAAATAGCAATGACATGCCCCAAATTCACAAAATAAGCATTGGCAAAATTATAGTGGTATTTTTTATATTCATTTGTCTAATTAAAGTACATTATTGGAACCCAGTCTCTTTCCTGCTGAAAAGCTTGAGTTATCTGAAAATGTTTCATATAAGGCAGAAAATGGCATTTTGCTTATATATGCAGCGTACTTTCTCAGTGTGCTTGCTGCTTTTACCAGTGTGCTATGTCCTTTGCATCTGCATTTTCACAGTGAGGCTCAAGAAAAAGGGGCAGCTGGTCAGCGGCCTCTCTAATGCTTGAAGGCTGTCAGTAGCAAATGTTTTAAAGGAGAAATGGGGAGTTGGGTCCAGCAAAATTGTATTTCCTTAATTATCTTCTCAAAACAAGAGCCTGTCTGTAGAATTTGTAGAATGCCCAAGGTATGTGGATTGGGGGAGGTTGAGGACAATTTGTAGAATAAAAGGGGTAGTTGCTGCCTACTGGCTTTGAAACAGCATGATGGCTGTGTTATTATAATACAGCACATCTCAATTGTAAAAACAGGAATGCCGTTCTCTGCCAACATCCACAAAAATGTGAACTTATTGCTATTATTTGTGTACATCTGCTAATATCTAGGTTATCGCCTAAAGATAATTGGATTCTTTACTTCTCTTTTGTCAAAAATGAGCATTTCTTAGTGTCTCTGCTGTGTTGATATTTTGCCCTAAACCTTGGGAAGATTTTCTACTTCTGTTCACTTGGTTTTATTGAAGAGGATGACAGACAGGCCCACTCCCTCGGGATTCATAGCCTGGTTGTTAAAGCAGAATATATATTTTGTATGTAGTATGCTCACATTTGTAATTTACAAATATAGGATAGTTTTTGCCAAGCAAAGATAACTGCTTATTGGGTTGAATTTAAAACAAGAAGTACTTTGAATTGGGAAGGTTAATATATTTGGAGCCAAAATACCAATACACCAAATTGGATTTTGTTATTTATGTATAAGCTGGAAAATATGTAGAGAAACTAATTTACTTATACGCTGTCTTGGGAACTCTGTAGTGGGGGATGGGAGGGCTTTTCTTGCACTTGTAACAAATTCTTAATTTAAGAGCTATATTATTTTTACTGATAGTTAGTTGAAATTGTGATTTTGTAGCTAGTAGTCATTCCATAGCCTAGGTGTCACAAGAGCTGTTAAGACTAACATGCCTGCATCCCCACTACGGTTGTAGAGGGAAGCTGTGTACGTGACACAATGTCTCTGCCAAACGAAGACCAGTGTCATACTAGCAGATTAGATTTTTGTAGAACCCAGTTTCTTTAATGACAAAATGTCAACATTTGACATCTGATCTCGTTACTACTATTAGCAAGGGGACCTGTGCATTTATTTTTCTCCAGTTTGTCACAGAAAACTCACCTATGTAGATTGTGAAACCAAGCATTTTACCATTCCTTTATTTCTAGGCATAATTCAAGCTCAGGTGTAGAGAAGACTTATATTAGATTTTTTTTGCTTTTCTAAAGTATGTTCTTAATTTAAAATAATGTAGTTAATGTGCCCATTATTCATTTCGATCAGCACACATACAGTCTAAGCATTCCTAATAAGTATTCTGCCTCTCTTGATAAATGAGTTAGCTTTAGCGAGATTGTTTTATCACTTCGTTCTCTTTGTGGATTTTCTGAAGCGGCACTTGTGGGGTGGGTATATTAAGTTAGTGGGACTGTGTGCAGTGTGTGTTTTTATTGCTCACCGTCAAGGGATGTGCTGGGACCTGGCCGCTCTATCTTTAGAGTCTCATTAGTCTGCACGGTGATGAATGAGACACAGCAACCTCACCTGCACCCCCTCCGCCTTGCTTGATGAAGCTTTTTGTACCCGCTATTTTAATTATCTGACAAAGCGCATACTGTGTTATAACCTGCATTGTAGTTTGTATTCTTACAATTAAATTATAAATTTCTTTGCTTGAAACATGGTCTTAATTAGGAATAATGCATAGCTTAATGTTTCCTAACAAAGAAAGGTTATCCTGTATGAATGGTGATAACCCCCTTACTGAGTTACTGAGTAATACTTGAATGGTGTAAAAGTACTTGTATATTATACTTGGGAGTTTTAATAGACAAACTAGAGGAGACTGCGTTGTGACCTAAATAATTTTAAAATGTTTTATAAATGTCTTACTATGACTTTACTTGGAATATTTCAACATTATTATATTTGAATTATATTTTTTTAAAGTTTCTGGTTTCAGATTTGAAGGAAGTACATTATGTTTTCAAAATGAAGCTGAGTACAGTTCCATACTTTAACTTAGCAATATCAATTAAGAATATCAGTAAACATTTTCAGAGCAGAAGGAGAGCAGGCTAATTTCATGATTTGCTGGTAAAGACAGCATATTGCTTAATTATCCTGCAGTGTTTTAGACCAGCGATCTAAGCATGTGTATAAATCAGGGCTTCATCTGACAGCTCATGCTTATTTACAGTCTATGGATCCTTAAGGAACTCAAAAACAAGTTCTACCAACTCCAGAAGAGCGAGGTTGTCTAAGTATTTTAAGCCGACCTTCTTTTTTGAGTTTATTTTTCCCCAGATTGGACTTTGTTGTACTTGGTTTCTGTCTTTCGGCTGTTTCCACGCAGCCATTGCTAGTCCCCAGAAAATAGAAATTAATCTTCCTTAAAGATCTTTAAAGTGATATGCATAGCAATGATGTCCCAAATTAGAATATTACAACTCTTTTTTTTTTTAATCTTTTTTTTTAAATGTTAAAAGTCGTTCCTCTACCAGAGGCCCCATAGAATGCCTTGTCCTCCTAACTAACACCCACATTCAGGGGGTCTGGGTCGGTCCTGTAAGCCCAACCCACATAGAGGGATACTCTCTCAGCCTAGACACATAGGGGAGGGTCTTGGCCCTGCTCCAAATGATATGACAGACTTTGAAGACTCCTCATGGAAGGCGCATCCTCTCTGGAGAGCAGAAAGGGGATGAGCTGGAGTTAGGTAGGGGTGATAGGGGAGGAGGGGAGAATGAGGGAACTGGGATTGACCTATAAAACAAGCTTGTTTCAAATTCAAATTAAAAAAAAAAAAAAAAAAAAAGCCAGTTGAAGCACTAGGGATAAATCCTGGTCCCACTGCCTCTTACCACCAAGGCTTGGTTCTTTGTAACACACAACTGCTCGTTTGTAGGAGAGGGGGTCAGTGGGAGGAAACCGGATAGGTTAGTGGTCAATAAAATGGCCAGTTCATCCTAACCTTGTCACAGAACTCAGACGTATAGAAGTGTTTCTATGCAGAAGAATAAAAGTATTAAGTGGGCGATGGGCAAGAAGGCTGCATGTGAGGCGGCATCTCGGGCTGCTCTCCTTTCTCCCAGTGGGATTCATTGGGTTGCCACAGAGCCTCAGCTCCTGGACCATCCTGTCACCCTTATGAATGCTTTCTTCCCATGCAAGTCACACAGTCCTCTTTTAATCTGAGAACAGGCTGGACAAGTCCTTGGCCCAAACTCTGATATCACTTGAAGAGTCCCAAAAATCTAAGAGGCCCTGAAAACTAAAGGCATCTGCTTAGCAAGCCTGGAATAGTTGACTATAGTAGTTAGTCCATCAGCCATTTGAAGGGATCCCTTTGTTCTTCTCTTGTAATTGAGTCGGGATTTCATATAGGAGGCTGGCCTCAAACTGCCCATGTGCCAAGGGATAACCTTGAACTCTGGATCCTCTTAGCTCCACCTCCCCAGTAATGGGATTACAGCCCAGCGCCACCATGCCTGGTTTACTAAGTGTTGGGAGCACAATTCTCCCAGTCAAGTGGCATTCCCAGCTAAGGATTTTTTCTTTTAGAAATTACAACTCTAAGAAGAGAAGTTACTTTACCAGGGACAAATGTATAAAAGTAATCTCTAAAATGGGGAAAATTAATAAAATGGCAACCTCTTTCTAGCTTCTACTTTGCCACAGTTAAAACTAGTATTTATTGACATTATCTCTATGGCTTTAAAACTTGGGTCATTTTCTTAACTCTCTTGAGTTTGTGTTCACATAACTAAATCTAAAATAACAGTAATAATGATGAACTCAAAAGATTTTTATGGAAATTCAATTAATACATGAAAGAAATATTGCAGAGTAATAGGAAAGAAATGCACATTGGATTCGTTCCTAATGTATGGCCTTACTCTCCATATTGAGGATAATGGTATACATAAAAATGGCATATAAAGTGAGGTGGTCAAGGACATATCATTCTGAATGGGCATATTAATTATTTTAAGGTGAACTTTCCAAGAAACAGAAGGGCCCGCTGTTGTCTTTTCTCTCTTTTTTTTCTTTATTTCTTTTCTTTTTTAAACATTTATTTATTTTATTCTGGACATAATTATACATGCCTTTTTTTAAATGAAAACAAACATTTATAAACAATATTTGGGAATTTAGGCATCTTTCTTTCCAAACTGCTTCCTGCTGGGAGGGGACGCTGTCATGGGGGACCGAATCCAACTAATAATTCGAGCAACCATGGAAAGGCTACCATAAATGTTCTTCCCTGATAGTGGTCTGTCTTTTCTTACATGCAACAACCTCAATACTTCCTTGGGAAGATGTACCCTCCACGTACAAGGGGGGATAAATAGCATTAATCACCAGACAATGGTATCTGGTGCTGGAATGAGCCTAAATTCATGGAAATAATGTAAAGGATGGGAATAACCCTTACCCCCAACTGCTGCAGGCCAGAAGGATTATGAGTATTTCCTCTCTTGCAGATGTCTTAGTGCATCCCTTGAATGCATCCCCTAGTCGAGAGATCATTTGTCTTTCCCTTCCTTTTCGTCTCACTATTCTCTCTGAAAGGACCGTCATGTTCCGGTCCTTGTGTGGGACTTACAAGAAGAAAGAAAGTTAATAAAGACTTGAATGCTTTCTTCCTCCTCATCACCCTTGTATTAATGGGGTTCTTACATCTAGTCAGAAAGCCCATGTAAGAACCAAGGAAAGGGCCGAGGGACTCTTTTTCCTTTACAGTGACATAGTGTACAGCCAGAATTAAATTGGTAGTGGTCCTCTATGATAATCTTTGACTTTCAAGCATCCAGTGCCCCTCTCTGAAGCACATCCACCTTTTCTAAGCCAGGAAAGGCACAAGTAGACCTAACAGGAAATGGAGAAATAGTGGCTCTGTGTGGTCCTCCGGGGTCGATGCTCAAGCTTTTAATGTTTTCATTGTTATTTTAGGTGTAATATATATGAGATAATATGTAATATATGAGGCTGAAGTTATTACCTAAATTCTTATTTGTGTTTTTTTTAATTTTCTGTATTAATTAGCTCTGCTAATTTAAAGTGAGTTTGAGGCAGTAAGTGTCACACTCTTTTCCCAGATCCAAAACATTACCTCTTGCCTCATTACTGTGGTACAAACCAAATTTCTGAGAAGGTGTGTGTTCTAGCCGTAAATACTCACATAGACCTATGTCCTAGTTATTAGAGTATGCTAATTCTGCTAACTACAGACACTTTACGCTACGCCAGTTATTCTGCATGTCCCCAGTGTTGTAGAATAACTTGGAAAACATTTAAACTCTGTATCTATCATCCTTTGTCCCATCTGTTTAAGCAGGGTCTCTGTGCATAAGGGTATCGTAAGGTTGGAGATAGCTTTGTTTCCTAGCTCAGCTGCCTTTGAAGTATTTTTTTTCCTCTCTATTTACTGGCAGTCAGAATAATTACTGAAATATGCAAATACCAGCAAACTGCAGAGTGTGTGTAGCGTGAAGCCTGCTCAGCTGCTGTACCCCACATGCCCACTCTGTGTTTCAATGGTGTTTTTGTAATGTGTGTAACATGCCATTCTAAACACATTCCGACTGATGCATAAGCTGCTGCTGTTGGTTCAGGACCAGACTCTGCAGTCTTTATGACATGCCTGAGCCTCAGCGGCTGTGAGCCTAGCTTCTCAGAGCTGCTCAGCAAGGCGGCCACATTCACTGTCTGGTGGGAGGTAACATATTCTGTGTCTGTGATTAGAATTGCCTCTGTTAGTATTTCTGCAAGTTTTCCATTTGCCTCTAAGCAGTCTGTTGCTTTAAAAATAAAATTGAATTAAAAGTTAATTCCAACTATTGATATTTTTTCCCCGAAGATTTTACTTGTCCTACACTCCTCACTGACATAGGAAAAAAAAAAAAAGAGTGAAATTTTTAATTAGACTTAATTAAGAACTTGAAGGTAACTGTCTAATATCAAAGCATAGTTGAGGCCTCAGGCAACAGGACGCCATTATGGGCAATAAGGAAGGGGAAGAAGGAGAGAAAGGCCCCCTCTCCCTTCAGATGAGAAGGGGCCAAGGCCATGAGAACAGTTCTTCCTCTCCCTGATCTTTGGTTCATGCACCTCTGCCAGGCATTCAGAAGCTTAACCAAACTAAAGGCATTTCTCTATTTCGAGTGGACAGTAAGGATAGCAACATGCAATCTCAGTGTACTCTGTGGGCAGCCTCCTTCATGGAGAACACACAGTCTGCACACCCGATGCTTTGATGTTGCTGGTCACCCAGAGTGAAGCAGTGGGGACCCAATCAGCCTCAGGTTGCCTAAACTGTGTCCTTTCTTCCCACCTCTGTCTTAAGGGAAGCTCACATGCAGGAGGTAAATGGGTTGTAAAGTGCCTTTTATTCTCCAGGGGACATACCAGACCCTGTCTGCCTGTGAGCACAGGCTTGGAGATGCTCACTTCTGCATCCGGGCCTCCCTCCTGATCCAACGCCCATCCTTACAGATATCTGCCATTCTGCAAGGACCACGGGGGCAGAAAACTTGATATTTGGATGCAGTGGCTTTGCTGGTGGTGCACTCAACCAAGGAGGATGGTTTTAAGTATTTTATATACTTCCAAAAGGAAGTACATATTTTTAGGATAAATATGAGTACTTAAACGTGTAGAAATTCATCACGGGTGGCATATAGACAATTTACACACTCAAGCTTACTTAAACCCTTTCAAAAGGTACTTGTTCGTCAACTGAAGGGCAGGAAGCCAGCTACAGAAGCCTTCTTTACCCTTCAGTTTCAGGAGCAGAGAACCTCGTTTCAAAACACAGGAGAGTGGATTGTTAATCATGGTCAGTTCTTTTCCCGTAGTATTTAAATGGTTAAGTTACATACATATTCCATGACAGTCATGTATGCTTGGGTACCAGAAATTCAGTAGTATTCAAAAATGTACAAAGCCAGGATTTCACAGCTCCAGCTCGGTCACTACTCACACATTCTTACAATTGCTAGAAAATCATCCCTGGCACTTCTCAATTTATATGTGTAAAACTGAGATTATGGACAAGTCACAACACATACATTCATCTGGCGCCTTTGCAGGTCAGCAATGGAATCTGTCTTTCAAGGAATTGACTTCCCCGGGCTTTTAATGAGCTAACAGTCAATTTTCCTGTGATTGATCTCAAGACCAGATTGTTAGTGTGGGGCAACCTTTCAAATACGCAATTAATAAAATGTAAAAGTTTATGAAGTAACTTGAGAAGATATTTGAAAATTACGCCAGGCATAAAGATAATTTATCAGCCCTTATGATTGTTAATCGTTGTAAATAATCAACTGAATGCATTGACTCCTTGAGTGGAAGTTGAAAGCGCAATATAAAATTCTTAGACTTCAGCCAATAATTTTTAAAGGCCTCCCTGTCTCGCTGGTGCAGTAACTACACAGCACTCTGAAAGTTTCAAGTGATCTGTTCTGGAAAATGGGACGAACAATAATTGATTGTGGTCTCTTATTAACTAGAGAAGGGAACGTTGATAGGGCAATCCTAAGAATTCATTGTAATTTACAAATCTGGAAATCAGTGTGCAGCTGGGCCTGGGTACAGGCGGAACAATTTGGTGGTTCTGTAAGCATGACAAAGTATCTTCATCTGTGAGGTGGAGAGTTGCTTGTGTTCCTTTCTGCAGTTATGAGTAGTGGACCCCATTCAGGGAAGCTCTGTGAATGCTCACGTTACCCTTATATCCTGGAAATGCCACTGGGAGTTTAATGCCATTAATTAAACAGCCCTCTCCCTCTTTGTCATACCATGCCATAGATTTTGTGGAACATTTGTACAAAACAGTGATTACTGGTAATTGACCTGCATGTGTTGAATAATTTTAAGATGCAACTGAGAGTTTAATGTACCTTGTAAATTGAGAGGCTTCCAATTAAGTCGAGTTCTTAAGATAATCACTTTCAAAACTAATCAAGTAATAGGACATTAGTAAAGCTCGTATTGACTTAATTGTGACAAATTAATAAACAGACCCAGTGCAATTACTGTAATGGCTTTATCAGTGAACAGTTGTCCAAAATTTAGGAATAAATCTGTTCTTCCCCCCACCCACCCACATATCCCTGGAAGTACAATAAAACTTACATAAGCCAATTTAAGGTGCATGCCATTTCTAATATCTTGGGAGGGGGACCTACACAAGTAGCTTAGATGTGTTTGTTTCTCTTAAGCTATGAGTACATGTGTTTATTCAAAGGCTGTGGAATCTGCTTGCTCAGCTCTTTGTAAGAGATGTTCCTTGCCTCCCAGATTAACTGCTACAGACCCTGTTTTTCTGTGTCCTATGCTGTCTTCTCATACTCTGTCCTTTAGACACTCCAATTCTCTACCTTTTTGTACCTGGCAGGCACTCTGCAAGTGGACACTGGAAAATTAATGAATTGTCTATTACAGATTTTCCATAATTTTAAAATATTTGTCAGTGCCAATTCCTATAATGGTGCTGATTTTATTTAAGAAAGATCAGAGGAAAAAAGGGCAGCAGAAAGGGCAGTGATATAAATTAAAACACACTATACTGTATGGAAGATGCTGTTTTATTTAATATTTTTAAAGTGTCATCTTTAGACTGTGCTTTTTCTTCTTTGGGGATGTAGGATTGACATGTCGTATCAGTATGACAGGAAGAATATTTACAACTGGACCCTGAAATCTAACATGAGGAGGGCCAGCAGGGTGTGGGAAGGGCACTCTCTTGAGTCCCAAAAGCATAGAGGAGCCTCAGGTCCCAGGTGGCTGTGGCCAACTTAGCATCCTTTCAGCTTTCCTGGAAGCATGGTGGGATCACCCTGCCTTTGGCCTCTCATGTAAAGAAGTGTGTGTGAAGTCTGCACAATTGTAATTCTAGCAGCTCCCTGTGTCCTAGGCTTATAACCCACAGCCCTCCACAAACCAGGCAGCATTGCAAAGACCCGGGAGTAATTGTTATCATCTGGGACAACAAAGGGACATGAATAATGAAACCACCCAGCTGAAGAAAGATTATTTTAAATTATTGAAATACTTTGAAATGAGACTGGAATAAGGAATAATGTGGCAATTTCCTTTATTGAGAGGTATTGAGTTGTGTTTCTTAAACTGAGCAGGGAAAGAAAAAGAATGTTAGCACTGTATTAAAGAGAGCACATTCAGCTGCTTGTTTATGTGTGGATTGTTGTAGCTAATTGTATGATATAGAAGGTTGGCGCTCCACAAATACATCAAGACTATAAGCAGTAGACTTTCAATTCTTCCAGAAGCTCTCTTAGCAGTAAAATATTTTTGTGTGCTCACCAGAAAATGCAAACATGTCTTCATATTTGTGAATGATGAGTATATACTTGTGTTATACTATCCCATGATTGTCTTTAAAAGGGGAAGCAGTAGCTGAAGAAATAGATATTTATAAACTATATTAAGAATGATTTTAGTGAGAGCCTTTTACATTGAGAATGAGTTTAGAGAGGGCATTATTTTTAAGCCTTTGGTAGTGGTGGGTGATTTAAGGCTTTTGGTTTATGTTGCCTATTTCACAACAGGGCTTTAACCTCTGTCCCAAGCAGGATAGATACAAGGGTGTGTCAATAGAATGAGCTATTTTGCCTTTACCCTTGGTGAAAGTCAAAAAGGGGCCTGAAGATAGGAGGGAATGTTGGCTTCACATTCTAATCCACACAATCTCAACTCATCTTTCCTGCTTCATCTGGGACAGACGGACAGCCTGACATGCCTTCTTTTATTTTTCTTTTTTATGGGGGAGGTTAAAGAGTTGGGGTATTGTTTAATTGATAAAACATCCACCGCACAACCATGACAATTTCAATATGAAAACCCAACACCCACATAAATGCAGGCAAACACCTGCAGCCCCAGCACTGGGCAGGCAGAGACAGGAGGCCTGGGCCTGGCTCGCCAGCCAGTCTAAGCAAGTACTGAGCCCCAGATTCAGTGACAGAAAGTAAGGTGGAAGACACACCTGCTGCCTACCTCCGGCCTTTGCACACATGGACACATGTGCACGCTCACCCACACGCATGAATAGAAAATACACAAATGCACAAGAAAAACGGAGTGCTGCCAGGCTGCCCTAAAACACATCTATTTCAAAAGACTTTTCTTGAAAATGTTGCTGGGTAGTTTCACTCCTAATACTGTTCATTCTGTAAATTAATAGGTAAATGGTTTGTGTATACAATTACAATAAATACATGCAAACACAAATTATATATATATATAATATATACATATACATATGTGCATATGATTACAGAGAGAGAGAGAGAGTTTTCAGAAATGAAATCAGAAAGCCCTGAAATACTGCCTCTGAAAACACAAGGCAGAAATTTTCTATTTAACACAAATATATTTTTTAAAAAAAATAAACTACCTCACAAGACATTTCCATAAGCACCTGGTTTCAAAGTATTCTTAGACCAATTTCCTCAGTGGCTGTTTATTTTATTCATATAAAATTGCAGCTTTGATTTAAAGGGCAAATGTATTTTCCTCCTTTTTCTTTTCTCCTTTTCAAACTAAGCTGCTTACCAGCAGCCACAAAAAAACCTGAGCAAACTTGAGGATCGTTTTGTTGTCGTTGATGTTCTGTTTTTTTGTTTTGTTTTGTTTTCTGAGACAGGGTTTCTCTGTGTAGCCCTGGCTGTCCTGGAGCTTACTGTGTAGATCAGACTGACTTTATCCCGTTTCCACCTCCAGAGTGCTAGGATTAAAGATGTGCCCCAACCACCAGATGTGGCCATTCTGGAGCCAGTAGTTCTCTTTATGATGAGTATGAAACCCCCACTTCATGCAGAGCACCATCCCTGGTCAGCGTTCTGCCCTTTGGGATGTGTGGAATGTTGTAATTGTTTGTTGGTTTAAGCAAGACTCAAACTACAGCACATCTGAAGTCAGTGAGAGCTGTGACATATTACCCACTTCCTGTCATGTCATCTCTTTATGTTGCCTTTCTCAGACTCGCCCAGGGACAAGAACAGTGCATGAGTGAATATTTTATTTAACGAAGCTTCTTTTGCCTTACTTTTAGATAAAAAAAACTCAGAGATGGCAGCTTGGATCATTTCTCCTTGTACTCTAATTAAAAGTCTTGCACTTGGCTTCAGAGGCCCCTGCCATAAACAGTAAATATCCAAGTGTCATTTACCTTTAAACCCAGACCAATTTCTCATCACTTGGCAGTCTATAATGGCCACATTGTCTCATTACGTTAAGTGGCCTTTGATCTTGTTTAGATTACTCTTGAGAACTTTTTCTTTTTAATAGGCTTAGAGGAAGTCCTCAACTACATCAATGTTAACTTGGTGTAAATATTACAAGACTAAATAATCTGGTGCCGCATTCTCTTTGACTTGTCTTTATTTTTTCCACTTTGAAGTGGGCCCTCTGTGGTGGTGCGCTCATAAAGGTTGGTGCTCAGACAGAGTCTTTCTTGTGTTGTTATCATTTGAAAGAGACCAGAAAGGGCTTAAGCACATGGCCATCTAATATTCTCACATAGGCAGTGAATGGGGAAGAATGCATGTGCTGAGTGATGCTTTTAAATGAACAGCAAAGTTGGTGCCTGTGTCCAGTTACAGTATCAGACTCATAATCTGAGTTGTAAGCATTAACTTCATGCTTACATTAGAAGTTTCAGAAATGGAATCCATATGAGCCTAGCCCTGCGTAGAACAATCTTTAAGAATTATATATTAACTTTGTGAGTTTTCCTAAAAGATGATGGCAATGCCTAGCTTCCTTTCTAATGTAAACGTGCATTGGATACATTTATTAATCGGTTTATCCTAAGACGGTGAGTGCAGAGGGGAGGCGATGGTAAGGGTACAAACCACAGGCATCACATATCGGGTACTAATGCCCAATTCCATTATTCTCCATTATTTGAAGGCTTTCCACATACCTGTTTGTCAAGGTCCTGCTTATTTAATTTATTACAATCTGGTAGAGAAATAAGTGTGCAGTTCTAGAAGTGTTGGAACTAAATTCATTTTGTGCATTTTGACTTCCCATTGTCTGGAGACAGAAGGGAGGAGACGTTTTTCTGGTTTTTCCCGGGACTGTGGGTGCTCCTAGTTCCTGTCTGTAAGTACTGTATTCATATTTAAACACTTGTTGACTATAAAAGGTTTTCCACAGCTACATAAGGTGCAGAGGTAAATTTCTTCAACAACCCTAAGAATTGCTGTTTTGGCTTTGGTTATGCCCACTCTTGCTGTTTAAAGCTAAAAGCAAATATAAATTTACAGAGTCTATACTTGAGTTAAAATATATGGGCTAGAGAGATGTCTCAGTGTTCTACTATTGTGCAGGGCAAGAGCTCAGCTCCCAACACCCACACCGGGCAGTTCACAACCACCTATAACTCCAGCTCCAAGGAGATTCAATGCCCTTGAGCTCCAACGATGCCTACACTCATGTGCCCACACATAGGCACACAAACACGAAGTAAAGCTTTTTAAAGTGAAGAATGGGAAACTTCCTAGCATCTTTCTTAACATAAATGATAAGATTATGAAAACCTCTTCTAGCATAGATAGACTTGAGTCTGTGTAAACGTCTTCTGTAGAACTGGGTCCCTTCCTCTGTGCAGTCCTTATCTCCCTGCTTTTCTCCTCCCCCCATTTGTGAAATGTGAACACATCTGGAAGTGATATTCAGCAGAAGTCCTTGCGATGGTGGGAAGTATGTTTCTCTAAAGTTCCAGCAATTCCTTCCAGGCCCTGATCCTCTCCCTACTTTGCTCACTCCTCAAGGTTCCTGTTCCTCACGGTCCCTCACAACTCACTCATCAATACTGCACCCTCACCTTGTGCACACATTCATCCCTGGGCTGTCTCCAGGGAAACATCTCAGTGACCCTAACCCATGAGGCTTGAATTGTACACATCACTTCCATTCTATCCACTTACCTCACAAAGGGTGTTTACTGCCAGCCTTGTTTTCCTGGAAGGCCCTCCCCTTACATCCCCATCCTCCCAAAAGCTTGTCCCATGGGCCCTCTTTCCCTCTGCTTCCACGCCCTTTTTCTCTCTTGCTGGCTCTCCATTGTTTCTCACCAGGGCATGGCTCCCTACACTTCCCTTCAGTTCCCATCACTCCTTTCCAGGGGTAGGGGAGACAATGAGAAACAGAAATATATGGCAGAGAAGGTTCATTGTGGGAACTGGAGCATTCCATTATGGAGACCAAGGAGTCCCACAGACTTCCCTGTGCAAGCTTCAGACCCAGGAGAGTGGATGCTGTAACTGAGACTGATGCTGAAGGCCTTTCAACCAAGGGAACCATTGTGCAGCAGGAGCCGATCAAAGGCTGAAAATCAGGGGCTCCCACATCCAAGGGCAGGGGAAAAAACATGGATGTCCCAGCGGAAAGAATCAAAATTTACACTTTGTCTACTTACTTGTTCTATCCAGGCCTTCAGAGACCTGGGTGGTGCTCACCCAGCAGATGAGAGAGTATGCGATTCTAATACAGCCAGCAACGTTTGACTGACTACCTGGGTGTCTCAATACATGGAGTTGACCATCACGGTCATCTTCAGCAAATGCATCTTCCTGCTGCTGGTTTCCCAACCATTTCTCCAGGTCCCAGACTATTAAAATGTTTTTAAAAAAAGACACTTATTACCACTTTCTCATCTCATCTTTAATATTTACTTGGTGACTTGTTTACGAAGTCAAAGTTACCTGGCACAAACACTACTACTACTCAGTTTTGTCATTAAGTCTATCTCTTCTGCATATTTATGTTGTTCTGTCTAGAACACCCATCCACTCTCACTTGTGCTATAAAACTCCCAAGGCTTCACCACTCCCAAGGAACTTCCCCTCTCTACTTGCATCCATGATAACAGCGAGTGTATTTACTCATGTCTCCGTATTTCCCTATGCTGTAGACTTTCCCTGTCTACTCTTCACCAGACCTGGGATGCTCTGTTGCTTGCAAGCCAGTGGTATTTGTCCAGACAGTTTGTTCCCTGGCTGAACACTGCTCCCTACACTGCTCCCTCTGCGCAGCAGTGAAAAAGGCTTTGGGAGGGCAGTGACACACGTCCTCAGGCAACTCTGGAGCGTGGCCGGTAGCTAATGCCGGGAGCAGCTGATGGCCCCTCAAACCAGGGTAGAATCAAGAAGTGAGTGAACGTGGGGAGACCAGCTGCACAGGCTCTCTCAAACCTTTGGAAGCAAAGGCACCAAAGACCCCTACCCAGTGTAAGCCACTGGCACCCCTTAATCCAAGCTTTGGTGCTCTCTTCTGGTGAACTGTCTTTAGCTCCAGCTGCATGTGAGTTCACTTCTAGATCTAACCTACCATACATCCTGTGCATCATTCCAGCCCCAAACCACCGCCTCCCAGATCTTTTCTCTCACCAATGCCTTAGTACAGTACTCCTAAAGTCACCTTTAAATACGTTTCCCTGGCACCCAGTGTGTCATCGGATCCTGTCCACTACATTTTTATAGTATTTTGATGCGTCTCATAGGCTTTTTTCCCATTACCCCTTTCATTGCTGTCTCAGCCCCTATCAACTCAGTTCTGCACTTGAGCAAAAGCTGTGGAAATCATCTCCCTGCTGCCAGTTTCTCTTCTGTGTGTGTGTGTGTGTGTGTGTGTGTGTGTGTGTGTGTGTGTGTGTGTGTGTGTGTGTAAGTATACACACAGATGCTATTTAAGATAATGAATTGGTACATCAGCTTGAATCTAGTAACCATTTGTGTGTGTATGTGTGTGTGTGTGATGTATCAAAGTATTTTGTTCACCTTAAATATACATGAGCACTTCCTTAAAAATAAAGATAGACTTAATTTTGGCAAACTGATCTTGATAATTTATTAGTATTCAAGCATTTTAGTCACATAACTGGGTAGGAATTAGGAATCCTTAGCCACGAGTCTTTTGTCCGGAAGCATATCTGGAATGACAAAAGTGGAGAATCCTCATTGAACACTGTGGAAATGTTCCCTTGAATCACAACCATTTCCCGTTGCTAACAGTGTATGTCTCTTGCCTTTGTTTTTAAACTGTGGGTAAATTTCTCTGTGTGAAAAATTTTGTCTCCAAAATACAGTTTTAATCCTGGGAAAAATTTAAAGAACTATTATCCTCTCTTCCTTATTGTGCTAAGAGGCCTCAAGTGTCAGCCAAGATAAGAAAAACAGCAGTAGAAGCCAGGGGAGCGGGAGGAGGATGTTGTGATCCAAGGTACACATTCTTGGGGCTGTTACCTGAAATTTGTGTTTTGAGTCACAAATGCTGCAGTTAGGGCGTGGTTGGCATTTCTTGGGTTTGGTTTGGTTTGGTTTAGAACTTGCAGTCTGTACATCACAGTCTGGGAAATTATGGCTTCTGTGCTAATCTCTGAGACTGACCTTGCCAAGCTGCTTTCCCTGTGAAAACTGTTTTATCCAGAACAGCAGATAGCGTTCTGATCTGCATTCCCTGACACCTGGATGCAGTCCAGTAATCACTCATTTGGATGAGTGCTGTCATATGCCCTTCCAAATAGTCATCTTAGTGATGATATTATCCTAAGAATAAAGGTCTTGCCCAAATATATTCAGAAGTAATTTGAAGATAAATCATTTATATACTAATGAGAACTCTATATACTAAGTAATATAGAAAATAGAATAATCTCAAAGAGTTCCTCTACAGATAATTGAATTTTTGTTTATGTTTAAGCTTCTTTTTCATCGGGTTTACACTTGGCTGATATAAAGCACTGAATGTGCGAGCATGATAGAGACACAGGTATAATTACATATAAAAGACTGTGTACACTTATTCTTGCCCTCATTCCTTCTCTCAATGAGGTCTACAGCTATACTACTCATCAACGAAGATGGCATTAAGGTTTTATATCACTTGTATCTATACAAAGAGTTTAATATATGTTCTTTGTTGGGTTTGTAAAGTTGTTTCGATTCTCAGTTTATAATAACTTCGTTACTAAGAAAGTAAGTTTTTTTTTCAAGTTTCTTTTTGTTCTTCCGTTTAGTAGGCTAAATTTACCCCATGATATTTTAGAATTTCATACATGTGTACAGTATAATCCCCTTCTGCACTCCATGTCACCCCTCAAATCCATGATGTCTTTTTTGTTAATTACTATTCTATGTCTATATGAACAAATACATAAATACAACATGCTAAATCCATTTAGTGTCACTGATACATATACGTTCTTAGGCTTGACCATTTGGTAACCAATTAGAGGAAGATATATTTTCCCTAGCCCTTCATTGAGGAGTGGGACTTGTGAGACTCCCTTATCCACATTGGGATGTCATTATTCAGGTTTTGATTGAGCAACTATATTGCTGAGATTCCATGGCTGTGTTCCCTTTCATATATATTTGACATAATCCCATAGCAGATGTCCTGGCCCTCTGCCTCTTTCAGACTTTCAGCTCCTGTCGCACTATTCCCCTGAGCCATGGGTGTGAGGTTGTGTTGTAGATGTTTCAGTTGGGGCTGAGCACCCCATGATCAGTGATCTCTTACATATTGACTAGTTGTGGCTCTCTGTAATGATGTGTGTCTGCTACAAAGAGAAAGTCCTCTGATTAGGGATAAGAGTCACACTTGTGTGTAAGTGTAAGGCTAAGTGGCCAGAATGCAGTTAGAGGGTGCCATTTGTTGGCGGAAGTGTCAGTAATGCTCCTCCTATAGGTTCTGTGGCCTTGCCAGCCACAGGTTGTTGGTCACACTTAGGAGTACCAGCAATGAATTCCTTCCTATTTGATCAGACCTTAAGTCCAATTATAGCTGTTGGTTACTGCCAAGTTATAATTGGCCATTACTGCACCTTTGGGAATCCTTTGTGATGTATAAGTGTCACAGCTAGGTAGGACTATTAATTACTTTTCTTCCTTGGAAGCTTGCATGCTATCTTTGGATACTATGAAAGCTAGTCTTCAGAGAGACTTTGAGATCAGCTCCAGCTCAAGTCTTTCAACCCTGTGTCCAACATGTCTGATGCCTTCAGCAATAGGGATTTAACTTTAAATTCTGAGAAGCTACGAAAGGCACTGCCAGTGCCTATATTACTTTGTGGTCTCTTAGACTCTCCTGACTAACAACTGGGAAGGACATTTCTCATGCCTGATACTCACATTTTTTGTTAATTTTTGTTTCCACTGCCTTTAAGTGCAATATTATCATCTCTGGTGCCATGACTCTATTTAATACACATACACACACATACATATCATTTAATTTTAGTCAAACATATAATATCATGATTCCTGCAGCTGTTTTAAGCATCCTTAGTGTTTCTTTAAAAAATCTAACCTGTGAGGCAAATGCAAGGTGCTTATTCATAGATCTCTCTTTTCCTGAGTAACAGCAGCCTTATGTATTCTAATAAAGTATTCCATGACTCATATTTAAATAACAAATTTAGATGGCTGGATTTCCCAGGGAGAAAAATAGCAAAAGAAAAAAAAGATGATAAGATGATGTTTAAGAATGATCAATATGTATTAATAAAGAAAACTCTTGGGTCGATATCCCAGTGCCATGGTATTTTCGGTATGATCGTTTGTATTGACTGAAGCTTTAGTTCCTTCTAAACATGTGAAACACCAGGTTAGAATGGAGCTCATCGGGCTCCTTCTCTTGAACTGAAGGTAAAATTTTCTTCAATTGAGTTAACAAGGAAAAAATATGCTGGTGAGCAGTCGATAAGTAATTATTGAGGAGCTGTGTTACAGCAGTGCCGCTGAACCAAGCCTTCTCACGGCTTTATACATCAGCACAGTTTAACCTTTAGTTAAATGCATTAAACTAAATGCTAAGGAATCGAACCTCTTCGTAGCGTTTTTCAGGTATGATTAACATACGCAATATGGCCACCTGAAATATAAATTTTGATGAATTTTGCCAAGCTCATGATACAATCAAGATACACAACTTTTTGCCATCCAGAAAACTTTCCAGAAGATGTGCTTCCTTCCGTGTATCCCACCCTGGGGACCACCCTCACACAAAGGGATCCATTTACTCTGTATTTTCTATCCAGTTTCCATTTGCAGAATAGTTTTTGAGATTCGTGAATGTTACTGAGCGTATAGTAATTCTTCTTTGTTGGTGAATAGTGTTTCATTGTATACATGTACCATCATTTCTTTAATCATTTGCCATTTTATGTAGATCTGTGCTGTTTCCAGTGTTGGGTGATCATGACAATGGTTGTTAAGAAAGTTCCTTTCCATATCTCTCTGTGGACATTTCCTGTGTTCATTTCTCCTAGGCAAATACAGAGGAGTAAAATTCTTGAATCATGTCAGTTTTTATTCTCTCTTTTTCCGTGTTGATTACAAGGTAAACAAGTTTAGAAGATGAAATGTCTAAAATACCTTAGGTCAGGAGGCCTGTTTTTTGTTGACAATGTTTTCTTCTAGACAGAGATCGGGCTGGTCTGCTTGCAAGCACTTAAAAGACATTACGAGCACAGCCTAACTATCTAAACACAGTGGCCCTGTCTCCAACAGCCATGCTCACCCTCTGTGACGTAAGAGACAAAAGAGGACAGAGGTAAACAGAAAGTCATACCACTTGAAGTTCCCCAATTTCTCCTTTCACGTGTTTATCTATTATGTTAATCAAATAGTTTTATTATTTTGTTTCTAATTGATTTATCTTTTGATGTGTTACTTTCCTGCTCTGTATGTGTGCTTTTAACTAATTAAATGCATTAAAGTAAGGACTCGTGAATCAAATCTTTTCACTGTAGTAGTTACAGTCTACTTAGAGCCAAAATTGAATTTTTAAAGGACCTTTGGAATAGGATTCTATCTTTAGAAAGGAAAAATTCAGAAACATTAGGTAGGCATGTCTGTAGATAGATTTATACAAGGAAGAAAGAACAAGAGAAGGAAAGGAAGAAAAAGGAGATACATAGTAAGTGAAAAGATTAAGTAGACAGGTAAGAGACAGATAAATGATAGATAGTAGGTAGATAGGCTGATTAGATAGATAAGAGATAGAAGATAGATGAGAAATGGATGGATGGATGGATGGATGGATGGATGGATGGATGGATGGATGGATGGGATGGATAGATAGGATAGATAGATAGATAGATAGATAGATAGATAGATAGATAGATAGATAGATGATAGATAGATAGATAAAGATAGATAGATAGATGATAGATAGATAGATAGATAGATAGATAGATAGATAGATAGATAGATAGATAGATATAGATGAGAGATAGAAGACAGACAGACAGGGAGATATGATTGAGAGATGATAGGCTTCATGATCATTCACATAGTTTACCATTTCCACCATCCATAACATCTTCCTCTAGATACCACCTGAAACTGTCTCTGTCACCCCAATTCTTCTAGTATTTATTTTACTGCCTGTTTGCTGGTGATGTATGGTATTGGAGTGTTGTTTATCTTAAAATACGTTTTTCCCTCTCACTTTTGGATGAAAGTGTATTACTAAATTGAGATTTTTTTTCAGAATTTTGAGTGTGTGCGTGTGTGCGTGCATGTGTGTGTATGTGCTTGTCTATATATGCTCTGTGTGTATGCAGTACCCATAGAGGCCAGAGGAGCTCCTGGGTCAATAGAATTGAAGTTACATGTGGTTACCCGCCACCTGATAAAGGTGATGGAAACTGAAGCTGAGTCCTCTATGTGAGCAGTAAATGCTCTTAACCCCTGAGCTATGCCTCCAGCCCCTCAGACTTGTTTTTTAATTGCCATTCTGAAGCTGCCATTGCTGTCTTATAGCCTACAGTGTTTTCTGCTAAGCATAAATTAATCTCGTCAGCTCCCTGTGGGTTACATGCTATTCATTTTCTGGATACATTCTGAATTTTCTTTGGCTATCAGAAGTTTGTCTCTGATGCATGTATCAGCTAAGTGGGCCTCTTTGTCTTCACTCTGCTTGAGTATGCTCGGGCTTTCGGTAGTAAATTCTAAAGGGTTTAGAGTTGTCATCATTACTCTGCAGATGCTGTGTTGTTGTTGTTGTTGTTATATGCTTCCTTTCTTTCGTACTCTCCCAGGACTACAGCCATACTTTCGTGGGTCCCTTAAACATTGCTTATTTATATTAAATCTCTTTTCTATGTTTTCCATAATTTTTATTCATTTCTTTTCATTACTGTTGCTTCTACCCATTCCTTTAATATATTTCCTTTATTTTTGTAAAGGTATTTAAAGAATTGCCTTGAAATCATTTCTAAATCTGTCATTTAGGCCCAATGACATCAGTTTCTGTTAAATACTCATCTGCCCAAACATAGGTCACATTCTTCTATTTCCTTGCATATCTGTGACCTGGGTTATGAATATGCCCGGCAATAATTCATGTATTCCTGCAATGGTGGTTTGATATCTGTGCCACAGACAGCTAACTCTCAATGCCAACCATCAGCTCTGCCCTGTGGTGGTGGCAGCAGGTACATCCACCCACTTAGTCTGCCATTTTCAGCTGCCATTGTTTCTGAGCCTGGAATCCTAGGGATCCTCACTGTATTGTATGGTGATCTGAACAAGGTTTGTCCTCTGACATTTCAAATCACTCAGGGGTTAGCTCTTTGCCTCCTGCTAGGTTGGCTTAAGGCGTTCCAGCCATCAGAAAAGCAAAGGACTGACACTTTTTCTCTTGTGCAGTTTGCTATTTCACAGATAAACACCCCTCTGGTTTCTGTCAGCTGTTTCCCTGAAAACCTTTGGTAGCACCTCTGTATACATGTTTTTAGTGCTCATGTGAAGATTATATTTAGACTGTTAGTCCCACCCATCCTGTGGCCTGAGATCCTACCCTATACTCCTTTGCCACACATGCACACACACACACACACACACACACACACACACACACACACACAAATACACACACATTCACACACATACATACACACACACACACACACAAATACACACACACTCACACACATACATACACACACACACACACACACACACACACACACACACACACACACACACACACAGAAAAAAAAAGAACCTCCAAATGTGTTACACTTGCTGATTTGCAGTGGTTAACACCCTGAGCTATGCCTGCTTCAAGTCACATTCCAATGCCTTAAAATAGTGGTAGGTAGCCAGATAGATAACCAGATTTTTCCCTCCCATGAGAGCAGAACCCTCTCCATTTTTCTTTAATATTATACAAGAAAGTGTCATATCTACCTTGCGTTTATGAGATCTTCTATATAGACTCTAAATTTTAACCTAATTCTCATTATCAGACACCTATGTTAGTTACTTTTCCTTTTGCTGTGACAACAACAACAAAAAAAATAAAAGCCACAAAGGGGAGGAAAGTTTCTGTTCTGACCCCAGTTTAACAGGTGCAGTTCGTCCTGGCAGGGAAGGCGAGGGATAACTGGTCACGTGGTGTCCACATCTGGAAACAGTTCACCTGCCTTCGCTTTGGATGCAGCCTAGGACCCCAGCGCATGGGATGGCACCGCCCACGTTTAGGATTGTTCTCTGGCCTAACCCAATCCAGACACTCTCACTAAGGTAGTATTCTCAGTTTTCCACATAATTTTAGATTTGGTGAAGGTGACGATCTTACCCATCACAATATCTGAGCTCTTCTCAGACTTAAAAACACTACAAATATTACAGTAACATACAAGCCACCTGTTTGTACTTAGGATTATAAGTATTCTTACTGGGAAGTAAAATTATAATAGGATCCGTTACTGAGAACGGAACTATTAACTTAGTGAGTGAGACTATGATGAGTGCTTTTGGTAATTCTGCTATAGCCCTGCAGAATGGCTGTACTAGTTTTCAGTGCTACATATGAAGGAAGATGATTGCAAATTTAGCGTAGGGCTGGAAAATGCTTTGTGGTTTTGCTAATAGAACTGGTTAGTTCTATAAAGCCAAATAACTATTCCAGAATCATCTCTTCCAGGAAACTGTTCGCCCCCGCTGCTCACGCTGGCAGGTCACACTTGGAATGTTACTGTGTAGCCAGGATAATGGAGAGGGGCCTTGGCTTCTTAATCCTTGGTCTTCTCTATCAGTAAATATAAATCCATGTACTTTCAGGAACCAGTTCTATTTACAAGATGTTTTAAAGTGAATTTATTATTAGTATTTTGCATCGTCTTCCCATATAAACCGCTTTATTGATATGTACAGTATGGTCAATTCAGAGGTTCTTAGTATGTTCAGAGTTGCATATCCACCGCAGCTCCTGGTCCCTTTCATACAAAAAAGTAAATCCAGAAGGCATGCTGGGAAGGTCAATGGGTGGAGGAGGCAGTTCCTGCAACAATGGCAACTGAGTTTGCTCTGCCCTCTCTAGCTCCACATACAAGTTTATCTGTGATATGTGAGTAGCATTTTAAGGTAAATTTGTGTAAGCTAAACTACTAAGAAGCTAGTCGTGGCAAATATTTCCTATAGAAGTAGAATTGAGAAAATATGGGGGGTTTTTTAAGGTGAACTGGTCATGAATAGCCACAAAAAAAAAGAAAGAAAAAGACATTGCAAGGCAAACTTCTGCTGTTGTTTAAATTACAATATTTAGCATACATACCCAGTACTATAAGAAAATGAGCTCTGTAACGAATATAGCTCACATTTTGAGGTTTGTGAGGAAGCTACGAACATGAATTAAGCATCACATAATATGAGGAAATTGTGACTGCTCCTTTTTGCCATATATTATGACTGCAGAGAATATGTCTTCTTTTGGGAGATATCTATTGAAATATCTAGTGACTCAATATCTGTAATTTACTCAAAATGATTTTCCAAAACAGCATTACTATAATTACAGGTACATAGGCAAAGAAATTACAACAAAAATAAATATTATTATTTGTCAAATCTTGGTAGTATTTAAGTATTTATTCCCCTGATACTTTGCCTTGTCTCTGTGTGTGAATATTTTTAAAAAGTTCCAGAAAATAGATTTGAATATTCTAGATGAGAAATAAGTATACTACCTTGCTATCATAATTAGTCTACTAGTATTTACATAAAAAGTTATATAACTCACCTGTTATTATAGACAAACAAATACCTTAGAGTGATCTTCAAAAAATAAATTAGAGTGATTATATGGAGAGTGAGAATGGGAAAAGTGGGTGAGTTCAGGACTGGAAGTAAAACAGTTTTACTAATTTTTTTCAGATTTTGAAACATTTTTGTTTTTGATAAAAATACACAGTGGTGACAGAAATGAATGGGTTGATAGATGGATAGATGAGTGAATGAGAGAATGTAGTCACAAAGTTCCATTAAGGACTAGAGCCTTAAAAGTAAGAAAAGAAATATGTTATACTCCGGAGAATTTTCACATATTGGGAAATGCTGACTTTGTGAATGTAGTAACCATTTTTAACCTAATAACAGTCCATTTAGAATTTGCATCAAGAATGCTTTAAAAATGGACTTGTTTTACTTTACTACATGCCAACATTTTTGCCTGTTGTTATCTCTTTATAGCATTTCTCATTGGATGGTTTTATTTCAAAGGCAGCTACATTGTGAGCCCATTTGTGTGTGTCATTTTCCTTTCAAAAAATGTCATCCTTTCTCAAATAAATAAATGCATATTTGTAATATCTCATTTTCGGCACTAATGAAGTCCCTCTCATTGATCCATGAATTTAACTGCTAATTTTCTAATGTAACTGCCAGTCTAGAGAGGAACAAGGAAATGATGCCACATGGTATCTAAAAGGAGCAGAGTACCAGTTGTAGTGCTCTAGTGGAAATCCACCCTGTCCTTACCACTTACTAACTGGAACAAGCCACTCGACCGCCTGAGCCCCAGCTTCCTGTAGTGTTAATTAAGGCTGTCTACCTGGGTATTGTGAAGTGGAGCCGAATTACATAAATGAAGTCCCATTTATGGTGGTTTCATTTAAACGCACTGGCCGTTTATCTTTCTTATGGTTCTGGTGATGGTGGTGATGATGACAATGGCCATGCTTATTCCTTAAATGTGGACAACCAATGAGTCTAAAATGGAGCTAGAATTGGTTGACATTGTTATATATTTATGTACTCATAGCCGACTCATACTTTGATTTGTGTCACCCTTCTTCTAATCCAGTCCTGGGGAATGAACCCCCCCACATCCTAAGCCAGTTCCTCCGCACTATACCACTATTCCTACTTATAGGCAAATCTACTGATAAAGAAACTTGATTCATTTTACATGCAAATAGGATATTTTGTGAAAGTGATTTTAATTAAATTAAAATTTAATCAGATCATCTACAAACTTGCCAAATTTAAAAAAATAAATCCCTGGCCTATTAAATTTACACTTCAGAATTAAGCTTTGAATTTTTCTCTTATATTTACTTCATTAATTCATGGGTGATTGGTTCAGTAGTTCAGAAAATCATAGTGTTCTTTAGAAACATGATGTATTGTCTGCCCATCAGAAAAGTTGTCATAATGAACATGTTTGGGCCTAAAAAAGAATTAATGTAGTATACGTTTGGAAGTCACTCTAAAATGAATATCTTTGTAGAAGTCTTATTCTAATGGAGAACAATTTAAGAAATGCTTTGTTCCCTATTTATATAGCTATTCACAGAACATAGGTTTTTAACATTATTAATTCCTTAAGAACTTTATACAATCCATTTTGAACATACCCCCTCCCCCGACTCCTCCTATAACCAATACCTTCCCCATCCCATCCTCTCGCACCCAGCAGAGCCTTCTCTTTGGTTATTGCTTTCCTTATGAAGTAGGTTTGTGTTGCCCAGCTAGCATTGGGAGTAAGGCCTCCCATACCATATGATCAACAATACAGTGTGGTAAAACTACCAGGAGAGGAGTAGTTAAACTGTGTCTCCCTCTCCCAGAAGCTACTAAGTATCATAGCTCCTCAGGTGCACCACTGCCCTGTTGCATCTGGAAACACTGTTTCTTCGATGTGACAATATCTGCCCCCCTTAGGCTCTTATAATCCTCCCACCCTCTCTTCTATGAAGAACGGAGAACCTTAAGGAGAGGAGTGAATGAACATGTGCACTATGGGCCGAGCATTCTACAATCTTCAATACTGACATTCCTGATCAGAGTATCTCTCAGTACTCATCAGGGAATCTTCCCCTTGCAGCTGGTATCAATTAACACGGAGACACACACACACACACACACACACACACACACACACACACACACACACACACATACCGAAAACAGGAAATAGAGTTTTAAATGATGCTTCTGAAAGTAGTCATCATTGGTTATTTAGCCATCTTGTCCCAGATTGGATGAGATTTGTGTTAACCTTTGTGGAGAAAATCTCAGAACAAAATTTCCTTGACACTTTCTATTGCATCATTTAATGTGTCATGAGTACAGGTATCTGTCACAATTTGATGTATTTTACTGACCTCTTTCTAAAGGTTTCAAAGGCATTTGAGCTTTCTTAAAAGCATACATATTGATGGTTGTATGCCAATTAAATTGCTGTAAGAAAATTGGCTGTTAACAGTAAAAATGTTAGATTTTTGAATCTTGGGAATGCCTGACATTATTGCGTTACAACTTGTCTATAATTTCTGTCTCCAAGTGAACATTTGGTAAATTTATTTTTATTGAGTAGACATCTCTAAAATTGAAATGAAAAACCAAATTTGAAAAAGAGAAGACTTTTTTTTTTTTTTTTTTTGGTTTAGCTAAATGTCAGTTGCTTAATCTCAAAAGATAAAAATATTTTTCTGGGCCAAGGCACTTTCTGTTTGTATCATATCATTTAGTCACCATAAAGGACCCTGAGATCCTACAAGGTGAAGTAGATAAATACAACATTGTTTTCTACACTAGGAATCAACTGCCTTCCAGGGTTGAAAGTCTGGCCCAAGGTCACTCTTGAGAAGCACTGTATGCATAGGTAACATTAATGGTGATCGCCCTGTTTGCTGGTTGATCATCCACTTCCTCTGTGTCCTTCTGGATATAATGCTCTCCACTGTTGCCTGCAGCTTGTGTTTTGTGTCTTCTACTGGGAAATGTTGATGAAACTAGTACGTCTCAAGAAAGAAGAAATCAATCAGTGAACTATTTAGTAAAATCGAAGTGAAAAAGGAATGCCAAAAGTATATTAACTTTAAAATACGTAAGTTGTTCAGCATCCGTAATTAGCAAGACTATTGAACGGGTAAACATGACACATTTAAATGCAGTATATAGCAAAAACAAAATAGCTTAAAATATAAGTGTATACATTTTCTTATCATACTACAGTAATTTTTACTTTTGTACCTAACCGAAAGGAGGAATTGCTTCCCAGACTTTTAGGATTTTTAAAATATAATTTTGGATTTAGGGTAAGGGTTGTCTAAAGCATAGAACTCAGACATACAATGCAGGGGGGGAAGATGCCAAAAGAAATTACCAACTAAAAATTAGTTACAGCGAAGATTAACCTGAAGTCAAAAGACAACACAGATAAAATACCTACAAAATATAGGATGGATAAAAGATGAGTTTCTTATATAAAATATGTGTTATGAAAGGATTACAATAAATATTCATGGCTAATGTGGCATGACTAACTTTTTTTTTTAATGAGAAAAGGTCTGCCTTCCTGTCAGTCGTGGATGGGCTTAATAAAATGTGATTATGCACTTTATAGGGTTTTGTTATATAGCTATAAAAAATGATTGTCTCAGAAAGATGTCTATGAGGGGCACTAATGGAAACAGGCATGTTACTGGGTATTGTACATAATATAATCTAATTTTATTGTGGATGGCAAACCCTGTGTGAGAAAGGTAACTTCATCCCTGTGACAAAATCATAAGGAAAAATCATACAAGAGTAAAGATTTATGTTGGGGTCAGCTGTCTTACTTACTGTGGGCCTGTGACAAGCATATCATGGTGACCAGAGCACAGTCACAGCAACAGAGAGGTAGAGAGATAAATAGCACAGATAATATGTGCTTTTCAGGTGCATTTTCCCAGTGACATGCTTCCCCTAACAAGTCCTAACCCCTAGTTTCCAATACCCCCCCAGTGTGGTGACAAAATTATGACACCCACCAATACTTTAATCTTTAATTGGGCCAAAGTCTTCATTATCAAATCCTATACTTATCCAAACCAACACCACAAAACATTGCATTGGGGACCACACCTTCAACCCTTGACTTTTGTGGGAATATGTCCTGGATAAACCATAGCATTCTCTACTAACCCTGGCCTTTATGACCACCGCAGAATGAAAAGTGCATTTAGTCCCTTCCAGCGTCCCTCACATCTCAACAGTTCCAGCATTGCTCTGAAGGTCATGATCAAAGTCTCCTCTGAGACCCAAGACAAACTGCTTCAAACCCAGGCAAAGTAGAAAAACAAGTTATGTATTTCCAACATACAATGTCACGAAGCAAATATTTCCATTTGTGAACTGAGAGAATCGGGAATAGGAAGGAGTAAGGGCTGCAAAGACAGATTGAAACCCATCAGGACACACATTTAAATCCAGCAGCTCCATGTTTTGAACTAGCTTCAGCCCACATGGCCGCTCTCCTGCACTGGCTCTGCAAGTTCCCCTGTCTCTTTCCGCTGGACAGTCTACATTGCTTATTTGTGACTTCTGGGAGTCTTCTTTGCTGGCTAATTTTCATCCCCAAAGCTTCATGCATCATCTCAAAGGAGATGCCCACAGGCTTTCCAACTTTGCCACACATGTTTAGCTTCTACAGGTTAGCCTTTGAAGTTCTCTGGAAGCCGCTATGGACCCACAACTCTTGTGTTACATATGGCCACCAACCCAGAATCATGTGGCCAAGTCTAAGATCTGCTACCACCAGAAGATTTAGCCAAGCCCCCCATAGAACCTTCTATAGTGGCCTGTGAGAAGCTGGGTACCACGAAATAAATCCTGGGTGGAAAAGTCCTAAGTTTCCCAATGGCATGTTCTTCCTACAAGTCTTTCAGATTTGTTTATGCTTCAGATATTTCATGACGTAGAATCTGTAGATAATTCCTCATATACCCCCTAAATGCCCTTCCTACCAGACTGCTGAAAAGTGTGAGGCTTTTTAGTGGCATGAATGTCTTTAGCTGAGACACTTTCCCTGGCCCTTGATTTACTCTCTTATTTTGCAGCCAAACATTTCCACTCTGCTATTTGTTTATGATTCTCACTGTAAATCTGGGGGAAAGCGCCACTAATTCCCATACTGTAGCCTTGAATACTGGGCTGTGTTGAAATTTTGTACATTAGATTTATGACTCCACTCCCTTTAAATGCAAGCAAAGTATTGGAATGTGGGCAAAGTGTACATAAGTTCTGTTCTGTTTTGTTTCGTTCTGTTCTGTTATGCTTTGTTTTTCCAAAACTTGAATGCTCTGAACCTGCTTCCCAGTAAATTTTGCATTCCCATATAAAACATCGAGAATATAGTCTTGATGTTTTTGTCTTAGGGTTTTTGTTTTGAAACAGGATGTCATGTAACCCAGGCTGGCCTCATATTTACTAGCTAGCTATGGATGACCTTGAACTCCTGATACTTGGTTCATTAGGCTAGAGCCCTCATGATCTGGTGGTCATTTCCTCCCAAAATGGACATTACATTGGAGCCCAAACATACTTGAGCCTCTTTTAGTGGGAACAGTATATCCAGCCCATGGCAGTGTATGTTAATCTATTTGTCTGAAAAGGTCAATGGGAACACTGTTGTGTAGAATTGGCTGGTGGAGGTACAGGGCTACTTACAGATAAGGGATACTATAACAACACTGATCTCTTCCAAAATCATTTGTTCATTGTTTCATTCACTAAAGTGAGTATTGTGTAATTTTTGAAAATGTATAAAACATACATTAAAAGAGGCAGTAGTGCCTATAGAAAAAAAATGTTCATGATCACACTTCTCAAGAAAGGAAGCATATTGTCCATTAAACACTGGAAGGTTGTAATAAGGAAATACAAGTCAGGGAAGCACAATGGTGTTGCTTTTTGACCTACAGAACTGTGAGAGTTTGAAAAGGTAGCGAAATGCTCAGTTAGCTACCAGCGGGACCATTCTAGTGCAAACACAGAGTATGTTGGGGTAAGTTTTAGACAGAAGCTGTTGGGTAGGGATCACTAAATCTTCAGTGCATACTCAGTGCCCACAATTCCACCTATGGGACTTTTTTTCTGGAGCCTTAGTCATGGCAACATTATCTGTGGTGGCAAAACTTGAAATGAAAAATGTCAGCCAGTCTAACCTAATTGGCAAACTCCAGGCCAGGGAGAGAGACCCAGTCCTATAAAACAGGGCGCATAGCACATGAGGAATAACATGGAGGTTGACTTCTGGCCTCCTCGTGCGAGCAGACACATGCACAACCGCATGGGGAGTGTGTGCTTAAACGAGCACACACAACAAAAGTGTAAATGTACTGTATGTGCACACTGGAATATGATGTGGCTGTAATGGCGTAGCCTGGGAAAGTCATTTACCCTTCCCTGAAATGTGGGGCACTTTCACGGTATGCATACATTTGCATTTTAATTTGTCGCTGTTGTTACATGACCATGTATTAGGAAACTGAGCAGGAGGGATTTGGTTAAACTGTTGGCATCTACTCAGAAGTGAGAAAGGGACCTACTGTTTGAGACAAATTCAGTGGTGTTACATAACCTTTTATATCTTTTCAGTTTTCTGCCATATTGCATGTTATTTTCATAACCCTTAAGTGATTTCTGAAAAGCTGTTGCCAAACTAGGATCCCTCCAACTGAATAAATTGATCTTATAAGAAAACTGAAAGGGGAAATTTTTAAGTGCACAAAGTTGGATTTATACTTATAATTACAAATGAGCATTTTGTAGAACATCTAAGACATAGAATTGTTTGTCTCTGTACTATTTATAACTACCCTGATCTTCCTTTTTCAACTTTTCCAGTATTGGTTATTGAACATGGGACCTTACAGATGTCAAGCACTCTGTCACTAATCTATATCCCCTTCATCATTTTACTTTGTATTTTTTTAGCTGTAGGTCTTGATGAGTTGTCCAGCCTGGCTTTGAACTTGGGATCCACTTGTCTCAGTTTCCCAGGTAGCCAAGATGACAAACTTGCACAATCAATCCAGACTTTCCCATCTTCTTAAAAGGTGTCATTTTACTCATCAGCTAGAGCCAGAATAGAGGAAAACACCCTTGATCCTTCTCTTCCCTTGACCCTTGGCCTAATTCTTCCTGGAAACTCATTGCTAAAACATTAATTCCAGTTTTCTTATTTGTCTATCTCAGGCATTAGCAACTGGTCCAGGCCCCCATCTGCCTGCTGTCTGGACAATTCTTGCTTTTACTTCCTGTCTTTTTTCATGCAGCCCCTTCTTTTTTGTAGTCCAGAAAATGGACCTTGTTTTATCCCCTATTTGAAATGACTTCCTGGGGCACTTAGAATTAATCCAGACCTAGCCCTGGCCTCAGGACCTTGTGTTACATGTCTCTTTATCCTACGTGGATCCTTGGTGCTGGATGCCACCACTGCCCACCCATCATCCAGAAAAAAACGTTGTTATGTTATGCAGTTATGCTCTCCTGGAGCCATGGGGAAAAGCCATGCCCAGGTCTGCACCAGCAGGACCGTGCAATGACCAGCATGGAAGTCTCTCTTTCCAGCAAACCAGCCCACATCAGCTGCCCATCAGGCTCCATCACATCCTCGTGCTTTATTTTCTTCTTAGCATTTCACATTACAAGATAATTGTGCTATTTTTCACATTGGCATTCTGCTATTAACTGAAGTAGGTATTCTGAAATTCTAAGAATGTACATTTCCCTCATGGGATCTAAGAAAGCATTCTCACTTTGAATGAAGGGGAAAAAATAGCCCACAAGCACCATTATTGTTCTTAAATTGGCATTCAAGGAAAACCAGGCTCTCACTGCAATCATAAGCTGTGTTGTACCAGGAGTCGATCCAACCTGTGAGGCCCAGGGTGTCTCCTGTTCACTCTGTTCTACAGTAGTCCTTCTCAAGCTAGATCAACAAACAAAAGGCACGTTGGCTTGTTAGAATTTGTGGGAAGTTCACCCTCGCCTTTCCACGGGCCCTTACAACTCTGGGACACAGTATCAAAATTCCCACAGACTTTGCCACATGCTGCTACCTAGTGTCACATGAAGTCCTAACTCTATTTTCAGGAAATAGAGGGCAAAGACTGTTGTTTCCTCCTGCTTTCTTTCTCATCAAAAGTTAAGAACATAGGAATATTTTGATGATTCTTCCTTTGTAGAACTTCCTGAAGCTGAATTACATTTTTAGTATTTTTCCAATAACATAAATGAATAATCACTGAAAATATAAGCCTATAAATGAAACATGTAAGTCATCCACACATTAAAAAAAAATTGTTAGCTTTGAGTGATAAATCTTCTTTGAAGTACTTCTTAAAATTTGACAGAAGGCATTAAAGATTATTGTTCAGAAGTGTATTAATGGCTGCCATACATAAATACAACAACTGTTGGATTTTGTCACCTGTTCTGAGGGTGTCAGTGCAGAGAAGAAACGGGTGAAAAGAAAACAGGTGTGTCTTCCTGTCATTGATCTTATCCCCGAGTGTGGAGGTAAAGTAAGCATGAAAAATTAAACCCACAAGGTAGCACAAAGCCATGTGTGTTGTGATACATGGCACACTGTCCCACAGCACCAGCTCTAAGTCACGTGTGGCGGTTCCAAAGGACAAAGTAGGGTCCTTTGATTGCATGCTGATAATTCATGCTCTAGTGAAAAGAATACATGTATTTATGGTTGTGCTCACTTACCTCTTTATTCTTTGTTATAATTTTTGTCTAAAATTTGGTTGTGTGTGTGTCTGGGGGAGGTGGATGTGGGATGTCTTTCTGTATGCTGTGTATTTTATTGTTAGTTAATAAAGAAGCTCATTTGGCCAATAGCCAAGCAGAATAGATAAGAGAAGAAAGGTGGGGTCTGAGAGACACCAGCGGCTCCCAGGGAAGAAATGGATGAGATAACAAGCCACGAGCCTCAAAGTAAAATACAGAATAATAGAAATGGTTTGTTTTAAGTTGTAAGAGCTAGTTAATAAGCCTGAGCTAATATACCAAACAATTTGTAATTAATATTAAGCCTCTGAGTGATTACTTTATAAGCAGCTATAGGACAGGACACATAAATGATTCTGGCTGTCGGGTAGGGGGTTTTGGAAATGGGTGTCCCTCCTCCTGTGAGCTCCAGCCTTTCTTTGGGATGAGTCTCTCATTGGCCAAGAACTTCAAGTCCACTAGGAGAAGTGGACTGGACAACAAGCTCCTAATAATCCACCTGTCTCTACCTCGAATCTGGCCATTGGTGGGGTTAAGGCACAGATGACCACACTGAGCCTTTCATGTAGTTTCTAGGGATCTAAACCTGGGTCCTTGTGCTTGGACGGCAAGCACTTGACCAACCACCTCCCTCTCTGTATCTTTTTGCTCTTACCATAAGCAGTGCACATACTGTTTGCTACTTTTACATAAAAATTCAAATCTAAGGAAAGCTACCATTTTCAATCATGATAGTTTGATTACTAGTTCTGCTGGTATTTACAACATAAGTTAACAGGAATGTCTAAGCTTATATCACACAGCTTAAAAAGAACGCCCTAATTACTGGTTCTGATTATCTAAACATCTGTTTTCTTGAACCATTTTTGTGACTCATCATCATTTGTGAATTGAAAGAGCAATTTCAGTATTTACATTTTCTTCCCATACATTCTTTAATATTCACCTTACTGATCTTGCCTTAAAAGCAGTTTATCACCCATCTTGTTTTGACAGTAGAGAAGGAATCCTCCTCCATTACTCCCAAAAGTCTAATAGGGAGAAAAGACCAACAGTGAGGATCTATTGAATTCAACAGCAAGAGATCTGAGTGTTTTGCAGAATGCAGGGAAAAGGTCATGTTTATAAAAATGCCATTAAAACCCACTTGATTTCTCATATAAAGATCTCAAGAAACGCTTATAGAAAAGACAGAAATGACTCTCCCAAAACTGTATATTCAGCTTATCTGTCTAGACAAAAACTTAATTGCAGTTGAGACTTCAACCCTCTGTTTTCCGTGAAGGCCAAATTGGCTTTAAAAATACCTAGGCATCTTTTCCAGGGACTTTGATGTTGTATGGCACAGTCACTGGGACAAAGCAAGTATTCAATAAGTTAGAGTTGATGACTGGCTCAGCCCTGCATTTGGCAAGGACATCTGCAAGTGCTTAGTTCTTAGCCTGTTGAGCAAAATCATTTAGTAGTATCCTGTAGATCACTGATTCTTCTGCAAAAAACTAACACTAGTTTTGGCAAAACTGATAACTATTATTTCCAATAGTAATTGCTCCACTGCTACAGGTATCCTAAGGTAAATAATGCCAGAATTTCAACTCTTACGAAATGAGTAAAATGCTCCTAATTATTGAACGGTATGGTAGACATGATCAAAGCATATCATACGCATTTATGGAAATGGCACAGTGAGGCTCATACATTTTTATAATTTATGCCATTCATAATTATATTGAATATATGCCCCAATAAAAAAGTGTTCACTGTAGCAGGGAGAGACAGTACTACAGAATTTGGAGAACTGTTAGAAGCCAGGAATCTCTGCTGATTTCACAGTTTATCCCACAGCTGACCCTCAGGTGAATGAGCATAGCCAAATTTCATTGTCATTTACCTGCCTTGAAGTCTGGTGTGTGTAAAACTGAGTAGTGGGACAATTGTATTGAAAATCCAAGTATGACTGGACAACCGTTTGAGTAGAAGGCTGTTTTCAAAGGAAGGGCCAGGGCACATCTGCTCCATTTTGAGGGAACAAATGAGGAAAGTTGTTCGCCTGCTGCAGGTAAAAGGACTTAAGTGCCACGACTTACAACAGATATAATAAAAAAAAAATCCCATGAGTTCTATATTTCGCTCCATGTGACAAGACATCAGAATAATCACTTGCACCTCTCTGCTCTACTCTACCAAATCAGCCCACTTTATCAGTTTAGACAATTAAAGTAAACTAACAGCATCCTGGAAGAGGCTGGGTAGTCAGTTCTGTCTGAAAATGAGTTAGTTTAGTTAGAAAGGTACAAGTAGCCATATCGTTGAATTGGTAATCATGGCAAGAAGTAAAATCGATGCGCTCAGAGTTCATTACTAGTGGCATACAAACCAAAAATAGTGGCATGAGCCTTTAATTTCAGGACTGGAGAGGCACAGGCAGGTGGATCTGAGTTCAAGGCCAGCCTGATCTACTTATTTAGTTCCAGGCCAGCCAATCCTACAGAATGAGCCCTCATCTATAGGTAGGTAGGTAGGTAGGTAGGTAGATAGATAGATAGATAGATAGATAGATAGATAGATAGATAGATAGGATAAGAACATATACACTCAGCAAGAAAACATTTGGCATAGAAAATGAAAGGGATACAATGGAGGGGTGCTTGAAGCAAGATATAGGATACCATTCTGTCTTTCTTAAAACAGAGAAATATACGAACACACACATACATCCTACCTGCACCAAAATGTCTTCTCATGAGTTCTGCCAGCCCTTACAGCAGTGTTTCATGAACCCAATACTAGGATTCACCTAAGACTCCAGAGAAAGCTGAACTCACCCAATCCGCTGTCTCTTGACAGGAAGCCATGAGATCCTCCCCAAGGGATGAGCAGGAAGGAAAAAAAAAAAAAAAAGGCTAGGCTGATGATGTCTTGGGATCACAGAGAAGTGTTTCTCAGCTCCTCTGTTTTTGGAACTTACCATCCCCAGCTCGAATTCAGATAAAAAGACACAAAGAAGAGGAATAGGAATCAGAATAATTAAAATAATTGTATCTGATGACGTTGAGCAGAAAATAACAAATTTCAGGTATTATGTTGAACACTGTGAGAAGTCTTACATGGAAGTTCTTGCGAGATTTAAGCGCCCTCATGTTTGTACTTAGAGATAGCTGATGTGGTTTTGAGGAATTTAGGGAAATGGCTGCCCTGAAGCAGCCACCCTTCCCCGAGGGAATAGTCCCGTGTTGGATTTTCTATGATGGACTTGGGGGCAGTTTCGACCTGTGTTGCCATGGCAGGCCCTTGGGATGCAGCTCTTACTGAGCTCTCAGCATTCCTCAGACCTCTGCAGGAAGGAGGAGACATCAGTACATGCAGCCAAAATTGCCACATCTCTAAATCAATTGGCTTTGGGAATAAAACTGAATAAAACAATCATTGGTGAAATTTCTAATTATTCTTTCCTAATTTGGGCTAAAAGCAAAAGGAGTAATACCAGATTAATTTCCTCTTTTGAACTCAATATCCCTGTGGGCCATTCCATTTGCATGCATGAGTAGGGCTTTGCTGTAATACATAGGATGTGCGGAGACTTTCTTCCAAAGACTGATGATTCTACAACCCCAAGGAATAAACTCTTCTATAGACTGTTAACTTAAAGAAGGTTTATCCACCGATCAGCTAATCAGAAATCATTCAGGCAGGAATACTCACAGAAATTATAGGTTGTGTTTCTTATTTTTTTTAATGAAAACTGCATCGCTTTCTATTTTGCGTAGAATAGGAAGCTGCAAGGAAGGGCAAATTGAAAGTCATAGCTAATGGGCACTGTATAACTGTTTAATCCTTTGTTTGTATATTAATCTGGTGGTTTTAGAGAATCATTTCAGCTCTGTAAATTCTGCTTTTGTTATATTTGATCATGCTACAATGCCAATTATATGTATGACGAATCAGAATTGTAGCTGGGTAGTGACTATAAGGGTTGCCTCCATTTAAGATTATTTTGAAAGGATAGATTATCAATCCAGAATGAACCTCCAGCTCCTTTCACCATTACATGCTCTAGGAAGAGTTAGCACGTCTCCCATGGGATTAAGACATGATTGGCACGGGACTATTAGTGATGTGACTCCTTTCTCTGGCCCTGGTACCCATGAAACCCACTGTACGTCAGAGCTATGAGCTCTGGAAATAATAACCCTTTAATGTTTTGAGTACAACAGAGTCAGATTCAGGGTGTATTGTCACTGCTAATGAATTATATAAACTATTTTTTTAAAAAAAAAAAAATTAGCATTCCACATTTTCCAAAGGACCAAGTGAGTCCATTCTTTTTTAAGGAGAGTTTCTTATTTTCACTTGCTGAAGTCAACTATTTTTGCATGATTAAGTTTTATTTTCAAATAATAATGATCTCTGTAGAATATTGAAAATTGAAGCTAAGTAAACATTGAACCATACATATTAAATATTATTCTTGTTTATGGTGGGAGAACCAGACACTGGAGGGAGCAGAAGGGTATGAAACTAGAGTGACACAGCAGTTTGAAACTCTGTTCCAAGACTCTTTGGACAAAACCTTTGGCCGCCACCCAGACCATGTTAATTGTCTTTTTGTGTATTCATTTCTATATGCCAACTCATCATTTTGACTTAAATTGTAGACGTTATAACAAGGTTGGAAATATTTAAATGCCCTTCCCTTTCAAGATTGTCTTGTGGAGCTACTAATTTTTAAATACAAGCTATTATTTTGTCTTTACCATATTTTTCTAGAGTATTATTCATGATTGTAAAACAAGCCAGATAAAAAACATCACAACAGCCTTTAAAATACCCCGGTAATGTAATAACATTAAAGGCATTTTAAATCCCCCACTCCGTAGATAAGAGTAATTTTGAACTGCAGATCTAGAATACTTGGCTTAAGCTAGCAGGGTACCCAGGACACCCCACCTTCTAAATCAAGAGAGCAGGCCTCTCACTGGACACATTTCCCGTCACGGCCCCTATATTTTAGTGACAGATGACTATGGTCCATGAGGAATTTTACCTTTATGAATGCATAGATTCATCACTAGACTCAGAATGTGGAGCAAGAAGGACCTTATAAGTAGGCATGGTGTTAGGTGCCTGTAACCCAGACATTTGGGGAACAGGGATCACAAATTCAAGGCCAGCCTAATCTCCAAAGTGAGTCCCATATCAGGGGCTAGGTCCTGTCTTTTAAACATGCTGAGTGAAACAGTGTGAGAAAGTGTCCTGTTCCTTCCTCTCTGAGGACCAAAGTTTGGGTTTGATTTAGTATGTGTACTGTCTCCCCAGGTCACGTGGGTTGCCTTCACACATGCACCCCATCCTCTCCACAGGCCAATCTGCTGCTCTTTGCAGATTCGTTGAGCTGTGCCCCTGACTTCAATGACTTCCCAGTCGTGTGCTTACGAACCAGCACAGCTATTCGCCTTATAAGCAATTTTTACTGCAATGCATTAATTAGGTGTGCTGAAAGATGATCAAAGCCACCCTTTCATACACACACATTTATCCCTAAACCAAGCTGCCTTTCTCTTAGCATGATGTGCATGTGCTTTTTATGTCCTTGTGATTTTCCTTATCATGTGAACAGTATGCCACTGGTTTACTCCTGACATACTAGGAATAAATGCATGGATACTAAATAAACTTGAGTTTTACTTAGTGCCCTTAGGTTGTCTAATCTGAGTATGCACTTTTTCTAATCTCCTAAACTGAAAAGAAACAGTTCCTTCAATTCTGGGAGGAGGTAGGCGGGACTTGTACACTACATCCTGTTTTCTTCCTTCTCCAGGATGAAGCTGTCAGTCTGTCTTATCATGATTTGGCCTTATGTTGCAAATTAGCTTTTTTTAATTAATTTTTACTTAAGTTTAAAGCAATCTTATTTTACATACCAATCCCGGTTCCCTCTCCCTCCTGTCTTCCCATTCCCCTAACCATTCCCCATCCCATCCCCCATCCACTCCTCAAGGAGGGTGAAGCCTCACATAGGGGATCATCAAAATCTGTCACATTATTTGGGGCAGGACCTGGGCCCTTCACCACATATCTAGGCTGAGAGAGTATTCCCTTCGGGAATGGGCTCCCAAAGACCATCCATACACTAAATTAGTTTTTAATACTTCTCCACAACCAAGGATTTTGTAGTTTTGCTTAATAGGCTTGACTTTGTTTCGTGATGAAATGTGTAGAATAAAAATGTTGGTCATGACAACATGCCCGATGGCTACATGCACTGGCTATCTGGCTGTGAATTAACAAAATTTGAAGGTAACTTTTCATTCCATTTGGGTACTTTCACAACATCCCTTTTATGAAACCAACTATAAAATAAGACTAACTCATATTCTAAGAACTGAACATTTAGGACATTTTCTAAAATGAATGTAAGATTTTCACTTCTCTGTGTTACCTTTTGTTAGGTATATCAAGCATACTTGTGAGCTTTAAAACAAAACCTGAATTTACTTGAAAAGGAGAGAGAACAAGAATGAGGTCCCCAGAGTTTCCCCACACCCAGGATCCTGGTCATTTAGTTTCCACATTCGTCAGCAGCCTGGCACTAGAGACAGTGCAGGGCTGAAAGATTTCCCCGTGTAAAGGGGGATGGCTTGGAAGTTTAGGGGGTACCAAGAAGATCACTTTTAAAGGGTCTCTGTTAAAAAGAAGAAAATCAGATTTCCAGCAGCCTTCTGGTCCCGGGCTCAGGTGCAACAGCCATTGTGTTCCCCCACTCCCATCCACAATGTCAGATGCTGCCCCTGGTTCCTTCTGCTGTGGGGCCATGGCCGGCTGCACCTTCTCATCGCTCTTTCCCCCCTCCCTCCAAATCCTATCCTTTAAGACTTAACTCCAGGCTGTCCTCTCTGAGGAAGTATCCTCTGATGTCTATGATGCTGCAATGTATGTAGATCCCTGTGCAAGATACCCCGGGACTTCTTCTCAGGTTTACCTTGACATTTACATACCATGCCGGAATTTCTTTCTGCTCAAATATCTGCCCCCTACTTCTGACTTCTGCTCTGTGGAGTCTTTGAGGAAGGTGATTTGTTGTCACAGCATGCCTGTAACCCCACGCCACTCATAGTCACTATCACATACCAAATAATGTGCAAAAAAAAAAAAATGTTAAGTCTAAACCAAACCCACGATGTGCCTTTCCAGGAAAAGGAATGTGAATTGTCAGGCGGGAGTATATTGGACTTTATTCTTTATTTGAATTACCATGTATGTTTTGAAGTTTTAAGTGTTTATCCAGAAACAAACTATACCCTAGAGTCTGATCATATCTCAAGACCCACTTCATGTTTGGGGCTGGGATGATGTCTCAGTGGGTAAGAACACTTGCTGAACAAACATGAGGACCTGAGTTCAAATCCCAACCCTCCACACAAAAAGCTCCATAGTCCAGTGACCCCGGTGCTGTGGGGAAGCAGAGACAAGAGGATCTCTGAGCATCTAGCCTCTAGCCTCGCTCCAAGATCCTGTCTCAAAGGCACCTGAGGCCGCCTCCCCCACCCCCACCCCCACCCCATCCCCTGCGTCCTCTGCGTTTGTACTTGGGACACATGCACCAGGCACACAGAAACTATACACAACACACATGTTCTTAAATCACTTTTTAAAAAGTGTTTTCTGAGATAAAGCATCCAGCAATACATTTGCAGCTCTATTTAACATAATTTTATATTTGTAAGCACAGACTAAGTAAGACAAGCAATGAGTCAGCACCTTAGAAAATAGATAAAATATAGTGTGAAGATATATGGAAGGAAGTCTAGGGATTGGAGGGAGGCTTTGGAAAAACAGACAGAAGTACTTCAGGAAAGAATCTTTGAAATGTACCTCCTATCCACATAGACTTTTGCGTGTGATGTGAGTGTCTAAGACTCCATGGACTCTGAACTGGACAGCTTTAGAGCTGTATGGAGCCGCAGGGCGTGAGCAGTGTTTGGGCGTGGTCACATGGAACAGTATTCAGTGCTGCACAGCACCTGGACCTTCTAAAATGCATCACCTGAACACACAGTGTCTTTCTGACTTCAGTCAACACAATTTTCAGGTTGAAAAATGGAAGTTAAAGCTTCAATTCGGTATCCTGAAAATAGGTGTGATATTATGTTATCTAGAGTCGACTCATAGTGACACTGAAGAGATGTGATCATTCCCACTTCTGCCACTTAGAAGCTTGGACGATGGAATTTCCCTAACCTGTGTCTTCTCTTCCTTAGTGGTATTGGCCGGAACTGGCCCTGGGCCTCGGGAGGCAGCAGTATTCTGGCAGAATTTGGAACTTTGCATTTGGAGTTCATGCACTTGAGCCACTTATCTGGAAACCCCATCTTCGCTGAAAAAGTGAGTCTTGAAAACACTTGTGCAAAACAAGTGGGACGTTAACAAGGTTTTTGTAATGTGGGAAACTCCGTAACATGCCTTATTTCACTTGATCAACCTGTCTACCTAGTCTTTCGTTATACTGTGTAATGCGTGGTAAGAGGGCCTGCCTTGCCCATGTGGGGGAATGCTGTACAATAAGTTACTTACCTGTCTGAATTTTTTTTCCATCTAAAATCTGTGATACTGGATACTGGATACTGCATGAATCACATATGCGAAAGGTTAAAGTGTTATAGAATAGATTTTGTTTGCAAAAACCAAACCCGCCCATACTACATTACCTCACCACTTAGCTTTTAGCCTCTATCTCTTTCAAGCAAAATTCCTTGGAAAAGTTGTCTTTTGCTTTGTTGAAATTCTCCTCAAACACATCAGCCTTCCCACACCGCCTGACCGCCAGAGTATAGCCTTGCTACCTCCCATCTGCTCATGTCCTGTGAGCGCTGCCTGAGTGAGCTCACACTTCCACAGCCAAAGTCTCCCTAGAGGAGTGGCTCATAGCAGAACCTCATTTCTCAGACTGTGGCCACTAGCAGGTCCACAGTTAGAGTTTTGATCGGGGGAGATTTCTTTCCTAGGTCTCTTGGCTTCTAAGTGCTCCCATCACCCCTGTGTGTGCCTCCGCCCAAGGCACAGGAGGAAAGGAAGGAAGAACCCTCAAAGCCCTGTTCCTAGTACCCTTGCGCTGAGGGGTGGAGCTCAATGCAGGGATATGCATAATCTCTTCTCTCTTTTTTCCATAGCGTTTGTCTTCTCCTGACTTACTACTTAGATTTATTTTCCATATGGTCCTAGTCAAATGCACAATTCCAAATGAGTAGTTAATTGCATTAATACATAGATCACGATCTCAATACGGGATCTAGGGTTCTAGATACGCATGACTATATGCCTTTATCATTTTTGTCATAACAAAAAAGATGATCACACCTACCTCTCCTAATTCTGAAACATTTTCTCAACTTTTTTTTACCTTGACCAAAAAAAAAAAAAAAATAGCAATAAGCAAGATAGAATGAATGTCATGTGAACTTTGTCTTAGATTTTTCACATTAACATTCCTTTTCTTTTACAGGTGATGAATATTCGAACAGTGCTGAACAAACTGGAAAAGCCAGAAGGCCTTTATCCTAACTATCTGAACCCCAGCAGCGGACAGTGGGGTCAACGTAAGTCCAAAGCTGAGCAATCCTTCTCTCTTCTGGGTGCCCAGCACTGAGCCAGGAGCACAGGACAAGTGCAGTCCTTGTAAAGGACTATTGACAAAGGGAAGTAAGTTAACCAGCCATAGACAGAGTGCTGCCAGGAAACCAGACAGCCTGTTTTCTCAGATAGCCATAAGTCTGATGGCATGATTATAAGTCGGAAAAGGAAGAGCTGCCCCCTGTCGTGCGGACTTCCTCTTGTAGCAAGCCGGCCCTGTGGTTAGAAGGAATGCGGGGTCCTCTGTGCCTGATGACAATGATGATGCTGCCCCCAGCTGTCCCTGGACCACTCCACTTCTGACATTGTCTAACTTGAGTTGGGAAATTAGGAGCACAGAGAAAGAGATCTTTCTCTTTGTGATTTTAAGCTGCCAGGTAAAGATTTCTTGTGAGTAACTTACCTTTAGCACGGAAATAAGTATCAACTGAGACCTTCTGATGCCAAAAGCCCTCACTTCGGATCATTTCCAGCAGAGGCAGAAAGGCTTGGAATTTGTGAAAAGAAATGTTCTCAAGCTAATTTGCAAAGCATGTGAAAGGTTAAGTAGCAATTGAAAGCAAGTGAGATAGGTTGAAGGAATTAACACTGTCTTAAATTTTTACTCTAATTTTTGGCTTTTTCTTTATAATAAGTAACATATTCTTAGATAATTAGACCTCACTATTCTTTTAGAAGTACTTCTTTTAAAGAACAAGTTAATAAGAAGTGGGGGAGCGTGCTAAAACCCCGTGACTCCTGTTGGTAATCGCTAGGAAGAGCCTGGATCTCTTCACTTTAGACCATAATGAAGCTGCCCACTCAGTGAGGTCTACAGGTCACAGGAAGTCCTGGATACTGTATTATCCTGGGTCCATAAAGTCAAAAGTCTGTGAAGACTGGAACATTTTGCCTGTTTCCTGTGTGTGTTTGCACTTACCCTGAGTGAGAAGTGGGTAAGAATGGTAGGCTCAGTAGGAGAATCAGGACAGATACCAAAAAGTACTAAAGCTCATTGGAAATTCTACCGTAACTAAAATATACCATTTCCACTTATACATGTCTTGATGAAGCAGAAGAATAACTCCTGATCCTAGCAGGCAACAGCACATAAGTGTGTGGCAATGCAATCCCATGGGTGGCTTCTTCTTGTAACAGAATAGCCTGGCAAAAGCACCTTATTGAAGGAAGGGCATATTTGGGTTCGTAGTTCACCAGTATAGTCTATCGCGGTCACAAGAACTTGTGACAGCATTCGAAGAAGAGGGATGCTCTGTTTTCATTATTCTTTTAATCCAGTGTGGTCCCCTAGCAACAGGACGGCACCATTCACACTTGGGTCCTCCTGCTTCAATTAACCTGATCTAGAAACTCGCTCACAGAGGTGCTGAGAGGCTGGTTTCCTAAGTGGTTCCAGATCTTGTGTTAGTTCACCATCAGTAGTAACCATCCCAGTAATGTTCTGTAGAACAAAGGCACACAGAAGCATTTCTGAGACACACGGTTGGGTGGGGGAAACCTTGTATTCTCAAGACTGCGTTATTACTGATGTTTTTCCTTGCTCTGGGATGGTTGTGAGTCACCATCTTTACTCGAAAGTACAACTAAGAACAGCTAGTTATTCAGGACTGAATAGTTGGTTCTTAAAGAGGAAAAGAAACAGTGTTTGGACCAGTGGTGGTAAAATTTGAGTTTCTAAATAAAAATTAGAATCTTAGGAAACTTGTATATATCACAATGAGCTTGAGTCCATTAGATTGCTGATGATATTGGCAATGACTTTAACAAGGGTGTTTTTTGTTCTTATTCTGTAATAAAATATGTCAACAATGGCATAGCTACATAAAATCAATATTTTCCAAACAACCATTTCATGCTATTATGAAATCATGCATATCAGAATGATCACTGAAAGAGCAGGATAATCGATAGATTTCAATGCAGCACAGTATGAAAGTTTATTGAAGGGCTGGAGAGATGACTTCCTGGTTAAGAGACCTTACTGCTGCTGCAGTGAACCCAGGCTCAGTTCCCAACACCCACCTGATGGCTCACACTGCCTAGAATTCCAGTTCCAAGGGATCTAACACTCTCTTCTGGCTAATGAGGACATTGGGCATGCACAAGATATATAACCATGTGCAAGCACTCTCACAAACATGTAAAATCATTTGTTTTTTTAAAGTTCATTGGTATAATTTGTAAGCGCACATTGTAGCTAGGCTTCAAAAAATTTTAACCTTTTAAGCACGTGTTAAGTTTTATTATTATTATATCAAAAATATATTAGAATAACTGCATGTGTATGGAGGACTATACTCATATGCATGCATCCCCCTTGGTTTTTGAGATAAGGTTTCTCAGTGGCCTGGGACTCCATGGGCTACGCTAGCTGGCCAGGAATGTGCTTGTCACTGCCCCTCCAGGGCTCATATTGCAAGCATGTGACACCACGCCCAGCTTTTTAAATGTGGGTTCAGAGAGATCAGACACAGTGCCCAGGCTTGCATGATGAACTCATGAGCACCTTACCAGCTGAGCTCCACCTCCCGCCCCTAAAGGCTGATTAAGATAGACTTCCTTTTCCCAGCTGTACAACTGTGTGAGACTGACTTGTCTTAGTGTACTTTAGTCAAAGCAATGTATACTAATGGATCAAAGTTGGATCAGACATGAGTATCCAGCCAGGAAAGCAAACATTCAGGAGATTGGGGAAAAAAAAAATAAGTAAAATAGTGTCAGTCTTCCCACTGATCTGTTTAATTTTATTTCAATTGTAAAATAATATTTTGGGGGAAAATGTCATTTGTTAGTAACTATTACTCAAATCAACAAAAATGTTCCTGAATTCTGTTTCCGTTTTCCAAAAAGATTAATACTGAACACCTTCTTTATACTCATTGATACCTAAGAGTGGGAGGGGCCTAAGACTGCATCCAATGTCTGATGCCCACGTGAATATTGAGCTACAATACACTTAGATGTAATTTTCTAAAAGGGTGACCAGTGTTAAGAGTTCTCCTCATCTCATATTTCAAAAGGTTAGGAAAAGCCTCTTTGCTTTCCCCTTTAGTTAGGAATTTAGAAGTCAAAGAGGCAGTTACACCAAAATGTCGTGGCTTCACCGTCCTGGTCACCCATATGCTATATATATTTGGCTCTGTTTCCTGGTACAAAGCACCTCTTGTATTTGGATAGCTTATCAGCCGATTTTCTGATAGAAGAACAAACAGGAGTGATGAGTCTCTTGTTTGCTCTCTCCCACCCTCCATCCTGTGTTTGTTCTAGCCACAAGGAAGAATTACTTCTATTTTTATTTATCAACCACTGCCTACTTGTCCATATCTAGGTCTTGGTTGGGGTTTGCTTGTTTGGGGGTTAGTTTGCTTTTGTTGCTTGGTGTTTTGTTTTTTTGTACTATTTCCTCTTTTAATCTTTTATCTAACTCCTCCACTAAGCTCTAGATCACATGCCTTTTCTTCCAGAAGCCTCTTTCCAGGCTCTGGGGGGAATTTTTTAGCTTCTACTACACCTCTACTTCTTCCTCTCCAGCACAACACTTTGGGTTATTTCTACCCACAATGCCCTTTCTGATGCTCATGTGCACCCCACTTCCTAGGGATGCAAAGTTTTAAAGTTGGTAAGCATGCCATAGGCTTGTTTGCTAACATACTTTGTACCCACTCGGGGTCATTTACTTGAATGCTTTGTGTAGCCATGTGTGTTGTCTGACCTTTCATTCTTTAAGTAGTAATTCTGCAAACGATTGTCCCCACTTCTTACCTGTGTGTCCCAGCCTACCCACAGGTGAGAAACAGGCTTTGTGACCATTGCTATAGATAAAAGGCACCCTGCCTGAGTACGTGCATGTCTGTGTGTCACTACCAATACTAAAACAATGCTTATACAGATAATTTTAATAGGTTTCGTAGGAATCTGAATTTAAGGAAAATTATTAATAAGTTTGATCTTGATTCTTTTACTATTTTTGTTGTCATTTTGTTTTGTTTTTCTTTTTTTAGATATTAGGAATCTTTTTATGGGGCCTATTGCTACCAAAAACCAAAATTTACCCCTTGAGTAACTACTCATTACTGTTAGAACTCAGAGGCATGAAGATATCACATTCTTGTTGTTCTAGAGTTGGTGGTCCTGTCCTTCTGAAAAAAAAAAATCTGGCCTCCTCCTCTCCCATAGCCACAAAGAATCTAGAACGTACTCTGTCACTACACAAACTGTCATCCAGACCTGAGAAAGCGCAGTGAATGAGGTACTGCGTTATCAAAAACATATTGTACCTTTGGTTTTTGATAGCCAGAAGTTTTTTTTAATTAACACCAAAATTTACTGAAATATATTATTACATAACCATTTTTTTCTCAAAAAAAAACAAACTTCCACCAATCATTTTATTATTTCTTTAAAATAATGCCCAAAGCTTGTTCCCCCATTCTTCCATCATTACGGAATTAAAACCCTGGGGGAAACACCAAGCTGCTCCTGGCTGTTAGTCCTCCAGCCTCGTTGCTCTGGCTCTGAAGGGCCCGACTGGATCGTGGCCATCATTCCCTATAACTTCATTTGGCCCTTGTTATTTTGACAGCAACCGGACAGGGATTTGCTTTGCCATGCATCACTCGTGTTTGTCTCCTACAGCCATGCTTACAACAGCAGGGTTTATTATTGATGAGGTCCTACTTAGTCTATTTAGTTTGTAAATGTCAGAGGTGTCTGTGGTAATTTATTTAGGAAACCATAAAGGTCATGTGCTGCTATTTTAAGAAATCAGACTTACAACTTTAAAAACATATTTTCCCTAAAATCAAATTCCTATGATTCTGGACTATCCATAATAAGGAGACTGCATACTTAAACACTTAAAATCAAACCCTGCAAGTTGGAATAGGTACAGTCCTTATTAATACTGACGTACAAGACACTGGGACATTGACATCACTTAGTATTAAAGGGCTTTCCAGAGCCAAGTGTGCATAGATCTCTGCTGTCACAGATCTAGACTTGGTGAGGAGGCAAGATACTTTGACCACATTCTGGAAGGAAAAATGTGGTAAAGGTGTGCTGTCCAAAAGCTTGTGAAAGAGGGGGACATTGTGAGGCTTTCAGGGATGGTCTCTTCAAGGAAGTATTAGGTGATCCTGGATATGAAGGATGTCTATGTCCTTCAGAGAAAACAAGACCCACGGAATCCCTGAGGAGACAGATGGAAGCTGTTAACTTTGAGGATCCAAAGTCTATATGATAAGTGGGCAAAGGACAAGTGGCTGGTGGTGTGGAAAAGACGGGGGTCATAAAGTCCTCCCTGGTCCCCAGGAAGCCAGGGTTGAAGGGCTTTGAGTCAGTGGTGACCGGACTAGCCTGTGAGGAGGCTGGGTGGAGAGAGGCTGGAGTGAAGGACATGCTGACTTCCTGCCCGGCACAGTAGGCGAGACTGCATGGAACCGCTGAGCACTGTGATAGTCAGGAACCGATCTTACTATTCAATTTTGCTAAAGTTAAGTAGGAATACCACGCCCTATAAGAGTGAAAGCAGGAAATGAGATAATTGGCCATAGCAGAGACAAGCAGGAACTGTCCTTGTGTCCTTCCTGTTGCTGCGATGAAACACTCTGGGGAAGGCTCCGTTTGGCTCACTCCTCTGGGTCACAATCCATCACTGAGAGACGTCCGGGCAGGGACTGCTTGCTGGCTCGCTCCCAGGCTTGACCTTAACGTTCTTATACAGCCTAGCACCACCCGCCTAGGGTGGTAGAGCCAATGTGGAACGCTCCTCCACCACCTAATCATGAAAGCGGGCTTTTATAGATATGCCCACAGGTCAACCTAACCTGGGCAATCTCTCAGTCTCTCACTTGGAAGTCCTTTCTCGGGTGACTGTAGGCTGTGTCAAGCAGTCAGTTAAAGCTGACTAAGACAGGAATAGTGGTGGCTTGAGCCAGATCTCAGTGGTGAGAGGCGAGGGGATTGGGGAGACAGAGTACAGAGTTCAGAACCCACTGCCTGTGGGAAGGCAGAGGCAGAGAAAATAATTTTTCAAATGACTTTTTAATGGCTCTTGCTCCATTTTGTTGGGGTTTGTGTTGCTAGGAAACTGAACCCAGATCCTTAGCGTATGCTAGGTGAGTGGCCCGCTGAACTACATCCCGACTCACTGGCCCCCTCAATTCCAGTGTATGTGAATGGGAGGGTGAAAACCTGAGCAGGAGGTGAAGTAGAAGACAAAAATAAAAAGGAATTTAATTGCTGGCTTATTCAATTTTCAGCACCCATGCAGATTTAAAATGGACTTGTTGACTAGGCAGCGGAACAGTCCTTTATACTTAGAGATGTGCTAATGCACTCCTGAACAACCAGAACAGCCAAGTCAAGAAATACCCTTTTAATTTTAGATTTAGCTTTGCGTTATGAAACTCCGAAAGGCCATTTTGTTAATGTTCAAGTCCTCTCAATTCCGGGCGTGATGTTTCAGACCGATTGTGTTTATGGATTTGGAAGCAGGTGTGCTTCAAAAATGAAGATGCATTTAGACTTGATGTTTTGTGGTGAAAAGCAAACATCCAGACGTGGAGCGTGTGGGTGGGACGGCTCACACTGTGCTCTCATGGTGAAGATGGGCACACTAGGTGATCTTTACAGTAAAGCAGGTATCGCCAATGGCAGTGGAGGGTGCCCTGAGGGACTGAAGAGTCAGCCCCACACCCTGCTGCTTCCATTTTAGGACCGAACCCTCCCCCATCAGCCCTCTCCCCTCAGACTGAGAACATCAGAATTGTCATATAGTCTTAAAAATGACACAAAGCTAAGGAGCTTCTCACAAGTTTATTTCTTTAATGCCTAAGGCTCTGGTTGGAGTTTTATATTGCCCCAAACCAAATTGGAAGTGATTTAAAGACAGATTCTGGAACGTTTTCATCTGTTTGCTTGTGTGTTTTAACTAGAGAAGCAGGGATTTTTGAATTTGAAGTGACTCCACGTAGTTTCTCGTCACCTCTGCAGAGGTCCCCCGGTGACCACTGGGGGTACATCACTTGAGTTCCCCAGCCCATCCGCTCCCTTCAGCAGAGCTCTCTGGAGCAGGGAATTCACATATTCCATTCAGCTGCAGCTGACGGGCTTTGAATCCCAGCTGCTAATATGATTTTGCTGCATTATCTGAATTAAAAGCTGAGTCACTCCGAAATCCATTTCCCTCTCTTTTACAGATCATGTGTCAGTTGGAGGACTTGGAGACAGCTTTTATGAATATTTGCTCAAGGCATGGTTAATGTCTGACAAGACCGACACAGAAGCCAAGAAGATGTATTTTGATGCTGTTCAGGTAACCCAATATTTAAATTGTCTTTGCTAGTCAGCTCTGACATACAACTTGCATATTAATCAGACCTTAATGAAGAAAAAAAAAAAATGGAGCACTACGTGAGTAGCTTATAAAGTATTTCCAGTTATGGAGAGCTCAATGTCTGTAGTGTAATTATAACAATAGTAACCATACTTACGGTTTTAATTCTAACAGAGCAGTACAAGTTATGGTTCAAATCTCACCTGAGTCATGTATCTAGCCAGGCATACTGGTAACCCCCTGGACTTCCAGCAGCTGGGGGGTGGGGAAGTGGAGGGCAGGAGGATTGCTTTGAGTTTAAAGTCAGACTGGGTGACATAGTGAATTCCAAGCCAACCTGAGCTGCAGCCACCTGTCTGAAGAAAAGTGATCATAGACCAGTGACCATTCTGGCCAACAGCAGATCACATGGAAGATGATGTTCACTGAAGCCCCCCCCCCCCCCCGAAGATAATGTTATCTACTAACATCATAGCAGGGTCTGTGATGTCCACACAGTGACATAGCTGAAGGGTGCATTGCTTAGAATATACCTCTGTAAGCAATGTGACTATGTTCTTTTCTTATAGCTACATTTTACATCATGGGGAAGGAATACTGGGTTTATATTCGTAAAACTGACTAAATTAAAATTGCTGACGATCCCTGGCAGTCCAGGGCTTCTGCTATTTGAACTCATCTCCAGAGATTTAATAAAAATGTAGATAACGCCATAGGAACTTAACCTTTTTCTTAAATGCACAGAATATTTGTTTCTATACCTGATACTATTGATTTATAGGGAAAATTATTTACCTTGGGAATAGGGACTTAAATTGACTAATCTATCCCAAAATGGCCTGGAACCTATAAAGCCAAGGATGACCTTGAACTCCTGATCCTCCTGATCCTACCTCCTACATACCTGGGATTTCAGGCATAGACTATCATGCCTGGCCTTAGAAACCCAAGACACCATTTGTTTTAAGTCTTTATCCTAAAGGTATTGTCCTCTCCAATAGGTCTGGAGAATTTGTTTGTTTAAATATAATGTAGCTGGCTTTGACCTTGCTAGCTGAATTGAGTATTCTGTTGTTTCCCTCCCCAGATCAGTTGAGGGTTTCAGAGAATAAAATAGAACCCTTCATTTGCACACACACAGGATGCAATTCCTTAGGCTCAAGGTGAACATCAGAAGCAAACTAGGCTGTGGTCCCTATGGTCCTGTCCTCATTCGGTGGCACTAGAGATCTCATTCTTATCAGGGTTGCTTTTCCTCCTCCCAGTGAGGTTTTGGGTAATAAGAATTCTTTTGGAAGCTGGGCATTGGTGGCACATGCCTTTGCTCCCAGCACTCGGGAGGCAGAGACAGGCGAATCTCTGTGAGTTCGAGGCCAGCCTGGTCTACAGAGCAAGTTCCAGGACAATACAGAGAACAGAAAAACCCTGTCTTGAAATAAATAAATAAATAAATAAATAAATAAATAAATAAATAAATAAATAAATAAATAATTCTTTTCAATACAATCTGGTTTACATTGTGCCATCTAATTACCATCCTAGCAAACATTTTAACTTTTAATTTTAAACTGGCCCTCTAAGATCTTGAGATTTCAAAAAAAGCCATTTTGAAATATTGTTTGACACATCCCCCCCACCAGTTTCTAGAACTGTACCCACCTAACTGTTAGTGTATTCTGTTTAGCCAAGCAGTTGACAGGAAAATCCATTAAGGACAAATGAGGCAAAGCATTTCCCATGGCTCAACTGTAAAAACATTTTCAACCCATTGTATATTCAAGCTGCAAGGTAAAGTTAAAGAAAACAGTTCGAAAGCAAACACTGTCTTCCACAGCAAAGTCCCCCTTTCCAAAGCTGTACTCTATCGCATGATCAACAGCAAAGTCCCTCTTTCCAAAGCTGTACTCTATCACATGGTCAACAGCAAAGTCCCTCTTTCCAAAACTGTACTCTATCGCCCACGGTCAACAGCAAAGTCCCTCTTTCCAAAGCTGTACTCTATCACATGGTCAACAGCAAAGTCCCTTTTTCCAAAGCTGTACTCTATCGCTTGGTCAACATTCTATCATGGATTGGGAGGGGCACACAAGCCCCTACTCCCTGTTGAGGCACTAAAGGCTAGGGGAGGAAGAGTAAGTTTTTTTCAGGTTGTGGCCACTGTTAAGCTGCCCACATTCCAGGGGATGACTTCACACCCACTCACAAAAAGGCAGCACTAATTAGACTCTGTGAGGGTTGGGGGTTTTTTGTTAGTTTGTTTTCTTAAGGAAGATGGGAAAGGAGGGAGAGAGTGTCTGGAAGGCACTTGGGGAGTAAAGTAAGATCAAAATACATTGCACATATGTATGAGACCTCAAAGTATAAATAAAACAAATTTTTTAAGAATATTATGAGTCAGGAGCAGAGATACACACCTGAGGCCTAAGGCTCAATTGACTTGGAGAGTTCAAGGCCAACCGAAAGAACACAACAAAAACAAAATCCTGCCTGTATCAAGAATAGGATACTATATATGTTATTGTTCTGAATCACTGGGGATATGATCGCTCAGATTTAGCTTTAGGTGGATTCAGAGAGGATGTCTTGCAGTGTGCTCTAACTATTCAATACTGATCTCTCAGCTGGCTGTGATGGCCCTCCTGTGACACCACACTAATAATCTGTAGTGGAGCAAGATTCATGGGCAGGCGAGGTATCATTTCTGAGTTCAAATGCCTCATCGAATTAATACAAATATGGAAGAATTAAATTGCAGACTACATCATGTTCTTTTCCCCCAGTCAATTTCCTATAGATTTAACACAAAAAAGTATTAGAATCATATTTATATGAGGTATATTTACATTTTTCCATTTCACACAAAACCATCGCTTTGGGCACAGAACTTCTTCAAAGTTTGTTTTAGGAAGAAGCAAGTTGGTCAGAATCATGCAAAAAAATAACATAGTACTTTATTCACTCTGCATAGCAGGGTAATAATGTTTCTTTAATCTGTGCTCAAAAGCTATCACTCTTGCCATGTAGAAAGAATAATTTCGTGGATGATGAACAAGTATCTGCTTGAAGGACTTTACTGTAATTTGTGCTATGAGAAGTGCAAATAGCTGAGATGTTCAGTGGCATTAAGTGAGAACGAAATATTAACGTAATAACCAAACCATCAATAAAATTAGCTTAACCACAGCTAATGAGCACAGCAGTCTTCCTTTATATCTTTCTGTCTTGCTTGCGTTTGTTTATTTCTAATAAGGGAAAGGAGGTCTCATCTGTCCGTGTGTTCTTTTTCAGTCATTCTTCTCTCTCACCCCAAATGTGCGTCCACAAAGCCTCCTTTTTCTGGCAGCAATGATGCTCAGACCCCTCAGAGCCCTTTCCTATGTCATGATGAGTGGACCATTCTCTACCAAAAAAAAAAAAAAAAGGAAACTAGTAGTCCAAACAGACTTCATACTTTTTTTAAACAAAAAGGTTATTGGTTATTTTAGTCTAACCTAGTATTTGACAATATCAATAGTTCATGGGCACAAATAAAATATGTCATATAAGTCACTTTTGTAAATATTATACTTATCCTAGTTTTAAATATCTTCCTCTGTTCTAAAATTTTAACTGTGCAGTAATATGTTCCTCAATAGAACAGGAGAAGAGCTTGACTTAATTTCTCATGGATGTGTGGGTGCACATGTGAGCACGTGGAAGCCAGAGGTCAACTCAGGGGTCATTCCTCAGGAGCCATTCACCTCATTTCATTTTTCTGTGTGTGAAATGGTCTCTCGTTGGCCTGAAGCTCACGGATGAGGGAGGCTACACTGGCTAACCAGCAAGGCCCAGGCTTCTGCCTTTCTCCTACCCAACACGGAGCACCCCCACTGCCTGCTCGTTTCCACACTGCACTGACTGAGCCATGTCCCCAAGCCCTCCAATCAGCTTATTCCCACATAAGAGATGTAAGTGAGTGAGTTGCCAGGGCTAGTTTCAATATGGACTTCTTCTAAATAAAATATTTCAGAGTCTTCACAATAGATATCATTGCTCCCATTGTATGGATGAGGAGTACTGAGACAGATACACTAAATAAATTACCTACAGCATTCCTCGACAGTCAGTGCCAGAGCTATAATCTGAAGCCATATAGTCTGACTCCAGAACGGCCCATCTTTGCCACTCTGTTTTCCTGTTCAAGCCTGCGTAGGAGGAAACCGTAAAGCCACCATGCTGGATCTTAGACCCTGGCACGTTCTGGCCTTTACAGTGGGACCCAGGGTTTGTGCCGACTCAACTCAGACATGGCCTCAGCATCCTGTCTGCAAGGAGGAAATGGCATTGAGAAAATGAGAACGATTAGTGTTTGGTTGTGGAGCCAAACAAAGCCAACAGGGTTGGGCCAATAGAGAAAATTCTAACCAGGTGAATAAGTGAAGCGTGGGGTAGAGGAAAGGATACAGAAAGCAGTAACATTTCAGATCAAGTCAGGTTCGTGACAACAAACTCAAATTGCAAGTTATATATATATATATATATATATATATATATATATATATATATATATATACACATATATATATATATTATATGCATATAATATATATACTATATAAATATATACTATATAAAAGAATATATATATATATATTATAGTATAAAACGGAGAGTGCTGTTGTCACATATCTACCTATAGCCCAGCACTCAAGAAACTGAGACAGGAGAAATGACATGAGAGGCCCCCCTACCCTACATAATGAGTTCAAGGCAATCAGTGACCTGTGGCAAAACCATGACTCATAAAGATGAAAGAAAAGGAAATGGTTGACCATATAATATAGAATTAATTATAAATTTGAGAAAAATCACAAACTATTAAAAATGCCCTCTTTCCAGGCCATTGAGACTCACCTGATCCGGAAGTCCAGCGGGGGACTAACATACATCGCAGAGTGGAAAGGGGGCCTCCTGGAACACAAAATGGGCCACCTGACCTGCTTTGCAGGGGGCATGTTTGCCCTCGGGGCGGACGGAGCTCCTGAAGCCCTGGCCCAACACTACCTTGAACTTGGAGCTGAAATCGCCCGCACCTGCCATGAATCTTACAACCGCACCTGTAAGTCCTTGTTACGCTTCACTCACTGTCCATTCCCCCAAGCTTGTACCCCATTCAGTAACGAGTTTGTCATAGCTATCATCAAGACAAATGAGGAGGAAGGAAGAGAGAGAGGGGGAGAGAGGGAGGGAAGGAGGAAGAGAGAGAGAGGGAGAGAGGGAGAGAGGGAGGAGGGAGAGAGGGAGGAGGAAGAGAGGGAGGGAGGGAGGGAGGGAGGGAGGGAGGGAGGGAGGGAGGGAAGGAGGAAGAGAGAGAGAGGGAGAGAGGGAGGAGGAAGAGAGGGAGGAGGAAGAGAGGGAGGGAGGGAGGGAGGGAGGGAGGGAAGGAGGAAGAGAGAGAGAGGGAGAGAGGGAGGGAGGGAGGGAGGGAGGGAAGGAGGAAGAGAGGAAGGGAGGGAAGAATGGAGGAAGAGAGGGAGGGAAAGAGGGAGAGAGGGAGGGAGGGAGGAAAACCATTGTGAAATGTGATGAGACTAATATCTTAAAGGAATTTTGGCCTTTACTAAAAGTCACTGCTTTTATACAAAAAGACACACCTTAGTGTGTCAAGTAACAAAAAAATATAGGTCATACAAGTTAAGCCAGCCTCATTTACTGACTTTTGATTTACCTCTTTGAGTCTCTGCTCTGATACAAAAAGAAACTTCCCCAAAGTTCCATAAGGAGATTACATGCCTGGCTTCCAAACACAGAGATTAAGTAACTGGCCTTTTGTGCCATCCTAAAAGAACTCACAACTACCACTTCCAGCTGCCAACAAATGGCAGAGGTACTTTGTGAGTATCTGGTGGGTGTTCACTAAATCAGAGTTAAGTCGAGGAGGAAGAACAGAACTGTCGCCGTGTTCTAAAATAGATTCTTTTAGATGACTCAAATTTGGAGGTTTATTGAGCCTTGTGTATGGTACAGTATTATGAAAAGGCCTTAAAAGGGTCCCTCCTGCGTCTGTCTTCAGGGTGGTCGAGTACTTTACTATTCTGTCAAGGTTGTAGCCTTAGTCAGGAGGTAACCCCGTGTTAACTGACTGCATGCGCTTTAGTCATGAAACTGGGACCAGAAGCTTTCCGATTTGATGGTGGTGTGGAAGCCATTGCCACCAGGCAAAATGAGAAGTACTACATCTTACGGCCGGAAGTCATCGAGACTTACATGTACATGTGGCGACTGACTCATGACCCCAAGTATAGGACCTGGGCCTGGGAAGCCGTAGAGGTAAGGTTTTCACTCGCATTGTTTCTTAATGCAAATCTGTCGTGGCAACGTTCCTAAGACTTCCATAGCTTTATTAACTTTATTCCAGCCATGACTGACTGTTTCCAGCTAAGTCACTATACTGTGGGCTTTAGCTGTTTGTTTTGTTTTTTTGTTTTTCGAGGCAGGGCTTCTCTGTGTAGCTTTGTAGACCAGGCTGGCCTCGAACTCACAGAGACCCTCCTGCCTCTGCCCCCCGAGTGCGCCAACACTGCCCGGCTTTCTGGGCTTTAGCTGTGCCTCATGGAACAATGGTGTAACTGTATTACAGGTGGACTTGAGCACTGGAGGTATCCGTCTGGACAGAAAGCTCTAGAAAGGCATGGTACAGGGTGAAGTTACCCTAACTGTAGAAGGACAGGTTGCTTTGTTCCACGGGGATAGTGGGCAGCTTCTGGATGCTCAGGGCTGTCTGCTGACTGCTTTAAATCACCACTTCAAAGGCCATGCTTTTCCCATGGGTCCTTGGGCCCCAGTGAAACCCTACGCTTCCACCTGGAGTGAGTTACCTGCTTAAAATCTAGGAAGAACTCAGAACGGTTTCCTTTGCAAGCGGCTGAATTGCTCTGACCTGTCTCAGTGTGGTGCTTTAGCGGTTTCTCTTGGGTCCCTTCCTACCATTATCTCCTTCATCTGTTCAGCTAGGTGCCAGAGCAGTTCTCGGCTCCATACAGCAAACCATGTCTGCTTTTAAGGACTATTATTCTAAAAGGGGTGGGAGGAAATGTAGAGAATAAGAACAAGCAAACGCTTTAATTACACTCTGTTCTCCCCATTCCTTGTTGGAAAGCTGGCTGCCTTAGACACTGGTCTGGTCTTGAAAGTTTGTCTCAGAAGTCTCAGGGGACCTGTGCAAGCTTAGCTAACCCCTTAGGGAGCCATTGATGAACCTTCCTTGCTGCTATCTTCACTTAAGTGTGTCTGTTACCACAAATCATTGGTCATTTTAAGTAAAATATTCGGTTTTCTAATAATATTCAATCTGTAGTGATTCCACTGGTTTAAATTTACATTTCCCCCCTCTGGAAGCAAATGCATTAAAAGTGAATTCCAAATAAGCTTCCGCGATAAAAGGCTAGCTGTGACATGGCCTGCAAAGGCATGGAGAACTTGAATTGCAAACGCTGGTTTAAATTGGAAACATCAACAATAACATATTTCATCAGGTCTAACACCGGGACTGGAGGACTGCTTTAGTTGCTACAGTGTGTCCATTGTCACACTGGCCTGGGTTCTGACTCCTGCACCAACACCCTGAGCATGGCAGTACACGCCTAGCATCCCAGCACTCCACAAACAGCAGGATACAAAGCTGGAAATTCTTAGTTTGAAGTCACCTCTAGCTACATGAGATCCTATCGCAAAAAAAGAGATTGAGTACTACGAGAACCTGTGTGTCCACAGCCTTCATTGCACACAGCTGGATCTCATTCATTGCACGAATTCCCTCCCCACTCCACTCTTCTTTACTCTCTTCTGGATGGCTTGGTAAACTTTCCTACTTGCCTCTGTTGCATGCTCTTTTTAAGGGACCTCAACTCGAAGTCACCTAGTATAACTGTCTCCTGGAACACAGCATTCTGGGCTGGGAACTCAGTGGTTAAGTACTTGCCTAGCAAGCATGAACCCCAAAGTTTAAATCTCCAGGACCCAAAATCCACATAAAGCCAGGCATGATAGCTGTGTTTCTTATGCTATCCCTACAGCAAGATGAAGGGCAGAAATCAGAGAATTCATAGAAGTTTGTGGGTCTTGCTAGCCTGGGGTATGCAACAAGAGACCTATCACAAACAAAATGGAAAATGAGAATACCCAAAGTTATCATCTGACTTGTGTTACACGTACTCGAACACATGTTCGTGTGTGCGCGCGCACACACGCGCGCGCGCGCACACACACACACTCATCACCTTCTTAGTTTCTTTTCCTATTGATGTGATAAAAATACTTTCCAAAGGCTACTTAAGGGAGGAAGGGTTTATTCTCTTTCTCTGGCTCACAGTTTAGAGGTCCATGGTGAGGAGCTCAAGGCAGCTAGAGTTTGGATCAACGGCCATGCTGCTGAGATACGATGTTGCTCACTGACCTTTGTCTACTTCTGTAGTCCAGAATCCCGTCCAGGCAATGGAGCCACCCACAGTGGGTGGGTGTTCCTACCACATAATAAAGATAATCCCCATTGGCATGTCCATCTCCTGGGCGATCAAGTGTATTGAGGTGATGTCACTGTCACACATACACACACATGTACAGTGAGAGGTGACAGCACATACTCAGAGAGAAATTTCTTTGAAAGACAACATCTGTCTCATTTTTGCTATGGGGATATTATTCATCAATTCAATTCGAAGACTTTGTATTAAAGGAGAAAGAATCATTAACGATAAGGTTGTTCGCTCCATTTTTGAATGAATGGAAGCTGTTAGAAAGTTACTCTTTTTGAACCCTGAATCCATAATGTTTGATGGATTGGCATGCCCCCTTCTGCATTTCATGTTTCCAGTTCTCGGAATGGAGCAAGTCCTGCCAGCTCAGACTGACATGGTTTCCAGCTGTGCTCTTTCACAGATTGGCAGTGAGATTCCCCTGCCAAGGGGCCAGTTCTTCTTAGTGGATTGGTCAAACCTCTGGCCCACACTGAAATTATGGTCCAGCAATGTTCGTTACCTGAGCTGAGCCCAGGCTTTTTCACTCCATATCCGTTCCCCTTCTGCTCTCCGTTTGTGTAGCATTTATAAGCTATCATCTTGTCTCACAAAAAGAAAAACAAAACTCCCTTCTCCAGCATTCTTTCAAGATACACTCAGTAAAACTGATCTCCATCTATGTCTTCATCAAATAGGATAATTATTTAAAATAAGTTAAGATATGCGTATATGCCCTGGATAAGACTTTAATCATTCTTATTCGGGCACTTGTGAACACACCTAACAGAAGTAACCTGTAGATAAAACTTAATTTGCTATCTCTCGGTAATGACAAGAACTGTATTGCATTTGTCCCAGCTGAATGTGTGACAGCTGGCAGGAGATTTAGCTGAATAATAGTTGTGCCTGCTTATTCAAACTGATCAGGTAATACTTCATGTGATCCCCAGAAGATGAGCGCTCATCTTCTTCAGTTTTCTTTGGTGTCTGGGGCCCCACCCTTTCTGCACCAACATTCTGTGTCTGAGAGCAGTGTTTCTCTCCCATGCCTGCCTCTGCTTCCCCAGACTTCATCCCTCTTTCCAAACACTCTTTGATATGTTTGTGTGTGTCTGGGTCATTGGTTTTGTCCTTGAGAGCTGAGCAATGTCAAGCATACAGCCTTAGAGGCATTACGGCTTGGGGTTTGGCTCTTGCAAATCTCCACGGAGCCACTGTCCAATTCCCGTCTTCACGGGAAGCAATGCTTCCTAAGAGTCTATTCTGCTGTTACTTGGCCTAACCCCAAGTTATAATCAGTTAGGATCAAGATTACCTTCCATCCTCGGTTCCATCTACAGTCACCGTGGACAGTCTGAACGTCCTGCCCTCTGCTATTAGCACATCACGGCACATTTGGCACTTAGTAAGATAAGCCCTTACACAAAATGCCCCGAGGCAGAGCACCATCACAGCAGACTAGTGAAATGATCTGTCCAAGAAGTGCCTGCTTCCGCTGCTGAGAAATGGCTAGAATCAGAATCCGTCATGTAGGCCCAGGAAACATGTTGTTCCCAGTTTAGTCCTGATGTCTGAACATTTAGACCCTTGTTTGGAGATGTTGTTATTAGTGCACATTAATTATACAAAATGTGAGGACTCAAGACAGCATTTCCAGCCGGTGCGTACAAGTGCTTTGTCCTGCGTTTGGACTTTGGCATGGGCTATTTAAAGTATCTGCCACATTATCCTCCCTTGCAAATTATTTTTAATCTACATGAAGCCACAAATACTTGCAAACAGCAAGGCTGCTGAAGGGCCTCTGTACTGTGGCAAGCATCTCTTGCACAGCAACCCTGTGTTGGAGACACTTCCTATAGCACGGGATTGGGGGTCCACAATGAGGAAAGCTAGACGTGAGGTCAGGGTCCCACTCTCCTCAAGTGTGTTCTGACTGTTGTCTTAGATCTGGTTTCTACGGCTGTGAGGAAACACCATGCCGAAAAGCAAATTGGGAAGGAAAGGGTTTGTTTTGTTTACACTTTCGCTGAGAAAGCCAGAGTAGGAACTCAAGCAGAAAAAAAAGGACCTGGAGGCAGGAGCTGAAGCAGAGGCCATGGAGGGCGCTGTTTACTGGCTTGCCCCCCATGGCTTGCTCGGCCTGCTTTCTGATAGAACCCAGGACCACAGACCAGGTGGTGCCACCCACAATGAGTTGGGGGCCGTTGCACATGAATCACTAATTAAGGAAATGCCCTACGCCCTTAGCCTGATCTTATGGTTTGGTGTCTCAGTCCCCCCTCTCCTATGCCCACAGCTTATATCGCGTTGGCATAAACGAGCCAGCACCAGTGTTCTGCCTCTTGCCCAATGAGAGCATAAGGAAGGAAGGAAAAAGAATGAGTAGGCACAAACTGTAAAGACAGGTGACTACGTGCTGTCTATGCCCCAAAGCAACTCTTCATCGCTTTTGTTTTTCTGGTTTTTTTTGGGGGGGGGGGGCGAATTGACCAGGTAGAGGGCTAGATAGGCAGAGAGTTGGATTGATTTTTGTTGTTTGTTTCATACAGAGTATCTTTAGGTAGCACAGACTGGCCTCAAACTCACAATCCTCCTGCCTCAGCTTCCTACATATTGAGATCAGAAACATGTGCCACTGTGTTCATCTGTCAACTCTACCAAATGAGAGAACTCATGGAAACTCCGTGGGCAGAAAGGATAGCTAATCACTGAACCTGACGGGCTTGGCTGGTTATCTCCCAGCAGCTTCCAGGGAAGAACCAAGAAAAGATTCTGTGAGTGAGAAGACAGTTTTAAGGAATTATCTGGACAGCAGGTTCCGTTGTATCCCAGAATAACCTCACCTGTTTCTTTTTGAAATGCTGGCATTTTTCCCCCTTTACAGATAAATTTTGGCTTACTCCCTGCATCTGATACTTGGCTGCCTTAGGTAGTCCATTCTATCAAAAAAAAAAAAAAAGGAGAAAAAAATAATAATAGGAAGTAATTGGAAAATAACTGCAAGTAACCTTTAGGTTTCTCCCTCAATTTTGTCTTATTGTATAATATTTAGAATGTAATTGGAGCATATTATTAAGCATATTTCATTTCCTATAAGTTTTTGTTTGGTTGTTTTCATTTTTGTTTTGTTTTGTTTTGTTTTTATTGGTTTTTTTGGTTTGGGGGAGGGGTAAACCATGAAAAAAAATTTTTTTCTTCATTCTTGTTGTATGCTGTCTAGATTTTTCTTTGACCTGGCAATTAAGTGCTTCTCCTCGTTGGCCACTGCTCTTTTCTTCTGCCCCGTCCCTGGTATGAAAATCCGATGGCCTCCTTATCAGTGTCTGCTGAATAAAGCTGAGCACTAAAGGCAGTTCTTGCTCATGAGCCATTGTGGCCCCTACATGCTTCCTCTTTCTTCTTTTCTTAGCTCCGCTTTTAAAGTCGAACTTTTTTCAAACCCCTTTTCTACCTAATGAAAGGTTTTCGTAACTAATGTGAAAGGACGTATTCTATCAGGGGGTTGTTTAGAAGTTTAAGAAAAATAGAGCAGCCAGGGAATGGCCTGGCCTGCTTTGCAAGCATAAGGACCTGAGTTCAAACCCCGACACTCCCACAAAAAGCCAGGATCAGCAGCATGCCCCTGCAGTCCCAACCTTGGGAAGGTAGAAACTGGCTCCCTGGCGATGGGCAGCCAATTAGGCTAGCCTAATTGATTAGCTTCAGGTACATGAGAGACTGTCTCGAAGGAGGTGATTGCCTGCATAAGATTGACATTTGAGGTTGTTCTCCAGCCTCCATACACATGTATCCACCCACACAGGGACACACATATGCACCCATATGTAAAAGAGAGACAGGACTGTGATTCATAAGAGAAAACAAATGTAAACAGAAATTAAGGGTAACTTTACCTTGCTTATGTTTTTTACCTTTCACTATTACTCTTATGGTAGTCTGATTCTAACCTCAAGCTTTGCTTTTTGTATATACTGTTTTATTAGTCAATTTCTTGCTGTTTTGCAAACTAGACACACACACACACACACACACACACACACACACACACAGAGTTTAATACAGAAAGAATTTTTTTAAGCTCCTGGTTTGAGGATAGTCATCATGGTGGGAGAGGATAGTGGAGGGAACTTGAAATAGCTGTTTATATTCACAGACATGATCCAGAGAGAAACAAATGCTTTCTCCTGTTTGTTGAACCTACATCCATGGTACCAAGCACACTGAGAGTGGGGCTTCCCTCCTCAGTTAAGTCCTCTGAAAATGCCTTCACAGATAAGCTCACAGGAGTCTCTCATAGGTGGCTCTCAATCCATGCAGTAGACTCTGAACCATCATGAGCGCAACCTTTGCCAACTCAACTTGATACTCAGACATACTCTAATCCATAGCATTCTACCCTTATCAGCTGCAAAGCTTAGGCCATCTCAGAATGCAAAATGTTTAGTTTGCCTCCAGAAATCTATCCACTACATTGTGACAATTCTAGCTTTCTTCCAAAGCAGAAGTCCAAAATCGTGAGACTTAAGGCAATCTTTTAATCATCACCCCTCCACAATCAAAATTCCATATATATTGGAGTATATTTATATGCTCCAATATACAGTGACATGGAGTACATGTTTCCATTCCAAAAGGGAAGAATGGGATGATAGCAAGGAAAGACTACTCAAACAAGACCAAAACCCAAGAGAAAAACAAACAAACCCTACAGCTGCCTGTCTGGCATCTAGGGTTTTCAGTGGCATAATCTGAGATCCAAAAGCTTGAATTAATTCTGTTTTTCCAGTTCTATAAACTCCTCACCTTGGGCTTTTTTCACATAAGGCCTACGTATCCTCAAAAGATGACCCATAGTCTTGGCAATTCCACCATCCTGGTTATCTCCATTGCAACGTAGGCTTCTCAGAACCTCCTGGGAAGGAATCCACATCTGCCAAACACTGCTAGCCCCAGCCACGTTTTGGAACCTTGATGTAAGAATTACCCAGGAATTCTTGCATTTTACATGCCTGAAAAGCCACCACTAGGTGAACAACACTGTTGGCTTCTGCTGCCAGTTCAGGAATCGCCTAGCTCCCCTCTACCTTGGCAGTGGTGACCTCTGTGTATATTGGTGGCTGAACATGGGGAAGTGCTTTCCAAGGCCGCTATTTTCTAGTAGATGATGCCTTTAGCAGTGTTCCAAATTCAAGCCTTCCCCTTCTAAATTAATTCTACAAGTTCCAACTTTAGATGATGGGGCGTTGCCCTCAGGGAGCCACTGCCATACTCCCAGGGCAAAGTGTGAGCTTCTTGGATGCGTTAATCCCTGTAATGTTTTTAAGATCTGTTACAGCAGGTCTCCCTGCCGGCCTCCCGGACCTGACACCACGTGGGCCCACAGCCACACCAGCCCCAAATAACACTCAGAGACTCTGTATTTGATACAATCCCGTCGGCCAGTTACCATTACTGTTTATGGGCTAGCTCTGTCTTAATTATTAACCCATTTCTACTTATCTAAGTATTTCCACGTGGTCGTCTTATGGGGAGCCGCGCGGCAGGCTTCCTGCTTCTTCCTGGGCTACATCTCGACTCCTCCTACTACTTCCTCTCTCCTCCTCCTGGTCTCCTAGCCCCACCTATCTAGTTTTCTATTGGCCACAGGGCTTTATTAACAGTATGAGAAACATATATACAGAATCACATCTCCCATCATCTCTTCTTTTCTGTCTAAAGTAAAAGAAGGGGTTTAACCTTAACATAGCAAAATATACCATACAACAGTTATCAAATAAGAATCACAGTTAACAATATTTAGTCCATTAACATTTTGTAAGACTTAAAGAAAATATCATCTATCCTATCTTTGTCAGTCTAAAGACCTATATGTAACTTATTTTTAATCCTAACTAAGAAAAACTATAATCATAACTATCTGTCTTCAACTCCTTCAAAGACCACAGAAGGATAATATATAAACTCTAGAAATGACAGAGACAATGCATTGCCTGGTCAGTCACCCGAAGTTCTTCTGTAATGTTCCATCTTCAGCCCATAGGCCATAATGTGTGTCCAGACTCCTCAATAAGGCAGGAAACTTTTCTCTGTGTCCTGTAGACTATCTGGCTGTCTGGCAGCCGCTTCCATGAAACAGGAATCCTGTAGCAATGTCCATCTTGCATCAGCAGTTACCTTTTTGTGGGTCCTGCATGTCCAGTTTCTACAACATAAAGTCAAACAGTTCAGAAGAGCAGTACCTTGCCCAAATGGCTAGTCTTGCCATATTAGAAGCAAACTTCATAACGAGTTTCTTCAATGTCCATCTTCCTTTCTTCTGTAAGTGCTGTTACCAGGAACAGTTGTGCCTCACTGTCAAGAAAAACCTTAAACCATTTTAAATGCCATATTCTGTAGGTCTTTGAAAGGTTTGAAGAATGCCTAGTCATCTCAAATATATCCATCTCTGCATATCTAGAAATCCTAACTAACTTAACTCCAAGTTTTAACTATCATAGGTAACTCTCTATAATCTGTACTAAATTATACATTACATTTATAAATGAGCTATATAAACACAATACCTAAACAAGAGGAGAAATATACATATCACAAAATTGACCTTAAATTGTATCAATAAAAGAAAATCCATTTCAAAGCAAAGTATTCATATCTATACCATAATTCCCTTTTTACCTTTAAAAAGATTGCTTGTGGTTATAGCCATTTATAACCAAGCCCATTTAAATGAAAACAAACATTTATAAACCATATTTGGGAATTTGGGCGTCGTTCTTTCCAAACTACTTCCTGCTGGTAGAGGGCGCTGTCATGGGGGTCCAAAGAAGACGCAGAAATCTTGGCTGTAGTCTGCAAGGCTTTGTCTCAACTGCTTTGAATGTTGGATCAACTGGGGCACTGTTTCAGGGGGTCTGGCTTGATCAAACCACATAAGTCTGGAAAAAATCCATAGCTTTTCATTTTCTGTGGAAACAAAAATAGAAATCCTTTTCCCCAGTAACTTGTCCTTAGGCTTGAATTTTTGAGTCAAAGCATTTTTAAAATATATAAATTGAATTAATCCAGCAGCATTTCTTTTATTAGTAGTTGTTTTCTCAGCAATCAAATAATTTAAAGACAACAGAATCGCGTATAGTATCCAAAATTTCTCTGTGTTTTCCATCTTTACGTGGCTTTTTTATTATTCTATTTCTTCTACTTCTATTTTTACATATTTTGAGACAGGGTTTCTCTGTGTAACTTTTATCTGTCCTGGAATTCACTGCATACCAGGTTTACTTTGAAATCACAGAGATCTGCTTGCCTCTGTCTGCCGAGTGCTGGGATTAATGGCGTGTGCCATTACATCCATCCATTTAATTCCTTTTTTCTTTTTAAACCATTGTATCCCGTTTCTTTTTCTCTCCCAAGCCAGTGTATTTTTTAAAACACAGTGTAAACCTTCATTGCAGCTCCCGTACACACCAATGAATTGTTAGCAGAGCTCTTTAAAAGCAAGGCGGTTTTTGCCGCTTATGCTAATTTTGGAAACCTCTCTTAAAGGAGCTGCGCTAATCTCTGTCTACAACAAAACAAATCCAATGGAGAAAATGCTGCTACTAAGAAGTCTTGCTAGTCTCTGTTCCTTTGTTTCTAAAAACTATTTTTTAAACTTTTGTTAAGTTTTAAGTGAAAGTTCTCAATCCCGATGTTGTTTCCGCCAGTCCGCCAGTCTGGGCCCACAGCCGCGCCAGCCCCAAATAACATTCAGAGACTCTGTATTTGATACAATCCTGTCGGCCAATTACCATTATTGTTAATGGGCTAGCTCTGTCTTAATTATTAACCCATTTCTACTTATCTAAGTATTTCCACGTGGTCGTCTTATCGGGGAGCCGCGCGGCCGGCGTCCTGCATCTTCCCTGGGCTACATCTTGACTCCCCCTACCACTTCCTCTCTCCTCCTCCTGGTCTCCTAGCCCCACCTATCTAGTTTTCTATTGGCCACAGGGCTTTATTAACAGTATGAGAAACATATATACAGAATCACATCTCCCATCAAAGATCTTTCTGCTGTACTTTCTGCTCTTTTCCACTGTAAATCTGGATACCTGTACTAAGAAATAATCACAGCCTACATGCTATGCTGCCTTTAGATTTCCTCCACAAAACAATTTAACCCGTTGTTCTTGAATTCCAGGCTCACTCAATCATCTGGATGCAACAACTTTGCAGCCAGATTCTTTGCCAGAATATAACACAAATATCTTCTAGCCTCATTCCTAGTTTAGTCCTGTTCCTCTCTATGTCACCATGTGTTGGACCACTTCTGTCCACTTTCTCCCCCCCCCCCCCGAAACGGCCCATTAAGCTTTGCTTATGGCACTGTAGGGCTTCATACTATAGCTTTCCCACCAACCAGTTCCAACAGCCTACAAGCCTCATGATCAGCTTTATCACAGCGCTGGCTCCCTTCCTCAATACAATTTCTCTGTTACTTACTGAACTTGTTGCTATGACAGAAGTACTGAAAAATACAACTTCAAGCAATGGGGATTTATTTGGCCTCCTAGGTTGAAGGAGTCCATCAAGGAGGGGAAGTCGTGGCAGCAGAAACGTAAGGTCACAGTGCATCCAGAGTCAGGAATCAGAGCAATGATGTTGGCGCTCATCCTTTCTCCTGCTTTCCTTTTTGTTCACTCTAAGAGCCCAACCAACGGATTGGTCCCACCCATATTCATCACACTTTCCTCCTCAGTCTCCCTCTCTGCAAACACCTTCAGAGGCATGACCAAGGATGTGTTTCCTAAGTGATTCTCATTCTAGTCAAGTTGACAGTGAAGATGAGTCATCTGTGCTCTCTCTGAATCAGGACAAGCTCTCAGGTGGCAGTTGTTTGCTGACTGGAGTTTTCACTTTGCCGCCTAATGAAAAGGATTGCTAGAATGTATTAATAAAAAATAACTTGGCTGGAAGAGAAAACGCTTGGCAACTAGACAAGCAACCTGTATAATTTAAAATATATATACAATATGCAAAAACAAAGACATACTAAGATCTGAAATGAGTAAAACTCCTGGGAGAAAATGTTGAGGAAAAAAAAATGTTCTTGCTATTAGCCTGGCGATGGCTTTATTGGATGTGACACTCACAGCAACAAAAGTCAAATAAAGCACACAGGACCATATCAGTCTACAACAGTTCTGCACAGCAAAGGACACAACCAACCAAGCTAAAGTAATGGGACATGGAAATTATTTTCAGCCATTTGCTGTCATATAACTGCATGCTGACATTTCTTTATGACCACATATATGATGGCATTCCCATAAGATGTTATTGCCTAGTGGTGTTATAGCTAACTTTTTGTAAGTACACTCAGTGACTATATCTTACAAGGAGTTAATATTCAAAATGGTGAATTCATAGAACTCAGTGATGAGAGATAACCAGTTTGAAAATGGGCAAAGAATCTCAATCAGATCTCAATAGGAGACATATAAATAGCCAAAAGTATATGAGGAAGGCCCTGGTATCACTCATCATAGGGAATGCAAAGCAAAACCATAGTGAGGTCACCTCACTTCTTTGAAAATGGCTATTATCAAAAAAAAAAAAATCAAGATATAACTACGGGTGTCAAAGATGAGAAGAAAAGAGGACCTTTGTGTACTGTTGGTGGCAATATAAACCGGTGTGGCCCTCGTGAGTAATGGTGTGGAGTTTCCTTTAAAAACTAAAAACCACGCTGTCATAAGATAACATGGTCCCTTTTCTGGGCACATATCCAAGAAAATGCAATAAGATCTAAGGGTTTTCTACAATCTCACATTCATTACAGCATGATTCAAAGTAGTCAACATGGAAACAACCAAAATCTGCTTAATAGATGGAGAAATACAGATGTGAGGTGCATATCCAATGGAATTCACACAAAGCATACATACATACATATTCTCCTTTGCAACAATGGGGATACACCTGAATGACATTGCCCTGAACAGAACAAACCATATGTGGAGTGATGCTGGAGGACAGTACTTCTGTGCAGAGCTTAGGGTAATTAACTTAAGAGTAGAAGACAGAGTGGCAGTTGCCAGGAACTCAGGAGGAAGAAGAAAAGGACATTTACTGGTAGAAAGGTTTGGAAATTTCGGCTAAAGGATGAAAGCACTCTGGAGGCTTACGATACAGCACGGCAGCTTCAGTGAACAACAGTGTGTGGGTGGCTCTCAGGGATTCTCACCACAAAGAACACTCATGATGCTCGCAATATGTTGATTAGCTCGACTGCGGTAGTTATTTCACAATCCATACATAAAGCAGCACATTTATACGTATTAAATATATGAGGCTTTTATGTGTCACCAATACATCAGTAAAGCTGAAAAGTATGAAGCAATTCAAAAGAAAAAGAAAAAGCGCTTCTGGGAAAAAAAAAAAATCTACAAACAGTATTGAAGTCTCTGACAACAAAATGGAAGGCGGGGTTTTAGATCACTGTTTGTCAACCTGTGGCTCACGATCCCTTTGTGGGGGGGGGTCAAATGAACTTTTGACAGCGTCACCGAAGACTATCAGAGAACAGAGATATTTACACTGAGATTCATGACAGTAGCGAAGTCACAGTTATGAAGTACCAATGACGGTAAATACTGGAAGGCAGTCACCACGACATGTATTAAAGGATCGCAGCATTAGGAAGCTTGAGAACCACTGTGGGTCTGCCACTGTTATGAACCAAAATGTAAATATCAATGTTTTCCAAAAGTCTCAGGCAACCCCTGTGAAAGGGTCAATCGTTCGACCCCCAAAGGGGTTGCAACCCATAGTTTGAGGGTCACTGCTCTAGACCAAAAGTGGAAATGCTAGAAATGAGGGCAGACTTTTCCAAAACCAAATGTGGGAGTGTTTCTTTCAAGGCAAGTTATACAGCCCATATGCCATCATTTTTTAATGTTCTATCAAAAACATTTACAAGCTCTCGTTCACTTTGAAACCTTATTGTATCTGAGTCTACAATCTAAAGTTTTTTTTTTAAAACAAAAAAAATGTTACTGGTAATAACTTTACTGATTTTCCCCTCTCTTGACAATCCAGGCCCTCGAAAATCACTGCAGAGTGAACGGAGGTTACTCGGGCCTACGGGATGTTTACTTTGCTAGTGAGAGTTATGACGATGTCCAGCAAAGTTTCTTCCTGGCAGAGACACTAAAGTAAGTGCAAGTATTCCCAAACTGAGCTGAGGCCCCAGGGAGACATTCTCTATAGGTGTCTCCATGATGATGGAGCACTGCATCATATTCCAAATATGGCCAACGTCTGTAATCTCCATCCCAACTCAGGTGTGCTGCCATCTCAGTGTCTGTCTGTGCAGGTGTCTCTGGTCATCACTGAGCGCCCAAAGCACGGGTGACGCTGCGTTAAGGACTGTGGGTCTAAGAACAGACTGTTGTCTGTGGTTCTCTTCAAGATGTGCAGAGACACAGCTGTGTGGGACCTGGTTTCTTGTGCCTCAAAGACTAATTTTTTTTCTTTCTCTCTCTCCAGGTATTTGTACTTGATATTTTCCGATGACGACCTTCTTCCACTAGAACACTGGATCTTCAATACCGAGGCACACCCTTTCCCCATACTCCGAGAAGAGAAAAAGGAAATTGACGTCAAAGAGAAATGAAAGACACTTTCTACTTTACTGTGCTTTGTCCCTCACTGCATACCTTAATAATTCCTTTCCTGGTCATCAGACACTTGATGAACTTTTGTTAATCGATAAAAGCCTATGATTATCCTAAGTTCTAAAGTTGTTTTGCAGTCTTTTGTTTATAATCATAAGGCCTAAGTGGACCTCAATTCCTTATTACTTTATTATCCAGCTAGTGGATCCACTGATTTTGTTTGTCATATTTTTATTTTTTTTTAAAGGAATCTATTGTTTCTGGAGTTCATGAAGTTGTGACATCATTGTCATGAAACAGAATAGAATAGACTACCAGTGACCTCTTAATTATGATTTGATTTGACTGCAAAACTTTTTCCTCCTCTATGAGGAGATGGCGTCTGCTTTAAGCTGTAATGTTTTGCCATGTTGCAAAAAGCCATAATAATAAATTAAGTATTAAAGAAAAAGCTTTTTTTTTTTCCTTTTCAAGTTCATGTCAATCTGGTTTGTCTATCCACCAGAGACAGATCTCATAACTGTGACAGCCTCTTAGCAGGTCTATCGTTATTTGATAGAATGTCTTCTAAAGGACCCCACTCACATTGCAGTTCAGATGAGAACGTCATTCCAGAAGAGTCGACCACATTGACCTCATGTCATTGCAAGCGCAGTGTGTCTTCGTTTTTGATTGTTCGTGTTTCTGCACTTTTGAATTTCTTTGCTGCTTCTACTTTAAATGCCCTGTGTCATCTCTGTATCACTCTCACACACACACACACACACACACACACACACACACACACGGCTTAATTTCTCCCATCCCCACTGTACAGCAAGGTGAGCACTTGAGTTCTGCAGAGCGCCCCTTACTCAGTTACATTTTTGAAAGGAAAATGATGTAACTTTTTTAACCTGCCAGATTTTGCTTTTAACTGAATCCATCCTGGAATCTGGTTCCTAAAAAGAGACTGTGAATTTCATATGACTAGTCCATGTATTTGCATTTCACCTTTGGTCTTTCTTCAAGGAAAGGAAACATTGCTGTTGGTTCAGATTTGACAAGGGCTCTTCCCAGATGTGGTTAATTATTTCACCTCAGTTTGTGAAAGGCAGCGTTTACCCGGGGAAAGAAACTTTGCTAATTTATCTATTCGTGTTCAAGTAAGGAAAATCTAATTAGCTCTTAAGAACACAGTGTACTTAGTGTGGTTACATTCAGCATGAAGATCTTAACTTAGAAATAATTTATAGGAATGAACCCACCCCTTCATAAATTGATCTGTAGCAGATCAAAATGATTATATGATTCTTCTAAACCTTGTTTTGAAATATAAATTATTTTCTCAAGGACAGATTTGGTGATTACTTACATTACCATACCTGTTCTTTATATGAAAGCTAGACTGTGATTGATTATGTACATCCCAAGGGACAAAGACTCTAACCACCTCGATTTCAACAGACTATGGTCAACAACAATAATAAAACAAGTAGTACAACCCCAAGGATTAGGCTGAAGTATAGATTTCTGTGCATTTATATTCTTTAAACTTTATAATTTTATCAGTGTCATATCATTTGACCTATTTATTTGAGTGAGTTACTTTTGTTAAATGTCAGTAGACAGTAGTTTTACCCATTTCACCTTTGTAAAGATTTTCAAAAGATCACCACCTTGTGTGGCCTGGCTGTTCCCAGTATTGCAATTTTACATTACAATACATCAAAATACATAAATTAATAAATGGAAGAAAATCCCCTCAGCACATACTATGAGACCCAAAGTAACTTCCTCCTGTAACCTACTTAATCAGTGAAGTTCATGAACTGTGACATCATTTTCCTGAACCTAAGTAGAACAACCTGCCTTCAACCCTTAATTACAATTTGATTTGATTGTAAAACTTTTCTCTCCTCAGAGGAATGAGTAACAAATCTCTCTTTCCCCAGAGCTCTTATGTAAAATATTGAAATATGTTGCCAAAATATGTGGCCCTTAGATTTTAATTATAATTTTCACTGACCTTGGAAGCTATTAATTTGTTTTCTTTGCATTTTGATCTGAAGACACACACAAAACTGGTGAGTATTTCTGCGTTAGGTGGGATTTTAAAGCCAGGTCCTGTGTACCAACTCCGCTGTAATGAAATGTCTGCTGTAATATATGTTTTGTGTCCCAGCATAAGCAGGCAAGAAGCTGAACCACAATGTTGCTCTCCAATGGCAAGAATTATTTTTCAGTTCCAAAACTTGGATTTTTTTTTAATGTTAGATTCCAGAACACCAAAAATGTAAACAAGATAAGAGATTAATATTATAGTAATGTAACTGTATTAAGCTTATATTTTGTATCAATTTTAAACCACTGAAGTCTCCAAATAGACATCGACTCATTCATTTTCAACAAAACTGCAGTTTAATTTACATGTGTGATCCACATCCTTAAAGATAAACAGGAGTTAAAAATAGCACCTACTTTTCTGTTTAAAGAAACACATTTTGATATAGTTTGTGCAGTTAATATCATAAACATAAATTGTATGCCAATTTATAAACTTCTCTATCAGGATTTTTTTCATGTGTATTATCCATTTTTACATTGACTGTTTTTGATTTGTTCATAAGTGCATTCTGTCATTTCCAACTTTATATAAACCTGATGTTATGGGAAACAATAGATTGACACATAATTTTTAAAAATTATATTTGTAAAATTTCTCTATTGTGAATAAAGTCTTTTAATATATCTTCTCCTGCATCATATTTTTCTGAGCTTAAGGGTGCTTCTGTATGTGTATACAGGTGAGTGTATATGGTTGCAAATGGATTACATACCTTAACAAGGAAACATTGCCCTATAAAAACTTTATATTGGGAATGGTTTAATACACACAGCCAAACTGATGTCACAAAAGGCACAGAAAGTGTGGTGTGTGTTCTTAGTTTGTGACCTAGTCAAAAAAGAAAGGAAGGAAGGAAGGAAGGAAGGAAGGAAGGAAAGAAGGAAGGAAAAGAAAAAGAAAAATCAGACTAGCCTTACTCCATTCACCCTAAAACAAAATAGCATCTAGTTGTAATCATTACAGGTTAAATTCTTAATGAACCTTAAATTCAGGGAGTAGGGGCAGGATCTCAGAAAGGTTGAGTAGAAAAGAGAATTTAGTTATTCGTGGGAAAACCTAGGACTAGAACCTTATGTTATGCTTTTCTCTGATAATGCGGCCACCCACCCCTCTGTGGAACAATCAAAAGAATGACCCCTGGGGGCTGGAGAGATGTCTCGGTGTTTAAGAGCAATGACTGCTCCTCCAGAGGACCCAGGTTCAATTCCCAGCACCCATATGGCAGCTCACAGCTGTCTAACTCCAAGATCTGACACCCTCACACAGGAGTACATGCAGGAAAAAAACAATGCACATAAAATGAATAAAATGTTTTTAAAAATCAGTGAACAATGCCTTGGGCAACTGTGAGAGAGATTCCAGGAAAAAGGCAGGATGCCTTTTACCTCAGGTGATCTTTGTTTCCTGGATTGTTCTTGGACGTGATTTCATGCCTTCTGTGACAACATGCTTATTCTTGTTGGGTGTCGGAATATAGCTATAGAACCTGGATCTAGATATGGCCTTCTGCCTTGCTTTCTTGCTTTCCCACATATAACCTGTAGTATGTGCCAGGCAATTGTGTTGAAATCTGTCTGGCCTGAGAAAGTTCTGGGAAAGAGCTGTTCTGTTAATATTTAGTGTGAGCTTACTGGTGTTTATTTACATGTTTTTCTGAACTCAAACAACCTTCCCTGGATTATTACTTTCTGTGTTGCATTCATGTATAAAGTACACTGAAATTGAAGTAAGGTTGTCTACAGCATTAGACTGTAGTCCACACCATTCTTCGAGGTCCTCAGATCCTAGGTCAAGCAGACATGATCTGCACAGGTCAGCTGGTAAAAGTTGACGTACTTATGTTACATGGAACTCTTCACTGTTTCTGTAACATGTTCCTGGCCTTCCTCATGTTTCTATCAACTTTCACCTTACCAGACAGACTACTATAGCATCCCCATCTGCCTTTGTTCTTATTTCATTTTTTAAAAACCTATTATGTATTATGTATTCATGTGACTAGATCTCATGGCTCTTGCCTCATACATTAAACAATTAATATAATCACTTTAATAGCATCGAACATAGTTTGAGATCTAACATAGTCACATGGGAGACTTCTGAGTCCATTTATTTGTAACATACACAGCATCAGTTGTATTAACTTGACGGTGGCAGATTTATTAAAATTTGTTCTAAGCTTGATTTTTACTTCCTCTGCTGTCCACACAGAAATGGCATCTTGGCAGTTCATCTGCTTTCTGATAATGATATGTATGCAGTAGCTTACAATTTTTAATAAAAGTAAACAAGATAAATCTTTTCATTTACACATAGAGTTTATATGTCTAGTTGTTCTAGCTATCTAGGTGATACCTGAAATTAAGGGTCATATAGGGAACCTTGTTGCAACTCCTTAACTGATTTAATGGTCCAAAAGTCAAGATCCATTTTTCCCAAGCTCATTCCATCCACACTATCCAATATATAAGTCACAATTTTCAGGAAATGTTTGCCAGACATCAGATGTGCAGTTAAAGTATTAAACAACATGGAAGTCTAGACAGAGCTTCATCCAACTTTGTTATTTTAAAGATGAGAATTTATGGAGTGTTTTTCACCATCAGGAACCATTTTCTATCCTATGCTGCGCTTCCAGACATACAGGAGTGGTAAGGTAATATGCTAAAGAGAAAAATAACAGATGGGCATCCAATCAGCCACTCCAAAATGAAGGTGTTGATCAGAAATCACATTAGATGTGTCCATCAAGATGGCTACAGTCCACCTACAGCTGCATCTCATGAAAAATGCAGACTCCACGGTCTTGATTTACTTTCAATAAAATTTCAATATTCTAGAATATCTGCCTTCAACTGGGTCTGTGTGTCATGCCTCAAGGATGGAAAGCCAAGGAGTGACAGAAACGCTAAGGAATTTGTGACGTATGACAAGCACGTTCTGCTGTTGCTTGACACTTGGTACAATTTGACCATTCCAATCACTTTGAAAACATTAATTCTTCATACAAAAGCATTTCTGAGCAATGACTCTAAATCTTTTAAACAGATTCACACTGGCTTTTTAAACGGAACTCTTCGCCCAGGGGCAATCTGCATTTCTGTATTAACTTCAGTTACCCCTAGTTTTCTTAAGTGGTTGCTGTGTTAGCTTTCTTCTCCAGGGGCTGCTGCTTTTCTAAAAGTCATTTTTCAAGTTGTTACTCTGTTCTTGATTTAAACATGACTCACTCTCGAGGTCCCCGGAACCCCTGAGTTAGCTATGCAAATGTCCAGGATGAAGTGTGTGGGTATGAACACTGAAAAGGACCGTCATTTCCTGCCCCCTCCACCTTGCCCAGTTTCTTTTAAATTCATTTCCAGGCTGATCATCAAAAGATTTGTTGGCATGCCATTATTCGGATACTTTGAATCCCCTTAAAACATGTCATTATTTACTGAATAAATTAACTTAAATTTGTGTCACAGATCCATTTACTTCCCCAGTGAATACAAATTACCATGAAACATTTGAAAACAGTGATAGATGTATAACTTTTTAAAAGACTCTCCAACATACTGGGATATTTTGCCAGTAGGCTATGAGCACATATTAATTCACAGTTCTAGAAACAGAGCCATAAAACGTACAGTATTGCAAATCAAAATTTCCAAAATGACTGGCACCTGTGAGTTTGCTTCTAAACTCCCAGAGGAAACAAGTGCACACTCATTCGTGGATTCGTAGGTCCCTATGGAATCTTTAGTCTTCATCTTGCAACCCTTGGAAGTCTCTATGGAAAACAGAAAAGGCATCACTTGGAATCAGCTTTCAGAGGCTGCTCCTTGAGGTGGGCAGGTTCCATTTCAAGGACGATGTGGCCCTGGTTGGTTGTAATTTAAGGACACATTTAGTAAGTGGCCAAAGGAAAAACAAGCTGACTCTTTCTTTCTTAAAGTGCTTCTAAGTAGCACCTTAGCATCCATGCTAAATGAGCCATAAGAGCATTTCATTTCTTGTCATTTCCTTTTCTGCCTTGCATTTGCCTACTTGATAACTTGGGGATTCACACAGTCTTTGCCAGAAACTACCAAATATATACATCTTAAAGGCCCCCCATTACTATAATATATTAGTCTCTTTTCCATGTGGAGTGTAGTATAAAAGGGAGAGAAAGTTAGGTACATTTGGGGCAGTGGGAAACCAGTTTCTCAAGTGATCAAAACAACTGGGTCCCAAGCTGAGATCCATTCTAAAAAGTCTGTGTGGTTTGGAATGAGTGTTTCAAGTTCCTATCCCAGTCTCTGTCTGTTAAATAAAGATGTAGAGATCCAGGTATAGCTGCTAGGCTGGATACTAGTACAAGAAATAACACATATGCACCACATCTACCTGTTGTATTTGTTTAATGGTGCAAAGATGTGTTCCATTCTTTTATGTTGCATTTGTTTACCTCAGTGAAGCTGTGTTACTTTGCCTGTCTAAAAGAACCAATTGGTCTAATAAAGAGCTGAACAGCCAATAGCCAAGCAGGAGAAAGGATATGCACAGCTGGCAGGCAGAGAGAATAAACAGAAGGACAAATATGGGAACCAGCTACACAGCAAGCCTCATAGAAAAAAGTAAAGGAAGGTATATAGAATAGAGAAAGATAAAAGCCCAGAGGCAAAAGACAGATGAGATAATTTTTAAAACGCTGGCTAGAAACAAGTCAAGCTAAGGCCAGGCATTCATAACAAAAAAATAAGTTTCCATGTGATTATTAGGGAGCTAGGTGGCAAGCCCCCAATGAGCAAAAAGGAAAGAGGAAAAAGGAAAAAGCAAAGCACCTACATCCAGCCATGTGCTGAGACTGTAATCCCCAAAACATAAGCGATCATAAAGTAAGACTTGGAGAAAAGTCAGCATCTTCAACAAACTGGATAGCTACATGTACCAGAATGAATCCAGATCTTTATCTATCACGTTTTACACAACTCAACACCAGTTGGTTTAAGACCTCAATATAAGATCTGATTCCCTGAATTTGACAGGAAAAAGCAGGAGTGCCATTGAACTTGTTGGCAGAGAAATTTCTCAATGGAAACCAATAAAATGAGCATTAAGACCAACAATAGACAAATGGGACCTCATGAAAGTAAAAGGTTCCTTTACAACAAAGGACACGCTCATTTGACTGAAGGGGCAGCCTAAAGAATGGGGAGAATCTACCAGTTACATATCTGACAAAGTTAGTACCTATCATATATAAATAACTAAAACTACCAATTAATAAAACAAAAAGCAACAAATGTTGGCATGGATATGAACAAAAAGGAACCCCTACTCACTCTTAGTGGGGGTGCAAAGCTTTCCATCAGTGTGGAAATCTTCACAAAGCCGCGAATAAAGCTACCATATGTTACAAGCGTATGTCCAAAGCACTCTATATTCTAACATGGAGATACTTGCCCATCCATATCCGTTGCTGCTTTATTCACAATAGCTATGAAACTACCAATCTTTAACCCAAATATTAAATGTCCATTAACAGATGCATGGATAATGAAAATGTGATACATTTATACAACAGGATATTACTCATGTGTTAAGAAAAAATTAAAGTATAAAATTCACAGATAAGTGAATGGCACTGAACACAGCCATTCCAAGTGATGTAATAAATAGCTAGAAAGAAATGTTTCATGTTCTTTGTCATTTGCTGAATCTTTAGATAAATGTGTTTAAACTGAAATACAGGGTACTTATAGAAGTCAAGAAACTAGTAATACATGAATCCTTTAATTGGTTAACTAATATGAAGTAATAGTAATCAATACTGAAATCACACAATGAAAATGGACTCAGCTGGTTATATTTACATATTTTGCAAACATATACAGAAATGTAACAATAGAGATCAATGGAAAGATACTGTCCATTTGAGGGTGAGGGGACATGAAAGGAACAAAGAAACTAGCCATTAGGGTAGAAGATTTCAAGGCAAGAACACAGATGCTATGATGTGGAAAGGGAGAATGATGGAGCAGAAAAATTTAAATGGAGGGCAGGCTAGAGCAAGGATGATGAGGAGGGCCTGACTAGCACTGAAGATCTTTGAAAATGCTGTGTAGAAATCTACTACTGCAGAAACTTCCTGAAATAGATACATATATATAAAAGAAAGTTAAAGGAAGTTACCATTTGAGGAGGATGCCATTCCTAGACCCAGGCAGTGTCAGATGTAGGTTATCTCTTTTCAAATTGTTAGTCTATGTGGTCCCATAGACAGCCCCAAGTATTAACAGGCTATCGCCAATGTTCTTGGATGCTCTCCAAAACTTGATGGTAAAACCCTATTGCTAAAGATACCACATACTTGAGTCACCGAATTTGGAAGAATCAAACTTGTACCAATCTAGAAGCCTCATGTTTTACTGAGCAGCTTTCATAGTCCTGGAAGGTTCAATGCCTGGGTTCTGTGTACCCCAAGGCTTTGAGGGCTATATGCCAGATTGAGGAGTGCATGCCAGATTGAGGAGTGCATGCCAAATTTAAGGGGGTTGGAAAGAGGGGTTCAGGTAGCCTATCTGTGTCTCCACATCATGCCATATGAGAAAGCTGAAAGATCACTGGTGGGGAACAAACTGCAATCTAGTGAGTCCCAGGGAGATGGAGAGGGCCAGGAGGGGGCAGTCCATGGCAAGGAGCCATGGGGCTTTGGGGCAACATGAATGAAGGGAGAATGGGAAAAGGATCTCCATCTCCGGTGTCTATTGTCTCTCCTTTATGAGTTTTAAATCATGTACCACGCTGAGTTGGATAATACAATCTCGCATGCTCCAGTTCCATCTGTATTTAGAGCTTGGTCCTCATCATCTGTCCTTTCGGGCAGCACTTGATGTCACATTGTAGCCAAGGTATAGTCTGGATGTAATCCCCCCCATTAAGCTCATGGGGAGTAGCACTGTTAGGAGGTGTAGCTTTATTGGAGTAGGTGTGGCCTTGGAGGAAGTGAGTCACTGTGTGGGCGGGCTTTGAAGTCTCATATATGTTCAAACTATTCCTGGTGTCTCAGTTTACTTCCTGTTGCTTGTGGGATCAAGATGTAACTCCTCCCTGTTCTCAGCTCTTTCTCCAACAGTGTGTCTGCCTGCATGCTGCTATGTCCTGACATGACAATGGACTAAAGCTCTGACACTGTAAGCCACCCCAATTAAATGCAGTGGTCATGGCGTCTCTTCAGAGCAATAGAAACCCTAAGAGAGTCACCCTCACAGATACGGGAAATGACTGCATTTACTTCTGACTCAGCCCTCCACATAGGAGCCCCGTGAGGATTTGAAGAGTGAACAAATCATTTAGAAAAAAAAAACTCCCAATCTTTTGGTTCAAACATAATCTTCATCTAAACTGTACCTACAATAAGACATAGTTCTAACAAAGGTCTGTTAACAACTCAGTGTGGTATTTCAGGCTGCAACATTGAATGCAGACTATTTTTAGTGCATAATCTTATGTTTACCTTAACTTTGAAATTATAAACCTAATTATAAGCTGTCATTGGGGAAAAAAATCATTACTGTATTTGCGAAAGCAAAATTAGGACAGTTTTCCCGCCTTCTGAGTATTCCACGCATATCTGCGATCTCAGGGAAGACCTTCTGGATTCAAAGCTGTGTTCCCATTGTAATTGATCGACTATGGCTTCACATTGTTACAAACACTTGTCAGGCGTGCCCCCACTCCATTGCAGTCTAGGTTGCTTATGGGATAGAGGTGGGGTTCATGCTTGACCATTATAATGACTGCAACTGGCCTTGCCTGGTGGAGTATTTGAAGGACACGATCAGTGATACAAAAAACAAGTGACTTCTATAGAGTGACTGCAACCTTTTATGTAATGCTCTCTGGAAATGGATTCTAGGACTGAAGGAAAGCCATTAATAATTACGTTGTTACTTTTTTCAACTGAGTTCCGCTTCCTTTTCCCAAGCTAGCCTTTCTTTGGCCATTCTAACCAGCGACACAAATGACTGATTGGAATTACACCCTCAGCCACCTTATCTTCTTGTCACCAGCCTCTAGAGCAGGTGCTAATATAAATGACTAGAGAACAAAGAGGAAGAGAAAGGACAAAGGATTTTGGAGGTATTAATCAGTCCCTCCAGAAATCTGAAAGTGACTTTTGTCACTATTATAAATCAATATACAGAATTTCTTTAAACACCAGATAAAAATAGTATAATATGTCAAAATCATGATTAAAAGGTAGATAAACATAATGAGTTTTAACCAGGTCATCAGTTTCTTGGAATGTTTTAAGAAAGTGGGATAGACTGCTTTATGGTCTCCCTCACACAATGGCGACCACATTAAGAGATGTCCCTATCTTTCCACATTGTATATTTGGGCTTTTAACCTCTCCCAGAGATCAGATAAAAACCACAAAACCAAAAAGCATTTCTGGCTCACATATTCAGCTCACCCTTTAAAGGAGAGCTTCAGCCTGTCCAGGCAGGAGCGGAGATGTCTTCACCATTTTTTAGCTATTGATTAACTGGAGAGGGCATTCTATTTGAACGGAAACTTGAATATTTGTTTAAAGTAAATGTTCTGTTCTACTTGAGGTAAAAGGCATGAAGGGAATATGAAACACACCTTCCTCTCCCTCACCCTGGAAATGTAATTAGGTTACATTTTCACCCGTGATATGGAAGCTGGAGGGAGAAGAATCCACTTAGCAACGAGTGGAATGTTTTTCTCCTGAGATGAAAAACCAAAGCCAAGTGCCAGTTCCCACTGCCCTGGGCAGAAGTCACTGGATGGCTCCCTAGTGTCCTTTTTGTAAAATACCCATGGGCCTTATAACTGAAAGGGAGGCAGAGAAATTTTACTTTCTCTGTGCCTCTCATGATGACAAATGTGTGCACGCGCGCACACACGCGCGCACACACACACACACAGACACACACACACACACAGACACACACACACACAGAGACACACACACACACACACAGACACACACACACACACAGACACACACACACACAGACACACACACACACACACAGACACACACAGACACACACACAGACACACACACACAGACACACACACACACAGACACTTCCTAGACAGAAGTTGGAAGAGCTCATTGCACAGTGAAAGAGTTAGCTTGAAGTGTGGGTTTTAAGAGTTTATAACTCTTAGAAGGAAGCCTGACATTAGTCAATCTGAAACACAAAAGACCTAACCCAGGGAAGTATCCACCAGTGACAACGGGACAGAAAGGCTACACCAGAAGGTAGAATGAGATAGCAATTCAAAAGTCACTCCATCAAGCCAAAACTGGAAGCCACAGGTGGAAGTAGCCTTACCCCACACCAGAAATAAGGACCAGAACATGGGTTAGACCTCCAAGTGCCACTTTCCAGTAAGACTAACACCACAGATGGCCCAATGTATCCTTGAAAAAGATAAAGCAGATAGAGGAGAAAGACTTGATAGCTTCTCCCTGTGCCCTGCCCTGACATCTTCTATCAGTGCCTGCCATTGGTCAAGACTACCAGGAGAGCACAACAAGGGAGTCTGGGAAATGTAGTTCCTACCTTTTATAGTTTCAAATAGAAATGAGAGGAAGCAGGCAAATGCCTGGCAAACTGTACAAAGCTAACTACTGTTTACCATTTGGGTCCTCTACTTAGCTTGAGAGGACTTGAGCAGGATAAACAAGTTTCAAGTCCCCAACTGCTGGAAAGTGATAGATTTAGCAATTGTATTGCTATGACCTAAGAGTCAGCTGTAGCAAAAACACTAGAAATATTGTTGAACCTATATCTTTCACATCTCAATACTCAGGGAGAAGGTACCTTCATGCACCTAATCAGAAGGGATTATTTAACAACTGCTTTCAGAGGAGGAAATTTAAGAGCCCATAAAGTACTTGTTCTCAAGACAGAAGGACAGACGGAAGTAAAATAAAGCCTGTGGATGCCATGGCCATCCAAACCACCATCTTCAATGCCCGTGATACAACTTTGACCACTGTGCTTTGAGTCCCAGCTGACCCTAATTCCATGAGGGTCATTTCTCATGAGTGACAGAAGAACTTTGCTGAGTCTCCCTCTACCAGACCAGATACATCAGCCAAGGTTTGTACTCTACTTTGTTGACCATGAAAATAAGGAAAGCTAGATGACCATGCCAGGAAGAGAATATGAATTGTTTAAGGATGCTGGCCATATTAGTTTGATACTATTCAACAACATGCACTCCTGCATTTTTATTTTTTTCTAATTTCTTTTTTTAAAAAGACATTTGGGAATATTGGTTTTATATTCCTAAACAGGCTTAAATGGCAAGGCCTAATCTTTTAAGATGGGTCCAGTTGTTACCTTGGAAGCCTTTTCTGTGTTCCTCCCTCCTGCTCTGTTAGTATCTAAGGTAAGCATATGCTAATGTGTTTAGTGCACATAAATGGGTTCTCTGTAGTCACAGAACTTACGGAATGAGTGTGTGTGTGTGTGTGTGTGTGTGTGTGTGTGTGTGTGTGTGTGTGATGACTTACAGGTTGCAGTCCAACTAATCAAGCAATGGCTAGCTGTGAATGGAAACCCCAAGAACCTCATAGTTGCTCAGTCCCACAAAGCTGGGTGTCTCGGCTGGTCTTGGTATAAGCTGGAATCCCAAGAAGCAGGCTGTAATGCCACTGAAGGGATGGGCTGCTGGCAAGGCAGGGGCAGAAGAAGGAAACCTTCCTTCTTCCATTATCCCTATACTGGCTTCCAGCAGAAGGCGTGGCCCAGATTAAAGGTGTGTCTTCCTGCCCAAAGACCCTGATCGAAGGCTGTGATCTTCCTGCCTTAGATCGGGACCACAGGTGTCCCCCCATTTCTGGACCATAGTTCATTAGACACAGTCAAGCTGACAACCCAGAATAGCCATCACAGCTCATGGTATTGCGATTATTCACTGCTAGTCTATCTCTCTCCCCTGCTGAAGAGAGAAGTCATCAAAGGCAATGTAACTTTACAAATTGGACACCTATATGTTAGTCAGCACCACAGATTCGTGAAAAGTGAATGGCCCTAGTCACTGTTGCTAAATTTGATAATTTGGATGCAGAATGGAGTTACTTAATGATGCTTTCAGAATCTGAAAAGTTGGGGCATTTCCAATTTTTTTTAACTACTTTGTCTTTATATATAGGTAAGTAACCACTGAAATAGTCATCTTAAAACACTGGCTGAAGCAATGGCTCAGAAAAGAAATTAGAACAACTTTAAAATCCAAAACTGATTATACAGACACTAATATGTAAGTATGTTTTCCTCCTATGGAGGGAGGAAGTGGATGGGTGGAACAGGGGACTGTGGTTGAGATGCAAAATGAATAGAAAATTTAAAATAAAAATAAGTCAGATACCCTGTACAAAAAAAGAAAAATAATTATGCCTATTTTCTTCAACTTTATTTTGGTCATAACATATAATATGCAACTAATAAACCAGTAAGGGCATAATTTTTTATTCTTTTTCCTTCTCACTCTGTATCAAGAGAGAGCTCCTAGAATTTTAAGCCATCTATAGATGGCTCTCTGTTGTCTGGTCAGAGGTCTTTATCAACATCTTTAGGGACTAGATCAGTGGTTCTCAACCTTCCTAATGCTGCAACTCTTTAATACAGTTCCTCATGTTTTAGTGACCCTCGACCATTAAATTATATTTATTGCTACTTCATAACTGTAATTTTGCTATTATCAATTGTAATGTAAACATCTTATATGTGGGATGGTCTTAGGCGACCCTTGTGAAAGGATCATTTCACAAGGGGACATGACCCACAGGTTGAGAACCACTCTTCTAGACAAATGCACTAGTTCAAACCTAACTCTACTAAGCTATCATGATATTTTTCAATATATGTTGTTCCTTGGCTACTGTTTCTTCCAATCCCAATTATTGTTCCTTTCCTCTTCCTTTCCACATGAATCTCATTATACATGTAAACCAAATGCCAACATAGTTTTCACTTCATAATTATCTTCTAAACAATTCTAAGAATTTCACTTGAACAACACTCTTGAGGGCTCTTTATATGAGCTTAATATCATTGCAAAATTATCGTTGAAGAGTTATGTGTTTCCCAAGCCTTGTGACAGACATCTCTTGTAACTACCCCTAGAAAAGTATTCACTGGTTATTTTCAGTAGATGCTGCAGAAGATGTGAAACCTAATTTGGTATATAATGAACATTAATGGTCTATAATCAGCTTATAATAAGAAATCGGCAAAACAAACAAGTGCTTGGCTTGCTTAACATGTAATTAATAAAATTATTAATTCTGGTCTGAGTGTAATTAATTTTGACGGGACCTTGGTTGCATTAATAGGAACAAGTTGCTCAGAGTACTAGGGAGAAATGGCTTCTCTCACATGATGCAAAGGCCCTCATACCAACAATAATACATATGTATCCAACAGTATCTTTCTTGCAAAAGTAGATAATGAAATGCTTTTTAAGGGGTTCCAATTGGCTAAAATAAGAATAAAGAGGTATTTGGGTATTATAGTCATAGAAGTTACAGTAGTTTCCATAAAATAAGTTATCTGTTAAAACAACATCCTGAAGCTTTGGTGTTGGAATTTTTTAAGGTTTATTTTTATAATTTTTAATGTGTGTATCTACATATGTCTGTATCTCTAAGTGACTCTGTGTGTGTGTGTGTGTGTGTGTGTGTGTGTGTGTGTGTGCTGTGTTTGTATGTGTCTATGTGTGTATGTCTGTGTGAGCATGTCCCATGTGTATGGGTACCCTCAATGGACAGAGGAGGACATCAGGTCCACTGGACCTAGAGTTGCAGATAGTTGAAATCCACCCAATATGGTGCCAAGAACTATCTTAGGTCCTCTGCAAGACTAGCAAGCACTCTCAAGCTCCAAGCCATCACTCTAGGCCCTAATGTTGGAGTTTTAAATGTCAATGCAAATAATGACATCAACACTCTTATGCTTGACTTCTTATGACATGTCTTCATTGCATCACTTCATGTATGCATTTTATTGGTGGAATATATCCTTTATATGTGTATATAGGGCTGTATATATTTGAAAATAAGCAACACAATTATGGAGCACTTCTAAAGCACACCCCAGAGAATTTATAAGGACAACCCTTTCTATCATGGGATCTTAGTTACTTTCTTATTGCAATGATAAAATATCCTAACAGAGGCAGCTTGAGACAGAAAAGGTTCATCTTGGCTTACAGTTCTAGAGGGATACAGTTCACCATAGTGGGCACGAGGAAAAGAAGTAGGCTGGGAAGGCATGGTGACAGGAGCAGGAAGCCGGCTTGTCACACTGCAACCATGCTCAGGGCGCACATCATGAACAGGAAGTAGGGCCAGGCAATTAAACCTCCTAGTGACCCACTTCCTCCTCTGAGCCCCAACCTCCTAAAGGTTTCACAGCCTTCCCAGAGGGCACCACCAACTGGAGACCAAGAATTCAAATATTCTAGCCCAAGGGACTCATTTACATTCAAAACACAACCCCTTGTGTCAGGTGAGTGAGTATAACAGTGCATGGAGTGTCAGAAAGTGAGGCGAAAAAAGAACTCCTCAAGAATAAGGAACCAACCAAAATTTGAATCAGACTCTTAAAGGAGGAATCTATCGCCGAAAAATGGTCAAAACCCCTGTTGTAAGTAGATCCCCCTGTCAGAAGTAAATGTGCACACTCCCGGTAGTCCCGGGGTTTCCTGCATGGAGCTGTACCACATTGGTTAGGTATGCAGAATTGGCTAGCACTGTTTGTTATACTTTCAGTCCCCCACGAGCACCGTGAGCCCTCCCCTTTAATATCTAGGACCTTTAATTGGAAAGAGGTAGGAAGAGGTGCACACGGGAAAAAGGAAGTTGCTACTGTATAGAACACCCAGTGAATTCTTAGCTAATTCAGGTGAGTTTGTCAATATGGACCATTGTCAAACTTTGGGGAGTCTATATTCAAAATACATATTAGGACTGGTTGAATATATCAGATTTTGCCTTCGTAGTAACACACACAAAATAATAACAATAATAACAATATGCAATGGAACTACACTTTGAATTTTGGAACTTTTATCCTTTCTGGGTAGTGATATATATGTAGTATGATGCTCTCACATGCTAAAGAATGCAGCAGAGGATGTGCATCCCAGTCAGCCACACCATCACAAGAGAAACAGCTCCCCTTACAGTGTACTAACATGTGTGATTTATTTGTCCGGTTATGTAAACTATGATGTTCATCTGGTATGTGGGAGAAATGCATTTGCATGAAATTTATGATATGTTTTGGAGGCCCTGGCCCCAACATAATTCAAAGAGCTCTTAAATGTACTCTTGTCCCATCATCGGATTCATGTACATTTTAGGGAACCAAAAAGTAACAATCTGCACACATGTTAAAATTACAAAGCAACTCATGGAAGAAAGACATCTATGCAATGGGTACAAAACTAAGAGAATTATCTACAATTAACTAAAACAATGCCGTCCTCGTTCCAAGCACTGAGACATTTGCAGACGTCAACTACTTGTGGTAGGAAATGATATAGGAAACATCTGTTTTCATTAGGTCCATTTTCAGAGCACTGTTTGCAAGAACATATATTGGTTTCCTGTTTGTCATCAGCCCAGGCCTGATTTGTGCTTGTGTTCTGATTTTTCTCATCATAATATTCCCCCAAATTCTTTGCTTTATAGTTATATGTGCAATCGATCTTCATACAGAGATTTATGTCCAAATAGATGCCACAAGCTAGGAAACGCTAAATTAATCCCATTACTCTCTTTTGTGGGAAAGAAAAGCTTGTTGTTGACTGAGTACCAGCCTAACTGGCTGCTCACTGACTGGGTTAATATGTTCCAGAATGTTATTCCTGGGCATTTGGACTCTTCATTAAAACATTAATTCCCAGGATAACCTAGAAACCAACCATGATCCAGGAGGTATAAGAATAAATTGGGTATTCTCACCCAGCAACCATACAATGGGTAATTTTTTTATTACTGGGCTATTGAGATTACAATGAAAATTGTTCTTAATGCTAACATAAATGAAGCCAGCTAATAACAGGAACAAAAGCAAGAGGCAAACAGAAGACAGAACCACAAGAAAAATACAAGAGGGTTAGGTGGGAAGAGAGACATGATCCTGGAGAAACAGCCTTAGAGATCATAGCTAAGTGCTTACATCCTTAAGCCTGGTGGACTTATTCTGCCTTCATGGCATTGGGTCCATTTACCATTAATCACTTGCAGCCCAGACCCTTATTAAAAACAAAGGGGGGGGCTGGAGAGATGGCTGCAGTTTCTCTTGCAAAGGACAAGAGTTCAGTTCCCAGCACTCACATCAGGTGCCTCACAATGACCTGTAACTCAGTTTTCAGGGGAATCTGACATCTCTGAACCCTAAAGGCATCTGCACTCACATATGTGTGTGTGTGTGTGTGTGTGTGTGTGTGTATACACACACAGTTTAAAAAGTAAATATTTCCAGGCAATCATATAGTAGTTCTTTAATCCCAGGAGGCAGATGGCAGCTGAATCTCTAAGTCAGAGGCAAAGCTTGGCTACAGAGCAAGTACCAGGACAGCCAGGGATAACCAGAAAAATCCTGGCTGTGTGTCTCATAAAGCAAAAATTAAATAAATAAACAAATAAATAAATGTTTCAAAAATGAATGAATGAATGAATGAATGACAGGACAGCACAGGACAAAACCATTACAGTAGCCCAACCCCAATCAATATATTTCTATCCAGAGAACCACTACCCAAGCAAATAGCCACCCAGGAGGACAGCCATCCATTCCTTGACCTACTGGCTTTCCCATGCTCTTCCTAGCTCTGTCTGCCCTGGCCACTCCAATTCATACCTAACAAGCCCCAGCTGTTCCCCTCCATCATCTCCTAGGGAGCAAGTCCTCCAGCTAAGCCAGGAACCAACCCTGCATTTGACAGTCTCTGACTTGCCGGGGTCTAAATCATGGGACTTGAATATCCTGCATGCACCTGATGTGTATCTCATGTGCTGTTTTCAGAAAGGGCTTGTTTGCAACATTTCTAGGAACCGTAAGGTTTGATGCCCTGTGATCAGTGGCATGTCACTACTTGGAACAGCATGATACAGGCAGTGGGTAGACCCATAGAAGAAATCAGTCACACAAACACACACACACACACACACACACACACACACACACAGGCGCACATGCACACTTGCAGAAGGTGAGGCCTTGTATCTACTCTGCTACAAGAAAGTGGTCTAATGGAGAAGAACCTAAGGGTGTTTCCTATTAGCCAGGTCATAGGTACTGTGGTGAGAAGACAGCTGTGGAGTCTGAGTCCAGCTGTGCCTCTTAGGAAGTCAAAGTGAGGGTGACATTTCACTCATTGAATTGATGCTTCGGCTACTCACTTGGTGCCTGTCACACCAGTGTCTATCCCCACGCTTAGAAAGCATCAGTGGACAAAAGCACTGAGTGGACTTACACTCTAGAAGCTTACATTCTAGAGGACAATCTAATGAGTGTGTGTTAAGAGCCACCAGGATCTTTACAAGATCTTTAAAGGTGAACAAGGAAGGACATGACAAAGAAATGGACACTGTATCAGTTAGAGGGTTAAGAATGAGCTGTCTGAGCCAGGCAGTGGTGATGCATGCCTTTATTCCTAGCAGCCAGGAGGCAGAAGCAGGTGGATCTCTGTGAGTTCAAGGTCAGCCTGATATACAAAGAGACTTCCAGGACAGCCAGGGCTGCTACTCAGAGAAAGCCTGTTTCTACAAACAAAAACAATCAGTTGATCTCATTGAGAATACGAGATTGGGGAAAAGCCATGAAGGATATGAAGAAGCAACCAAGTGGGCTTTCAAAATACCCAGAGGAGAGTGTTGTAGACAGAGAGATGTCTAGATAGGGTGAGGAATGGAAAATCAAGGGGCATCGAGAAGAACGGGCAGTGGAGGACAACAGTGGGCAATGAGGAGATCACTGTCAGGGCCAAGCACCTCCCTCTTACCCCTTACCTCCTCTTCTGCAAGAAACTGTGAGAAGCAGGTAGTGGGTGAGAAGTTTCTCTAGCACACTGAGGTCTCTATAAGTGTTATTGCTTTTCTTCCATCTCTATCCAGAAATCACAATCTGTTCAAATGACCCCAAATCCAGGCTAAAACAAGTAGTGTAAATGCAGACATTCTTTAATAACATGCTGACGAGAAATGTTGAAGAAATCAATTTCTTCAGCAACTTTGAAGTGAGAAGGGATCCTGTGTGTACACTTTGGCTTTTGTGTTGTTCCTCCAGAGCCATCCTCTTTGATTTTTGAGACAGAGCATCCCATGTGGGACCTGGACCTCAACCAGGGCTAGCAAGTGAGCCCCAGTGATCCACGTGTCTCTGCCGCCCTAGCTTCAGGATTGCAGGCACACAGCACCATACCCAGCATTTTACACGGGCGCTGCATACTGAACTCAGGTTCTCATGCTACTCAGCAGACACACCACCACCCGCAAAGCTTATTCCTCAGCCACAACCAATATGAGCTTTTTCTTTGCTCTACACTCCCACCCCCAGCCAGCAGTCCATATTCAAGGCGAAATTAATTCCCTCCATGGATGGAGATGGGACAGCCTAGGGAACCAAGATCAAAGAGTGGGATCCAGAACCTAGAAACACTGGTTCACAAAGCATTTCACAAACCCCACTCTTTATCCCAGCCTTCGAACCTCCATAGAAGCCCATAGGTCTTGCAACATAGGGTTCAACATGTGGGCCATCATACTAGAGGATTATTGTGGGCCCCTGAGAGTTCTCCACTTCTTTGAGGAGGGAAGCAAGTATGTGCCAGCATTCTTGGGAACAATGATGTCACACCTGAGCTGATGAGAAGCACTCCTGGCAGACAAATGCTTAGCTCTGTGGCATCTGAAGTGCTGCCACCCTCCCGGCATCATGGGGGAAAGGAAGCTATTGCAGCCCACCAACCCTTCCATTCTATGACCTTGGAAAGCATGCAGGTGAGTCTTGAAGGAGCCTATGAAAGACTTGGAAAATAAATTACAATTTCTATGGGAAATATTCTTCACACAGCTCAGATCTCTAGAGAGGCCAACACGGAACACAGCGAAGTGTTTGTGAACTGTTTCCCAGAAGCTCAGTGGGCTATGGTCTCCTTTCTAACCCAATTTGGGTACAAAGTGAAGCCCTAATTATAGCCTCCAGTGGAAGGAAGGTCATGGAGGGAGGAAGGGATAGGAAACTGCTGTCTCTCACAGGACCTGCTGCGCCTGTCTGGAGATGGGTTCTAGGAACACCAGCCAGCAGCTGCCCTGATTCCCTTCCCCTCAGAAGAACTAGCTACTTGTCCCTCTCCATGCAAAGTGGGTGACAGCTAAGAACATAGGTCTCCTACCCAGGAATGCCTGTCCCTGGGGAGCTCCACTCTTTCCTGTCTCGTTCTTGTTTTGTTTGGTTTATTGGTTTGGTTTTGTTTGGCTTTGTATAATCTATCTGACTATACTTTCAGTCCCATAAACTCCTGTCACTTACCATGCTGTAGAGCACTGGAACTCAATCTATTTACTTGGCATCTATTGTCTGACTTCTCTTCGTGTCCCACTTGACCCTCGGCTAACCACTTTTTACTTCCTACAAAACCAAACTTTTAGCTCCCACAAATGAGAGAAGTCATCAAATATTTGTGTTTCTGTGCCTGGCTTCTTTTACTTAATGTAATGTGGTCTAGTTCCATCCAGAAGGTTTCATCCCTTATGCCTCTGTAGTTGTTTCCATATCATTAGTTATTGTGAGCAATGCTATAATAAACGTGGTGGCACCGGTGTGTTTTTAACAAACTGATGTTGCTTATTGTGTTTACTAAGATGGGGATGAGGGAGAATAGGTGCCCTGACTTCAACACGTTTTTAAGGCTGAGGGGGAAACAAAGCTGACGTGGAGAAGCGGGCAGGAGACTGACTGCCACTGGCGAGCCTAGGAGAGTCCATGGGATATGAGAAATGTAATACGAAGGCCCATAAGATCCAGCTAAGGAGGGGCTGTTGAGGACAAGCGAAAAACATCTTACATAATCAGGGAGGGGCCGGGCTGAGCATAGTGTCGAAAGCCAGAGGAACACGGGAATTCTCCATCTAACAAATCAGCCATTAAGAAACCCAGGGTCACTGGAGGTTTCGTGTGCTGTGCTGATGTTGATGGTGAAATAACAGCTGTGCAGCTCTCTCAACCCCACATCACAACCGGGGGCCAATGGCATCCACCCAGTTCATCAGCAGAGCACGGGCAGCCAGGGTCCCACTGAATGGTCTGTCACAGAGAATGATCTTTCTGAGTAGGTCAGATCTCCAGGGAAGCCACTAAGCTAGCAAAGAGGGAAAGGCGCCAGGTCATGGGGAGTTCTGCATATGAAAGTAATGTCAGCCGCTGGAGGGGAGATTGGAAGGCAGATCACTCTGAAAACTCACATATGGCTCACACAGGCTGCACTCTTTGCCATGCCACCTCACATTCTTGCTCTTTCATTTTGCGTGACCAGGTTCCAGCCGTGGCGGCTTAGGAAACATCTCATGCTAGAGGGGTAGATGGGCAAAGACAGACAGGAAGGATGGGAAGGAAGGCCTCTGGGGACCAATGCCTACACCTCATGTAATGTCTATCACTAGACACTCACAGCCGTCCCCTGCCCTCTACTTCAGCTCCCCCTCACTTTCACCCACCCCACAAAGGCGGGAAGAAACACTCCCCTCTTCCTTCTCTATTGTTCTCTATTGCTTTGGCATGGCTTGGTTTCAATAAACACGCCAAAGCCAAAACAAAATGGAAGGGAACAAAACAAACACCAAGTGTATCTCTGTGATGCTATCCATACTCTTATGTTATCTATCCATGATGCACCCCTTCAGAGGGCAGACATCAGAGTCGAATGTAAGACTGCTGCTATACAAAGAATACTGATCCACACTCTGGCGTGCAAAGTATCATTGCTTCTCTTCTGGTGTTCTTGGCAGTAGAAGTCACTAGCTACTTTGTTAGTGAATAGTTATTATATTCTTATTCTATGAATACGTGACTATGTTGATGACCATCAGAGTTGCTGTACCCCAGTAACTTTCAATGCCTTCACCCAGCTCCCCTCCACCCATTTCCCATAGCAGTATGGAAGATTGTTTCCCATACCAAGTCCCTGAAGAAGCTGTGGAAAAAGCCATTTGGAAAGAACCCATCACCCACCAATAATAGCTCTACTCAGGGTTTGCCTTCTACTCAAGTCTCAGCCAAATTCCCAACCTCTGCATCTCCAAGCACAAACTACACCACTGTTTTACTAACTATGCAATTTGGCTGAATGACAGGGAATTAAGAGGGGCTGCAGTCAGCAGGAAGTCCCACTGGAAGAGGTAGGAAGCCGTCTTGGCCGGGAACAGCATCTATTAAGGCCGGCAGCAGGCCTGGTCTGGCCACAGATGCAGTGAGCATTTGGTGAAAGCTGGATGCTAGTGTATGTGGAGGACTCTCCCAAGGATATCTGCTCCAGGTCCTTGCAAGCTGATTGCTGCCTGTGCTGAACTTGTCTCTTAGGGGAAAATCATTGGCACCTATTAAAGCAAAGGTTAGGCTGGAAGAAGTTCCCAACTCTACTTCTGAGATGTCTTCTTAGGGTTTTAAAGACCAGGCCCCCACGTCTTGGCTTCTCTGCTTCTCAATCAACCTAACTCTACTCCCACAAGATACCAGAGGTACCTATGTGATACCTTCAGCATGGAGAAAGATGGCTCCTACTGGTTCTCTGGATCTCCCCAATACGCATATAAGACGCGAGGATTGTTCCCCTGATATCTTTAGTCTTTCACAAAAACATGATGTTGTGCTATGTACCACAATATTCCAGAGTAATTTGGCTCAACATCACAGAATGTTGGCAGTATTTAACAGCCTTGTAAAAATATATTGGCAAGGATTGTTGGCTATGTTATTATTTTTTTTTTTTAAATCATGGTGTTTGGGCTACAGTTAAGTGTGTGTATCACTTATTTAAAGTCTGTGCTATTAATTAATAAATGCCTTGATTTATTCTCACCTATTACCTATTTCCAGGCTAAGAGTTTCTTTTAGTCTCCAACAAAAAGGTCTCAAAGTAGCAAAATGAACTTGTTGACTATAAACTTGAGCACACTGGCCGTTACCACCAACCTTCACGGTCCATGTCTCTGCTCATCCCACACCTGGAGAAGGCACATTCAGCCCATCACTGTCATTCCCCCAATACCCTCAGGGCTTCTTTCTGCTGGACCAACCAGTCTCTCGGGGAACTGAAACACCATCAATGGGAACATCAATGGAAAAGTGAGTGTTCGGTGTTCAGACTCTTGACTCTCTTGAGGGCCCCAACATCATCTTGAACTGCATCCTGTACCATGAGCTAAATCTCCCTATGTTGTCATTCACTCCCCATCCTGGTGTCAACTGGTGAGCCTAGGCTAGTGGGGGAAGAAATTACACAGATGTCTGTGCATAGCTCTTAACTAACTTTGAGCTTTTCACCCATGGCACTTTCTCTCTGGGTAAACTTAACATCTAGGGCCATGTAAATCTTAGCTGGGAATAGACTGTTTTCAATCCAACTGTGCCCTTTCTGCTACAGAAGTTAGAGTAACTTTTATATCCCATTAGGCTAGGAGGTACCCATCATTTGTTTTCATGGTAAGGAGGGATGAGCCACTGCCCAGCACAGTATTTATATAATCAACTTGTCTTTGAGTTTCTTAGACTCAAGTTGACACTCTTCGATGTGAACACAAAGTCTTCCTGAGGGGGTTTCCAGAGCATAAACTCGGGGAGTTGGTGAGGTCAATAGGTGTTTAGGCTGGCTGAAAGCTATCATAAAAACCCACTCACCTTTTATCCTTTCCACCTAAGAGCACACTCCTAAATGGACCCCATCAATCTCAGCTTCCTCGGAGCCTTTCCCGGGCTGTCAAAGGAATGTCTAGAGCATCTGGACTTTGCACAGGAAGATGACATGGGTATTTTAAACCTAGCTGAAATGAAGATGCAACTCTGATGGTGGCCCTAGGCTACAAGTAGAAGTCACTGGGTCATTACATTAAAAGGGGAGCAATCCGTAATAGTTAGAAACTGTGTTTAGCTTTATCTAGGGTCACTAATAGCAGGCACAAAATAGCAATGTATGACTCAGAGAAGATGCCCTCAATAGTTTGAAGGAAAAAAAGAAGACATTTAGAAATCTAAACACACAATCAGAGATGAAATTTATGCTCAAAGTTTCCACTGAAATATTATTTATAGTAATAAACAAATTTAAAATCCTATCAGTAATAAACTGGAAGTATAGCACATCATCAATAAACCAGCAGCTAATAGCCAAACCACATAAGGAACATAAAAACTGAACGCCGATAATAATAATCTGTTTTGTTAACTCTAAAGAATGATTATAAACTTTTTGCAAGTCACACAAGTGGTGAAGTATGTGAAATAAATTGTTCAGTCTCACTAATCATTAGGGAGTGGAAACCAAAGCTGCAATGACTTATCGCAGCCAGAAAAGTTATCACCAAAACACCAAAAAATAACAAGTGTTGCCAAGGATGCAGAAAAGAGAGAACTTGTGCATGTTACTACTGAGAATGTAATTATTACAGTCTTAATGAAAGCACTAAGGATGCTCCTACAATCATTAAAAAAAAAAAGAGCCACCACAACATCCAGTAATTCTGCTACTGGGTATATATCCAAAGCAAATGGAACTCAAAGCAAGACAGGTACTTGTACTTCCATGTTTATTGCAGGATACTCACTAAAACACGGTCAATTTTCCCATCAGTGAATGAATTGGTGTGTGTGTGTGTGTGTGTGTGTGTGTGTGTGTGTGTGTGTGTGTGTACACATAATGGAGTATCTATCGTTCAGGGACATAAAGGATGATGTCCTGCTTTTTCCAGTAACAGTAATAGAAGCAGAGTTCATTATATTAACTGAAATAAAAGAGACACAGAAAGACAAATACCATGTTTTTACTCATTAGTGGAGACTAGAAAGTCAATCTGCAGAACAAGCGAATGAAAGAGTGGTCAATGGGGAAGGGGAAGGGTGGAGAGGGGTGAGAGACCCGTTCAATGGGGCACTAGACTACAGGGAGAGAGGGAGAACCAATCCTAGTTCCTCAGCAGCGAAGCAGGACAGCTGCTTATTAGAACCATGGATGTCATATTTCAAAAATGACTAGACAAGCATGCCAACCCAAAAAATAATTATTAACTAATATTGAAGAAATAGACATGTTCGTGACTCTGGTTTCATTATTACATATTATACACGTGGAGAATTACTATAAGTTATCCCACAGTGGTATATAATTGTTGCCACTGATTTTTTTGTTTGTTTGTTTGTTTGTTTTTTCAAGACAGGGTTTCCCTGTGTAGCTTTGGAACCTATCCTGGCACTCGCTTTGTAGACCAGGCTGGTCTTGAACTCACAGAGATCCACCTGCCTCTGCCTCCCAAGTGCTGGGATTAAAGGCATGCACTACCACTGTCCAGAGCCACTGATGTCTTTTTAAGAGTCAGAATATTGAACAGCCATTGGCAAAGACGTTGAAGGGGAGGGGAGGGGAAGGGAGAGTAGAACACACATAATATGAAAGTATAGGAAAGAATACAAAAGGTGACAATCTGAAGTGTAGGCAGAGACAGAGAGATGGTGGAGAGGAGGGGGTGGGGAATAATGCAGAGGGTAGAATAGTTTTAACAGGTGTGGGAAAAGATGGGTGCGGGAGTGCTAACCCAAACTGGGAGTGTTTGAAAAGCCTTACAGAAACCACTAACATGTAAGCTAATTTTTAAAATGCAATTTAAAATAAAGGGAGTTTGAATGACGGTGCATGCTGCCCTGAGAAGCCACAGTTAATAAATAAACATTCTAGAGCCAGGTGTGGGTTACTTCCATAGGAGTTGTTAGTCAGGGCGTTCCCAGAAGCCCCCAAGACAATATAGGTTATTGCCACTGTACTTGGCCTCCCACCAAAACTAGATACTAAGACTCGATGTATTTTCATTCCAGGACATAGAGAAACCAACCGGGACTAACATGGAAGCTCTCACGATGCTGGGAGGCACTGTACAGGCCACTCGGAGAGAAAAGACCACGCACAGTCTTACCCGGTGCTATATGCTATAATATCTTGACACAGTGCCTCCTAGTGCAATAGTTGTGCCTCCTAGTGCAATAATGCATGAGCGTTATAGGGGTCAACCACTTTCTAATTGGATTTGCGGTCCATTCCATGGGAAGTAATTCATGCATGGTACTGTAACTCTGGTCAAAGGCCATGACTAGGGGAGGCATAGATGTTAGCAGAGGAAGCTACTACTGTTGTTTTGCTAAATGGACATGTCATCAAACTGCCTTCTAAATATTTGCGCTATGCAGGTAGACTGGTACTGCTCTAATCTTGGTCAGCGATGCTGCTTTGGGAAGCAGGCAACAATCATTGCAGAGACTCACCACTAGTCAAAGTACTAAGAATATAAGTTACTACCTAATAGTCAGCCCTAGATGGGGCATCTATTTTAGTCCTTGTGTCAAGGGTAGGGGCACACTATGGGAGAAGGAGCTGAAAGAATGGAAGAACTTGGGTATGGGGAGGGGTGTCATGAAGTCCTAGATGGTTGTTACATCCAGGAGCTCATAGCAGCTGTGGCTGCCTGTGCAAGATCTGCATGAGTTCCAGCCAGTCAACATTCTAGCATGGATAAGAGGGCCTCATGAAGCTGCCGCCTTAGCTGAGGAGATGAGTGAGAGTCATTTTCATTCAGGAGGTGCCAATGTTAAATTGCCCATAATCTAGTAAATCACCCCACATCCATGAGCTTACAAGCAACCCCAACAAAACTCAATGGGTTATATAGGAAAAAAAGAATGAATGGACAGATGGATGGATGGATGGATGGATGGATGGATGGATGGATGGATGGATACCTGTTAGGAAGAAGCAGCTTCCAGAGTGAGGAGAAAATTGGACAGAAAGAGGAATGAGGGCAGATATGATCAAAATACATTTTTCATGTATAAAATTACTGACACACGGATTAACTATCTCCTGGGTACTAGAATGGGGGACAGAAATAAATACCCTCTTTGTGCAAGAATCTGCTGGGAACGGGTGATAAGAAACAAATGGCAACCCTCCCTCAAGGCAGAAAGAGAAGCAGATACTTGAATGGAGAAAAAGGCCACAGCCAAAGAGCCGATGCCCGCTTAAGGGAGGCTGGGGAAGGGTTGGGAGACTGCAAGGCAGTTAAGGGAAGAGGACCACCCTCAGCCAGTGCAGGGCAACTCCTTATGGTTTCTTTCTTAGGGCTCACACTGGCTATTTCCCTATTAGTGCTGCATTTAAAAAATAGGTAAGTTCACCTCGGCTCTGGCTTTCATTGGGAAAAAAAAAAAAAAAAAAGGATTGAGTTCTTCCCTGATCAAACCCATCCAAGTGTGAAGTGGAGGAGTCCACAGTGTTCACTTCAGAGCTCACCCGAGTCCTGGCTCAGCACAGCCACAAGGAGAGGAAAGTATGGGAAACAAAGGAATGCCACCTGATCTCTAGGCGAAGAGCATCTCCCTTAGAGATGCCCCTCCCCCACCTGAGCCCAGCAAGGTGAGGCAGGTAAGAAAGATGGTCCTGAGCCAGAAAGCTGTCCCTGCCCCTCATCAGCTGCAGCACTCAGGAGAGTGGCCCCTACACCACACCTGGACATCACAGCAGAGCTGGCCTTGAAGGTGTAGGTGTGGGAGCTCCAACCCGAGGACATGAAGGCAGAACAGGCTCCGCCTGTTGCTCATGGCTAGGAGGGTGAACTCCCCGGGACAATGCCAGAAATCTCACCCTGGTGTGAGGACAAGGGAGAGGTAGCCAACTGAACCAGGGTTATATGTTGGCCAACCCCAACATCCACCCCACCTGTGATCTGCTGGGGCACATGAGCGGATCAGTCCTGTAGACACAATGCTACAGGATCTCTACAACACAGGGGAACAGCGGCATAACCAAGACTCCCAGTAAGGGCCTGGCATCAACAGCGTAGCGGAAACCAGAGGCAGAAACCATTTATCGTTACTTGGATTGAACACTTGCAAGTAAAAATATAAGGATAGGGCGGGTGGTGGCGGCGGCGCACACCTTTAATCCCAGCACTCAGGAGGCAGAGGCAGGCAGATATCTGTGAGTCAGAGGCCAACCTGGTCTACAGCTACTCTGGTAAACCCTGTCTCGAAACAAACAAACAACCTCCCCCCCCCCACCCAAAAAAAAGAAGGGATTTACCTTATGACTCACTGTGCCACACTACAGCTTCCAGGACAAGAATGATTTTTTCCTTCTCTCTTCTTTTTTCTCTTACATTTTATTTTACTTTATTTGGGGGGGGGGTTGCAAGGGTTGATTGGGACTCATGGCTTCAGGGTAAATTTCATCGCCATAGAGAAGGCATGGCTGAAGGCGGCTTCGTGCTCACATCTGGGCAGATCAAGATGCAGACAGAGATGAACGCTGGTGTTCCGCCTAAGTTGGGCTTCTCTGCCTTATTCAGCCTGTGAGTTCAGCCCAGGGGCTAGCTCTGCCCGTATTCATCATGGGTTTCCCCTCCTACATCCCCACTCTGGGAAGCGCGATCACAGAGAAACCCAACACGTTGTCTCCTTAAAGACATAAGTACCTCCTTTTGTTTGTTTGCTTTTGTTTGTTTTTGTTTGTTGTTTTGGCTTTTGATTTTTGTCTTGTTTTGGTTTTTGAAAACAGGATTTCTCTGTATAACAGCTCTAGCTGTTCTAGAACTCCATTTGTAGACCAGGCTGGCCTTGAACTTACAGAGATACGCCTGTCTCTGCCTCCAGAGATCAAAAGCATAAAGGCATGTGCCACTGCCACCACCACCCACATCCTGAGTATTTCTTAACTCAGCCAAAGTGCCCATTAAAATTAGGCATTATGTAGAGAGACGTGGAATAGGAAATGGAGAGTAAGGTGTAAGATTGACAGGTAGGGACTAACAGGCAGAGGATGTGTATTAGTCATGAAAAGTGCCCCCACACTGTATGTAAGCTACAAGGAACTCATCACACATCATGTCTTAGAAGGCTCAGTCATTCTTTCTGATCATAACTCTGTAATTTTACTATTGGCCTTGGAAATTTCAAGGCTTACAGAGTCACACCTAAAGCTGAATTATGAAAAGCCTTCTCCACCCACTGTAACATATTTTTCCTGATTTTTAAGAAAATTTCTATGCACTACTAGCCATTGTGTATAATATCTGGGAATTTTTTTCTTATTATGCCTGGTTCCTGTAATGAGTTGATCAAAATCCTGTTTGATGGGAAGCTTCATATCAACCAATACATCAAATGTTGACGTTTATAAAGGGGGAGATGTTAGGATAGCTATCTGTTGTGATAGACTTTTCCTGGACAGATTAAAACACACATGACTACTCAAATCACAAAGAAAACCAAAGAGCAACCAAATGAACCATTACACCAGAGTTCACGCTGGAAAACCAATGAATGAGTATTCATTACTTACTAATAGGTCTGTGGATTAAGGGTTCCTTACAGGAGCAGTGATGAGAAAAAACAAACAGCTCTATCATTGGAAAGCCTGTTCCTACTCAGGTGATGGATGACACAGGGATGGTAACTCACAAAAGCTGCAGTCCTGGAGCATAGCATTCAGGCTTGAGAGATCCGCTCTCCCAGCTTAGTCAGTCAGTCAGTCAGTCAGTCAGTCAGTCAGTCAGCCAGCCAGCCAGCCAGCCAGCCAGCCAGCCAGCCAGTCAGTCAGTCTGTCAGTCAGTCAGTCAGTCTGTCAGTGAATCAGTCTGCCAGTCTGTCAGTCAGTCTGCCAGCAAGTCAGTCAGTCAGTCAGTCAGTCAGTCAGTCAGTCAGCCAGTCAGTCTGTCGGTCTGCCCTTCTTCCCCAGCATGTGCTTACTACTTTTATGAAGCTACTGAGAAGCTGTCTAGAATCTTCCAAGTTTCCTCTTCCCAGACATGAGACGCTTGCTTCTTGCTTGCCTCATGAGTCCCCTCTCCCTCTTGGAGAGGCTGTTTCAATTTGGAGGAAACTGTTCCTACCATACTAACCCACGCTACATCTCAAACTTCCAGTGGCAAGCTGGGTAAAGTTGTGTTCTTAGGTATCTGAATTGGAAGTGTTAAAATGTACCGGTGCTTACCAAAACAAAGCAAGTCAGAGAATAAGACACACACACACACACACACACACACAGAGAGAGAGAGAGAGAGAGAGAGAGAGAGAGAGAGAGAGAGAGAGAGAGAGAGAGAGAGAGAGAGAGAGAGAGAGGAGAGTCTTAGAGTCTTACCTTTTTTATAGACCGGTAACCCTCAGTGAGTCATACCGCATTCTTCTTACTAAAACATGATCTGGCAGTTAAGTGATGAAACTGAAGGGAAAGTTGTCAGGTGACATAGAAAGTAGAATTTCTACTTGGGCAGGATGAAGACACATGTAGGAAGTCAGCGGTTAAAGAAAAGTGGGGGGGGGGCGTGGGGATATGGAGCAGTTTCAAATGAAAACTTAATTTTCAAATATAACTCCAAGCAAAACAGAGCAGCAGCTGTGGAGGGGGTTGAAATCCTTCTTGGATTGTATCTCCCGAACTTCCCTGTACTGTCACTTGGCCCAAATACCATCTCATTGACATCAACTAGCAAAATTGGATTCATTAAGAAATAAGGGACTCCAGACAGTTCGTGTCTAGAGATTGCTTGTACACAGCATGTACGTGAAGAAATACAACTTTCCTTTTTACAGAAAGGCCTCCAGAGCTTCCTGTTCAGATTTTAAATGCCTGCTTTTCCTGTGTGGCTGCCCGAATGACCTCTATGCCCCAGAATCGAGTAGATTACAAGACATATTTAGTTTTTCATCATTTACTTTAACAGCAAATGCCCCGTGCTGCATATCCTCTATGAGCTGGGAACTGGACCACCTTCCCAGATCCATGACTGCTTTTAGAGATTCTGTGGGCTTAAGAGACCATGGGGACATCACAATACAAAGCCAAGTGACAAAGTGTATCAGTTCCCCAAGACTTCTATGTTGTCATCTGTGAGACACTTCTTATGAAGAAGCAAGGGAACAAAATTGCTCCCATCTGCTGCCACAGCAAAAGTGTGAAAGCTGTAGCCAGGGAGCAACTCTGCTATGGGAATGGTGCTTTGCTTTTCTTTGTATACACATATTAGTTAAAATGGAATTATATCATTTTCCCCTTCCCTTTACTTCCTCCAACCTCTCCCATGTGCCCCTCTCAAAATCATGGGCTCTTTTCCTTTAACACACACACACACACACACACACACACACACGCACACACACACACACTGCTGAGTTCATTTGATTTCAGGGCTGAGCCGCCTGGTACAGGATAACCTCAGATCTTAGTTATCAACAACACCTCTCTAACTGGTACTTTTCTTAACGTTATTGTCCACTCCCTGGAGATATATGATCAAAAAAATCAAGATGCTATGACCCTCCCAACCCTGCTGGTTTGTTTTATATTAACCATGGGCTGGCTCGCAATATCCAAAACTTACAAGTTAGCAACAGTGGTGCCTGGTTCCTCCTTCAGCTTGTATATAACCATACTCCACATGCTGGGTATTCTCTTTAATGATCTCTGTTCAAGGTGTTTCAATTTTGTGAAGTTCTAAACAACAGCTTGATTGAAATCTGCTCTTGTATATCTCTCTCTCTGCGTGTGTATAAGTATCACAAGAAAAACCAAGTTCCAGCAATCAGGCAAGAGAATTTTGTTGGAAATATTCTATGAAAGGAGCTGATGGGGGGGGGGGAGACCAAGATCACTAGCTAACATGGCCAGTGGTCATCTGAGCACCAGCTGGAGGCTTACCGGGTGCCGTGCCTTTGATAACTACATCTGCTTGCCATGGCTCCCATGGCTAAGTTCCTCCTACTGGGTGGCTTCAACCTGAGACATTTCTTGCCCCAATTTGGGAGGCCTAGAAGCGTAACACAGAGCTTCCCAGAGCCAGTAGCTCTAATCAGGGGCACACCAGGAGCCTCCTCCTTTTCCAGTGCACAAGTCCCCACTCCCGCCTGTGGCTGGGGAACTCTCTGGAGTAAGAGCAGGACAGGCAAGAATTCAGATCATGGATGTTGGATCTGGTTAAGAATCTAGAGTAGGGGGGATTCTTTTTTTTTTTTTTACACTGTAATGTAACTGTCATTTTCCCCTTCCCTTTCCTCCCTCCCAACCTTCCCACACACCCCTCCTTGCTCTCTTTAAACCCATTACCTCTTTTTTTAATTAACTGTTGCTACAATCATAAATGTATGTTAAATATACACTGCTCGGCCTGTATGATATGATTTGTATGTGTGTTTTCAGGGATGACCATTTGGTATCAGATAATCAACTGGTGAGCTCTTCCCTGGGGAAGGCCATAGTTGTTTGTGTAGGGTTGAAGTCACATGGGCATTCCCTGTCCACTTTAGCATGTCTATGTCGTCGTCCCTGCCTAACCCATGTTTAGGCAGACACTTTGGTGCAAGTTCATGGATGCAACTTCTGTTGTTACTAGGAGACACAACCTCACAGCAACTTCCTAACCCCCCAGCTCTTACAGTCTTCCTGCCTCCTCTTCTCCAATGTCCCCCGAGCCTTCGTGTGCCTGCTTTTAATCATTGAAACTAGGCTCCAGAATTCTGCATTCTGACTAGTTGTGGTTCTCTGTAGTGGTCTCTGTGTGTTGCGAAGGAAGTTTCCCTGATGAGGGGTAAAGACTACATTTACCTGTGAGTAGAAGGACAAATGTTAGAGGGCCGTTAGGGATTGTTCTGGTTTAGTAAAGCGGCACCTGTAGGGTGTCCTCCCATGCGGGCTGGGGGCTGGCTAGCTTTCTAGTACCAGGCATGGCTCCCCTCCTGTTGGTCAAGTCTAAAGTCCTGCTTATGCAGGCCACAGCACTGGGCTCAGGAGCAGAAACAAGGGACCGACAGCTCCTTCTGAGCTGGGAGAACCTCTCTGCTAGATTCTGGGAGGGAGGTTGTTTTTAGGTCGCTGGCCTTTGTGACTCACAGATGCATCACCCTCTCTATGCCTGCATCTTCACCGTTTTCTATATTCAGATTTTTCTTTTTTGTTAGGACTCGGATCATCATCTTGGGCATTTCATCTTCCTCGCTGAACACCACAGGCAAGGCCATGGAGGCCTCGAAAGCTTGGCTTGCCTCGTCTAAATCGATTGCATAAATTGTGTCTCCCGGTTTGGGCTGCAAAGCAAGCTGTCTTATTTGCTACCCTGTATTTCTAAAGGAGCCTGAGGACTTTCCCTCACCGAGCCGTACACCGTGGTCATCCACTCTACTCTCAGAACTAGCTATCCATCTCTAGGCACCTACTGGGCATATTATTTCATTTAATCACCCTAACAACTTCGAAAAGTAACGCATTTTATCTCGGCTCACAAAGAAGCAAATTGAGGGATAAAGGAATGGAGAACATTTGGCCAAGGTCACAACACAAGTACAGATTGAAACAGGATTTAAATTGCCCCCAGATGGACCTACCTCTACTTGACCCTGAAGATCTATTTTCCCCACTGTGCAAAGCTGCCTTTCACAAAGTGCCTGGGGACTGTCAGGCTATCCGGAGGTTACATTAAGAAATACAGAGAGCAGATAAATCCACCAGTGCTCTGTTCCTAAAAGCATGCGCAAAATAAGCCTCACACCCAAAGACTTTCATCAGCCAAGAGAAGGCGGAAGGAATTATCAAACATTTGTATGATTACCTGGCAACCTTGTGAGTGGTATGTAAACGCGGAGTGACTAATCAGGCCCTGGAAGGGATTTTCTAGGTATGGGCATTTTTCATTTGTGCCTGTGATTTGCTCAGCTTGGTGCGTGGATAAGGACAGGGCTTCTAGCTACTTGTCTTTGCAATTTGATCAAGGAATGAAATCATTTCACTTATGTTTTAGGAAGACACTTTATACTTTCTTCAATCTGTTTCTGTGTTGGTGGTACATGGGAGAATAGGACAGGAATTTTCCTGGGTTGAGAGCGAAGTGTGGGTCTATGTTAGGCAGTGGGATGCTCCCAGACAGGCAGAGATAATGCTTGACAAATGTCAAATACAAATGGCTATTGATTAGCAAGAGGGATCGTTGGCAAACAATATTAAGACTTTCAGGGGGCTGAGGACCATTTCCAATTTTCACTTTTCTGATGCTCGGGGTGGGAGCAGATGCAGGTCTTGCTCCCTGCCTGGGGTCTGGCGGGCTGAAGCTTCCTCGGCATCTGTAGTTTTATAGTGCCATCATGTGGTTGCTTCTCACTCTGTTCAAAAGCCCTGCCAGAGCCTGACCAGGCCAAGGCAGGACCCGGTTAAGATGGCAAAAGGAAGCTTTGCTGCCTGGTGACACAGTGGGACAACAGACGCCCTGTGTGCTAGGGAGGAGTCAGGGAAGGAATTGCTGAGGCTCTCCCAACAAGCAGAGCAGGTCGCATGAGGAGCATGCAGGCCTTAGGACGGGATGCTATAGTCAGGAAGCAGGTATCCACTGGGATCACAGCTACACTGACTGACGTGTGTGTGTGTGTGTGTGTGTGTGTGTGTGTGTGTGTGTGTGTGTGTGTGCGCGCACACACACATGTATTTTATAAATACATAATTAGAGAAAAGAAATCCATTTTAAAGAAACAACAAGCTGAAATCCCAGGAAACCTGCCATTCCTTCTACCTCCCTAAGAGAGAGTCTTCCTAGCCCTGCCTACATGTTCCTCTAGGGCAAGGCTCTTGCTGACACTTCCTGCTGTGTCCATCACTTCCAACAGGGAACCGAATCTCCTATACAGGAGACAGTGAGGCCTGGACTTGCATTTTGCAGGGCCCTATGACAGAAGTGGAGAAGGATAAGGAGGGGCAGGCTCTGTGAAAACAAAGCCAAAGCAAGCTAGGAAAGTAAAGCGTTCCCACTGTCCCTGGTGGGTTGTCAGACACGGTGATGCTGCAGATGAAGGTTTGGTTGCTTTCTAGCAAACGAGATGGAAACTCCCGATGTCCTAAGTAAATGGTGATGTGAGGAAGCTTCCATGGAAGAGACTAGAAGTGGACCGTTCCGTGACTGGTCAAGGAGGAAGTGCACATTTGCTTTCTGAGATTGTGACTTTTCCTCAGCTGGAAGTGAGGACAAAACCCAGAGATCAGGCAGCTATCATCCAAGCCCTCCCCAGGCAGGAGCATTGCATGCATCCTGGCTTGTCAGTAGAGATAGACTTGGCTTCCTGCAAATCTGACTTTATAGAGGGGCTGGTCCATTTTTATAGTCAGTCTCTTAGCTCTGAGGGGCTACAACGCAATAATTTGCCTGAAAGCAAATGGTCAGTGCTGGGAGATGTCCCTCTGAGTCACATTTGGAACTGCCAAAAGACCCCAAATCTGTTCACTGCCATCGCTGAGACAAACAAGCCGACCCAGAAACTTACAAAAAAAAAAAAGGGAGGGGAAACATATTTCAGCTCACGGTTTCAGATTCATTGCTTTGGGCCTGAAGCACAATGAAATATCATAGCAGCAAGGTCTCCTCACTAAGGCAGGAAGCAGAAAGGAGAAAGGAAGAAACCAGGGTAAGATCTAAGTGCCCAGCCTCCTGTGAACCACATTATCCAGCACCTCTCCAAGTTTTTAACACGGCAGCCTGTGGAGACATTTCACACTTCAACCATAGCACTGCCCTATCCTATCCCTGGTCAGAACCAAGCCTTTGAGTGGATAAGACCACGAGGAAGTCCACTGGTAAACACTGGAGCCAAAAATGGACTCATGCTAAAGCCCCCTGATCTCTCTGACTAGTACATGGAGCAGCACTATCGTCAGGAAGGGGAAGCTATAAAAATCAATGTCAGGGAAAGGAGAAAGCGGCTTGAGGTTGGTGAGGTAGTGTTGAGAGGGTGGGGAGAGGCGGGACACATGAAGGGAATTTGCCTGTGACTTGTGGGAGTCTTGGTGCTTGCCTGATCTGGTTAAGAAGCCCCATTTGATTTTCTCAATAGAATCATAATCTGGAAAGAGCAGAGGTGCTTGCACACAAGGCTGGAGCTGCAAATCCCTAAGGAGGAACTTTCTGTTTCTTTTGCATTGCTGGGAACCCAACTCCAGACCTTACACTTGGCATCTCTGACAAGAATTGGTATATGCTAATTAATTCACATACATCTGAAATAATTCTGATTTGTGCATAAGCAAAACTATGGTTCTTTCTTCTCCTCTTGACAATTTTTATTCCAACCTTCATAGCATTCTTCAACTAGAAGTGGACATGTACAATTCTCACCTAATATTGATATTCAGTTGTCAATTTCTTATGAATTGAGCAGTGGCACAAAAACCCTACTTGTAGCAAAAAAAAAAAAAGGATTTGTACCATAAGCTATTTCTGGAAATGGGCAAGATGAAAGTGAGTTAACTAGAAGGGAGTCTGGTTCCAGGTAGGAGCATATTTGCTTTTAATTTCCAACAATTTTTGAATCATCTCCTTGAGGGCTGATATGGAAAGCGAAAACATTTCACAAATCACATGCATAATTTATGTTTTATCTATACTCCACCTGAATAGCTCTTCAATGTTTTTCTTTCGATTTATTTCATTATTTTTATTAACCTGATTTTGAAAAGGAAATTGCATCACTATTGAAAACGGAATGCCAAGGCACATGGAATTCACACCTATAACCTCAATACTTGAGAAAGTGAAGCAAGAAAGCCATTGAGAGTTTTAGACCAGCCTGGACTCCGGGACAGCCTGAACTCCAGAGTAAGACCTTGTCTCCAAAGGAAACAATGAAGAAAAGAAAACGGAAGAATAAGTATAAATGCATCACAATTATTGTGTGACTATAACAGTTACACTCTTCACTCTAAACAATCCCCTGAAACCTTCTTCTGGAGGCACATTTGGAGAATTGCTCAGGAAACAGTTAAGGCTCTGGCTCTGTGTCAGAAGAACTGAGTGCAACTTTCAATTGTAAATTATAAACAAGTACCCAGCTTCTGTAAACGTGAGGTCTTCATCTGTACAACTGAGTGCTTACTTCACTGAGTTCATTCAGAAGAATCGTGCACAAAAGATATAGTATCATACCTGGCACATGATAAATAATAAACGTTAGCTGTCATTCATTACCATCATCATCATCAACAACATCTTCATCATTATTTTCCCTTAAAGCTGGATCTCAAGCACACAATTCTTCTATTAGCTAATTCACAAAAATTTCACGATGTAAATATACAGAGGAATGATGGTCAGGACATGTGACTAAAATTAAAAGACCCAGTCAATGAACTTATTGGGTCTCATGTTGAAAAGCCAAGTCACTAAGTCAGAGACTAAGTATATAAATCAACATGGGGGTTTTATTTTAAAATCTCCTACTCTTTCCTAGAACCTGGTTCTCTGGCATACTTTTTCTCCTGGAGTGAATCAGTCAGAATTACAACAGAAATCCGTGAAAACCAAAAGGACTATTTATAGAGGTGCAGAGGAAAAAAATAACGAAACAAAAACAAGGCCATGGCAAGCACAGGAAGTTGCCATAGCCCCAAAGACAGGAGGGCAAAGGGAAGAAGCTGTTGCTAGAGCCCTAAGGTAGCCATCGTCCATTGTCATGAAAGGGCTGACCCTCATTGCCCTCTGGAGCCAACAGTGATGGAGCAGAGAGACTGCCTGCCTTGAACGGGTCTTCCGCCTGCCTGTCTCCTGAGACGCCTCCTGGAAACTGATACCTGGTGTAATCTAAAAGGCAAGGGGATCGTGAGACATACCACACTCAGAGGTCAGCAGAGTGGGGCAGAGTACACATTCATCCAGCATTATGATGCTTACAGATCTATGCCACGCCTCTGAACTGCTCACATGCTTGGTAGAATAAGTTAAAAGTGTCAAATAAATCACACTGAGAATGTGTGTCAAGTGGGTATGCAAACAAAATACCACATGCGCCTCAGTTTATGATGGGGTCATAAAAACATCTCTCATTAAGCTGAAGATATCCCAAGTAGAAAATAGATTTAGTATGCCAAATCATTGAACATCAGAGCTTGACTTAACTAAACTACCTTCATGCTCAGAACATTTAGCTTGCAATTGGACATCATGAAAGGTTATCTACCACATATTGCTAGCTTGGGAAAAGTTTAAAATTCAAAATACAGCTTGTACAGGATGTATAACTATTTTCCAGAACCCTAAAAGTAGAGCCATTAGAGGTTGGGGGCCGTATAGTATGGCATGTACCAACCACTAGAGCATGGAGACAGCACCCCCAACAGGCCACAGGATGCATCACAAGAGCTAGCAGCAGCTCAACACTTAGCTTCATTTAGGAAGCAGAAAATGATGGGAAATTTTTTAGCTAGTTGCCCAAGTATCATAATTTTGGAGGAAACAGGGAAAAGCATCATGGCTTCCATTTCCACCTGCAAGTCAGCATAATTAGGAAACGCTGCAATTTAAGTCACTCACCTAGTCACAAAGAACACCCACCTCTTTTGAGAGAACACAGCGCTGTCACAGGGGCGGCAGCTGAACACCTGAGTCAGCTTCTCACAGCAGCTTGGAATAATAATGGCGACGTAGAGCTGTGAAGGCAAAGCTATCCCCTGTCACTGCCCTGGGCATCCAGAGCCCATCAGAGTAGGGCAGATGACCCCTCCCTTTGACCGCCTGTCAAAGTCCCAAGCAGGCAAAGACAGTAGTCTCCAGTGAAAAGAGCAGCATGTTCTGTCCTGCTGCTGTCTCACAGCCAAGGCCAAGCCAACAATCCCATTATCGGAGCAAGCCCCATGTACACCTCCCACAAGCTCATTCTCAGTTGTGATAAAATGCCCATAAAATGTACCATCTTAATCATTGTGAAGTGTACAGTTGAGTCGTGTTAAGTACATTCTCATTTTTGTAAAACCAACTTCCAGAACCCTTTCATCTTAGGGAAAGGACATTCTACACTCATTAAACAGTTTTCATTTCCATCTGGCTTCGACTTCTCTACACTGCTCATACAAATGGCATCATATGTTATTTTTGTGAGTGGCTCATCTTACTTAGCATAATGTTCCAATAGGTCATTGAAGTTGTCGCAGGTGTCCAAATTTCACTCATATTTAAGATGGAATGATATTCCACTGTATGATTACATCTTGTTTATCTGCACCTATTGTAAGATACTCAGGTAGTTTCTGCTTCTTAACCATCATTCATAAAGCTGTGATGATATATACAAACATCTCTTCCCAAGCCTCTGTTTTCAGTTCTTCTGAGTGTGCTCAGAAGCACTGTTATATGAGCTCTTTATTCACGCCCACTCTAACTATTCTGGAGCTATAGATCAGTTGTGTTTTTTTCTGAATGGGACAGTGTGGGTTCCTTCTGTATTCCATAGGACAAGGTATCACAGAAGAAAGGATATCAAACTTGACATTGTTGCTTTGGGGTTTCGGATGCCATTTTAGGGCTGGGAATATAACTCAGTGGTAGAACATTTGCCTAGCATGTGTGAAGCTTTGAGATAAAAGCAAGTGCAGCTGAGGAGGAGACAATAAGGGAGTAGAGATCCAGACAGGAGGAGAGGTATGGATAAGGTTGGAGGAGTAGAGGGAGGGGAAACCATAATCAGAACACAGTATGTGAGGGGGGGAGGAAACTATTTTCAATAAAAGAAAAAAATAATAATAATGGACACATAGTAAAAAAATAAATAAAATCTTCCAGGCTTTAATTTTTAATGATGGGGCTAGGTGCTACTCATAGTTATTTAAATTTACATGTAACCTGAGAATTATGTAAAATCTATAATTTATTGTCTACTTGTATAAAAGTTCAATGATTTATTTTAGAGTCCCTTGGGATCTAAGAAGGAAAAAAAGAAAAAGGAACAAAAGAGCCATCCTAACCTGCTGTGAACTTACTGACTTGGCTATATCTGCAATGCCTCTATTTTGAAGTAAAATCAAAATTCACAGATACTAAGGTTACATTTCAACATATTCACTTGGGAGACATGTCGGGAGCCGCATCACTCACCATCCAGAACTTCTTTGGGATTTCAGTGACCTCCTAAGTTAGTGGTTCTCAACCGTCCTAATGCTTCGACCCTTTAATACAGCTCCTCATGCTGTGGTGACCCCCAACCATAAAAAATTATTTTCATTGCTACTTCATGACTGTAACTGTTATGAATCATAATGTAAATATCTGTGTTTTCCAATAGTCTTGGGCAACCCCTGTGAGAGGGCCCTTCAAACCCTTAAATGGTCTCGACCTACTGGCTAAGAACCAATGTTCTAAGTGTTCTAGCCTCACACCGGGTGGGAGTCATGGTCACTATAAAAGGAGTTCTTAAAAGCCAGAGTCAGCTGTAGCGGGAAATGCTGAGAGATCAGAGAGAAGGCGCAACCCACAGCACACCTTACCGCCTAAGCATCTCAGCAGAGAAGAGAGCGATGTCCTGTTTGTCCCTGCTTATATCCTGTTTCTGCCCAACTACATCACTTCCTTGTAGCGAGATATTCACCTTGTCTGAACCTGTGGCTTAGGCCACGCCCCATTGGGGCGGAGACAGGGCCGGACTTGAGCTGGGGGAAAAGGCTGGGAAAGGGTCGGGCGGCTCTCTTTGGTGGTGGACGCTAGAAGGCTTAGGATCCGGTGTAACCGGCCGCATTCATCTGCCTATGTTGTGAGTTATTTCTCCCTTAATAAACATCTATTCGGCCTAATTGTTTATCCTGATCCTTATTAAATCACAATACTTCCTATCTGTATGTACAGACCTCTATGGTTAGCTAGTGGTAAGCTCCATTTTCTGACCCCCCCAAAAAAAAACAGGCTTTATTTGTGCAAGAAAGATAACGCCACAGGTCACAGCTGACATTTAGTTTGTACATCTTCTGAATGCTGGAACTCCTTTTCCCCATACCGATCATGGAGTAATCTGTATTTCTGTTGACTGAGTCCCACTTTGACTCCAATCAGGACAATATTAACAGTGAGAGGCTACATGTTCAATGTCCTTTTCATCCCTACGGAGAGGGCAAACTTTGAGAGTGCACTTCAGGAATCTAGTGTAGTCCTTAAGCTGTTTTGTAATTTGTTGGTCTCTGAAGAGCATACTTCTGCTACTTTGCAGTCTCCCCTTGTCCTGGAAGACAAGATGTCCCAAAGATGGAAATCACAAGATCCACAGGGTTATTATGTCCTTCCCCTGCATACTCAACAGTGGTCACATCCAGAAATAGCACACACCAGCGAGGTGCAGGCTACCTAACTGATATATTGTCTTCAGATGTTCACCCATGCCTAGCACAATGTTCTGCAAGCTGGGAAACACAAAACAGATTTACTAGGAATGGTGAACGTGACTAACCCTTTACCCTTTAACTCTGTTGCCACTAAATAACTTATTTGCCCGTGTTCCCTGTGCACTGGAGAATAACCATTTTCCAACATACAACAACCAACATTTCCAGAAGAGATACAATTAGGGGACAATCACCTGTGCCTAATAAATATGTTCACTGGGATGCAGACAAGAGGAAGGGGTAAGTCACAAACTTAGTGCCACAAACTTTGCAGTGCCTGGCCAAGCCTACCTAGTGGTTTACTTACAGAGGCAGCTGTTCTTTAATATGGAAACCAGGACAATTTGACAGGGCAGGTTGTTAGACTCTAAGGCAATGTCAAAATAGTATTGCTGCAATTAATTGTATGCTCTGAGTCTAATTGGTTTTCATGAGCTATAGCTTTGTTTTCTGGTGAAAGAATTAGAGAAATTCTATGTGTGCAATCAATCATCTACGTGTGTGTGTGTGTGTGTGTGTGTGTTTATGTGTGAGAATTCATGTGTGAGTATGGATATAGACTTGCTACAGGGTACATGTGGAGGTCAAAGTTCAACCTCAACTGTCCATCAGCTAGTTTGGCACAAGGTCCCTTGCTCCCAGTTGCATGAGCCAGATTAGATGGCCTGCAAGCTTCCAGGAACCATGTCTCTGACCCACCACTTGCCACTGGAGCACCAGCATCGTAGACAGATGCTGTGGTCCCTGGCATTTATATGGGTTCTAGAGAGTTCCATTCAGCTCCCCATGCTTGCAGGGCAAACACTTTATCCACTAAACCATCTTCTCAGCTTCTAAAGAGAATCTTTTAATATATACAGATCCAACAAGTACCCATCCCCTCTTCTCCCCTGCCACCAATGCTCAGCCACGGGAAGTCCACCTGACTTCCACACGACCTGGCAGGCAGAACATCAGAGTGGCTTATCTCCTGTTGTAAAAGCCTGCTCAATGCTACTAATAGCATAAGGAATTCTGCTGCGGAGCCCAGAGAGGATTCATTCACTTATTACCTAGTGAGTCAATTCTGGCTTTAGCAGATAATGGGTTCTCTGTAGTCTACACAGCAATGCACAATGGAGAGCCACGGATAAACCCTAGCAGTGCTCTGAGGACGCCAGGACTCTGAAAGGGAAAGAGGGACCCCCCCACACACACACCTCTTTCACCCATTTATCTTGCAGATGTGGGAAAGGACACTCCCAGCTTCTCACAGAAACAGCCTCTCTTCTTCTTCTGGACACTTGAGCCAGCAAGGCAGGGAGGAGAAAAGAGGGAAGCCAGGTCGTGTGCTTTGTTCCCGGTGACCAAATATGGCAGATGAGATCAGGCTGATTACAAGGACTGAAAGGAAGTGGAGAGCAAGGATGTAGGGGTGGCTGTGAAAGGGAGGAACAATGCCCTGGGAAGTTCCAGAAAGCGAGTATTTCCTGCCTGCCAGGTGCCTTACAGCTGCCCTTCAAGGAGAGGCTTGTCTGCCTCTCGCAGGCGAGCAAGGGAAGCAGGAGTCGCTTTACTGCGAAGGTGAGCCTCAAGGGAAATGACCCACTTCCTCTAAAGACACTTGGCCAAACATTCATTCTCCTGCCTCCTTTCTCAGCACACCCGTCCATGTCAACACCCTCTACCTTCACGCTTGACGCAACGACTCAGAAAGGGCAGAGTGCCACATGTGCCTGTCTTCTTGAACATTTACCCTCTCACCTCCCTCTCAAGTCCATTTTTCCACGAGCACCTTTTAGTCTTGCCTTCTGTCCAGCCCTTGAGCCCTCTGCCTCTCAGGGCCATGGGGTTCAAGCACACCTAGTCAATCCATTTCTAATGTGACTCTCAGAACTAAGGGGCAGGCACCCAAATCCATAACAACTTCTAACTGCAGGTCACATAGCTGTGCACCTAAAGGCCCAATTTCTCACTTGCTGTGACTCAGCCACAGGGTTTATGTTGACCCAAGAAGCCCTTATAATCTATTTAAAGGAAAGGGGAGGGCCTCGACAACAACCCTTTGTTTCTTTTTTATAACTGCTCCCCTACAGGGGTCAGGGGAAGAAAGGTTTAGAACTGCAGCCCCTGTTGGGGAAGTGTCAGTCAATTTCATTTTAAATGGGTCACTGAATATCCCCACTGGTGTTTTTCCCTTTCATATCTTAAATATGCTGTATTATGAAAAAGCTTAATATTGTAAGGAAGAGTTTAGAATCTTTTTCCCCCAGAAGGCACAAAGTTTCATATTTCCTCCTACTCAACTGAATCTTTTTCTTAGCTATAAACTGTGTCTGATGTTTTTTTTAAAGGGCCTGTCTTACACACACACACACACACACACACACACACACACACACACACACACACACCCCAATACACCATAGACAGGAATCTGGCTCCTTGGAGCGCTCTTGGGTAAAGACTTGAAACACCAGCCAGAATGCTCTGACAACAGTCAAGCATAATAACCTGAAGCAACACGCTGGGCCCATCTCCCCAGCAGCACTGGGAAGTTCAGAAGGCTTGTCACTTGGTTCCCTAATGAGGCGGATGTTCTGGAGGCTCCTGGAAGCCTCTCGGGCATGGGAAAGCAGCTTCAGCTGATTTGGCTCTGGTCACCCATGCTTCAGTCACTTTGCTGCTCAGCTCCACACTGAAGAAAATAAAAGGTGAGAAGAAGAGACTTGCTCCTGTCCCATGACCTGATCATGCTGAAGGTGTGTGGAGAGAGCAGAGTGGTAGAGTCTTCCAGAGAGATGCATACGGCACTCCCCAGAGCCTGTGACTATATCATCACACCTGACAAGAGGGAGTCTGTCAGTGGAATGAAGGGTCTGAAGACAGGAAGAAGTACTGGATTTCTCAGGGGAGACCAACATAATCACAAGAATCCTTACCCTTGGGCAGCCTTGAAGGGGAGTGAATGTCAAAGTGCCTAGTTTCTTGTCTGACGATGCAGACTATGAAGAAAGAAGATGGCCCTAAGCCAAAAATGCAGGTGACCACTGAAAGTTAAGAACGTGAACTCTCCCCGAGAGCCTCCAGAATTCCAAACCAATGCTGGAATTTCAGCTCACTGAGGACCGGTTTCTGACCTTCAAACTTTCAAACAATGCTTATGTCCTTCTAAGCTGCGTTGTAGTAAGTTGTTACAGCAGCAACAGGGAGCTGATACAAAGTAACCTTCACACTGTGAGTGCTTATATTTGGTCCTCCAGCAACCATTAGCATATAAACTATACTGCTAAAATAAAAGGTAGACCCCTTGGTGGGCAGTGCCTTCATTTCAGCCTGGGTTCCTCTGTATTCTGAGTGCCTAACAAGCATATCCGGCATGTGTTGCTTGGTTAACACAATTTGTTGACCACATCGGTCAGTAAAGAATACTCAGATAAGGCAGTTGCAAAACAACGTTCGCAGTGCCCCTTGTGAAAAAGAGCTCGCGAGTTTATGTATCTCTCATCTTCCAAGCCTGTTCTCAGCCGTCCCCTCTGGGCATTTTCTGAGCTAGCCACAGTCACCTCCATGCCTCTCAATACTCCTCTATAGTCTAGTCTGAGTGGTCTTTCTGAAAACACACAATAGAGCATGCTTCTCCCTTGTGTCTGATGCAGGAGCTAAGAAAGAGAACAAATTGCAAGACCTACCAGAGGGCTCTTACCCTTGCCTTCCATCCTGCACAGTTCGGCCCTCCATCACTACTCCCAAGCCCCTCCCACCTTTGTTCATGCTTTTTCCTTTCTCATGAATGGGCCTCCTCTTCTTTATCCTTTATTTCCCTTTCAAGAGCTATTTCCTGATTTGGGGTTATATCTCGGTGGTAAAACTCTTGTCTAACAGGCCACACATTTGGGGTGGGTGTATTTTCAGGAAAGTTTTCTGCCCCCAAGAGCCTCCCAGACGCAGTCCTCTTGGTACCTAGCTCACAATCACAGCTCAGTGAGAATAAGCTGTGTTGGTTTTAATGAGAATGGCCCCCATAGGCTCATATATTTGGTTCCCAGTTGGTAGAACTATTGGGGGGAGGATTAGGAGGTGTGGCCTTGTTGGAGATGTTTTACAGGGGCAGGAATTGAGATTTTAAAAGATTGGCTGGCAGTCTGTCTCTTTATCTTCCCTTTAACCAACACCCTCCTATTTCCAGATAAGGATATGAGCCCTCAGCTACTATGTTAATGCCATGCCTGTCTTCCTACCAAGATGATCATGGAGTCTTGTCATCTGGAACCATGAGCCCCCAATTAAGTTGCCCGGGCCATGCTGTTTTATCACAGCAAAAGCAACTAAGATCCCACCTTAGACTTTTTGACCTCCAACCTTCCAGGTCCATTGATGCCCACCCAACCCCAAACTCTCACATGCTGTGTAGCACAGCTCCCTGGCTTCCTGATGTCTAACACAAAACACAGAGGTAAGAAAGCAGTGGTGGTATAAATAAACTCAGTGAGACCTAAACATTTTCCCCTCAAGTCACACAGCTCATAAGTGACAGAGCTGGGAACAGAGTATAGATGCTCTCACCCCTCCCCATTATTCCATATCACTCCTCCATGTGACCCTGGGCACAGAAACAGCAAACACTGTGTTGATTGTAATGGGGACTTCTAAGAGCTGAAGCTGGCTCAGGGGCCCTGGACACAAGGCTGTGGCTTTAAGCATGATGATAGTTTGTTCAGGAGGAGAAACAAGGCTGCCTGTAGCCATGAACCACACCCCCCCATCCTGACAAACCCTGACAGATCAACTGGAACCAGCTGGTACTGACTGTCTGGACCCTGCAGTCATATCTACTCAAAGAATCATGAAGTGACAAAAAAAAAAAAAAAAAAAAAAGAGGACTCAGCAAGTCATGAGCCACAGAGTCGTGTCCTGACAGACTGAACCGTGCCCACCCCCCATTTATATATGGAGGTTGACTGTAATACACGGTTGTAACAGTATATTTTCCCCTCCGATGGTCTGGTCCCACCGCCGCACCAGCCCCAAATAACACGCAGAGACTGTATTTGATACAATGCTGTTGGCCAGTTACTTGTTTCTTATCGGCTGGCTCTGTCTTAATGCTTAACCCATTTCTACTATTCTAAGTATTTCCACATGGTCTCATCTTACCGGACAGCCAGCCAGCATGCTGTTCTCTTTAGGCTCTCCATGTTGACTCCTTACTACTTCCTCTTTCCTCCTTGTCTCCTAGTCCCTCCTATCTTGCTTTCCTATTGGCCAAAAGTTGCTTATTCATTAACCAGTATGAGAAACATATTTACAGAATAACATCTCCCATCACACGGTATTTAGGAAGATAGTGCAGACTAGATGAGGCGCAATGGAACTGCATGTGGAGATGTTAGGATGAAAAAATTTAGCCTAATTCTCCAGTGACCCCAGGAAGCTGGGAGTCTTAAATCCCAAGCTGACGGTCACCTACTTTAATGTTTATGACAGCCTGTGAGTGAATGAACACAGGAAACGAGCCTTGTTGCCACACCCAGAAGCCTGTGCGAAAGCAGACTTCCTGGGTTAAGCACAGGTTTGGATAGTTTAAATTAATTGGTCCGCACTGGATGCTACAAGGTGATTGGTTCACGAAGTACAGGCTTTGTTGTAACCCTATAAAAGCTGTCTCAATTCTGTACCGGGGGTCCCCAGCTCTCTACCCTGCATGGCATATGGCTGATGGCCCCAGTGCACTGGAATATAAAGGACCTTATGCGATTGCATCAAGACCGCTTCTCGTGAGTGATTTGGGGGGGCCGCCTTTCTGAGTGGGACCATGCTCTCACGGGTCTTACAGAGACAGCACTTTCAGAGTTGAATGAAGATGCAAGATTCTCATCTGCTCAGATCTGTCTGTCCTCTTAGAAGAGGAAGAAAGTGACGTCTATCCACAGACTGGCACTGAGAAAAGGCCACACAGGAAAGGTCAGGAGGGAAGCCCTCACCAGACCCCGCGATGGCAGGAACAGACCTGGCTTTCTGTGGGCAGACGGTGAGAAAGTCAGTAGCTGCTCTTTGAGATGAAGCAGGCCATGATATTCTGTGATAAAGAGCAAAGCCCGACTCTGCAGCACTAGTTTTCCTTATGCAATGGTTCTGAATAAGGAGAACCCAGCAAAATTAATTTCTGCTAATGGTTCACAGTAGGTATCAGCATTTGGCCAATCATGTCAATTTAAACCACATATTCCTCATATCAAAAAAATATCACACGACCCCTACCAAGGCCATTATTACATGGCAGGAATTTGAAAGTTGAGCACAATGACAATTTTGATTAAGAAAATATTGACAACTCATTTTGATAATAGTACCTACAAAAAAAAATTATGGCCCAAAACGTCCCATTTCCTAGATTATTTGAGCTAGTATAATGCCTACCCTTTCCACTGTCTGTTTGGCCGATTGCTTTCAGTTTGATGGAACATTCCAGCTCCCTCTCATAAATTTTTCACTTGAACTTACTCAAAGGCTAAATATCAGTCATAAAGTCATTTTTAGTTGGAACCTGTCAAATGTGAACTTGGTGACTTGCAACCAAAGAACTCTCAGGAGCATAGGGCCTTAGGGTTTCATACACCCATGAATTATTTTTAGCTAAGTATGCAATTAGAATGAATATGTATTACTGAAAGCCATTTGTAATTTGGCAAGAATTCTACAACATAAGAAGTTTAGTGATTAACTGATCATGATGGCCCATGTGTAGGACTACAGCATGCAGAAGAGGGAGGCCAGGGGACTGTGGATTTAAAGACAGCAGGGCTATGCACTGATGTCCAATGGCAAACACAAACATGCAAAACTGAGTGTAATAAATAATGTGTGCATTAGAAAAAATATGTGCTTCTTTCAAAATATGTCAGATGAAATTTCAAAGAAAAAAAGGTTTGTATTATGAAAACAAAACAAAAAAAATGTGTTTTGTTTCTGGAGATCTGGAGATCTTTCTGATGAAGATTTGGGCAACAGGAAAGCCTTACTGTCCTGGGAACACCACTCCCAGACCGCTATCCCTGAAAAGTCTTCAGTTCCTTTCCTGTACCCAAGTGTTCCTCCCCGTCTGTGCATTAGTGGGGGAGAGTTAATGCCAGCTGAAGATACAGTGGGAATTCCAGGCTTCTTGTGGTTTGAGTGACACCACATGAGACCTGGTCCTGGTCAGGGTTAGCCAGGGTTAAACATCTGAGTTGTTTGTTTATAGTTCATGGTGTCTGCAGCATGAACATGCAGAATCCAGTATCTGATCTCCTGGTTGAGGGGGCTGGGAATTAAACCCAGGTTCCACTGAACCATCTCCCCAACCTCCAAGGTCAACATTTTAACCCTATAACAAGTCACTTTTTCCCCCTATTGTCAGCTGGAAATTTTGGTTTGTCACATTAAAGATGAATAGTTTTGTTCTCTTGGCAAAAACAAAAAAAGAAAAGAAAAGAAAACCTTACTATTTTGGACCACTTGGTTACCAATGGAATTGATGGTATTTCTATGCTAAAACATTTGAATAACAATTAGGAAAAATGTTAAAAAGGCAATATGTGTTTCAAAATTAAAATCAGATCAGAAACTTAGTAAAACTCACCTACCAAATCAGTTTCAAAATTCTCTCTTTCTTTTGCATCAAGTTTGGACAGGGACTTATTATTGCCAGTCTGGTTCTTTAGTCCATTTCCTGAAATCCTACATCAGAGGTCTGGAGCTAATAAATGAATGGGCGCTGAGGGAAAATCACCAGGACTTATGCAGTAATGTCTGTGAGTTGAGACAAGTCAGCTCTGGCTTCCAGGCTGGGAACATTTATATTTTTCTATTTTGATGGGGGAATGGAGAACAGAAAGATGCATGGAGTGTAATGAATATTTAAGAACATTCCTTTCCTTACTGAAATAGATCTGACATTTTAAACTGGATCTTTTTAATAAACATTTAATTTTTGATGGTTTCTTATTGTGAAGCTCATCATTTTAACAAAACAATGTATTATATGAATGTGGCTATGCACATAGGGAATAAAAATAAGCTATCACGGCATTTGAGAAATAGAATGGAATCAATTCCTTTAAACTTTTTCTATTTCCCTCTTCAATTACTTCCTGATTTTTCTCTCAAAGAGATGACTACCATCCTGTATTTTTTTTTTATTGATCATCCTCTTACCTTTCATTGGAGAAAGAATGCTCTTTAAATAGATAGACAGATGACTGATAAGTAGGCAGAGAGAGAGAGAGATGACAGATAGAGATAGATTATGTAATCTTTAGTGACTTTCGTCTTCTCTTCATTGTTGTGTTTTAGACTACCTAAGATTGATATGTATCCCTGAAATCCATTGATTTTTGGCATAATTATATAGTGTTCTACTTTATAAATGCATTTTATGAAATCAAATTAGCTTTACCACAGCCAGATGGTGGTGGCACTCACCTTTAGTCCCAGCACTTGGGAGGCAGAGGCAAGCAGATATCTGTGAGTTTGAGGCCAGCCTGGTCTACAGGACAGCCAAGATTGTTACACAGAGAAACCTTGTCCCAAAAAAAAAAAAAGAAAGAAAATCTTTGTATTTAATTTAGTTTAGGAGATTAGAGGTCACATGACTGTATAAGTCAGTTCTGTGACCTTACCTGGTGTTGGACGGCAACCAGTTGCATAGAAGATGGACATGTCTCACGACATGTTGAGTAGGAGCAGAAAGGAAATGCAGATGAGCATGGCTTTCTCCTTGAAAACATTCTGCCAGAAGTGCTCAAGGGTCATGTGAGAATAACTTCATGCCCACTAATGATCTAATGATCTGCCGCTCTGCCCTACTCCCAGACGCTCCTCCACCTTCCTGTAGCTCTACCTTGGAGACCAAGCCTTCAGTTGTCATGATTTCTTAGGGAGCTCAAGCCATGCTTAACCCACCACACATGCCAGTTAGTCTACTTACTATGAATTGCTCTCAAATGGCTTGCTTGGAAGAAATGGCCTTATGTGAACATATTATCTAGTGCACATTTACATAAGTTTCTTTAAAGTACATACTCAGGGGCTGGAGAGATGGCTGAGAGGTTCAGAGCACTGGCTGTTCTTCCAGAGGACCTGGGTTCAATTCCCAGCACCCACACGGCAGCTCACCACTGTCTGTATCCTGTTTGAGGGGATAAAATGCCCTCATGCAGACATACATTCAGGCAAAACACCAATGAACATAAAATACAAATAAATAACTTTTAAAAGAGATTTTTAAAGTACATAGTAGGTGGAATTTCTGAGACCCAAGTTAAGTACAACTCAACTAGGAAATACAATTTTTTAAATATGACTGTGATGGTTTATACTCTCTCAAGTAGAAGATATTCTTTTAATAGTTCATGTCCTCAGACCAGGGAAGACATGTGACTCAATAGCTGGGTGCTTTCTTTCTCCCCAAAGAACGGCAAAAGTGTGGAAGATCCACACAGCAGGGGCAACTCTGATGTCTACAATGTCTTTGTGATCCTACTGAGTGTAATTGTGTTCCTTTCATGATGAGAAAAGAAAGATTTCTTACTTCAACAGTTTGTTAGGTGTGTGTGTGTGTGTGTGTGTGTGTGTGTGTGTGTGTGTGTGTGTGTATGTGTGTGTGTGTGTGTTGTGATAACTAACATCGAAGATGGTTCTGCGACTGTTCCCAGTACTCACATACTAAAGCAGTATGTATCTACTGTGAACACAGATGATCTGTGAAAATGATAATATATTAAATAAATTATGGATGATGGTTTCTGGGAAAGCCCAAGGCATCACATGCTTTGAAGGCCTTTCTCTCAGATTACTTGATGAGAAAGAGGCCAGTTGTTGCATTGTAAAAGGAGTTCCTCCACATAGGAATAGTAGGTAGCCAGCATCAACTTGCTAGACTAATGAGTGTGTCCTCTCAGACACAGATTTTCTAGTCCTAGCCAAGCTTTCAGATCACTATAGCACAGTAAATTTGTGTGTGTTTGTGTGCATATGTGTGTGTGCATGCATGAGTACGAGCACATGTGTGCGTCTTACTTAGGGTTCCTAGTGATGTGAAAAGGCACCATGACCATGGAAACTCTTATAAAGGAAAAATATTCAATTTGGGGTGGCTTACATTTTTCAGAGGTTTAGTCCATTATCATCATGGTGCAATATGGTAGCATGCAGGCAGACATGATGCTAGAGATGCAGCTGAGATTCCTACATCTTGATTTACAGGCAACAGAAAGTGGTCTGTCTCACTGGGAGTAGCTTGAGCAATGGAAAATTCAAAGCCCACCCCCTTAGTGACACACTTCCTCCAACAATGTCATATCTACTCCAACAAAGCCATACCTCCTAATAGTGCCACTCCTTTTGGAGGCCATTTTCTTTCAAACTACCACCACACAGAGAGAGACAGAGAGAGAGAGAGAGAGAGAGAGAGAGAGAGAGAGAGAGAGACAGAGAGACAGAGAGACAGAGAGACAGAGACAGAGACAGAGACAGAGACAGAGAGAGAGAGCACGTCTGTGCGTGTACATATCTATTTATGAGTGGAAGGCACCCACACTCATGTATTCATATATGTATGTATAGAAACCAGAGAACAGCTTCATCTGCTATTCTTCAAGAGCTGTTTGCTTTGTTATTGTTGTTGTTGTTGAAACAGGGTCTCCTTTTGGCCTAGAATTTACCACTAGTTTAAGCTGGCTGACCAGAGAACTGACAGGAATCTGGTGTCTGTCTCTACCTCCCCAGTGTTGGGGTCACAAGCAGGTAATACCACGCCTGGCTTCTTCTGTTCCTCTCATCTTTTAAAACTGTGTTCTTGGGATCAGGTAGGCTGCCATGGTTACCTGTCAAGCACTTTACTGACACAACACCACCACCCCAGCTCCAAACTCTCAGAAAATTTGGTGGAAACCTCGAGGAACTTCCTGGGAAAGAGTCAATCACTCAGCTGAGCTTGTCTCAGATTCCTGTGCAAATAAAATAAAACATGGTACACATTTGTGTTTTGAGCTGGTGGCTGGCACTGCTCCATATATTGGCTTTCATTTCTCTGATAACTAATAACATTGACATTTTCCTGTGGTTGGAGATCTTGTACCTTCACACCTTACTCACATTTTCTTGTCATTTTTATACTCTTCTCTCTATCCTTCCCAAGTCCAATACTCTAAAGGTGTTAATCTCCTGTCAATAGCATAAATTAAGAATATGCTCTTCCATTTACTTCCCTTTTTTCATGCTCATCATTATATTTTTTGACAGTCTTAATTCTTCATTTTGTTGGACTACATGAGTCTATCACTCCGTCTCTGCATGGCTTGTACTTTGGATCCTCTTTAAAATCCCACCCTCACTCAGTTTAAAATTATTCACTCACAGATTATTCTAAAATTTTATGGAATCACCTTTCATGCTGATTATTTTACCACCTTGATTGATTTGGGGTTAGGATCTAAAGGAAGACTCTTGTTTTCAGGATGATATTTTAAAAGATATGTGTGTGTTTCTGTAGCTATGGATGGACAGATAGACAGACAGATGAACTGAATTAACATTTAGGAACATAAGCCATTTATGAAGTATCTGGTCCCTCCCTGTTGATCTGTGCAAATAAGTTTCTGTGTATTAATGGACTTTTCTGGACTCTTGTTCTGCTCCGCTGCGCTTGTTTATTCATTCTGGTATTAGTATCATGTTTTTAATTACACAGTCTGCTGAGTTTTCATGTCCACTACTGCAACTCTCTCACCAATCACCTCCCTTCTTGATTCTTCCGTATAGATGTTCAAGTCAGCTCGTCAAATCCCAGGGAAAATACAGTACAGGTTTTGGTTTTAATGTAATTTCATCAAATGTATAGGTTAATTTCATATAAAATATTTGCAAAACATTTCTTTCCGTAAGCATTGTATTTTCATTTATGCGGGTATTCTTTACCATTTTAATTATCATCATTTTGTCCACAAATAAATTACACATTTTGTATGTATTTCCATTTACATCTATGGCTGACAACAGTGCATATCTGAGAACTGTTAAGAGTAGATCTTAACCTTAAAGTCCAACAAATTTCAACAATATCCATTAATCCAATTCTCCAGAAAGTGATAAAAGGAAAACTTCAACCTGGAAAGGTTAAACATGCCCAAGAAAACACTAAAAATAAATAACTCCATACCAGAAAGTCAAAGGATGTGGGGGAAAATCCACACCATAACAGCAAAGTAATATGAATCAATAAACAGTACTCATTGCTAACTCTCAATGTAAATAGTCTTATCTTATTTGTTAGATCTTAAAATAAAACAAATTCTCCTTTTTTGTCTAATACAAAAAGGTTATAACTAATGTAAAAAAACTATATATAATAAATACAATAACAAGATATAATATATACAAACAGTGAGTACATCAACAATATCTAGTCTATTTGCATTTGACAAATTCAAAAGAAATACTTTATTATCTATCCTATCTTGGTGACTCCAAAAGGTCGTAACTAATTTAATCTCTCTAATTTGTATTATCAAATTATCTTTTAATGTCTCTCAGCCTTTTACACTTCATACCTCTTTAGTGAGTTTTTTCCCCCCTGAGTCTGCTAAACAAAGAGAACATAGAATAACAGGATTTGAGACAGTATCCATCCTTCTGATGCATCCAAGGAATATACTTTGCCCTCAAGGATAGAGATCACTTAGGATAAAAGATTGAAGGAGATACTATGAGAAAAATGAAGCCAAAGACAAAAATGAAATGACCATCTTACTAGATACAGAAAAAGGCTTTGTCAAAATCCAACATCCTTTGTGTTAAAATCCCTTGAGCCATGGCTCCGTGGTTAAGAGCTGCTGTTCCAGAAGACTCAAGTGCAATGCCCAGCACCCATATGGCAGCTCACAACCATCTGTAACTCCAGGTACAGGGATCCAGTGCCTTCACACAGACACGCATGCAGGCAAAGCACCGATGCACATGAAAGAATTTTTTTTTAATTTTTAAAAAGAAAAAGTTCCCAGAGAATGGAAATAAAAGTGACATAGCTCAACATGATAAAGGTGATTTAAGGCAAGCCCACAGCCAACATCAAACTAAACAGAAAGGAATAAGCACTTCCAATAAAATCAGGACCAAAACAAGGCTGTCCACTCTCTCCACGCCTATTCAAAATAGTACTTGAAATCCTAGCTGGAGCAGTAAGACAACTGAAGGCGATCAAGGGGATACAAATTGGACAGGACAAACTCAAAGTTTGTCAGTATACATAAGTGACCCTAAAAATCCACCAGGAAACTTCTACAGCTGATAAACACTTTCAGCAAAGTAGCTGGATACAAAATTAACTCACAAAAATCAATAGTCATCCTATACACAAATAACAAACAGACTGAGGGGGAAAACAGGGCAACAAGACCTTTCATAAAAGACTCAAATAATATAAAATATCTTGGAGAAACTGTAATTAAGGAAGTGAAGACTTGTTTGTTGTGGATTCTCCTACCTATTCCCCCCACCACCACCCCTTTTTTTTTTTTTTTTTTGTGACTTAGCAGGAGTCAAAGTTCTAGCTTTGGCCTTGTTTTCCGTGCCTCAGAGAGCATCTGGCATGATAGACGGCTGGCCTGCCTTGCAGGTCCTTACCCATCATTGACTACCGGCCCTCAAAGGAACCACGCCCAGGTGGGGGGAGCACCTGTTACACCGATACCTCAGGAATTTCTGTGATCCAGGCCTAAGAGACCTCCCCAAGGAGGGCCACGCTTTGGTGCTGAAGTGCTATGAGAGCCTGGAGTGTGGAAATACACTGGAGGAAACGCTTAAAGAATAAGACAATATTCCCAATGAAAGCCTCACACTTTCGGGCCAGAAAGAGCACACACATCCAGAGATCAGATTCCCACAGATGCTCAGGGGAAATACAGGAGCCAACGCCATGACCACATCCAAAAAGTATTCCAGGCCAGCAGTCTTTACCTTATGGCACCTGGTGACCAATACTGACGTTAACGCCCTCACCTGGGGCTCCTTAGTAGGAGGAAGTTCCCCATTCTCTTAATGGCAGGAGACACAGACAAGAACAAAGTCAAAGACAGACTCGAACACAGCAAGTGTACTGCACCTAAGTGCAGTCGATGTTCCTACCTAGTGCACTAGGGATACCAGACAGACACAAAGGAAAAGAGAAAAAAGAAGGACGGTCCCTGTGCTCACCTTCACGAGAACCAAGGACATAAAACACAGCCAACTCACCGAACAAATGACCGAAGAGGGGGCACGAAACTCACCTCGGGTGTGAAGAGGAGTCGGAAAGGGTCCTGGTAGTGAAAGCGGAAGGGTACCCACGTAGGATCCATCCTCCCGTGCACCACCAGCAGCAAACGGCCGCGGTGATGGAAAAATAAATACACCCTGATTCAAGCAGCGTCAAGACCCATGCCAGCACAGGATCCATGGAGCCCCACATCTAGGCACCGGATATTTCGAGTTACCCTGCTCAGACACCCCTTGGGGGAGGAGGGGGTGAGAAGACACAGCACCAACAACTCAGGCCCCGGGACTCGGTGAGTAGCAGAGCATGCAGCACTCTTGTTAATTAAGGAAGTTAGGCCTGACTTTATACCCACTCCCAAGTTCCTATTGGCTCAGACAGCTGACTCTACTGCCTTGTCCTTTCTCATTGGTGTCTCTGGGTCCAGCATCTCTTCGTCAGCAGTCTCTAGGTGTAGAAGCAGGCAGGCAGGCGGCTAAGGGAGGAAGCGCCTGCCGTGCATACCCAAGCAGGCTGGCCTGGATAGGCTGGCTGGCAATTTCTCCTATACTTGTGCAATAAAAAACTTTAAAACACTGAAGAAAGAAATTGGAAAAAGACATCAGAATATGGAAAGATCTCCCATGCTCATGAATCAATAGGGTTAATATACTAAAAGTGACCACCATCCTACCAAAAGCAATCTACAGCTTCATTGTAATCCCCATCAAATTCGGACACAACTCTTCACAGAACATGAAAGGACAATTCTCAGATTCACATAGAAACACAAAATAACCCAGGAGCTAAAACACTCATGAATAATAATAAAAAATCTACCAGATATTACCATCCCCAATTTCAAGTTGTACTACAGAGCTATCTATAATAATAATAACAATAATAATAATAATAACAGCATGGTATTGGTGCGTACACCCACACACACACATACATACTCACACATACACATACATACACATACATACTCACACACACATACATACATACATACATTCACACACAGACAAATTAATCAATGGGATCAAATTGATGACCCAGATATAAATCCACACACCCATGGACACATGAATTTTTATAAAGAAGCCAGAAATATCCACTGTAAAAAGGGAAGCATCTTAACAAGTGTTGCTAGTCAAATGGAAGAATACAAAGAGATCCATACTCATTACCCTGCACAAAACTCAGCTTCAACTGGATCGAAGACATCAACATAAAGCAAGATACCCCAACTCTGAGTAAAGATAAAATGAGGAATAATCTTGAACTCACTGGCACAGGAAAGAACTTTCTGCGATGGACACCAATAGTGCAGGCACTAAGACCAACAATTAATAAATGGGACTTCATGAAACTGGAGAGCTTCTGTACAGCAAAGGACTATCAACCAGAGAAAGTATCGGGCTATAGAATGGAAAAAGACTTTTACCAATTGCACATCTGATAGAGGGTTAATAACTAAGGTAGATTTTTTTAAAAAACTACAAAAAAAAAATACTGGACATCAAAAAAACAAACAAATTTAAAATGGGGTACAGAATTAAAACAGAGATCTCAGAAGATTAAACACAATGCCTGTGAAACCCACAAAGCTGCAACATCCTTAGCCATCAGGGAAGGGCAATTCAAAAAGACTTTGTGATTTCATCTTACAGCAGTATGGCCAATGGCCAAGGTCTATACAAATGACAGATCATGCTGATGAGGATGTAGGGTAAGGGGAAGACTCATCCATTGCATGTGAGAGTGTAAGCTTGCTCGGTGACTATGGAAATCAGTGTTGTAGCTCCTCAGAAAGCAAGAAATAGATGTAACAAGAGAACCAGCTGTACCACTTTTGGGCATACACTCAAAGAACTCTACATCCTACTTCAAAGACCCTTGCTCAACCAGGCTCGTTGCTTCCCTATTCACAATATCCAGAAATTGGAAACAGCCTAGATGTTGATCAACAGATTAGTGGATAATGAAAATGTGTTATATTTACACAATGGAATATTATTCAACTTTTACCAAAAAAATAAAATGAAATTCACAGGTAAATGGATGAAACTAGAAAAAAATCATCCTGAGTGATGCAATCTAGACCCCAAATAGACAAGTATAATATTATTCTCTTATATGTATATGTTAACTTTTAAGCCTTCAATGGGCAGCCCACAAACCATAAAACCACAAAGGTTGGATATAGAATAAGGGACTGAGAGTAGAGATTAGTCTCACAAGGATGTGGAGATAAAATATATAGTTATGGATAGCTAGTTGGGGGGAGACTGGGGTGGGAGGATCAAGCAGAGAGGGAGGGGGCAGGGGAAGCAAAGGAATGTAAGCAGGGACAGCTGAAACTAAGGGCTATCTGAGGGATCTGTGGAAACCTACCACAGTAAACACTCCTTAAAATAAATACATACATGAAAGAAATCCAAAGGGAGTCACCAAATAATCGAAGAGCTAAAGCCCCAACTAGACTTTTTTCTAACCATCAAGAGAAACCTCCAGTACCAAGAATGAGTTGTTGGCCAAAGGGATCTCATGGAAACCCCCAAAGAATTCAGGCTATTGCCAAGGCTACGGGTTGCTCTCCACAAAATTATGATAAGGCCCCATTTCTAAAGACAACACCCACATATCTCAGTACTGCTGGTGCCTAACTAGAGCCTTCACCTCAGCTGACTACTGCTGATGATACTGAAAGGCACTCTGCATGCTACCAGAGCAGAAAGGTAAACCCAACCCAGCTAGAAACCCTTCGGTCTACAATGGTAACCTGCATGCGTGCTACGCTGGTGCAGCCAACCACTACCTGGTTGGGCTTAAGGCCCACTCCATGAAATGGAACCCATGCCTGACCAAGAATCTGAGGCCAGACAGGCTGTGGACCTAGAGGAAAAGCAAATACAACTGTTATGCTAAAGGAACATAGCGACTCCTAAGAACAGTCTGGTAGCTCCTTAGAACCTATAGATCCATCTCCATAGATCAGTGTCTCATTCAAGCATCACCAGAGAAGCTTTTTTCTGTAGTAGATGGAAACAAATACAGAGTCCCATGACTAGATGATGTGCCGAGAGTTAGAAAATTTCCAACACCCAGTTTTAAATGGTAGGTCTAAATTAAACCCCTGCCCTTAGGGCTCAGGAATCTATGTGAGAAAAAAGACAGATTGTGAGAGCCAAAGGAATGATACCAAGGAAACATATCTTCCAGACATGACAGGATTGATGCACATATGAACTAACTCACAGAGACTGTGGCAGCATGCACGTGGCCTGCACAGGTCCAAGCCAAACCGAGTTTTAGTGCTGAGATGGGGAAGTAGCTCTAAGCATCCATCCCAACCAAGAAGCTATCACCAATGACAACTACTCTCGAAGGAAAAGTTTCTCCAAGGGAGGTGCACTGGGTATGCAAATCACACTGAAGGGCAGACCCTACACCCACATTAGATGACCAACACAAAGCCAATTCACATGTATTTTTGGAGAGCTTTTTTGTCTCATTATTTTGGGTCATTTTTTATATTACTGTTCTTTTGCTTGTATATTATGGTTTCCAATTTTGTTTTTCTGGGTCTTGTTGTGTCTCTGCGTGTGTGTGTGTGTATGCATTTCTTGTGCTTCGTCTCTTTTGTTTGTTTGTTTGTTTGTTTGAATGTTCCTTTTGTTTTATTCTTTTTATCTTTTTTTATTTGTTTTCTTCATTGAGAGAGAAAGAAGGCTGAATTTGGAAGGGTGGGAGGTGGGGAGGATCTGAGTGGAGATAAAAGAAGGTAAACTGTGATCAGAATATATTGTATGAAAACAACTTTATTTTCAATGTTTTAAAAAATGTGAGATTATATATGTACATATACATACAACACACATATGTATATATATGTACACACACACACACACACACACACACACACACACACACACACACACGCAAGCACGCACGCATGCACGTAGGCACGCACGCATGCGCACCAGCCCCATGGATGCCATCAGGAAGAGGCTGACAAGGATCAGTCATAAATTTCAAGCAAACGTCTAGAAGGAGGTCAAAGGACCAGTACACGCTGGCTGGACAGCAGCACGGCCACCTCCCTGTAGGGCAAGCGTTTGTGAGCTGCCTCCAGTACCCGCCTGGAGGGCACAGCAGTGGAAGACTGCTCCTGCCGGTAGCTGGATGCCCCTCCCCTGTCAGACCCAGGGGCTAAGGAGATCCCAAAACTGGAAGCCAAACTTCTCACCCCAGTTGCCAAACATCTGCTCCACGCACTGAGCCATCCTTCTGTCTCCCCCCCCTCCCCCCGATGGTCCTGGCCTTTCCTAAGGGATTTTGATCCTCTGATTCCTCTTGGGTTGGGGCAGACCAAGTCCCTCTCCAGGCATCCGTTTCAGGGAGGAACTTGCATTTCACTAGGACACCCCTACTCCCCATCTCAACTCTAACAACTTCTAACTGCCCTGTTGACCCAATGATTGTCTGTCTGTAAAAGGAATGTTGTGGAAATGGCCCTCTCTGTGCCAGCTTAGTAACTCCCTTTTCCCTTGATCATGGCCAGTCAGGAAAGCAAGAATAATAAGAGAATGGCAAATTAAATTTAAATAAATTTTAAAAAAAAGGTGGTATAATCTTTGTGACTTGCTTTCTCCACCCTCTTAACTTACTCTCCTAAATGAGTCAGGCCTGTTTGTTTTTCCCATTCCATTTCCTTGTCTATTTTTGTCCATCTATTTCTAGCCTTTTAATGGGAACACAAACTTTTTTTTTTTTTTAACAAACTTACTTTAAGAACTCCTGTTAATCAATATCTTTCTTCATGTTCTAAATAAGAGCATTAGATAATATTATTAACTCTTCATATCCCACACACTACATAAGCTGTATAGTATTTAATTTTGCCTTATTTTCCTCCACAAATAAAATAGCCGTGTTTTATTCAATATATGTCTATACATGTTCCCATATTTAACAATATTCTACTTCCTATTCTCTGTATCACAAGCCTTCTAATTTTTGATAATTTTACCTTGCCTCATAGTAAGTAGAAACTTCTAAGTTCCTCTTCATAAAGAACAATCATTTAAGGAAAACTCTCCATTTTTATTTGTTTGAAGCCACTTGTATACCAGTCACCCAGGGGTGCCACCAACCTAGAACCTCTTTAAATCATGTTACATGCACACACACACACACACACACACACACACACACACACACACACCACGAGGGATTTAGGCCACGTGGGCATCACCAGTTCAGACTATTGGCCACAGGAAAGAGTATCAGGTTGTGAAATTTCCAGAGAGTTCTTAGCATCACTGGGTTCTTTGCAGGGGTCTTGCTTCTTGTCACCTGAGACTCAAGAGCCCAGCCCTTTGCATTCTGGATTGGTGGAAATGCCTCAGATGCCTGTGTGCTGTGGTTCCCGCTTTCAGTGAGGTTTGTGGAGCTTACCATCACCTCACTCCTCTGTCTGAGAACCACTGCACTGGAAGAGACGTGTTTAAAACGTTTTACCCAACGCCGTGGTGTTGCAAGCTGTTGGGGGTGACATGGAGCAGGAATATACACCTTCCTTTTTAAAATCAATCAGGATAATCACAAACCAGTAAAACAACCTAGAAGAAATAAAACTTACTTGAAAAGGGCTATGTGGGAACTGGACTGGAGGAGGCAATTGGCAACTACCAATTAACAAAGGTTATTTGCGAGCCGAGTGCTTTACCAAGATTTTTCTTATAACGACATGCCTCCTCCAGGGAATTCACTAATTCTCAAACCTCTAATGACACTATCGCTCATTGGCCACACAACATACCCTTAATTGAGTAAACCCGAAGACTCAAGGAAGATTTACTGTGCCCCGGTTCCTCGAGTCAGCAAGAAGTCTCGGGCCAGTAATGTTTACGAGTGACTTTTGTGTTTTCTGTGTTTGAGTTGGTTATTTGTCCCCTGTTATTTTCAGCTCTAAACGTTGACTGAAACAAACGTGTGTGTCTCGGTTTAACCCGTCCCCTAACTCTTCCTTACCTAAGGAAAAGTTCATTGAAACCCAAGGTTCCCCAAAGACTTAACTAAAATCAAGGGTAATTAATAGATTTTGCCTCAAGCGCTAACTTCCAATGAAGTTGCTTCAAATACTTAGGTCCATGTATTGGAAGGCTTACAGGACAGTGCCCCCATTTATCGCTAATCCGTTAAAGGTAGTATAGGCAGAGTGAAGGCAGGACGTGGCTAACAGTGTAAGTAAACAGGAGGTTTTGTAGCTAAGAAAAGAAACCATAAGGAAATTAAAGTGATACAATTTTACCTTCCTCTTTAAAATCGGAAGTTGGTATTCTGATGGAAGTTCCACCTCAGGCCCTGGCATCCATATACCCCTCCCCATCTCTCTCCAAACCCTGCCCCATCCCAGAAAGCCTGCCAAACAGGGCTCCACCCCCAGAGATGCTCAAGACTACTCCCAGAAGGTATTTAAATTGCCCCCCCCCCAGAAAACAAATCATGGTTTTTCAGTCTCTCTTTTCCGTCTCCTCTCTGAGGGCCTGAAAATCATCTGGGAGCGTTTTACCCATTAAACGTGGGCATTTTCTACTTTGGTTTGATTTGGTCTGATTTGGATTGCTGCCTTGGCGGAGAGGCTTTTCAGTGTGATGTGCAGGAGTTCTTGAGGCTGGGATCCAGGCACCTGTCACAGCAGCAGGTGACTGCTGTAAGAGTCTCATGGAGTTGGGACCATGCCTGAGACCAGCTGTGGAGAGGGGCTCAGGACCCAAAGAGGAGGTGTGGGGAAGCGAGAGGAAGAGGAGATAGACACAATCTGGAGTGAATCAGGATGGCTGCCAGTAGCGTTTAATTGTGAAAAGATTACAGCTTTTAAACAGTATAGGATTAAACTGGAGACAGGGGACATGGGAGCTGGGCTGTGGCTTGAGATCAGGAGGTGAGGAATCTCACCCTGACCTTGACAATACGCAACAGTCATATGTTAATGAAGGGCCACCAGTTCCTCTTACTGGAGATAAGAATGACTGCTTTATGAAGCAGGAACTTTCCTCAAGACACACCCCCACCCCCAGGAATGGAGACCCTTATCCAAATGCCTGAGCTTGGGAAAAGGACTTCTGGGGAGAAGATACTATGATTTCTTAATCTTACTATATGGGCCTGTTCCCATCATAATGCGCCCTAAAGGGAAGGTCCTGATGTCTTACTCTTTCCCATTATACTGCACTATTCTGATTTCTCTACCCTTACTAACTGAACTCTTGCCTTCAATGGCCTCAGGCTCAGGCATTTCATCCTTGGGATCAGGGATGCCTTGTAAATCTCTAACATTGATTTCTGTTCTTGGTGTTATTAGGAGGGCATAATGGTATTCCTGGTTCCTCAGAGGCGAGGATTTTTTGCCAAAGAACCATTTTGTTTAGGGAAGCTACCATAGTACACAATTTAATCTTTTACCCAAGTCCACACAAAACTTCCCCAAAGGAAAGGCATTAATAGTGTGAATCACTAAAAATAAAAGTTAGAAGTGAAAGAAATAAAAGACTTTAATCTGTAGAGTAAGGATGTGAGAAAGGGGCGGGAGAGTAATTCTTGCAAGCGGAATATAGAAAATCATAAAAAATGGACACTGACATGGGAGGAAAGAACAGAAATTATGAGAACAAGAAAGTTACTATGGTGATGGGGCTAGTGGTTATGCTAGGCTGATTCTGTTAAATAGGGCTAGTAACTGAACCATCAATCTTTTGTAAAATAACTGAAGTGAAGTCTCTCCCAGGTTGTGGCCCACATCAAGGAAATTGGCCCCAACCCTGGAACAAATGGTCCCAGATGAACGGTCCTGTCTGGGTCACACCTGGCCAATGGACAGTCTGGAGTCTTTCCAAGTCATCCTGTGGTTTTTCCTTTAAAGAAGAACAGGTCACACCTGGGTGATCTCTCTCAAACATGAAATTATACTTTGTACTTTGTAATTATACTTTATAATCAATCAGCTTGTGTCCTGTGCATGTATGCTGCTTTGCACTCTTTAAAAAGGGCCTGAACCCTCTGGGGAGTGTGCAGCTTTCCCTGAGACTGCTGTCACCCGAGTGCACTCGTTCAACAAACACCTCTTGCTTGCTGCATCTCCTGGTTTGGTGTTTGTGTCACAGGGCTCTCCCACTGGCCCATCAGGACCCTGGAATTAGGGTCCACCAGAAGGTGCTAGAGAAGTGTGATCTGATATGTGGAAATGCTGAAAGTTTGTCAAGAAGCAATGGTTGCCATGAGGCCCACACCAGGGTCATATCCCAACCTTAACACTTGCCCACTAGCCCAACCCGTTTAGTAGAGGCTACCCAGGTTTGCTGCTAATAGCACCTCCAACTGTATTGCATCTGCAGAGGGAAAATACCCAGAATTCTGGAGGGATGGGTGACTGGGTTATTTTACAATTTTTAGGACCTGTCATTCTTTATTATGAAAGTGATGACATGTTCTGGTAACCAATATCATTGAAACCTGTGTAGAATTTAGCATTTGTTAATTCAAAACAGAAATAAATAGCTAAAATATTTGTGGGAACCAAATGTTAACTATTTTCATATTGATGACGGGGTGTGATTACACAAGAAAGGAAGCTATTGATGACGGGGTGTGATTACACAAGAAAGGAAGCTTCACCAAATTAGCCAGAATTTTATTAATTTGCAGGGCACTTGGAAGATTTAAATGTAGAAATACCTATATTGCTACTCTCCATTGTTAACATTCAGGCACACCTTGGCCCCAGCCCTTGGGGACCTTGCAGATGGGTCACCCCTGTGTGCCTGGCAAAAACTCCTCTGGCTCTAGACAGGTGCAAAAGATCCTTTAAAGAGACCAGCTCTGCCCCTCCCATTCTCTTTGCCACTGTTCCTTTGAAGAAGCAGGCAAGTCTTTGCCTCTCCCCCGCTCTCTCTCTCTCTCTCTCTCTCTCTCTCTCTCTCTCTCTCTCTCTCTCTCTCTCTCCCTGCCCCTTCTCTTCCTTCCCCTCCCCCACTCCCTTTCCTTCCTCCAATCAAACCATCCACATGAGCCCTGTGGCAGAGCACTTTTGTCTTTCACCGGCCATGGGGTCTGCCAAGTTCCTGTAATGTAACATGGCCTCTCTTCTAAATGCCGTCTCAATGGAATGTCTTTATCCTCTTAACTGTCTGTCCTATTTGGTTTCTGCCACTGGGATACAACTTGACAAAAAAACCAGGTTGGGCAGGAAAAGATTCATTTCGCTTTCTTGTTTCCTGCTAAGCCGAAGCAGGAACCTGGAGACAGGGGCTGAAGCAGGCGGCATTACAGAGGAACACTCCTTTCCAGCCTGCTCCCTGTACCCTGATGGGTTTGCTTTCTTATACACCCCAGGACAACCTGCCAGTGGTGACACCGCCCATACTTGTAAGCCCTCCATGAGTCAACCACTACAGGCCACTGGGATGAAGGATATTCCCCAAGTTCCTTTTCCCAGACGGCTCTAGTTTGTGTCAAGTTGACAAAAAGTGCCCAGCACACTGTCCTTGCCTCATCTCCGAACACTCTACTGTTTTACCTGGTAAAACGGATTCTAGCACAAAGCACAACACAAAATTGCATTTTAATGGCCCAATAGATTTGGCTATAAAGAGCTCTCCACGCGGTGTGATCAAGCCTTTGAAGAAACAGTAAGGAAGGATGCTGATTCCTGGAAGTCTGCCTGCATTCCCTTCCATCTTTTATTTACAAACAACACTGGTATCAAGAGATATCAGTCTGAGCCTGAGATTTTCCAAATACCCAACTGAGGTGGACATGGACCCTGGACAGAGAAGAACATTGAGTTTTACTTATTTACTGTTTCTTTAAGAACTCAGAAGAATGTCTATTGCCTGCTGCAAGTAGCTAAAGGACAGGAGTGATTTCCAGTGCCATCTCCAACCAAAGGAAGCACAGCTGTTTCATCTGGGGAACCTGTGGATATTCACATAGTAAATCACGGCAGTGGAGAGCATGTTTCTGAGCATGCTCAGACAGGAGCTACTTTTTTTTTTCTATTTTCTGTTTTAATTAATTTTTTTATTTAAATTAAAGACAATCTTATTTTACAGGAACTATAGTCTTAAGTGTGCTCAGTTCAAGATCACAATTCAAGAGGGAAAGAAATCACTTGGGGGCATGCTTAGTCCAAGTCTATGGAGCACATGAAAGGCCATACATGAGCAAGAAGCCATTTGGATATGTCTGGATTTCACCATAATGAGGACTAGTAGCGCTTTGAGGATACACAGTTTGCATTATAAAAATAGCAGACAGGAACACGTCTAGGCATGCTTAGCTCTCTCTGAGAAGTTACAGCTGGGTAAAGGAAAAGACACTTTGAAGCTGCATCAGCTAAGGAACCCACTCACAAAGGTGCCTGGGTATCACAGGAGCTAACAAATCCTGCTCATCTTCCTGCTGCTGGGAGGTCCCGCAGTCATTAGCACCCCACAGCTTGTGGCTGAGTCAGTCCAACCTCTGTGGCTGTCTTCACACAACCTTATCAATCCATCCACCCATGCATCCTTCCACATGCAAGCCGTGGGTTCCGAGACTGCTTGTAAAGACTGACTCATGCCATAGACTTTGATTATTTGGTGTTTGTTTAAACCAATAAGTTCTTAAGTTTCTATGGTGAAATGTTGGAAGATGATGCTGACTGGTAGATGTTGCAGTCTATCATAGCCTGGCAGCTTTCTCAAAGCTCTGCAATATGGAAACTCCCTCTCTCCCCAGCAGGGCTTCCTGTTCTCTACCCAGCCTTATCTGGAGGATGACTCTAGGCTCAGGATGCCTGACTTACCTCAAGGGTGACCCTCGACACAGTTACCTGTAAATGTTCTTCCCTGATGACCCACATGGTAATTAGGCAAGGGCTCCAGCCATTTTGGAGCCACTTACAAAGCAGTGTTAAAGCAAATTAGGCTTGTCCCCAGGCTCCCCAGGCCTATATATTCCTTATACTCTGGAATGAAGTTGAGTTGATTCATGGAAGTCTGTCTCCCAGAAGGCTGTCTCCACTCATGCTCATAGGCTGAGTACAAAGCTTTCTGTCCCTGCTACTGCCTCTTCCCCTCTGGACGTGGTGGCTAACAGACTAACAGGGAAAGAGGTTTCCCCACAGTGCTACAAGTTTTATATGTGGAGATAGTCCAGTGTTTCTTAAAGTAGATTAAGAACTAGTTTCTTAAACTACATAATATATACATATATTTAATTTATTATAAATATCCTTTTATTTGACAGTGCTAATGCTTCCCATGTGACAATCTTGTGGCCTCTTTTCTTCGTGTAATTCCAGGACTTGTCTCTGGGTCAGTTTGCCAGATGTATCTGACATGATGAAAACATCTGTGTCCAATGGCAGCTGAATTGAGGGCATTTATTTCAGTTCCCTGCAGAAGAGACTACAAAACTCACTGGGTCTTTTGGGAAATGCTTGTTTCAGAAATAGCACCTCGTTTTCTGATTTTTGGGCTCCCTAGAATTTTATTTGTGGTGGCAGAAGTGTTCCTCAAAAGATAGTTTTGGATTTTCCTCTGCCTGAGTAAACCACATGGATTCTATTTAATAGTTGGGGTTGCTCAATCGGAAAAACGCATGACTCATATTTCAAATACTGACAATCTCCGGGTGTTCCCGGTTACGCTGAACCAGCGAGCATTTGTTCTCACATCCTGCTTAACGAAGTTAAAATGTTCGGTTGCTTCTATCCTTGTTGGACTTCCCATTTACCCGGCAGGGTGGGTTTTTACCAAGAGCAAAGATCCCACCCGTGTTTATAATAGGAAGACCACCACCACCCCAGTCTCCATCCCCAAAGCTCCAAGCTTTATAGTCCAGGGTCAACTAGAAATCTACATTGTTTTTGTTTGTTTGTTTTGTCTACAACACTTTCTGTTTAATTTGATCAATAAACAAAAAGTCTCTAAAAATAGTTAACCTTTAATGAGAATAAGTTATAAAACAAAAAGTACTCTCCCACTGTTTCTGGAGGTCAGCCCACTTTAAGAACCCCTGGGATATTTTCTATGACAAATCTTGCTGGCTGCAATGTCTAGTTCCTCTGGTTCCCTCTAGTGGTGTAGAAAAAAATTGTACTTTCTATAAACCATTTGGAATGAAATCAGATTAAAACAAAACAACAAACAAAAACAGTAAGCACCCCAAAAGCAGACCCAGAATTGGTGGGAAAGCCTCACCTGGCTGCTTCCCAGGTAGGCACTACGAGTGTGAGCCAGGGACAGAACTGTCCTTGCTGTCCTCTGCAGATTGCTATCTGCCCAGCCTCAGAATCACTCCAGGAATTGTACTTTCCGAACATGGAGGAACAAGGTCTTGGAACACACTACATTTTATGTTTAATCCACATCGATCTCCTGCACCTGTTCCATCTTCCATAGAGAGCAGAGACTGAAAGGAAATTGAATCTGGTTGAATATTTCCTGTGTTCAGGTCAGATAACCTTATGTTGTGAAAAGTGTAGAGATAGCCACGGTAGCTGAATTGATGGGAGTGACTGTCTATGTCCCTTGCCTGCTTTGCTCCTGGGCCTGGAATAGTTCAGCGATGCTTTGTGTGGGAGCCTTGGTCCGAATACCCTCGGGAGTCAGTGCTAACCCTTCCAATACAGAGGCTGGAGCTCAGGGCTGCCTGGGGAGAATGCTTTAGCCCAGAGCCTCCGAGGAATCTCCATGGGCTGTGGAAGGTCAGCCTCAGAACCAGCCGTTAGGTTTCCAGTCTAAGCTCTTCATCAGCAGAGGAGGAAACCACACACTGGAATCCAGATGTGTTTTGTTTGAGAAGTTGTTTATTCCCAGTGAACTGGCTATTCTGTCCCACAGGAGTGAGTGTTCTAGATAATTGGCAGGCCTTGGGAATGGAGAAGCATCAAACAGCACAGAGGGACAGCTGTGGATTCAAGATGCAGCCACTCAGTGTGGCTTCACCTGTAACAGGGATGTGTGCATTGCCACCGGTGCCCACTGTAGATTCTAGTCTCTCTAAACTCCTTCTCTCCATAATCACAGGAACATTCTGGTCCTGACCTTGGGGACAGTTTCTTGGTCTCTAAAACAAGCACCGTCTTTATGATGTTTCCCAAACTACAGTGCTTGTGTGTGACTGTTTTACATGCCAATCCCCTCAAGTAACTCAAACTTAAACATTTTCAGGAGCCAGGGAGATGGCTATTGGTAACTGCCAGTCACACAAGTGACCTAAGTTTGGATCCCCAACACTTCTGTAAACGCCAGCTATGCCAGAGCCGAGGGAGAAGGGTAAAGTTTATTGAACAGCCACTCAAATCAATGAGTTCCAATTTGGTAAGAGACTATGTCTCAATATTAAGATGGAGAGTACTTGAGGAAGAACTTAACATCACCCTCCAGCCTACACACCACACACACCCACACATACATGTGCACACACACGAACACACACACAGGTGTGCACATACACATATACATACATACACACACACACACAAAACCCTCAGATATATCCTGCCATTTATGTGTACAAAGTCATAGATATATAGTTTATATGCAGTGAAATGCATGTATTATAGTTAATATGTGAGGTTAAAGTAAATGATTTCCAAGCCAGTTAAGCAAACTGGTATATCCCTCTGTATGTATAGCTTGCTCTTGAATGGGTATAGTTAAATATGCCTAAAGGAAAGGGTAATGTGTATATACTAATATTAATATGATAATAAATAATAATAACACTGCATGTCATTGTACTTGCTTTTAAAACAGTAATTATTGCCAGGCGGTGGTGGCACACACCTTTACACCTATAGTCCTAGCACTCAGGGCAGGGTGGGGGGGCGTGGGCACATGAATCTCTGAGTTCAAGGATTACCAAGGCTACACAGAGAAACCCTGTCCCCAAAACAAAACACACACACACAAAAAAAAAAAACCAGCAACAATGTCTGTATTAGTGACTGATTATTGAACCCAGTTTGTCACAGTCTAGATTTGTAAGCAAATTTTCTGAAGACATGGCATAAGTAAGCTATTCATATAAATGCAACAGCTTGGTATGAATGAAAATGTCTGAATGACAAGATCCAAGAATGTTTATAAAAATAATTCATGGGGTCAGACTGCAACAGCTGATAGAGTGCTTACTCGGCATTTGTGAAGCTGTAATTTGATCCTCAGCACTCCATAAACTAAGGACGCTGTGCACCCCTGCACTCCTCGCCCTTGGGCAATGGAAACAGGGAGATCAGAAGTTCAAGTAGCCCCTCTGCCGCACAGCAAGTTCAAGGCCAGGCTGGGATACATGAGATCCTCAAAGTAAAATATAAAAACATAAAAAGAATGATTTGGAGACATATTTTTAAGTATAGGAAAATATGCTTAGTTACAATGAATGTTTGTTTTGTTACTAAACAGGAGTTCTAAAGAGATATGCACCCCCGGAACATGTGTGTAGAATTAGATACACACATGCGCCTCTTCCTAGAGCCACAGGCTTATCATTTTCATCAGATTCATAATCACAAGAAAGCTAAATCACTTGTGTAAAAGTTTCTGTGGCTGTAACCATTTGGAATATACAAACTAGTAACAGTTACTAAAAGTACTTTGACAACATAAAATAAAATGGACATTAGGTATTGCGGTTTAATAAGGATCAGGATAAACAATTAAGCCGAATAGATGTTTATTCAGGGAGAAACAACTCACAACACAGGCAGATGAATGGGGCGGGTTCCACAAGGATCCTCTCCTCTCAGCATCCCGCCAGCAAGAGAGAGCCTCCCACCCCTTCCTCAGCCTTTTCCCCCAGGTCATGTCCGG